>JABSTQ010011182.1:232500-900320 GCA_013358835.2 Ixodes persulcatus | reverse complement strand
CTCTCAAGGCTGTATAAACATACAAAGTTTTTCCATCATTTGGGCACGACAGCGACTGCACAGTGCTCATGTCCCATCGTTTCTCAGGTTTGTTCTTTTTGGCCTCGTTCTTACCGTAACAATAACGTTTTTGTTATTGCGCTGTCGTGCCCTCCAAGCGTGTTTGACCGTGTAACGTCTTGGAAGTGTCAGATATCCGCATTCTTAAGGAAACTGTTGTTGCTATCAGGAGACGTTGAAACGAACCCGGGGCCTGATGATATTGTTCCCGAGGTTGTCGCGTCATTGAATGAAGTGATGCCGGTGTTAAATAGATTAACGGAGGGTCAAAACCTGATTCTGCATGAAATTTGACAGTTGCAACAAAGGCAAAACCAGACTTTGTTTTTGAAATCAGAGATCGCTGGCATAAAGCTAGAATTTGCAGGCATGACACAGCTGAAAAGCGATCTGGACAAAATTTCGAACACAATAGTTGATAACACAACTTTCACTGCAACGCCTCGCGGAAAAAGTTGACTCTTTGGAAAATCAGTCTCGACGCAACAACATTCTGCTCTAGAACATCCCAGACACAGCTAACGAAACATGGCGGGAGTCGGAAGAAATAAGTTTCTGCCAAACAAGACTTGGCGTTACTCTCACGCCGTCTGCAATCGAGCGTGCTCACAGACTTGGAACGCACCGTGATGAGGGCTCCCCACCCAGGCCTATTAATTTAACTCTTTCAAAGATAAACAACTTGTCTTATATCCCGCACTAAGGGGATCTATCTTTCGGTTAAGATTTCTCCCCAGGAGTACAGCTGCAACGGAAAAAGAGTACCATAAGTGACCTATGACCGGAGCGGCAAAATCGCGACACGCGGCGCTATTGTTCCTGAGCGCGCCGATAGCGAGAGTGCCAGTCACGTTGCATGTTTCAACGTGGAGGTGGCCGGCAGAAAATTGAGGGCTAAGATATGAGCTGCTTTCTGCCGGCCACCCCCACGTTGTGGCATGGAACGGGACTTATCGGCGCGCTAGGCAACAATAGCGCCGTGTGCCGCGATTTTTCCGCTCCGGTCGTCGGTCACTTGTGCTACTCTTTTTCCGTTGCAGCTGTACGCGTGGCAAGGCGGCCATTGGTAGCTTTTGCAAAAAACCAAGGTCATGATTTTCGACTACGGTACGATAAGCTTTTCATTGGAAGTACTCGGTATGCGTTTGACAAGGAAACGAATTCCGTGAAAGCTGTTCCAGCGTAGCAACCAAGGCACAAAGAAAAGAGATTATCTCAACGCGAGCACTCTGCAGGCCTGCCTTTCTTTCTTTATCGCTAACGCAAGAAGCGTGTGCTCAAAAAAGAAGAGCTACAATCTGCTGTTGATTCATGATCTGCTGATATTGTGATTATAACAGAATCTTTGTTAAACGGAGATATTGATAGTTCTGAATTACTGTTGAACGACTCGCATTCAATTGTTTGCAAAGACAGGGTGGGACGCAGGGGAGGGTGTTTTTATAGCGCTCAAAAATACATTTCATGTTCTAAAAAGTCAAGTAGCGAATGATTGTGAAGCATTGTGGGTTCGAATAAAGACGCCTTCGTCCTTTGTACTGGTCATTGCTTGTTACAAACCACCAGACCTTCTTGGACTACCGTCCCTTCTCGAAAAATGTACGGAATCCCTCACTGAGTTGTATCCCACAGACATATTTATACTCACTGAAGACTACCCCGAAATCGCATGGCCTGTTGTACCTGCCCGAATGCCGTTCGACCCTTGTGGGGTTCTCTTCCCGCTCAGGCCCGATGTTTCGTTGACTGGTGCAGCGCGCACTCTCTTTTCCAAAGGGTCGATAAACCAACTCGTGGCTCTGCAACTCTTGACCGATTTCTCACTATCAACCCGGAATGCGTCACAGCTGTCCAACTCTTAGATCCTCTTAGCGATCATTTGTCTATTTACGCCCAATTCTCCATTCCAACGACTACTAAGTCCCGCCTATTAAATAAGACTGTGTTTAGTTATACTCGAGCCGACCAAAATGCTCTTCTTCTCCATCTATCACGTTTCATGCATACCTTTCTAGAGGGCTTTCAAAGGAAAACTGTCGATGAAAATTGGATCCTAACCAGGAATACACTAATAGAAGCCTTGCACACATTTGTCCCGAGAGTTCACATCAGGTCATGTACCGAGCGCCTTTGCTTTTTGCTTCGTCTCAAACGGCTTCTCTGTAAAAAGCAAAGGCGCTATAGTCACGCAAAGTTCATAAAAAACCTCACCAGCGTGGTCTAAATATCGAGAATGCGCTTCGACATGCAAGTATGAAATTAAGGAAGCTAAGCATAAGTTCTTTAACATAGACCTCTTTAATTTAGTGAAAACGAACACCAAGAAATTCTGGTCAACTTTAAAACCCAAGCAAATCATACCATCCCCCCCCGCATCGTTGACTCGGGTGTAAATGAGCTCTCGGAAAGCGAAAGCTGTGAGAAACTTAACTCTTATTTTGGCGATGTTTTCACAGAAGAGTATTTTCCCTCACCCGACCACACGGGAGAGCGCCTTTAGAGCGCGCGACACTAGAGCGCCGACGTTAGAGCGCGCGACACGAGGGCGCTGCGACAGTAGCGCGCTTGACACTAGAGCGCACGACACGAGAGCGCATGACCAGTTGAGCGCGCGACACTAGAGCGCATGACCAGTTGAGCGCGCGACACTAGAGCGCACGACCAGTTGAGCGCGCGACACGAGAGCGCCCAACCAGTTGAGCAAACACCGAAAAATGTGTGATGTATCCGCGGCTCCACAGACAGAACAAAATTGTGCGACTCATCGAATTGAAGCATTGGTGATTTTTGATTCATTGAATACGCCTTTAATAAAAAATAAAAAAGGGTACGACTCTTTCTAACCAATTGTTTACGGACATCGGAGAGAAAAGGGGGCAGGGGAGTGGGCTGGGGCATATAGGTACCGGGAAAGTTTGCAGCTGAGTGGAGCAGGGAGTCTAAGATTTCTTCACAGTGCTGCGGTGCGCCTCTCGGATATACTATAAACAGTTTTTTTTTGCTTTATCTGGTCTATTCTTGACAGGCATTTGGGCTCCGATCTATTTGGTGGCTATTTAGACGTCCCTCGCATAAGTTTAAATGGTATTCTGACGTCCATGTCCGTAATGAAGAAAGATCACCGCTAAAACGTATCAGTAAAAAACTCATCGAAGGAAAGCTCAGCGCAATTTTATCGCATGCAGATCTTTTCAGCTTTTTAACGGATACAGGAAAACCTCCCCTGAAAATCTGCGATATACAAAATCAAAGAACTAATGAAGCCTTCATTAGTTCTTTGATTTAGAAAACGTTAGAGAAAAAGTTATAAAAATTAGAGAAAAACTTTGCAGCTGACCTAAGCTAGGTCAGCTGCAATCTTTGTTTTTTGCCTGCAAAAATGCACGCTACCGATATTATTCTTTTTCTGTTAGCTTTTTGTAACACTTTTTACACTTTTTGTAACACTTTTCGTCAACTCATTTCGCAATGTCATTGCTGAATTCCGCGGAATAAATCCCTGCCAATTTTACATAAAACACGCGATGACCGAAAGAGTGGCCGGTCCGGTCGGTCCGCTCGCGCTGGACTGGTTGTGCGCTCTCGTGACGGGCGCTCTAAGTACGCGAGCGCTAACGTCGCAGCGCTCTTGAGTTGAGCGCGCTAACGTCGCAGCGCTCTTGAGTTGAGCGCTCTAACGTCGCGGCACTCTAGTGTCGCGCGCTCTAACGTCGCGGCGCTCTAGTGTCGCGCGCTCTAACGTCGCGGCGCTCAAGTGTCGGCGCTCTAATGTCGGCGCTCAAGTGTCGTGCGCTCTAGTGTTGTACAGCCCGACCACACGCCCCAATATACAATTGCAACCAGAATGAACCCTATTTCTATTACACCGTTTGGCATCGAGAAACTGATTGATAACCTTCCCAAGAATTCTGCCCCAGACCCGGACGATATATCGACTAAATTGCTTAAATTAACTAAACCTGCTTCCAGCGTTCTTTTATGCAAGCTATTCCATCAGTCCATTAACTCCAGTGACGTACACCGTGACTGGAAACATGCCCGAGTTAGCGTAATATATAAGAGCGGTGACAAAGACTGCCCCACGAATTATAGGCACATTCCCCTCACCTGTGTTGCAAGTAGGTTGATGGAGCATATTGTTTAATCAAAAATTATGAGTTACATGGTTGATAATGGTCTACGTTTTTGTAAACCAGCACGGTTTCCGGCGGTCCCTGTCCAGTTTTTTGAATTTACAACAGACATTGATAAAAACCTTCATCTTCATACTGAAACGCGTGCTATTTTTATTGACTTTTCAAAAGCGTTTGACAAGGTTCCTCATCGCCGTTTAATATTAAAATTACGGTCGCTTAAAATTGAAGAAACTGTGATCAACTGGATAGCTCATTTTCTTTCAAACCGAACACAGTACGTTGCCCTTAAAGGGCCTCTGACACGCCAAAAAAAATATTTTTTTTTTCACGCTAAACGTTGCAATGGCATATCAGGACTTTACAAAAAAAATGGTTTCACTATAGAGTTGCGTAGTTTTTTTTATAAAAAATAGAAATACGAGGCCCAATTCAAAGTTGCCGCCGTGCACTGTGACGTAACAGTGTACCGCAAGGTGTCGGGGCGGTCAGAAAGGAGGCATCGAGCTACGTCACTAAAAGTGGGTTAACCGGAAGTCGCGTGAGTTTCACTCCTCGAGCTCTCCGCGACCGTGCCTAAGACTTTTTTTCTTTTTATTATTCTGCTCTTCGTACGAGCGATCGTAGAAAACGAAGTTTCAGTTCCACTAGCTCTTTATCCCTGCACCGTTGGTTAGTTTGCGTGCTGTAAAATTTGAGGACGAAGAGTCAGTGGATCGATGTGATGGAGGTCAATGATGAAAGCGTTGCGAGTACAAGCCAGTGTGCGAGTGCATGCCGTCAGTCCGATAATACAGGGCTATACTGGGCGCAAAACAAGCTATCAAGTTTTGAAAAAAAAAAAAAAAAAAATTAGAACGCTCGCAGAAATTAGGATTGCTAGCATATGACACGCCCGATCGCATTGCTGAAGGTTGAGACACCGAGGTCGTTGAATCATCGGATACTCTCCAGGCTGTAGATGCCTGCCGTCTAAAGAATACGAACTGGTGAGTGTACCAAGTACAAGTAAACGTCGAGCACAAAGTACGTATTTTGTCTAGACTCTAGAGCATGAGTAGAACTTGTTTACTAGGTGCTCATGCGGACAATGTATGTCACTCAGAAATGCATGCAGTGTGATCTCTTCTTCAGTTGCTGAAATACCGGGACAGTCCCTCACACAGCACCTTCTAGGCATTGTAGTTGATCACGTCAATTCACTGACTCCGCTTCTTCTACCTTTACAGCAACATTAAAGGGGTCATGAAACGATTTTCCTACTTCTTCCTCCTTAGCTTTAATCCTCAACTCAAATGCGAATTGTGAAATCACGTCGCCGTGACATTCTTGGGCACCGGTGCGATGACCCCCAGCTTCCACTGTGCTTTTTATGCACACCATAGAACTTGTCATTCCACAGTGACGATAAGTTCCGTGAGGGCACTCATTGGCCACGAACGCGAATCCGAATATTCGTCCACGGATTTATTATTGACGAGCGCATACGTCCGAGTGACGCAGTTCTCGTGTCCAATGCGTGAGCTTTGCTCGGCTGACGTCAGGTTGGCACCGCTGACGCGCTTTTGGAACCGCGGATGTATCACAGTGAAAAGGCGGAGAGCTTTCGAAGGAAAGAAGGTACAAAATAGTCCGCTATATTTTCAAATGTTCGTACCGAAAAGCTGACTGTTGACTTTCTACCCTCTTTCTTTTGGCCAACTAAACGGTATGCGATTAGTAAAGTCCTAATTTAAAATCATTTATCCCAGCCCAAAATTCGTTTCATGACCCCTTTAAGCGATGAAAAGCAAATAAAAGAAACCTTGTCTGCTTTGATCGCTCGTGGAGGTGCGGAGAATAACAAAAATATTAAAAAAAATATTACACGCGCTCGCGGTAAGCACGAGGAGGGATATAACTCACGTGACTTCCGGCGATGCCTCCCTTCTGACCGCCCCGACACCTTGCGGTACACTGTTACGTCACAGTGCACGGCGGGAACTTTGAATTGGGCCTCGTATTTCTATTTTTATAAAAAAAACTACGCAACTCTATAGTGAAACAATTTTTTTGTAATGTCCTGATATGCCATTGCAACGTTTAGCATGAAAAAAAAATTTTTTTTTGCGTGTCAGAGGCCCTTTAACAAGAGTTGCTCGTCTTCTATAGTAGTTAAATCCGGAGTACCTCAGGAAACCGTGCTGGGTCCTTTGTTATTTCTCATCTACGTTAATGATTTACCTTCCCCAATGAAGTCTCCAATTAGATATACGCTGATGACTGTGTTGTGTATTCTAAAATATCGATCCCTCTGAGTGCGCCCAACTCCAAGCTGATTTAGACGCTATCGAATCTTGGTGTGAAAGGTGGCAGATGCAAATAAACGTAAATAAAACTAAACAAATGACGTTTACTACGAAACGTAACACCACAGACTTTCAATACTACCTTTCCAGTAATAGGATCGAAAATGTACCAACTTATAAGTACCTCGGGGTTTACTTAACAAGCCGTCTTTCGTGGGAATGCCATATAACTAACATTGTCAGCAAAGCTAACCAGACGCTCGGCTTTTTGCGACGCAACCTTTTTCTAGCCTCTAAGGGAACTAAACTTTTAGCATACACTTCTCTTGTTCGTCCCCAGCTGGAGTACGCCTCATCGGTTTGGAATCCCCATCAGTTATTTCTAGAAAAGATGTCAGAGGCAGTTCAAAACAAAGCAGTACGGTTCATTCATAGAAATTATAATTTCATAGCTAGTCTCAGTGTTTTTAAAACTGAACTTGGCCTACCCTCTCTTAAAACACGTAGCACGATATCCGCCTTAATCATTCTTCATAAATTTTACTATCATCTTCCTTTGCAGAGATGTTTATACTGCATACCTGCACCTCACACCTCCCGTCACTTAGATAACCCCTCCTGCAAGCTTCTTTTACCCATTCCTAGGACAAATATATTTAAATGTTCTCCTCTGCAGCTTTCTATTAATCATTGGAATAAATTACCAGACTCAATATATACGATATCGGATATCTCAAAATTTAGAGAAGCACTTGCCACCTTTTACGGCCCGTAGCCCACTTGTGTTTTATCTTTTTTTTTTTTTTTGTTTGTACTATGTACCTAAATCGTACAAAGACTGCCTGCGGCATAGGACAAGCGCTAACTGGCAAATAAAGTTTTGTTGAACGCTTCCAACTTTGCTATCGCTGTGCATGCAAGTAATCTCATCTCAACAGAAACCCGGCGTACTGCCAAATCAGTATAGCCCGCCCACCACCTGTTCAAAAAGTCAGCAAAACATTTACATCACCCCGCCACATAACCCGAACGAGGAAAGGAAAACGCGCCGTGTTAATGTTTACAAGCTAGCTAGTGTTAATGAAGCTGTACTCTTAGGGTGGCATATACACCGACGCCACGCAAATGCAAACGCCTTTATCTTAAGCATGTATATCTGCCGCCTCCAGCAACTCTCTTTCTAACCTTCCTTTGTTGCGTCCCTCCACCTGCGCACCGTCCAGCATGGGGGAACAACCACAAGTTATACAATGCCCCGGCAAGTGAGAGCCGTAATACGCCTCGCAAGTGGGCTCATTTTCGTCTTCTGCGCATGAGAAAGGAAGTAGTGGTGACGTCAGAACGCCGAGCCCTGATTGGCTGATGGCGACCCCCCTATCTGAGCGTCGTCTGCTCCTTTGCAAAGTCGTCTGCTCGCAACGTCGTCTGCGTCTGTCTTACCTTTCCTGATACTTTCAGAAGTGCAGGTCTTTACGAGCGAGCTCGACTTCGCCTTTCAGAGAGGGCAGACGAATTAAATCGAGCGGTACGTTGTTTTTAACAACTAGCAGACGCGCATCAAGGAGAGAAGTCAAAGGACTCACTGGCGAGGTGTCCCGAGGCGCCAAGGTTTGTTTGCTAAGAACCAAGAGTGAGCGTGTTAGTGTCCGCAAGTTCCCTCCCAACTACGTTTTCCCTCCTTTCGTGTGCGGCGAGACTCCTCACTCTTTAAAGGGGGGGGGGGGGGGGTGCAACGATTTCCGGACTTCGGTCAAAGATTTGTGGAAGTTGCCCTCTGACACTTATGAAGTAAAGAACAGAAAACCAATTTCGCCTGCGTGTCCTAGTTGTTGCGTAAAAAAAAGATAAATATTGGCATTTTGGGCACCCCTCAACTCAATCCCAGTCTTCAGGGTCACACCTGGTCGCACTCCCAGTGACGCCATTCGGAGTGCCGTGTAGGTTCCCGTGTGCTATCTCGGAGGACGCTTCCTCTCCCTCTCTCTGCTGACATTAGCCGGCGTTATGCTGCAGCTTAGAGCCGAGCGAGGTCACGTAATCTTTTCGCCGTAGTTCCTTCGGCTGCCACTTGGGGCTGCAGGTGGGCGAAAAAGCTCGACTTTTGCTTTGCGATTGTGCAGCGGAATCGCGACATTTTTAATGAAGGAGGTGTTTTCTCTATCCTCCGGGACACGATAAACAACTTAAAAATGTCAAGATGCAAATTCTTTTAATCATAAAATTGTTGCACCGCCCCTTTAACGGCGTCGGCGGGTTGGCGCAGTTAACGTCGTCTGCTTCTGCTAGTCAAAGCGATGGCTGCTTTACCTTTCCTGCGTCTGTCGGAGATTCACCGCTTTTTCACCGGCGAGAGTCACCGCTGCCTCGGAAAACAAGGAGATGACAAGAGGAAGAGATTGACCTCTTAATCTAAAATTGAGGTCAGCGATCAAAGTATAATACGGGAAGGGTTCACAAGGGTCGTGCGGGCATATTCCATTCAGCACGCCAGCCGGTCGTGGGCAGACGGTCTTGGCCAAGGACCGTCGGAGCGGTCGGAGCACCGCTGCGCCGCTGCTAGGCCTATCTGCCGAGCTCGCTTGGACGGGGTCAGTGGAATCGTGGCCGTTGGAGCATTTCCCGGGTGTTTGTGGATCCAGCGTTCTTGTTCATCGTGGTCTATTTTAAGTATTTTTTACTTTTTTTCTTGCTGCTTGTAGTCGGGACGCGTGAGAAGAGCACGTACAGAAATAAACGTTCGTTGGTCGTTGCGACCAATTAACTGAGCGACGCTGTCGGCCATGCTGAGTTGATCGTAAGAAGTGCGTAAGACAGCTTCGGAGCTGTCGTAGGATTCCGTCGTAACCTGCGCAAAACTTACGATAATTTCGTTTCGTGAATACGAATTTGTTCTTACGTTTTGTCTTACGCAAATTTTTGGCGTAAGATCGTTTCGTGAATCTGGCCTCTGCACTTTCGAAAGTCGCAGGAAAGGTAAGACAGAGGCAGACGACGTTGCGAGCAGACGACGTTGCAAAGGAGCAGACGACGCTCAGATAGGGGGTCGCGATCAGTCAATCAGGGCTCGGCGTTCTGACGTCACCGCTACCCCCAGCGCAAGAAGCAGACGAACTTGCCCTCCGCATTGTTGCCAAGAGAAGCCGCTCTCGAAGGCTATCATGTAAGCAACGTCCCGTCTGGCCTATGTAAACACGACCATTTTCGACCATCACAAGTCAAAGGAATCAGCGGCCGATCAAGAGGTTGTAGTTTGGACCCATAACAAATCGGAAGGAAATTGAGGGCCCGGGTGCACCACCCACCACGGAGCCCATCAAGGGGGTAGAAGGAAGAAGAGGGTAGAAGAGGCGACTGACTGAATCATCCTGGTCGGGCCAAGCCAGGACGCCAGTCTACAAGAATTCTGATTCGTTTGACTTGTGGTCGTGTTTATATTGGCCAGACGGGACGTTGCTTAAATTATAGACTTGGAGAGCATGCGGCTTCTCTTGGCAACCATTACGGTTCTCACTTGCCGGGGCATTGTAAAACTTGTGGTTGTTCCCCATGCTGGACGGTGCGCAGGAGGACGGACGCAACAAAGGAAGGTTAGAAAGAGACTTGCTGGAGGCAAGTCTCTTTCTTGCTTGCGACAAAGACGTTGGCATTAGCGTCGCATCGGTGTATATGCAACCAAAGGAGTACAGCTTCCTTAACACTACCTAGCTTGTAAATATTAACACGGCGCGTTTTCCTTTCCTCGTTCGGGTTATGTGGCGGGGTGATGTAAATGTTTTGCTGACTTTTTGAACAGCCGGTGGACGGGCTATATCTACTGATTGGGCGGTTCGCCGGGTTTCTGTTCATATGAGATTACTCGCGTGCACAGCGATAGCAAAGTTGGGAGCATTCATTAAATCTATTTTTAATATGAATGTCAATTATCAGCGTGCCCAGCAGACCAAGTTTTTACAGTCAAAAGGGATCAGCTCAACCACCAAGATGCCCTTTTCCCCGGACACGAGTTAAGCCAGGCACAGCGGGGCGTGGATGGGTGAACCCACATGGCTCAGGATTCGTGGTGATGCCACTCACCAAACACCTACTAAAGCAGGCGCCCCCCGCCTGTGGGTACGGGGACCCACGCGGCTGGTGTCCGTGGTGACGCCCCTCACCGAGCATTTACCGCATAAGGTGTAAGCGCCCCCTGCAGGGCACGGCATCGTCACAATTTCGCATTTTGTATATAGAGTAAACATAAAGTTTACAAATTAGTGGGATACAGCCCATATTACTACTCATGTGCAGTGATGGACGGCGCGCAAGTGTGCCGAAATGCGTTTTTGGCGCAGGGGAAGGCAGAGAGGCCAATCGAACGGCCACACTAGAGCACTGCACGGGCCGGAATTTCTCGGCCCGGCCCGGAAGAGACATAGCCCGGCCCGGACCCGGCAGAATATTTAGACAGAAGCTTGAGCCCGGCCCGAGCCCGACAAAATATTTTTAAATATAAGCCTGAGCTCGGCCCGAGCCTGGCAGATTATATACATGAGCCCGAAAAAGTTTGCAGGCTTTAACCTAAAAACTGTCTACGCATAACGCGAGCATATTTGATTTAAATTTCTTTTAAACTTGGATCGAGATTTTTCGACACGATAAATATCCCGACTCGGACGGTGTATTTTCGAGAATATGGGCGAAATGTGCAGTTTATATGTGAATTAAAGAAAAAAAAAAGTGCCGTACGTTTTATTTATGCATTTCTTGGAGAGATATTTAATTTTCGTTGTTCAATTCGTTTCAGAGAACTTTCCTCTGTACATGTTTTTGTGAAGAAACAATCACAATCACGCTAGTGCATATTCAAAAGGATGTATAAGCATAAAAATATCTATAGCAAGCTTATCTTTGGTGGCATTGTAAGGCTCCCTGCACAAAAAAAAACTAAATCAAGCTCACGTTTTCTTTTTAGCTTGAAACGCAGAGGAAAAAAACACTCATGTTGTGCCCTGAGTGCCCTCGTTTTCTTGTCCGCACTTTCCGATTACGCTCGTGGAATCCATACGTTTCCTTTTATCCACGCGAAGGCTTTCCAAGTGCAGGACGTCTTTTTTTTTCTTTAACAGCGACTTAGTGATTTTGCATTTCGCTTGTTTGTCTTCATTGAACCTAAACGATCAATGAGCACACTTTTTGTTATCACCAATTTAGAATTTGCGGCAGGCCCAGCCACGGCCCGGGCCGGCCCGGGCCTGCACGGCCCGGAAAAAAATTTGTTCAAGCCCGAGCCCGGCCCGGGCTCGAGAAAATGCGCGCTATCCGGCCCGAGCCCGGCCCGTGGGCCGGGCTGGGCTTTCGGGCTGGCCCGGGCCCGTGCAGTGCTCTAGGCCACACAGCGAACAGGCACGGAGTGCGAGGCAGCCAAGCTCGAGTCGTCATTGGTCTAGGTCGGGGGCTTTGGCGGGTTAAACAAACACACGAGAGGCGCGAGGAACAGACCAACTTGCACGCCGTATAGGTTTTAACGACAGCGATGACCGATAAATTCCAGGAAGGCGAGAAAATCGGTAAAAACTGGCGAGCCCCTATTGGGGCTTTCTCTGTCGCGCTCTGTACGCCGGTGTACCGCTTTAAAGAACTACTCCAGTGAGCCGGGTTCTCCTCCAAGCCGACATTTTGGAAATAAGTATTCAGAGGGTCTTTGGATAGAAATAAAGTTGCTCGGAAACCAGTCGGAAAGAGCCCATCGTCTATTCGCTGCGCCTATCGGGAGATGGCGCCACAAGTTACGGTCATCCAGAGCACTCATCGCTGAATCGGTTCTCTGCGTCCTCGGCTGACCATGGCAAGCTTGTTGCTCTCATTTTTCGCAGGGAGGAGGCCTGAAAATTTCGCGAGATAAAATCCACCAGCCAAATGCACATTCGGTAAAAGTTCTACGTGGTAGCGTCAATTTTTCTGGTTCGTTTTCCAGCGATCCACTGTGACCACCCTCGTGTATAAAACAACCTGATAAAGATGCGCGTTCGCCCACAGGCGATCGAGGCATGGCGCGTGCGCAGAAACCCGGTTGCTGTGTGAGCACGCTCCGACCCACAGGAATGGCATGCATGTTTCTCACGTGGGAACTCACTTGATAAAGTAGCTCCGTCCGTTCTTGTCCACGGCAGCCTCCCAGCCGTAAGGCAAGCCCGTGCACGACGAGCTCCATGAGTCCACAGGAGGCAGCCATGACGACGTCCGCGTCTCGTGGCTGCAAACGAAGCCCCCATAAGTAACGAGAGCCAAAAATGCATCGCACGAAGAAACAAAAGTAATTATAGCGGGTTCACGGACGGCCAAACCATCCCCGCGAGGAAATGACTGCCCTACCCCACATCGGCGTCGTTTGCTATCAACGTGCCGTGGTCCGTTAAAATCGCAAGAAAAAAGAAAAGCAGCGGACAACACGTTACATTAGCGATCAGCTAAGCCTAATGAAGAGAAATGTGACCGCGACTAGATCGCCTCGCCGTCCGCTTAATTGGTTTCATTTATCGCTTTCAGTTTTATCACTCCAGCCGCTTTCTCAGCTTTCGGTAAAGACGGGAAGCGGAAAGAAATTACCGATTACGTCGTCAGCGACAGCGGGCATTGCGGGAAAGCTTTCACCAAAACAAAACAAAGAACGACAAAACGCAAAAAAAAACATTTTCTACGAAAAAAAAAAAAAAAGGGTGGAGGACGACGATTGCGGGAGGAAAGTCATCAACGTTCGCAAATGGCAACCAATCTGCCTTCCTTTTATATTTGTTTGGTTCCTTCTTCCCGCGGGCGTATCGTTGATTACGGCGGCTCGACTTCCGCGAGAGCGCCGGGAACTGACAGCGTCGAAATCCACACCTCGACTCGCCCCGACTCTGCTCGCCGATCGCGCCCTAATCAAGTCGTCGAACTGCTCCTGCTTTAAACGGCCAAATCGTTAGCGAGGAAAAGAAAGAAAAGGGACGACTAATTTCTTTACTTTTTCTTCGTTTGGTCTTGTGTCGGTCACGGTACTACACGGCAGTGAGGCATCTCGTTAGGGGGTCGCGTGCGGTTCGCCGAAGTTGCGCCCCCTCCCTCCCTTCCCTCTCCGCATACCGCTCTACGCCGTTTCACCTGACGATGGACCGCACCGGAGGCTACGAGCCATGCCAGTCAATCCAGCCAAGCCGCCATCATGTCACGTGACTGTGCGTCGTAGGAGTTTCAGTCTCGGGCCGTGCTGGGGGTGCGCGCAGAAATCACTGCCCGGACATCACGTGGCGCTAACGCGGCTTCAGATCTTCGATCGCATCTCCGGTAGTTCGTAAGCTGAAACGGTGCTTGTGCGGAGGTGCACAGCACGCTCGGTGACGTGGATTCGAAATGATCGATGCTTGGCTTACGTGCGTAGCTACCGAGCTTCTATTTCCTTTTTGCCAGAGTGCTTCGTGTCGTTCTCGTGGTATCGTGCTGCTGGTCTTCGTCAACGTTTACGCCAACAAAGAAGAAACGCGACGGTAACTTTCTCGTTAATTCTGAATCGATTGGCGTTTTTTTTTTCCCGTAATTTTTACTTCGTTGTTTCCGAGCTTTTTTTATTATTAATTTACTTATTTATTTCCTTATAAATAACTGATGTTCATAGTCGAGAGACTCGGTACGATTAGAAGAGAAACGACAGATATTCGGCGCAACTGTCAAACAGACAAACAGCTGCTATTGCTTTTGAAATAGTTAACGAGGGGTCCGGACTTTTTTACCGCGCAAAAGCCCTCAGTACCGCCGAGTTATGCCTTCGCGGTTTTGTTCTTTTAGTTTTACTTTGTTTCGGGGCCCCTACCCAAATCCCCCAGCGTGGTCGGCCGCTGGTCGCCGCCGCCGGGCGGATCAAGTCTTTCCGTCGAAGTGGTTCGCGAAGACCCCCGCTCGGGGTGTCCAGTGGTGACACGGTCCGCGTCTTTCTTTGACACGTTCGCGGCTCCCTGGTTCACGGACCGTTCTACCTGAAGCTCTGGTCGTCGTCAGCGGTTAACCGAAAAGAGCCAGGTTCGGGGAAATTCGGAATGGCTTCCACGTGTTGAGTGGGGTTTGCTTTTGGTGCCATACATATTTGTTTTGTTGTTTATGTACTTGCGTACTTTGTTATGCTCATTGACTTGTCTCGTAAGTGCATGGTCTTATGAACGTGGCTTCGCATCTGTTTTGCATTGTTTTATAGCTGCTCTTGTGGACTTGGTTCGAAATTTGTTTTATCTCGGTTTGTTTTGTCATGCTCATGTTTGCTTTAGGCTCCGAGGTTCCTTATTGGTGAAGACCCTCTGGGATTGGTGGCCTAGAATGGATTCAGAATACTGCTAAACCCAATAGAAGCAGCTGCCAGAGGTCGGCTCCCGGATGCCATGCCCTGACCATCACCCTGCCTCTGGAAGCCAACCTGCACGTCCGACTCCTTTCGGCTGTGGAGTCTTCCACCCGCTAGCTCGCAAACTTGGGACGACCCTTACGGCTGTGGAGGAGTTCGGCTCGCCCGCCTTATCCTAGCTCGTCGAATTGGGCTGTGGTCGAGGAGGACGACAGGGGAAGTCGCCAGAGATAGGAGTATTTCTCCCCCAACATTTATTGACTAATTGCAATTATCAGTTGCAAAAGAGTTTATCTCATATTCCTTAAATAAACCGTTCTTTGCTAACATCAGAATCTTCGGAGAAGAACCTATTTTCTTCGCGACAATAGTACGAAATGCAACCGAAATCAAACACTAAGGCGCAAACCCTACACAACCCGAACATCTAATAACATGAAACCTAGCTTCAATCAAAAGCCGAAGGAACACATGTAAAGATTCTAAACGAGACTATTGCTTGGCTAAAAGTAGGTACATGTAGTCTTTGATGAACATTTTACATATATGTAGTCTTCTGAAACTTTTTTGCGCGAGTAGTCTCGTCAAAATAGTCCTTGCCAAGACCATAAACAAATAGAGTTAGTTCGCTCGATTCATTCGACTAAAAACGACAAAAGAAGTAGTGCGATTGTTTTGACGCAGTGATCAAGTTCTCATTATAAATTAAAGTAATGGTAACGAAATGCCAAACGAGACGCAGAACAAACTAGTGCTTCGCTTTTCCTGCCTGGTTCGCCTGAGCAGGCGCAGTGGAGTCGGCAGTGTGGCACAGCAGCACATAATCACACACACACAGAGTGTACACAAAGCCTCTCCGGCGGTTACTGCGGACTCGGCAATTCCCGCCCATCAATGCGCAAGTTCTGCGGCGGAGAAAGAAACAAGCCGAACCTGCCCTGCGAATGTCTCTTTCTGGCCTCACAACCTCGTACTGTGGCGGAGCCCAACGACCGAAGGCTCAAAACGAAATAGAATGTATCGTATATTTTGTATTTTTTTTTTTGCTGCCGATTTTACTGTTATTAGGAAAAGCAGAAATTATATTGATAACAAAAAAAAAATTAATTAAAACTTGCGAGAAGGAACATATTTGCAAAACCTGAAATGAGTTACGAGCTCCCAAAAAAGTGATAAATCAAGTTTGAATTACGTAAGTGTATAGAATGTGTTTTAAAAATTATAAACGATTTTTCAGTAAAAAAGGGCGCAAAACGAGTCTGATATTTCCTCACCTTCTCGAACTAAATGAAGCCGTGTCTTTCTAGATAAGTAGAAATACAAACAAACAATAAAAGCAATCGTTCGCGTGTTCTTCGTTCTTTTCACCTTCGCAATTTTACGACGTACACGAACGACGTCTGTAAGAAAAGGCAGGAAAAAACAGCTGTTAATAGCATAAAGAAAAAGATGAAGTAAGCTTTAAATAGTTTTTTTGTTTGGTTGAGTGACGAATGACACGCAGATTAAATTGCGCTTCGAATTAGTCCACGTCTCGCTGCTTCATCTAAACATTGTAGGACCACTCAATGCCGTCACATCTCCAGGAAGAGGCCATCGTTCCTTTGTGAACACCGAGAAACTAATGCCATAGTTGAAGCCGCTCGCTCGAGGCAGAAATGTGCCGCCGTTAATCCCAGACGAATCCAGATTTAATCCACGCCTTGGAGCAAAACACAAGCTCGAGAAATCTTCCACGAAAAATAACTAGGCGTCGAAACAAAACAGGATTCATCGCGGCGCCAAAAGTTCAAACTAAGACCAAGAAATAAGTGCCAAAGTGAGAAGGGCCTTGGACGAGGCTTCTCGTGGAGCGCGTGCACGCAGCCAAAGCACGGAGCAAGGCACGGAGCGCGTGCTGGGCCTTCATCTTCTCACTCTGCCGGTCGCTATTGGCGACGTGAACGACCAAAAGCGTCGCTGTGGTCGGCCCACCACAATTGGCCGAATGCTGACTATGACGTCAGCAAAGGATTTCTTATCGACGCAAATAAAAGGAATGTAAGAACTTCAACTTTGACGGGCAGTGTTGCTTTGAGAGCGCTATGATTTCAGGCTTCCACCATGCCCATTACAAACACTATCGAACTTGTTGTTCACAAGGTAATGACGTCACGAAAGGTAACCGAACGAGGGCGCCACCGAGAAGACGTTTGCAAGCATGGCGTCCCGGCTGTTGCCCCATCCGTGCAAGCACGTGCAGCATGCACGTGAAGATAGCCTTGGCAGGCCTGGAATTCCACGTGCTTGCTCACACGAGGAAGAGCATGGCGGCCGCCAGATGCCCTGTTTGCAATCGTCTATACTTCATCTCACCTTAGCACGGACTAACTGCGAAGGCTGTGCAAGCGCGAGCGGCTAGCTTCGACTGCCTTGACTGGAGCACTCGCTGCACGAGCGCTCGTGCAGTCGCCGAGGCTTCATCCAAAGCAACTGGCTCGGGCTTTTGGCACGCGCGGCTAACAATAGTCCATCCTAAGGTGAGACGAAGTATAATAGACAATTGCAAGCATGGCGCCCCAACTGGTGCCCCATGAGTGCAAGCACGTGCAGCTTGTGCGTGAACATAGCTTTGGCAGGCTTGAAATCGCACCGGCTTGTCGGCACGAGCATAGACATGGCGGCAGCCAGCGACATTGCTTGCAATCGTCTATACACCAACTCAACTTGCTGACGTCATACGACCGCGGTGGCGCGCTGTCGGTACTGCGCATGCGCTAACGCTTCATTCCTCCCAAATTTGGCTTCTGCGCATGCGCAGTGCCCACACCTGTTGTGGGCAAAGCGGGCTTGTTTGTAAACAGTGTGTTGGTTTATACAAATGTTATACTCTGTTTCACCTTATGTTGTACCGGAGTGAAGGCTAGAAGCGCGAGCTCATAGCGTTGGGAGCTGCTCTTAACGCACGAGAGCTTGTGCCGCCGAGATGTGCCCTAGAGCAAAGAGCTCGCGCTTGTAGCCTTTCCTGCGGTACATCATAAGGTGAAACAGAGTATAATAAACGGGAGCGCCAAAAAATAAGTATTCGATAAAGTCTGCCGATTGACTTAGGAACGAGCAAAAGTTTCTGGGCAGCAAACGCACACGCAATCAGGCCGAGACACAGCGGGGCAAATACAGGCGCGTGCGTGCGTGAGGCGGAGCGAAATGTTGAGCGCAATGCAGGGGGCGCTGTTGAAAAATCTCAGCGCAGTCTCTAGAAGCGGCCTTTTATTCTCCCAAGTAACGGGTGTCGCGACACTGAAGCGAAACTCGTGTCGTGCAACTTTCTTTTCCCATTTGCTTTCCTCCTCACGCTTCCTGGACATGTTTGCATACTCTATACAGCTCAGAGTTCTTCCGAAGCGAACAAGATGGCGAAGCTGAGGACGGAACGCAGCGGACGCTATTGAGCTATGCCAGCTAATCCAGCGTTGGGAAAATATTGCGCGACTAGGCGCCAAGCGTCTCGCCGCACTCTTCCCAAAGGCCACGTGACACTCGCACGGCACGGGATTGGTTGCCAGGGCTCGTAAGCGTAGGGCGAAACGGAGCAAAAGATGGCGGTGTTGAGGTGTCACACTCATCGTCCAAAAGAGGAGCACGAAGCCCGTACCACCATATTTTTTAGTTGATGTTTGTTCTCTCTAACCGGACGGAAGAAGAAATAAGCAACATCATCTACAGCCCAAAACAGAAACAACGAAAAAGAAAAAAAGGAGAACATACCACTAAGTGGAGACTGTGTCGCGCAGTTTCTTCTCTTTTTTTTTTCTCTTTTCTTGCCCTGTTTAAGGGCTAAAACTATGCTGGTCGCCAACCGGTAGACCTGCATACTTCCGCTTCTCTCGAGAGGCTCGAGCCTCTCGGAAACAGGGAGTGTTAAAGAAGGCGAGTAAAATGGGGAGAGTAATACAGAGGGAAGAGGGGGATAAAAAAAGGAGAGCGCTAAGAGAAGAAGTAGGACAGAAGGAATTGGGGAGAAGCAAACTTCTTGAGGCTGAGGGGGGTAAGTTGCGCAACAAGATAGAGGAAAGCGACGCCATCAAGAAGGAAACATGAAAAACACGGGCGAGCTGCTGAAGAACTTGCATAGTAACCGGAGGCACGAAACGATAAAAAAAACGGACAAAACAACAAGTCTCAAATGGATGAGCCAGAAAACGCCGACGTAGGAGAGGGGAGCAATGCCGGAAAGGAAAGTGACAAGAGTCGAAGTGCTCTAAGGAAAAAAAAAAAAAAAAAAAAAGGAAGGGGCAAAAAAAGAAAGCGATGCCGAAATCGCTGGTGTAGCTTCGCTGATTCTCGACGAAATGCGTTAGCATTTAGCGCAGGGGTTCGTTCTCTTCGGAATCTGTTCTCCCCGGCGACGGCGGTTTCGGATGCACTCACCACAGCTTTTCGAGGAGCGCGCGTCAACAACGGCGCGTCATTGAAAGCCTGCGGGAAGACCCTTTCCCTCTTACGTAAGAGGGAAAGTGGACGTAACCAGCGCACGGAAGAGGCGAAAGAGCACGGCGGGAACCGCGCATTCGCGTCACGAAACCAGTTCAGTTCACGGTCCAGTCCAAACTAAACTAGACGGCTGCATACTACAGGACAATGAATTCGAACGCTTGAGCTCGCCATTCAGAGCACATCCGGGGGGGGGGGTCAGTCTGGCAGAGGTCCCCGCATCCTCAGATCAAGCCCCTCCCTATCGTCTGTAAAGAACGGCGATCTTGATAGTGTGGACAGAACGTTGGGGAAGCACTGTGGAAGGTTTGGCATATACCACGTAGTAAACTCGATAGCGTCCTCCGCCAAGTCACATTCGAGACTAACCGCCGAATTCACAAACCTCACTCCAATTGAGGGGCCCCTCCACTTCCTCGAGGAAGGCGCGAGGGCCGGCGCTGGTCAATCGCGATAACGGATCCGCCGTCGCGATTGGCCAACGCCGGCCCTCACGCCTTCCTCGAGGAAGTGGAGGGGCCCCTCAATTTGAGTGAGGTTTGTGAATTCGACGGTAAGTAACTCCACGAGCGAGCCTTACGGCCGCGAAATGACGCTACTTCTTAGGGGCCCCTGACGTGGCGGAATTCCAACGGAGTTTCACAGACCGTCAAAAGGCGCAATCGTGAAATTTGCTCATTCGTTTTAAAATGAGTTTTCTCGAGTTTTCTGCCGGCAGCCCAGAAACACTAGTCTAGACCACGGTGTAAGATAATACTGTTCAGGTGAGGACAGCGCGCTCCTCGCGCAGTGCAGATAAAGTTCGCTTTTCACTCTCTCTTTTTCTCTCTCTCACTATGGTTTCAAGCGGCGCCGGCAGATGACTCGTGGACCCGTGGGCACGGCAAAGACGGCTCGTGCCGCCTCATGCTCCACACGCGCAGAGCTCCAGCGAGGTTGTCGCTCGTGCAGAAAGACCACGGTGTACCGGGGTGTCATGACAACGAGATAATGTTTTTTCGCTCTCACACAGTTTCGCCGTTTGGCCGCCGGCAACACTGTCAGCCGCGGGCACGGTGGCCGCGGAATACTGCAGCCTTTCGGATGCCCATCGAACGAACACTATCTGATTCCTCGCGCCGCGCGTTCAGCCCCGCCGTGTCCTCACCTGAAAAGTGCATCTTACACCGTGGTCTAGACTAGTGTTTCTGGGCTGCCGGCACAACATAGACCCTGTCTAAGCAAAGAAATAAGTGTACACATTTCGTTTCCGTACCCCTTCAAAGCCCTTTGGTAAAGGCATTTTTTACAAGAACCGCCAACCATTGTTGTGGAAACGCGCATGACACGTGCCACGAGCGGGTGCCCCGCCACTATTCGCTCCCAAAGGCCGCTCATTTCAGTGTTGCGCCGCCATTTGCTTCCAAGGGTCGCTGGAGACACGCGCCTCGTGCAGGCCTCGTGCACTGGCGTATTTGACGCTGCTCTCAAGACAAAAGCGAACACATCGCGCCTCGAGGGGCTTTATACTTCGTTTTAAGTCCAGACGCAGCCGATGCTACAAGAGCGGGGTTTTCAGCGCCCCTGCCAAGCACGCGCGCTCGTGCAGTGCAAGCACTGTTCAGGCTCTCGTTCAGGGCCACATAGGGTGCCTTCATGTGCGCTTTGCTTAGGGTGGAGACATCTCGCCATTTTGTCCCACACTTTTATTTTTCTGTTTTGTTCAGAAGCGCGTGAAAGCGCGTGTCCCTGCACGCGTTTGTGGCACTGACTGTGCTAAGGCGACATTTTGTTTTCGTCGATTTCTTTGTATTTTACCCGTGAGCGCGTGCTGTCGGCATCGGGTACTACAAAGGGTGGCATCACCCTAAACAGAAAGACATTGAGGCACCCTAGGGCCACATGCTTGTAGCATCGACTGCGCCTGGACCACGGTGGAAGAAATACATTTCGGTGATGACTCTCTGCCCGACGCGGCGACCACATTATGTTTGGCGCACCGAGCCCGCTTCACTCGCACAGGGATAGATGGCGCCGAAGTAAAGAGGGACTTGTGAAGGCTTGTATACAGGGCTTGTAAAGGAAATTAAGCATTATTTACTCGGTCCCTCTGTACTCTGTCGGGGAAATGCTTGGCACAAACATGATCACTAGGTAGTAACTTGCGATCGGCCGTCGGGATTGCACGACGCCGCTGCTGCAGGAGAGCGTCATTCGATGGAGCTTTAAGCAAGGACACTCGCTGTGCACAGTTACGGTACCCCGAATTGCAGTTGGGAACAAAGCACATCTTTCCCACCCATGGTGTATTCGCACGACGGAGTTTCTTCCCGAGGAGAAGAGAAAACGTCATCGAGTTGTGAGGTCACGTGCTCCGCGTCACGGATGTTCGCTGGTCCCCCGAGCTCGCGGCATGCTCGCGGGGACCCGAGGAGAATCTGTGGCAAGCCTACAGAATATCCGCCGTTCCGACGGTATCCGTCGGAGCGGTCGGGCCCCCTCTTTTGTCCCCCTGCTTTTGGGGAGGGATAATGATGAATAGCTTTCAAGTGTGGGGTGCCTTTTCTTTATTATTTTTTGCCTGCCTTTTTGTTCGATGAGCCCCCGAAAGTCGCTAGCAGGCTTGAAGTGTGGGGTGGCTTTTCTTTATTATTTTTTCCCTGCCTTTTGTTCAATGAGCCCCCGAAAGTCGCCAACAGGTTTGCGAAAAGAAAAACTCCGGCGACTCAACTATATGCGACTCCGTCGTGCGAATGCTCGCTTGGAGTTTCTGCACTGCTTCCTCCTTCTCGTGCCGTTTCCTTCTCTCAGCTCTATGACGTACTCGGTTTTATCCGGGGATAAAGATCTCGTGCGAATACACCATTATAGCATAACTTCTTCTTTTTCGGGTTAAGGCTCACCTTCGTGCACAATGGTGGCACCTGCGATCGACACAGCACCAAAGCGAAACACGAGGCCAGCCACTTGCCGCACACCACGACTACACCACCAAACCGCGAAAAAGGCGAGCGCGCTACGCCGCCGACGCCGCGGCCGCCGAAAAGGGACCTCATACCCGCGGCGCTTAGAGTTCCTCTATAGGCTCCCTACCCGCTCATTCACACTGGAAGCGGATCCGCGTTCGCAAAGCGGTTGCGAACGCGGTTGTATAAAGATCCAGTACAATATCACGCGCACTTGATGTCATCGAGTGCGCGTGCAATTGTACT
Source organism: Ixodes persulcatus (assembly GCA_013358835.2). Taxonomy (NCBI): domain Eukaryota; kingdom Metazoa; phylum Arthropoda; class Arachnida; order Ixodida; family Ixodidae; genus Ixodes; species Ixodes persulcatus. The sequence goes on along the minus strand of JABSTQ010011182.1, from coordinate 877,828 downwards.
GGATATTTATGCAACCGCGTTCGCAACCGCTTTGCGAACGCGGATCCGCTTCCAGTGTGAATGAGCGGTACGGGGGCCAGAGTTGCGCGTTCATCCCCGTAGCGCAGTCTTTCCTGCACGGCATGTTGATCCTGCTCCTCACGTGACTGAATTCGGCGAATAGCGGCGCCGCGCGTTCGAGGCGCGCAGCGCGCTCAAAAGCAGGGGAACGTACGCCGGGGCGCGTGCAACGTCTACTTTCCTGCACGGCATTTGAGTCTGCTCCTCACGTGATCGGACCTCGGCGAATAGCGGCGCGGCGGCACGTGGAAAACCTGGAAAACAGACGCGCAACTCTGGCTCCCGTAGGACCTCTAGCGGAGCTGATAGCTCAGCGCCTTCCGCGGCGGCGCGGAACTAACTACTCCTGGTTCGAGGCTAGCTCCGAACACGATCTGGTCGCTAGCTCCCCGCGGGAAGAGCGGCCAGAGTCACCACCTAAATGTATTTCGTCCACCGTGGTCTGGACTTAAGCCGAAACGAAGTATAGTCATCCTACGACTGACAGAGGCTTGGTGGTCGCAGCGCAGATTTGGCGTGGAAATGGACGTATTCTTTGTTTGTTTTTCTCTGCTCGAATGTGAGAAAGAACCGGCTGGTATCAATAAAAATAAATAATTAAATTCATCTACCTTTACGAGGGGCGTCCATAAAATTCGTATTATTGGCACAAAAAAAAAAACAAAAAAAAACGGAACAAAAAAGGCATCAACATGAGCGCGCGTCCCTCTAGTTTCCGCACAGTATGAACATCGCATGCTATAGTAGCTCTGAACGCCGCTAGGGAGTCGAAACAAGAATGGCACCGCCTGTCGGTGCCAAGCACATGCAGTGATCCGTTTTTTTTTTGTTTTTTTTTTTTTCATTTGAAGGGAATCAACGCTTCCCTTCAAATAAGAGACTAAAGTCGACTTTCGTTCCGAAAATTGTGCTAAAAACGAATGCTGAACGACCATGGTTCACTAACTGGTTAAGAATACTATCTAATAAGAAAAAACGCCTATTTTCTAAAGCAAAGTTAAGTAATCTAGTTATAGACTGGTCAAAATATAATGAGTGCTACAAAAAGTACAAATCTGAAATTAGAAAGGCAAAAAATAAATATGACACGAGTGACCTCTAAAATTATTAAAAACAAACCCCCAAAAATTTTGGAAGACCATCGGCCCTAAGCAGGAGCGAACTTTGCCTAAGATTTATAATGAGCAAGGACAGAAGCTCTCCAACCATGATTCAGCAACCGTATTTTAATGAGTATTTTGTATCTGTTTTCACTGAGGAACAGTTTCCTTTGCCATGTGATCCAATTTGTGTATCCCCAACCATATCATGTGAACCTGTCACCTTTACACAAGAAGGCATTTTGGCAATTATTGATCGACTCTCCCCAAGCTCTGCACCTGGCGAAGACGATATCACTTTGTGATATGCTTTTACCGTGCGCATGTGGCGCGTGGAACACCAATTCCTGCATTCCCCTCGATGCTTGGGTAATATAGCAATAGGCATATTGCTTACATAGTGTCGCTTCTATCATTTTTTTATTGTTTTGCTGTTATAGAAGAATAATTGTCTAACACACTCTATATACCAGCATTAAGAAAGCGAAGTTTGAGTATGAAATGATATGCGATGCTTTAAGTGTCATAGCTCTTTTAATTTTTTTTTTTTGGCAGCTGTACATTTTGCAGTACTTTAAATACCTATTCTTGTTCTGGTGTCAAAATATCTTTTTTTTTTGTGTGTGTAGCATGGATATATGAAACCGAGCTTTTGTTGACTTCTGCATTCTCAGCCAAAGCTTATAGGCCAGGAAATGTCCGAATTGATTTCATCTAGTGAGCACGCATCATACGAATATAAACACAAAACCTGGCAAGTTAAATGGAGCGACTTCAACTGCTGTCTTTATTGAAGAGCACTCGGAGAAATTCTTGTTCTCTGTTTTCGCTGCATAATATCTTTTTCCCCTTGAAATCAGACGATCCCATTCCGCGAACAGAGAGGCCACGCTCGGCGTCCGAAACAAGGAGTGTTTCTCTTGGCATGTGTAGTAACCCACTTTGCAGCCCGGCAGAAAGCTCCGTCTTTGTCTTCGCCGTATTTGACACCGTTGTGTGTCCCTTGTCTTCTGGGCACAGCTAGCAGCCACACACTATTGCACCGCATCACGCACAATGCAAAACTAGAGGAAATAATCACACCAACACGCCCCAAGCCAGCCTCGCGAAACGCTGCCTCCTGGCCCCGCTTAGAGGAACTGCATAGGCTCTGCTTGCAGAGCCAGAGTGTCGCGTCCCTGTTTCTTGCGCCGCCGACTCCGTAGTGGCGGAGAAGGCGGTCACGTGCGCCGAGCTGTGACATATGTGAAAGGCGGTTACTGGCTTTTACCTACTAAATGCTACTAGCTTTTCTAAGATTGTATAATCGTGTTGTTTTATAACGAGAGCGATGTTTTAAAACATGTTTACAAAGTCTGGGAAGCAGACGACGCGGAGGACGATCGCGTTGCTTGTATCTGCGGCGCTCGCGGAGTGATACGCGACCGGCGCATCTGGGCACCTGGCACCAGACAACAACGCGCAGCTACGTCTTGAGAAGGGATACGTTTTGTCGGATACTATACCCTATTTCAGCTTACGTTGTACCGCAGCGAAGGCTAGAAGCGCGAGCTCATGGCGTTGGCAGCTGCCCTTAATGCACGAAAGCTTGTGCCGCCGACATGTGCACTAGAGCAAGGAGCTCGCGCTTGTAGCCTTTCCTGCGGTACATCATAAGGTGAAACGGAGTATACGTTCTAACGAACGCATACAGAGAAACAGTATACAAATGACGAGACGACGGCACACGCGCGGCGTGTCGCCGCACTATATCTTCTCTGCTTCACATGCCGTAGCACGCCGCGTGACAGCCACGCCCTCCGCGCCTCTGTACCTCCTGCAGAACTGACGGTCGCTCCCCGCAGTGCGGCCTTGGATGCAACATGGCCGCCATTGCGATACATCGCTGCGCAAGCGGGGCATATCCAGTTACTCCACTTAGAGTTCCTGTATAAGCTCCCTCAGGGAGCGGGAAAGGGAAGAAGCTGTGGGGAGCGGCAGTGTTTTTCCGAGCTCCGCCGAGTCAGCTCCAATACGCTAATTTTGGGGGTCATTTTTGGCACGAAAATGGCTTCTTGACATTCCGGAACACCTCAGGAACACGCTTAGCGAGATCGGTCGGTTGTCTACTGTCTAAAGACAGCCGATGACAATTAAAAAAAAAAGGACACGCGAGAGAGAGAGAGAAAGAGAGAGACAGAGAGAGAGAGAGAGAGAGAGAGGGGGGGGGAAGGTCGAGATCAAATAGTTTCCAAGGGAGAAATAGAAATACAGGGAAAGGATTGACGAGAGAAAGAACGAGTGAGACGTCTCGCATTCCTGGCATTGCACAAAGTTGTACTCCGTTCGCCCCCAAGCTGACAGTGTGCTGGAAGCGCTTTCCTTAGACCAGTCGTGTGTCTATCTTTGGCCACGTGATGACGCTCCCGCGCCCCCACCCACACGCACAGAGCGGGGTCAGGCGATAAAACGAAGGCGTTTGATTGCTCCACCGAGTACGTAGCTTCCACCGGACTGTCAGCTTAGATGTGAACGGGTTATAGCCTCGGGGTGGATGGAAAATGGGAGGCTTTAAGTGGAATTTAAGCGAAACTTAGCAAAAGCTATAAAAAAGAAAAAAAAAACGCCAGGTCGTTTCCCCCCCTTCTTTTCGTTATCGCTGAAGGGTAGAGAAGGTGGAATGGCACTGTTAAAAGAGAACTACCGGGCAGGGGGAAACAAAAACACACACGGGGTCTTCTGTTTACTTCTATTTCGGCGGAATCGGTCGATTGGCTTCCGCGTCTCCTATATCCCCCCTACGGAGATTTTTTTCTTTCAGGGTGCGCAGACGTCCACGAGCGTCGCAATCAGTTCAGCCTAGTCAGGGTTGGCCGTAAATACTCTCTAGTTTACACATACAAATACAAGCAAAAACAGCTAAACTACTGATACCGAAATACATTTTAAAATGTATGGCGATACGTGTCAGAAATAGATTTGAAAAAAAGAAAAGTATTTGGAAATACAAATATAGGAATACATATTGGTGGGGCAGAAATCCAGGTACTGAAGTACACGAAGAACAAAAAAGAAGCATAATCCAGAATACGATATTGCAAACGAGTACTCACTGCAAGAGGGAGCCTGCTTGACATTGACATTTCTTGGCTCAAACCAGGTCTACCACAGAATTAACATTTTGTGTTTTGGAAAGTAAGAGAAGCGAGCGATTTTTCCACCATGGCTCGAGCCTTGGGCGGATTTAGGGGGCGGGGGGGGGGGGCTGTTTCCCCCCCCCCCTCTCCCGCCCCCTTAAATCCGTCCATGGAGGGGTCTTCGAGTCTCCACCTAAGGTCACCAAGGGCAACCTTTTCTTAATAAAAAAAAATTGTCGTACACCAGCTTTTATTAGGAAGAAATATTAGTTTTTGGTCACATAACAAATATTAGGTCAGCAAAACAAATCTCGGCGACGTTTCGCCCGTGATGTCATTTCCTTAAAGAATTTGACTATACACTTTGACAGGTTTCATATCTGCGATCCGCTTAAGCTATATTTAAAATTTTAGTGTCCATAGAGTTCTTTATAAACATAATATTAAGATCATTCAGTTGTGCGCATTATCTACTTCGATATGATCACTTAAAAATCGTAAATATTGAGAAAGATGCAAGTTTGAGATTAATTTTCTCAAAAACACTTTTTTTCTGTTTCGCGTTTTCGTGGAAAAGGTTTTTTTTTTTACCTCATAGTTACTAAATTTAATATTTTGTTTGTATGGCCTCGTGAAATGTGAGTTGGGCGACACACGCTACTGCAAAGCCTCCCCAAACAAAACCGAGATGGGAAAGAAACGTGACGATCCATTCTGATATCACTTCTGTGGCCGACCAATCAGAGCTAACCGAACAGTTCAAATACCCGCATCATTCAGAAACGGCAGCATGGAATTTCAACGATCTCAGTAAAGAAGTAGAAAAAAAGTGGAGGCGTGCTGATTCCCAGCTTGTCCTCCATCTTGTCCAGATGGGATTCAGAAGCGGGGCTGAAGAACCCGCGGTTCTCCACTCGGAGGGGAGAGCTCTTTCTTCGCTCGAAACCTGACACGGACCGAACCCAGGGCGAGGAATGTCGTCGCTGTGTTCTCTTGCGCGTATTCGCGGGCCTCACCCGTCGCGTACACGCATGCGTTATGCGTCGAGCGAACGGCAGCAAATAACGGCCAAGATGAAATATAAAAAAAAAGAAAGTAAGAGATGTCCGTCGTGAAGCGAACGAGAAGGACGAAGGCGTCTTCCATCGGACAGCGAGGATCGAGGCGTTCGAACCCTTCAGTTCGGATGGGTTTCACGTTGTTTATCACGTTGGTTCGCCTGGTTCTTTTTTTTCGTTTCTTTTGTTTTCTCTTGCCGGGCCGGGGGGGGGGGGGGGGGAGAGGGGGACGAGTGAGTGGGACAAGCTTAATGTGCGGATGGCGTTTCTATACGCACTTATTGTGCATTCTGAGTAAGCTTTTTAAGAAAAAAACATCTAAACAAAAAAAAAAGAAAGGGGGGAACGTGATGTTAAACAGAACTTTAAGAGCTTTCAGACATTTCTCCGCCCTTCGTTCGCTCCGCCAGTATTGCCTGTCTTTGGTAAAATGCGAGTGATGAGAAAAACAGAGTGGGGAAAGAACGACGCGGTTCTGGCAGAGAAAATGACGATCGAAGCGGTTCCGTATGCGCAAAAACAAAACAAAGATTTGAGAGCAAATATAAGGACGTAAACCACGGAAGATAGAGAAAAAAAGAGAGTATCTAGAAGAACGTCGGGACACAGGCAGGCCAGAAAAACAACTATCACCCAGGGCGCAAAGACGTCCGGCAGGCACATCGAGTGACAGCCCCGATAGAGGACAGAAGACGGGGATCAAACCGAAGGATGACCAGGACTACAGGAAACCGAAACTAGCACCCGTTGGCTACTATAAGTAGAGTTCCGTGTTTCCGGGGAAAAATCCAATCCTCCGAAAAAGATTCGGCGGTAAAAAGTTTCATGAATTAGGATACATCCGTAAAATTTCGTATCTTGAGGTCATAATGGGAAGCTAAAAAGCAAAAAAAAAAAGAAAAAAAAGAGGGTATTTTACAAATGAAGTTTGTCGAGCACGAGGTCATAAAAAAAAAAAAAAAATCCGGCAAAAAAGCCATTTGATTTTGTTTTTTCTCGGGTTCATGACACAATAGACTCTTTCAGAAACTCAGTGCCATTTGTTGGATGAAACGGCGGTTTAACTTTTGCCGTACTAATGGCGGCAGGGAATCTGTAGCCTGCAGTATTTTATCGTGCACCGTCACTTTCGCAAGTCAACGGCGAACGAGAATATGCTCTTCACTGTACAGTTCTTTCTAGATCATCTCTTATCAGTGTCGATGGCCACAAAGATGCAAAACGTCAGAACGAAGTGCCAACCCAGATAGACGCCTTGATGAAGTTCTGCACATCAAGGGGCTTTGAAGTCGATTCTGTGCTACTAACAGATGGACTGGGAACGCCCACGCAGCTCTTCATACAACTCCTGCTTCGCATCGTGCTAACGTCTCGAATGTATAGGCCTCGAATTCTCAGCTTAGAAATATCTTCAATTTGTTCCTTCAAGAGTAAACAGAAGGCCGCCATGAGTGCGGTCATAGCCTCCTCTATACTGACAAACCCTGGCGGACCGCCACGATGCGCGGCCGCCAAAAGTGAAAAGGTAGAGCGGCAGACAACGAATGAGAGGATGGATGGATGATGGATGGATGAATACGGCTGAGCCCTTTGGATCGGGCTCTAGCTTACGCCACTTAGCCATTTTGTCTTACCCTTTAAGCTTAGAATATTTAAATGTGAAAACTATATTCACTCCGTACTGAAAAGAAAGTGAGGCTATAAATCCCCCTTGCCATCAGTTAATAAGAAAATGCCTAGTTTTCTCTCGCTTTCTGCCACCATTCACTTAATCTTTGCTTGGTAATCTCTACTGTCTTGAAATCCACTTTTCCTTCGCTGTCTCTAAAACCCAATGACCTTATTAAATCTATGTTGTCTTCGGTATGCATAGGGTGAAGCCCTTTACAGTAGAGTATCAAGTGCTCAGCCGTCTCGTCCTCCTCTCCACAAGCAGCGCACACTGTGTCCATTTCCTGGTACTTCGCCCTGTATGTTCTGGTTCGCAAAACACCTGTCCTTGCCTCAAACAACAATGAGCTTCCCCTAGAATTGTCATAAATGCTTTCTTTGGCAATAACTGTTTTGTTTAATCTATAGCCTTCCAGAGCCTTCTTTGTCTGCATTCCCTCTAGCCACCGATCTCTTTCTGTGGCCTTAACTTTCTTCTTAACTGAGACCTGCTCTTCCGTAACCCCACTATAGCCTAAAAACTTTCCTCTTAATTTCCTAGTGCGCTGTCTCCATTTTGTGTCTATACTCCTCATGTATAAATAGCTGAAAACCTTTCGTGCCCATTGCTCCCCACCCATTTGCCTCAACCGATCCTCAAATTCTATCTTGTCACAGCTTCCCTGCCCTCAAATGACGCCCATCCCATGTCTCCTTGTACTCCCTGGTTTGGTGTTTTGCAATGTGCCCCCAAAGCCAGCCTACCTACTCCACGCTGTTTTATTTCTAGTCTCGCATGCACTTCGGATTTCATGCATAGCACTGCGTTTCCAAAAGTCAAGCCAGGCACCATGACCTCTTTCCAAATCTCTCTCACAACCTCATACCTGTTGTAATTCCAAAGTGCTCTATTTTTCATTACAGCCGCATTTCTGTTGCCCTTACCTATTATATACTTTTCATGCTCACTGAGATATTCTGCACCATCACATATCCATACTCCTAGATACTTGTATTTACTAGCTCTCTCAACTGTAATATTCTGTATCTTCAGTCTCTCAACATCATCATTGTTAAAAATCATGACTGCTGATTTTTCACTACTGAATTCTAAACCTAATTCCTCTCCTTCCCTACCACAGATGCTCATTAATTCCTGCAAATCTATCCTGTTGTTAGCCATTAGTACGATATCATCCGCATATATCAGTCCCGGTAAGGATTGCTGAATTGTTTGGCCTAGCTTACTGTACGAAAGGTCAAATCCAAGCCCACTCTTCTCTAGTCTATCCTCCAATCCTCTCAGATACAACATAAACAGCAAAGGCGATAACGGGCACCCCTGCCTAAGGCCTCGTCCTATCTCTATTTTCCCCGTTGCCTTTCCTTCCCATGTTATAATCACCTTATTATCTTTGTAAATGTTCCTCAATATTGCTGTTAGTCCTTCATCTAGGTTTAAGCTCTCCACTATGTCCCACAGAGTTTTTTGGTTCACATTGTCATAGGCACCCTGGATATCCAGAAATGCCAGCCAGAGCTGTCTTCTTTTTGCGCTATTTCTATACACTGTGTTAGAGAAAATATATTGTCTTCCAACCTTCTTTGTTTCCGAAACACGTTCTGTAACTCGCCCAGCATGCCCTCGCAATCTACCCATTCCTCCAGTCTGTTCTTTATAATCTGCATTACCAACTTGTAAATAACTGGTGTCACGGTTATGGGACGATAATTCCTAATGTCAGACTTATCTCCCTTTCCCTTATATATCATACTCATCCTACTAAGCCTCCATTCATCTGGAATATTTCCTTTTGTTACCATAGTGCTCACTACCTCCCTTAGTTTTGCCTGAGATTTAGGACCCAAATTCTTCACCAGCTTGATTGGGATACCATCTGTGCCTGTCGACGTGCCACTAGGGACTCTTCGTTCCGCCTTTTCCCATTCTCTTTGTCCAAAATCCGCGATGTCAAAAGCTGGACTGATACTGCCTTCGGTTCTCCTATCTTCCACATGTACCCGTTCCCGAAATTTCTCCTCCATCACTGCTCCTATATATCGTATCGCATCATCTCCCTCTAATTGATCTCCCTGATGCGAGAGTATGAACCTCTGTCTAGCTTGCGTCGTTTCACCGAGTGAGTTCAAGTGCTCCCAAAACTTCTTGGCTGCGTTTCTATCTTTCTTGCTTACATTACTCATCCATTCTTCACCCTTTCTCTGAATTTTCGCATTGATCAAACTGGATGCCTCTCGGCGACATGTTATAAAAGTGTCCCATCTTCTTTTTACTTCCGTTTCCGACTCCCCACTACGCTTGGAATGCCTGTGTTCTCTAGAGGCTTCCTGACGTTTTTGTATCGCTTGCTTCACTTCTTTGTCCCACCAGCTTTTTGGTCTATGTCTTTGCTTCCCCTTTCGTTTACTCTGAACTTTGTCTAGTTCCAGAACAAAAAGCCCAGTTAGGCTCTCATAGGTCCAATCTGTATACCGTTGCCCTGAAACTGCTTCCTCTATTCTTTCAGCAACTATTTCCAACTCTTTGTCGCTGCAGAAAGTCTGCTTTGAATTATGTTGTCTAGTTTCAGCATTTACTTCTCTGGCAAAATTCAGCTTAATACGTTTGTGATCACTACCAAGACTTTTGGAACCTTCTTCATCTATTTTCATTACTTGTAACTTACCATATATTTTGTGTGACATAAGTACGTAATCTATAGTTGAATGTAGATTGCCAGTTTCCCACGTTATGTGCCCGTCACACTTCTGACTGGTATTACATAAAACTAAGTCATGCTTTTCCACCAGTTCTAGTAATATGCTTCCAGTTGAGTCCGTATACCCATCCAGACCCTCGATATGGGCATTCATGTCTCCCATAATAATTATTTCAGAGCCTTCCCCTAGCTCACTAATGTCTCTTGATATGCAATCAATCATTTTTCTGTTTTCCTCTTTAGCACCTTTCCCTGTCCATAAGTAAACAACTCCAAGGAGTGTTGATTCCCCAGCGACTTTTCCTTTCAGCCACAAGTGTTCGGCGCACTCCTTTCTGATCCTTTGAAAGTTCATGTTCTTCTTAATAAATGCTCCAATTCCACCTCCCTTCCTCGTTCCCTCCGTTCTGTTGCATTCTTCCCACACATAGTCAGGGTTGCAAGGTGGCTGCTCCATGTCTCTGAGATGTGTTTCCACAAACCCATACACCACTAAATCCTCCTTTCTTAGTTGCTCCTCTACCTCTTCCCATTTTAACCTATTTCTACCACCCTGCATGTTAATATATCCAATGTCTGATTGTGTTGTTTGTTTATACCTGTTCTTACGTTTTCTCCTCTTTTTAACCCTGGGTGCCTCTCCTGACTTTGTTGGGTTTTCAGTTACTTCAGTACCCCCAGGGCCCTCGCTTCCCCCAAAAAAGCAGTCACCGTGCGGCCCATCCTATCCCCCACCCTGTAACCTGTGGCCTCACTGTAGTGAATGCCATCTGCAAAAGGGCGGGAGCCAGCCTCGTACACTTCCCTGTTTACTTCCATTACGTCGTACCGAAGCTGTCGACTCATACCCTTAATTACTCTATTGGCTTCGACAACCCTCCTCTCCGTTACCCCGGACTGCCCCCGAACTTCTGGAATGGTGCACACAACCACGTGCACATTCTCAGACACGTCCCTCAGCTTACGCATTCCCACGTTTAGCTGCTTTCCGAGGTTCTGGCTCCTACCCTTGAGCACATCATTAAGCCCCGCATGAACTATTACTAGGTTCCTTCCCTCCCGGTTATCCCACACCCCCTCACGTGCTGCGGTCATAGCATCCACCATACACTTCCCTGGCTGGACCTCTACGGTTACCCTCTGGTCTCCCTTCACCCTGTTCAGTACACCCCTCTTAACCCGTGCTACGTTAGAGCTCCCCACTACCAGCACCCTAGATCCCCCTGGTACCTGCGCGCCCTTGTCCTGCGACTTATCTGCTGTCACCTGACTGCCCGACGCCTGCTGCTCGAAGGCGCTATTGAGCTGAGGGTCACTTAGCTCTCCAGCGTCGTCGAGCCCGCCGGTCAAGAGGCTGGACTCCTGACCACCAGCGACCCCAGCCTGCGGACCGGCGGTTCGTCCCGCTAGAACTGACACTTCCTCCTTTCTTCCCTCGCTACTCTCACTCGCTCGAATTACCCCTTCCAGGCGCTCTACCCTACTGTCACACTCCCTCTTACACTCCTCTAAACCCGCCTTCCATACTTCCCCCAGCTCTTCCACCTGCTTCTCGAGACCGACCCGCTGCTCCCTCTCATGATTAAGCTGCCTAGTCAGCTCCTCAACCTGGGCCTCGAGACCCACCCGCTTCTCTCCTTCTGCCTTAAGCTCGGCCTCAATCTCCCGAACTCTACCCTCCCATTCCCCAGTTACCTGCTGAAGCTTCACACAAAGCCGACACTCGAAACTCATCCCCTTCGCCTCCTCCAGACTCCCGAAACCGGTCTCCTCTAGGTCACACCACCGCCCACACCCCTCACACTGCACCAACTCGTCCCCACCCTTGTCCTGCCGACATAAATCTAGACCCATATCTAGACCGGGAACAAACCGTCACTTCCCGCCAAAAATTCAAACAGCCTACGAAACTAACTTCGTAGTAGCCTCAACTAATCCCAACTGCTGCTGTTCAAACCTAACACTGCTACAGCATAGTCACTTCCTATCAACTCTCAAAAAGAGAGGGAAAAGAAGAAAAACTGGCACTTAGCTTCGGATGCTCGAGGAGAACCAGGAAACACGTCCGCTCACCGCAACGGCCACACGGAGGATGGATGAATACGGCTGAGCCCTTTGGATCGGGCGGTAGCTTACGCCACCTAGCCATTTTGTCTTACCCTTTAAGCTTAGAATATTTAAATGTGAAAACTATATTCACTCCGTACTGAAAAGAAAGTGAGGCTATAAATCCCCCTTGCCATCAGTTAATAAGAAAATGCCTAGTTTTCTCTCGCTTTCTGCCACCATTCACTTAATCTTTGCTTGGTAATCTCTACTGTCTTGAAATCCACTTTTCCTTCGCTGTCTCTAAAACCCAATGACCTTATTAAATCTATGTTGTCTTCGGTATGCATAGGGTGAAGCCCTTTACAGTAGAGTATCAAGTGCTCAGCCGTCTCGTCCTCCTCTCCACAAGCAGCGCACACTATGTCCATTTCCTGGTACTTCGCTCTGTATGTTCTGGTTCGCTAAACACCTGTCCTTGCCTCAAACAACAATGAGCTTCCCCTAGAATTGTCATAAATGCTTTCTTTGGCAATAACTGTTTTGTTTAATCTATAGCCTTCCAGAGCCTTCTTTGTCTGCATTCCCTCTAGCCACCGATCTCTTTCTGTGGCCTTAACTTTCTTCTTAACTGAGACCTGCTCTTCCGTAACCCCACTATAGCCTAAAAACTTTCCTCTTAATTTCCTAGTGCGCTGTCTCCATTTTGTGTCTATACTCCTCATGTATAAATAGCTGAAAACCTTTCGTGCCCATTGCTCCCCACCATGTAACGGGCGCCCCACCGCGGCGAGACGCCGAAACACTTGTCCCGAGCCATGGCCTCCGAGATCCCGAAGCGCGCGCGCGAACGCTTCTCCGGCCGTCCCATTCGTCTCGCTCCCCAGCAGAAATGTGTAATTGCGCTAACTCCGTCGCTCGTCGCGAGGAGGCGCTGTCTGCCCAGTCATAACAGAGGGGCGAGCCGTCAGCGTGTCAGGTAGAGATCTGCACTGGTACGGGCCAGACCGCGGGCCACGGGCCGGCCCGGCTCTCGGGCCGGGCTCGGGTTTCACGTGTACATTCATGAAGGCCCCGGGCCGGGTACGGGCCCTGCATTCAAGTCTTCAAGGGGGGCCAAAGCCGGCCAAACCGGTGATTACATTTTTTTTTTTTTTTTTAGCGGCATGCTTTTCGGAAGAGTGTTCCGGGGTTTGGAGAGGAACCACAGTTGGGGGGGGGGGGGGGGGGCGAGGGGGGAAGGGAGGGGGCGGGGGGGGGGATGAACAGATGCTGACGCATGTGTGTGTGGGTATATGCTTCTGTATGGTTCGGTGTGTGTAGCGAATGCTCTTCCAGAGGACTGGCGGCGCGGCGCTCCTTTTCGAACCCGGCGACGACGGCGCCATCATACAATCGCTTCTCACCACAAACACGCACATACACGCGCCTACACAATGCGTTCCCACGCCGGCGTAAACCATCCGTACGCACGAGTGCTTGCATCCCCAATAGGGGTGAAGAGGTTCCCCTGAGGGGTGCAGACCACCGTGAAAGACGACGACATTGCTGTTTTTTTTTCTTTTTTTTTTTTACGGTTGTGCGCAGCGAGAGTGGCTAATTTAGAACTTCGCCCGTCTTTTGTACAAACCCGTCGCGATGTTTCCTTTTCTTTCCAACTGTGACACGTAGTTTTGTTCACTTCTGTTTGTCATTTTTGTTTTTCCGTCCTTTCCGCACGTGTTTGGTAGCAGAAAAGGAAGATCGGGTGATTTTTCTTAACAAGCTGCCTAGGCCCGCAGATTGGTCCAACTAATAATAGCAGCAACAAAAAAAAAATGCTTACAGTATTTACTATTGGGTGTCGTAATCAACGGTGGTCTGTGCTACATGTGCCAAAAACTAGACGTTTACAAGATAACTCCCGCCTTTTCAATCAATAACTACAATAGACCCTTCCACAAATTCAGTGCCATCTAGTGGCTCAAATATCAGTCTCAATTTTAGTATGCTAATGGCGGTTAGAATCTGGTACATATTCGTCAACGGCAGACGTGCGAAAGTTGCGGTTTTCTTCGCTGCACAGTTATTTTTTTGTTTGTTTCAGTTGCGACGGTGTGTACCACTCTGTACAAGGCGCTCGGTGGAGTCAAATTCTAGATAAAATTCACCATAATCTATTGACCAACACACCGTTTACAAACAAGCCCGCTTTGCCCACAACAGGTGTGGGCACTGCGCATGCGCAGAAGCCAAATTTGGGAGGAATGAAGCGTTAGCGCATGCGCAGTACCGACAGCAGCGCCACCGCGGTCGTATGACGTCAGCAAGTTGAGTTGGTGTTTCACATGACACCCTCAAATGCGTAGCGCGTAGAAGCTTATAAGTCTCGGTCACGGTAACATAGGAGAATAATGCAGCGAACTAATGTCTGTAATTTTCAGGCTCCGCTTCGGTATTCTTTCTCCACCAGGCATCAAAAGAACGCCATTAACATGCACAGATAATATGAACTTAAATGATTGTAGTTATTGAAGTTGTCAGACAAAATTTCGAAAAGGGTCTATTATCACGAAGTTTATAAGAAAAAATAGAGAAATCATTGCGAGGTGGTTGTACCTCACCGCCATAGGTTTTTCCCCAAAGCCGGGGTCACACTGCTTGTACATCATACAGAAGACAGTCTGCAAACAGATCCAAACTCGAGTCACCACGAGATCTGAGCTACGAATGCCGCAAGGCAACGAGTTCAAGGAGACACTTGGCACGCGGCATTTGAACCACGGATATCGTGGTGACCGATATCTGCAGACTGTCTTGTGTATAATGTATAAGCAGTGTGACCCCGGCTTAAAGGGACTTCTAGTAGAAGCAAACACCGCAATACGACCCGCAAAAATTGCGTAATGAATATTAAAAATATTAAAAGAAGGACAACACGGACTTCACAATATAGTATCGAACCTCGTGAGGCTCAAAAAGCTAGGCCAAACAACGTGCGAAGGTAAAAAAGAAAAATATTGCAGCGTGATTATTTTTATTTAGGGAAATACGAATTTTTTTTTTTTTTATGTACGGAGCTAATTTTTTTTATACGTGTTACAGATTGCAATCAAATATATCAAAAGGCGCGCTTGTAGCGGTAGCCGCAACATTTCGAGATGAATATCTCAAATTAAATAATTAAATAAGCATCACAATTTTTCTATTTACATCCCCAGAGCAGCTGTTCACCGTTCTACCAGAATACACAAAAATGTGTAAGTATAAGCTGCAGTAACTCGACGTAACAAGACTTTTTCTTGAACTCTTCAGCCTCGCGCCATGCTGTCGATGACTGGGTTGGGAGCGCCTCCCCGCGGAGACACGCCGCCTCCTTCTCTTTTTTCTTCGATTACGCCCTCTCCGCACGAATGGGACGACCGGAGAAGCGTTCGCGCGCTTCAGGATCTCAGAGGCCATGCCCGAGCGATGGAATGTCCGCTCGTGCTCCTCGCGCTACCGCTTCGTTTCTAATTAAGAATTAAAACCTTGAGACTATACTTCGTTTCACTTTATCTGCGAGCGAAGCCAAAGCTAGAAGCGCGAGACCAGCGCCTTTTGCGTTTCTGCCCAGCTCGCGCGCTCGAGCAAAGCCTGAAGGCATGGAGCTTTCGTGCTCGCGCTTCCAGCTTTGCCTTCGCTCGCACATAAGGTGAAACGAAGTATACCGCTTCTTTTCTCGTCGGGTTTGAAAACCATGTTTCGGGCCCTCGCCGCTGCAAAAGTTGTGCGCTGACTACAGATTCCTCGAGAAACGCTCTGTGCTACCAGATCCTCGCGCTCCAAATCTGCGACCGGGCACTCTATGGCTCCGTTGTCGAACTGCCGGGCTTCGTGAGTGTAGAGGAGGCTATGGAACGGCACATATGCCAATTTTCAGATGATGATAGTGATCAAAGTGGCCAGACTGAATTTCGGAAAGGGCTTATTGAATTTTCCTTTTATCTCGTCAAAGTGCGTACAGTTGTGGGGTCGCTTTCAAATAATTGCCCCCCAATCGGTCTGTGCTTCACTCGTCTCCCAGGAAGTGACAGAACACAACGAGAAGACAGCGAATGGGTTCACTGTACTTCGCGGT
The DNA here is from genome assembly GCA_013358835.2 of Ixodes persulcatus. Classification (NCBI taxonomy): domain Eukaryota; kingdom Metazoa; phylum Arthropoda; class Arachnida; order Ixodida; family Ixodidae; genus Ixodes; species Ixodes persulcatus. The sequence goes on along the minus strand of JABSTQ010011182.1, from coordinate 861,979 downwards.
TGCCCGTCCTCGAGACCCGGCAGTTCGGGCCGCCGACCCTGCTTGTCGCTCGTTGGTTAGGAGCTCGCAGTTGGCGTCCGTGTCCAGGTCTGCGGATCGTCCTTCCCACGCCAGTGCTGCGTAGGCCAGCTGTTCAGGGCTATCACAGCACGAGTCTCGCTGCGGAACCACCCCGGGATCCTCATATCTGGTGGCTTAACCCCCCCCCCCCCCGGATCCTCCTATCTGGTGGCCGGTATAGTCAGGGCTCGCCGTTCCCGCCAGTCCTGGTCTGAACCTCGCTGGTGGACCGCTCCGGGGCCAGCTTGGCGCCGCACGCTCTGCCCGGCGCCAGATCTTCGGCTGACGGCCTGTGACGTGGCCTCCGCCCTCCCACCCTTGTCTCCCACGCAGTACAACGGGTCAATGTACTTCTGGGTCAGGACAAAGGCCACCATTACAGTTTCCAGTTTGGACAATACCAGTCAGGGAAAAAAGCTGTAGATTTGATAGGAGGATAGCTGAAGATTCTAGGCTTCCTAACGTCCATGTTCAGGAGTTGGGCCATTTCAAAGTACCGATGTTTATTGAAGACACCCTCGTTTCCAGGATTTTTCGTGGGACAGTTAGTACTCCCAACCACAAGGGCGATTGGGAGAACTAACGCTGTGGACTTACGGTACTTTTTTGTTCAGAATTATTTATCTTTCTTTTGAATTTTGAAAAATTGGCAACACAGTCAAACTAAACTTTGATTTCCGGAGAATCGGGAATCTAAAAAATATAAGCTCCGAAAACACGGAATCCTAACTCTAAGTTAGCAAACAGTAAAGTGGGAGTTGCGTGACTGATATATGAACCAGTGAACCGTCGGCCTTTACGCCATTCAAACACGCGGAGAAGTCACCTGGCCCAACCATGATGGAAAGGAACCCGAGACCAGGCGGAATGGACTACTCGTTGTCACATCAAGAAAAAAACAAGTTTCGCGCAAACTTCAGACGCCGTGCCAAGTAATTCTGACAAGATTTGCTTGTCGCAGGAAGAAGCGGACCGGCCTAAAAAAGAAAGAAAAAAAGAACAAAAAAAAAGGGGGGGGGGGTAGCCACGGAAGAGAAGGGAAATACGTCGAAAATAGAACAATAAAAACTCATAAAAACGTCAAATGCTACGGAAAAAAAAAAAGACGACAAGCGTTATAAGTTTAAACAGAGCAAAGAAGAAAAGAAAAACAGGGAAACCTCTACGGGCGAGGCAAGATAAGGAAGGGATGGAAGCGATAAAGACGATAACCACGGAGAACACGACGAGGAAAAAGGGACGGAAGGGGAGAAGGGACACCAAAATCATTCTTTCACTCTACAATGGATCGCAGGGAACGCGGCAAGCCATCGACCCAATCCCACGAGTGCCACGTCACTTCCGAGAGGGGCGCAGAGAAGCGCGGGGTGCCTAGGAGCCTGAAACGTTGCTCCGTGCAACATTAATTTCGAATTTAGAAATACACGATTAAAAGGCTTCTCCTCGTTTATTCTTTTTTTCAATTGTAGGTTCCTTAATTGTTGAAATTAGAAGCTTTGGCTAGGTGGCGCATGCCGCCGCCCGATTAAAAGGATTCAGCCGTATTCATCCATCCATCTGATTCACAGCGCCGGATCGGCTGCAATGGCCCGCAGCCTCCGCTGCGATCCATCGTGAGGCGAAACGCCTCACGATGGCAGAGGGAAATGAACTGTGGTGCAGAGGGAAATGAATTGGCATTGGAGTTCAGTAGTGACAAGTCGGCGATTGTGATATTTAACGATGACGAGGGTGAAGTCCTAAAAATACAAAAATGCAATGTTGGGAGGGTCGACAAGTATAGGTATCTAGGCGTGTGGATCAAGGAAGATACGGATTACCTCAGTGAACATGAAAGAAACACAACTGGCAAGGGTAATAGAAATGCAGCGGTAATGAAAAACAGGGCATTGTGGAACTATAACAGGTATGAAGTGGTCAGGGAGATTTGGAAGGGAGTTTTGGTGCCAGGCCTAACTTTTGCGAATGCAGTTCTATGTATGAAGCCTGACATTCAGGCAAGGCTAGAAATAAAACAACGACGGGTGGGTAGGCTGGCTCTCGGAGCGCATGGGAAGACACCAAATCAGGGGGTACAGGGCGACATGGGGTGGTCGTCTTTCGAAGGAAGGGAAGCAAGCAGCAAAATAGAATTTGAGGATAGACTGAGACAAATGGATGAGGGACGGTGGGCACGAAGAGTGTTTAGCTATCTGTACATGAAGGGTATTGACACAAAATGGAGAAAGCGAACAAGAAAACTCAGATCTAAATATGTGGGTATACAGTGGGGAGGTGGGTCAGGAAATGACAGTTAAAAAGAAGGTTAAGAAAACAGAGAGAAGTATATGGGAAGCCGGTATGCAAACAAAATCAGCATTGGAGATGTACAGGTTGTGTAAAACAGATATCGATAAAGAGAGTCTCTATGATAATTCAAGGGGGAGTTCCCTGCTATTTGAAGCCAGAACGGGAGTGTTGCGGACTAAGACATATAGAGCTAGATATCAGGAGGTAGACACCGTGTGTGGAGCTTGCGGAGAGGAGGAGGAGACGGCTGAACATTTGGTACTTTACTGTAAGGGGCTTCACCCTGTAGTGGCTGAAGAGCTTATTATTATAACAACCGCACTGAGATTTAGGAATAGTGAGGGGAAAATAGACATGGGGAAGGTGGAGATAACCAAGAAGAGATTATCTGACTGGTGGCATAGGTCGAGGGAAGGGTGAATATTTTCCTATTCCCTACTGGGCGACCCTTTCTGCGGAAGGTGTGTGCACCCGGTTGCATAGAGGCGCCTCCGTTGTACGGACCGTAGCTTTTAAGACTAAATATCTAGATTTGTAACTCGTAAATTAAATAGCTTAAAAAAAATACTGGCTAGGTGGCGCAAGCCGCCGCCCGATTCAAAGGGTTCAGCCCCATCCATCCATCCATCCATCGGAGCACAGGGAAGAAAGAGAAGGGAACAGGGAGGAAAGAAGCGGACACAACTAGGGAAAAAACGGGCTTTAAAAGGATCCCTCCCGAGAGCTGAGGGATGATTCCAAGATGGCCCAGTCCTTCCGGTGAACGCTTCAATCGACATCGGAAAGGGAGAGGGAAAGGGAAGATGGGGAGCATGGGATCATTTGTTACGACGGGACGGCACCCCAAGCCGCTGCTGCATGCTGTTGCTGCTTCTACTGCGGGAGTCTGCGCTTATAACAGCCAAATGGTCGTTACTATACCACCCCTACACAGACAGTGTGGTGAAAGCCACGCGCTCGCCGGACCAATCAGACGCTTCCCTTTCATTACCTGACCTCCCTGCGCGTCAGTAAAGGGGGAACGTGATCACGTGGCGGATCACGTGACGAGAACGTAGCTTCCATCGCACTGTCAGCTTAAGTGTGAACGAAGCATACTGCCGTTTCGACAAGCCGCGTTTTTTGCTCCGACGAGGCAATACAACGCGCACAGACGACGAAGAGGAGACAGGGAACGCGGAGAGGGAAGGAACAAAGGATTATGAAAGATAATTTGCCATTTCTTCGGTTAAGAAAAAAAAAAGAAAAATAATTGAACAACGAGTCGAGAAGAGTAGAGAGGGGGAAATGGGAAAAGGTTGGCTCGTTGAGTGCGGCTTGAAACGCACGCACACCAGTCAGCGAACTCGAACACCATTTAGTTTCGCTTTGGCGGCGTCTGATCGATCCTGTCGTCTGCTTTGTTGTTGGTCCGCTTGGCTTCATTCCTGCTTCGCCAGCTAGAGTTTTGAACTCTTACTGTCGTTGTACTCTTTTCATCCCGGTACGGTTTTCGTTTTTAATTCGAGACACGACTTTGAGGCGGTCCGACCTCTGAGTGAAAAGGTTGAATTGAAAGTCCTGCTCGTCGAACCGTGATATCTTGAAATATATCAGAAAAAGTGTGAGATCAAAGGAATTTCTTGTAGTGGATGCGACATTTGGAGGCCGAAATATGCTCGTACGCGAAGCAAGAAAACACCTCTAAAGAGTCAAGAGACATGCACAAGTTCAAACACAAAGCTTATTTAAAACAACACAAAAAGAAATGCAAAAACAAAAAAACAGGCAAATGTTATTTTTTGTTCTCGCGTTGGAAGAGGACCGTTCATCTTTGTAAAACCGGCGAACGATAAGTCAGTCTCCTCCGGCATCCCGTCTGCTTCTCTCGATGCTTGCATCTGTTTGCATCGTTCTTGTCAGTTGTGCATTCCATAATGGGTCGCGCACGCTCGAGGAATATTTCAGAGTCCGACTGCACGTCTCGATGATGTCCCATCCCGCTACTTGTTTAGTTTGTTTTGCGGCACAAGTGACGAACAATCCAGGCCCCTTGTTGCTGCAAAAGTGTACAAGCCACTTTTCTAGCAACAAAGAACAGGCCGTATATCATACGGATACTGTCACACCAAGTAAAGCAAGCGATGTTTACATACTTCCTTTCAGCTATCACGGAAGAATTATATCTCCGATTCAAGATATTTACAATTCTAGATGGCGCCACCGCTCTGGATTGACAAAAGACACTTTGAAAGCCAAGCCAATCTGACATATCTTTTTGTGCTTCAGCCAATTTCGCCTCTGCATGAAATAACCCTAATTCAACTTACGCTTGGTGTTTTTTTTATTTTTTTAAATGCGAAAGTTAACTGTCCCATGGAGCGGAGCCGGCGGTGTTTGTAACCGCGAAAAACGGCACAGCAATTCCCTCACATAGGAACGGCTCTTTAAGGGCGACTCCGCTCGATTCCGAAGATTTCGGGATAATGAGTGCTTTTGTATTAAAAAGCCCTAGTAAAAGACACTACGTCATTTGCTTCGCGAAAAATGGGATTTATATGTTTAAATCTAATTTTAAACGAGCGGAAATCGAAACCGAAACTTCGGCTCCGTCCGGCAACATTGGCCTCGCCCTGCCAAGAACATGGCCATCACATGGTACGAGATGTCACGTGATCCTCTACGCAACGACGGGCGGGATTGGGGCGGGCGTGTGGGAGGCGCGAGTGTCCGTCTGCACCGCACTCTTCGCCAAGTTTTGGAGTCTACGACATTCGACGACGTCTGCACAACTGCGGCAAAAGTCTACGCACGTAGTGTCCGTAGTGTGGACGAAACTCCGAGATACAATAATCACAAACGGTAAGACGACCACGGCGGTTGTGACGTGGGAGACGGCGGTAATCGCGGAACCACGGCGGGTCGGCCGTAAGGCTCCCAAGAAGCTCGCTCCGCAGGCGCGTTACGCCTATCACGTGGACACCGCTGAGCGCCGAGAGGAAACGTTGCTGACGTCATCCGCTACGCTCGCTCGGAGAACAAGCAAAAGGGGGCAATGGTGATGACGTTAATTAGCTCAATGTTGGCTACGCCCACGCCGTAGCATTGACTCTGCGCCGTTGGCTGCGCCTCAATTCGCCCGCTCGAGTCAGCCAATTTCGGCAACTTGGCGAGTTGCAAAGTTTGCCGGACCGTTTAAGAAAGATTCAGACAGAACTGCGTCGTAATATTTGACGTGTGGTCTTCCTAGGCGATACTGAAGAGGGCTGCACTGTTTTTTCGAAAACAAAAATGAAGAGAAGCTGCCCTTTAAATGGCTGCGATGCGGCCGGCGCGCCGGATAGTTCCAAGGAACACCACCCCACAGAGCAGCGCTGCTCCCTTTCGCCGCCGCTAGGGAGGCTCTAGTGAGGATGGGCGCAACTGCTAGATCGGGGATCACGGGATATGGACGCCATTTAAAGGCTAAATTTTGCTGGAAGTTTACGGGGCAAAGGGTCGTTTTATTTCTTAACTCAGGTCATAAGAGCCCATTAATGCGCTTGAATAACTTACGCAAGGTATAAATGATTACTTTTCTATAGCCACCATTTTTGTTCCGATGGGTTAAGTATTGGTTTAACGCGAAAAATGGTAAATTCCGCCATCTTGGACGCTGCTGCTTGTCTGGCAACCCTGCTTTCTTTTCTCTACGTTTGCTATTCCCGGAGTAAGAAGGAAGCGAGAAAGGCTAAGCCAAGGCGTTAAGCCAATGCAGTGGGAGGTGAGAGGAAGAAAGGCGCACGGGGCAACAGAGTTGCAACAGAGGAGCGGGCGTCTGCTCTCGTGCAGGCAACACTGGCAATCCTCTCCTTCAGGCGTCGCCATTGAATTGCAAACGCTCTCCAGGATTTGAGTTGCACCCACCCTCCTCTCTAGAGCCTCCATAGCCGCAGCAACGCACACCCGCCGCTCCCCAGAACCCGGCCGGCCGGCGTCCGCTGCCCGGCTGCCACGCTAGCAACGACGCTCATGCCGGACGGCGCGTGTATCACTCGGGAGCGCGTTAACCTACCCCCTCGCCTACGTTCACGACGCTTCGCGGCGACAGTATGCGGCTCCTAACTACAACACTATTAACCCACTTAGCGCCCCCCCCCCCCCCCCCCCCCCCCTTCGTACACACCGCTTCGCGGCGTGCAGCCGGCAACCCAAGCCCCGCTGTCCCCCATGTACCTCCGTCCCATACCATTTAGTTCGGCGAAGTTTCGTCGACAACGTGCGCGTGTTTTTCAGTGTTAAACGTAAAAAAGAACTGTCGCAAATATCGCCAAATGCCTCGACAAAACAAAATGTTGGAGAAAAAAAAAAAAAAAAAAGTAGTACGCCCACACTGTGGATCGAACCCGGGTCCGCTGCGTTCGAGGCAGACATTTTAGCACTAAAGCGCGAAACACATGTACGACGAAACCGTCCGATCCGACGTCCGATCAGGCAATACGACGGTCGGAGGCGAGGGTTTTCAATGCTCTCCGGTGCTACGAAAACCCTCGCCCCCCAAGGTCATTCCGGCAGTCCGCACGTCGGATCGGACGGTTTCATCGTGCATGTGTTTTGCGCTTTAAGCTATGCTACCGCTGCGGAAACTCGTAACCGCTACCTATCTTGACGGCGGCAGCTCCTATTTCCACGAGCCAGCCAATCCGGAGTGAGCGCCGTTGCTAAAGCGTGTATCGATTGGGCGTTAACTATAAATACGCTGCATGCCCGCATGGCCTCTGCAGAGAATAGTGGGCCGCGCAGCTTGTAGGAATACGCTACGTATACGAATGCATTCGCATTCCTACACGTAAGCAGTCTTAAGTGTCCTCCTGTATTTTGTTTTTTCATTGCGTGTCGGCGCATTATGCTCGGGGACAACTTTGAGTGGGAATTGAGAAGCAAAGACGGTGTGGCATCGATCGGTACTCGAAGTGCAGGTGCACTCGGATCTACAGAGCCTAGATTTACACGAGATTCCACTCACTCTAATGGCAGACGTTTCCCGTAGAGATTGGACGCAAGTGCGCCTCCGCCAAGTTCTCGCGTGCTGAAGAGGAAAGCAGGCGGAAAAGCTGAGATGTCTGCAAACCATCAACGGCTTGGGCAGCACCTCGCAGCTCGTCTCTCAAATGCGGCCCATAAACCAGCCAGTTGACTCAACAGCGAACGGCCGGAGTTCCACGGCGGCGTCAACTGTCATTAAGCCGCTAACGATCATAGAGTTCAACCTCAGTTAACTGAAGGGGGTTCGCCCCAACAGAGCTAAAGATGGCGGCATGCGCCGCATCGCCGCCCATGGCCAGCGCCAGCGAAGCACTTCCTATTGCCGAAGATTGGGGGAAGTATCTAGAAAGTATCGTAGCAGCAAATAGTGTCTAAAGAAGTATGATTCGGGGCCAGAGCTGCCGCTAGAACGATCACGGCACGTAGCGGAAGCCAAAGCTCGGCGAGGGCGGCCATTGTGATGACGGTGCCAATAAGACTTTCGTTATGTCTCTCTTGCTTCAATTCGTGTGAATTGTTCTGATTGTCGTTTCTTTACTCTAAAAAAATAAAATAAAATAAAGTTAACTTGATTTTTATTTAAACGTTTATAATTAACAAAAAGCGGGTATATAATTTATTAAGGCGATGTGACATTAGTCTTGCTCTCGTTTCGGTTTCAACTGTGTCCCGTTACGTGCATCTCAACTGGGTTTGTTGGGTCTAAGACGCGCGTAACAACGGACAACTTAGTTAAGCTCAATGACGGTTGGAAGATGACAATGATCGTCTGCTTAACGACAGTTGGGAGCGCTAGTGTAACTAGGGTATTAGACAGGCTCTGCGCTCATTGAAAAGGTTTACTAAACGAATGACTCAGGACTCTTGAGTTCCCGCCCTGCGTAAAACGTCCACAGGAATCTTTTTTGTTGTTCTTTTTCAGCATTTTCACCTTAGTACTGTCGTAACGCATGGTTGTACCACCAGACCAAGTCAGACGGCACATGTGTCCCATTTAAAGGGGACTGACACAAATAGCGGACCTTTTGTTTCGCTTATTTAGGCGCAGCCTGTATCACTCGATCCAAAGTCGAAGAGCAACGATGACTCTGTGCGCAACTGGACATCAGCAGTGTGCCACACTCAGCTCTAACTAATTTAGCGAAGGTTGGACCCCCAGGTGCGCTTAATATAAATCTAACTTGGACTTTACACCATCACGATCCGAAAGCTGAAGGGAAACTGAATGCCTAAGCCTTGGCCGCTTGATCACTGCAGCTTCCAGCGGACGTGACCAGGGATACAAATAGCGAAGAAAACCTACGAGAGCAAGTATTTAGGCGCAGCCTGTATCACTCGATCCAAAGTCGAAGAGCAACGATGACTCTGTGCGCAACTGGACATCAGCAGTGTGCCACACTCAGCTCTAACTAATTTAGCGAAGGTTGGACCCCCAGGTGCGCTGAATATAAATCTAACTTGGACTTTACACTACACGATCCGAAAGCTGAAGGGAAACTGAATGCCTAAGCCTTGGCCGCTTGATCACTGCAGCTTCCAGCGGACGTGACCAGGGATACAAATAGCGAAGAAAACCTACGAGAGCAAGTATTTAGGCGCAGCCTGTATCACTCGATCCAAAGTCGAAGAGCAACGATGACTCTGTGCGCAACTGGACATCAGCAGTGTGCCACACTCAGCTCTAACTAATTTAGCGAAGGTTGGACCCCCAGGTGCGCTTAATATAAATCTAACTTGGACTTTACACTATCACGATCCGAAAGCTGAAGGGAAACTGAATGCCTAAGCCTTGGCCGCTTGATCACTGCAGCTTCCAGCGGACGTGACCAGGGATACAAATAGCGAAGAAAACCTACGAGAGCAAGTATTTAGGCGCAGCCTGTATCACTCGATCCAAAGTCGAAGAGCAACGATGACTCTGTGCGCAACTGGACATCAGCAGTGTGCCACACTCAGCTCTAACTAATTTAGCGAAGGTTGGACCCCCAGGTGCGCTTAATATAAATCTAACTTGGACTTTACACTACACGATCCGAAAGCTGAAGGGAAACTGAATGCCTAAGCCTTGGCCGCTTGATCACTGCAGCTTCCAGCGGACGTGACCAGGGATACAAATAGCGAAGAAAACCTACGAGAGCAAGTATTTAGGCGCAGCCTGTATCACTCGATCCAAAGTCGAAGAGCAACGATGACTCTGTGCGCAACTGGACATCAGCAGTGTGCCACACTCAGCTCTAACTAATTTAGCGAAGGTTGGACCCCCAGGTGCGCTTAATATAAATCTAACTTGGACTTTACACTACACGATCCGAAAGCTGAAGGGAAACTGAATGCCTAAGCCTTGGCCGCTTGATCACTGCAGCTTCCAGCGGACGTGACCAGGGATACAAATAGCGAAGAAAACCTACGAGAGCAAGTATTTAGGCGCAGCCTGTATCACTCGATCCAAAGTCGAAGAGCAACGATGACTCTGTGCGCAACTGGACATCAGCAGTGTGCCACACTCAGCTCTAACTAATTTAGCGAAGGTTGGACCCCCAGGTGCGCTTAATATAAATCTAACTTGGACTTTACACTACACGATCCGAAAGCTGAAGGGAAACTGAATGCCTAAGCCTTGGCCGCTTGATCACTGCAGCTTCCAGCGGACGTGACCAGGGATACAAATAGCGAAGAAAACCTACGAGAGCAAGTATTTAGGCGCAGCCTGTATCACTCGATCCAAAGTCGAAGAGCAACGATGACTCTGTGCGCAACTGGACATCAGCAGTGTGCCACACTCAGCTCTAACTAATTTAGCGAAGGTTGGACCCCCAGGTGCGCTGAATATAAATCTAACTTGGACTTTACACTACACGATCCGAAAGCTGAAGGGAAACTGAATGCCTAAGCCTTGGCCGCTTGATCACTGCAGCTTCCAGCGGACGTGACCAGGGATACAAATAGCGAAGAAAACCTACGAGAGCAAGTATTTAGGCGCAGCCTGTATCACTCGATCCAAAGTCGAAGAGCAACGATGACTCTGTGCGCAACTGGACATCAGCAGTGTGCCACACTCAGCTCTAACTAATTTAGCGAAGGTTGGACCCCCAGGTGCGCTGAATATAAATCTAACTTGGACTTTACACTACACGATCCGAAAGCTGAAGGGAAACTGAATGCCTAAGCCTTGGCCGCTTGATCACTGCAGCTTCCAGCGGACGTGACCAGGGATACAAATAGCGAAGAAAACCTACGAGAGCAAGTTAACGTAACAGGAATCGGCCCTAGCGGCTATTAAATATTTCAAGCGAAGCCACTTGACGATTCTGAGTTAATTTTTTTTTTTATAAATAAAACCGCCGGCAATTGATCATATATAAGGAAATACGTTTGTAAATACGCATATGAGACGACCCTGCCTTTTCGGTTAACGGACGCAGTGCTGAGAATATTCAACTCATCTTTTCAAATATTCATGTCGCCGCAGAGACGAAAAAATATCTACAAGAACAAAAAACCGATTCAAAATTCAGATTTTGTCCGGTGATATTTTAAGCAGGCATAATTCAGCATATTTTTATAGCAATTCTGGGACAGAACTTACAACGTGATTTGTCTTCTTTTACCCCTGATATTAGAGTGCACTACAGTCACCGAGAGCTTCCAGGAGTACGGAAGCGAAATTTTAGCGTGTATTTGTTTGCGTAGACACGGTCTCCTTTAGAATGGCGGCTCACAAACAGCAGTGTTTCGTCCGTAAAGACTCTGTTATACTCCGACGTGGAGAGTGACAAACGCGGCGTAGCGTAGCGCACAGAGATACTGATTGGTCGCAGATAACGACTTCCTGCTCGCTGGCCAATGAAACGCGCGCATCTGCGCTACGCTCTTGTAAACTCTTGTTCACAAACAAACCGGAGCGCCCCTAGCGGACGCCCCCGGTGACGCGCATGCGCGATGGAGTGCGGGCAAGAAGCTCGCCGTCGCCCATAAACAAACCGTTGGAATGCGATGTGGTCGGCGTCGGTGTGAGTCGCCGTACTCTTTTTCGCGTCGGAACTGTTGATTCTACGTCTTCCTGGCAATGTCGGACTTACTTGATGGCATCAGCGAAATTAACGAGGCTCGTTACACCGCAAAACTTCGCGCGAATAATAGGACATGCGGCGATTCATTCCACGTGGACGCCGCAGAATGGACGCTAAAGAATGATTCGCATGATGAGATTCTGGTCGCTATTTTCAGTCGCGACATTGCTCGGCCTGCAAAAGCGTGAACCGTAGCCGAGATGGTCGACGTCAATGCTGAAGATCGCAAGCAGAATCGAACCGAGTGAATCAGGCATAACAAGTCGGTGATGGCCACTGGTAACAATATCAACATACGTTTGTATCTACTGTTTACACCGAGCCTATTTACCCCAGCCAACCTTCAAACCTAAAAGTCTTTTGAGGCCTGTACTTACTTCTGATCGGAATTACCGGGCCAACGTTCCTTCTACGGGACGATGTCGTCTGAACGAGCAGACGACAGTTGGAATGATCAGGCGGCCGTTCGAACTTGAAGACGCACTGAACTTAGTCCGCAGATGGTCCGCACAACTAAGTGGTTTTCCCTCCTTCATGTTGAAACAAAACAAATAAATCCGACAATCACAAGGATCTTCCCGCCCAAGCAATCGTGGTCCGACGGCGTCTGCTTTTCCTTTTTCACGGCACCTATCCACGTTCTCGGACCAAGCGAGCAGGCAGAAAACATAAAAACTGAACTTGAAAACTTTTCCGACTCTTTTCGTACAGGCACGGCGTTTTGACGAGACGGCGGGTTTTTGTATAGTTTCTTAAAAAAAAAACACAGGAATGCCCTTACAACTTTATGTTGGCCTAGTTGGTTCATGATGCAGTCACAAGTTTTTTCGCCACACAAGGGACAATCAGAAGGGAGTAGACACGAACCAGCACTTGTCCGTGTCTACTCCCTTGTGACTGTCCCTTGTGCGGCCGACGCGCCACCACCGCGCCGTTACCTAACAGAGATGAGTTGGTGTAACAGAGCCTTAAACTGGGCTGAAGCAATTTGAAAACGAATAAAACCCCCAATAGACCATTTGCTGTATTACCCAAGCATCAAGGAGAATGCAGGGATTGGTGTTCCACGCGCCACACGCGCACGTCTTCCCCGTATAAAATATTCGAAGTAAATAACCAAAATAAAGCGTTGACGAACGCGCGTGCAAGATACAATTTGTTTTAGGTTTTTGCTTTGGAAAATTTACTACTGCTGAGGCCAGCACGTGCGGCGCGTGGAACACCAATCCCTGCATTCTCCTTGACGCTTGGGTAATATAGCAATAGGTCTATACCACCTGGTGACTGGAGGGCCGAGCTTCGTTCGAATGTCTCGGGTCACGGGCCAATCAGTAGCAGCGCCAGGGCACGGCGTGTCCGATGGAGCCGCCCGGGAACGAGCGGCGCTTGGCACACCTCACAGTTCGAGTACGCCATACCTCGGCTATTCACACCTGGTGGGATTGTAACGCGCTGACGATAGAGCTAGCGTCACCTAGTGACGAGCATCACAATTACGGTATCCTTGGCCGTTTCTGGGCGAGTGACGTCACGGGCAAATATCCCGAGAAGCATCGCGCCGCCTCGATGGCTGATTTTGGAGCGATCACCGGAATCCGTCGGTTGGAACGAAAAATGTAGCCATCCGCTGAAAATACGAGCGTGTGAGATCCTACTTGCCCTGTTTCGAAGTGTTCCGGGGATATTTCAAGTTTCGATTGTGTACCACTTGAAGAAACGCAGGCGATTCCTGTGACAGAGGATCATTAGAAACACGGAGGATTCTTGTGAAAGAGGTTCGACTCAGTGAGAAAAAAAGAACGGGGTGTAGAAAGTTCACCCTCTAGGCTCTGACGCCGCACTGGGCGCTGCTCTTGGCACTACGCATGCGCGTTACTTAAATCAAATGTGGTTTGCGCGCTCGCGCAGTGCCCAGTGTGGCCGAACGCCGGCTTGTTTGGAAGCAGCGAGCGTAGACGCAAACTTGTTCGTTTTATTACTCTACGTTGTTGCCCCTAGTGACGCAGATTTCTGAATCAACAAAAGAAAAAAATTGAGCCGTCCCGCGTTATTCCAGAGTCGCAGCTGCGACACGTGACGACCAAGTCGTTGGGCATCGGCGTCGCGTTCACGCACCGCGTCAACTAAAGCATTCGAAACAAAATAGATCTGACCTTTGTGTTCCGAACGCTTTTGAACGAGAGACTCTTGGCACGAACTTTTGGCATTGATGGCGTTAAGACGGCATCTTGTTATCGGCTATTTTTCTTTATTTTTCTAGAGAGCGCGGTAGTGGAAATCGCACATTAGAAATTCGGACTATTTTTGTTTCTTTTTTTGTTCCGGAAAGCGTGAAGGCGCGTCTCCCGCCACGAACTCTTGGCATCAGTGCTGTACGACGGCACTTTGTTTTTGGCTATTTGCTTTCCCCAGAGACATCGTGCAGTGGGCATCGGCATGGCCTCCTCTATGCTGACAAAGCCTGGCAGATCGCCACGAGACGCGGCCGCCGAAAGTGAAAAGGTAGAGCGGCAGACAAGAGCTAGAGTTCCTGTATAGGCTCCCTACGGGAGCCAGAGTTGCGCGTTTGATTCCACGTGCCGCGTGCCGCCCTCGCCTGCTATTCGCTGAGATCCGATCACGTGAGGAGCCGTATCAAGTGTCGTGCAGCAAAGTAGACGTTGCACGCGCCCCGGCGTACGTTCCCCTGCTTTTGAGCGCGCCGCGCGCCTCGAACGCGCGGCGCTGCTATTCGCCGAATTCAGTCACTTGAGGAGCTGGATCCACATGCCATGAATGAACGCGCAACTCTGGCTCCCGTAGGGAGCCTATACAGGAACTCTAACAAGAGCATGTAACGGGCGCCCCGCTGCGGCGAGACGCCGAAACACACTTGTCCCGAGCGATGGAATGTCCGTTCGTGCTTCTCGCGTTCCTCGGGCTACCGCTTCCTTTCTCGCTGGGTTTAAAAATCATGTTTCGGGTCCTCGCCGCTGCAAAACATGTGCTCTGACTACAGGTTCCCCGAGAAATGCTCTCTGCTACCAGATCGTCGCGCTCCATATCTGCGACGGGGCACTTTATGGCTCCGTCATCGAACTGCCAGGCTTTGTGAGTATAGAGGAGGCTATGGAATCGGGTACTACAGAAACCAGAAGTATCGAGCGGCTTATTAACGCTGTGGCCGAGCTCATTGATAAACTCTCCGCTTCGCACGCAGCGGACCCAGGTTCGATTCCCGCGGGCGACGGGCGATCTTTGACGAGCATTCATCGCCCCTCCATCGCGAACTGCAACGTCAACAACCGACGTCATTTCCAGTGGTGGGAAGAGCCCACAACAGCTATCGCTGTCAAATAAGACTTTCCATCATTCGAGTAACCCAACCTATACGGCTATAGCGCTACGGCGAGCAAGTGTTCTCTAACGAGTCTTATGGGCATCGGAAGGAAAAAAGGAGCATGCCAATCGAAGGGCAATCTGGAGAGGCAACCAAGCTCGCCCCTTCAGTGGTCCAGGTCGGCCGGAAACGCACATGGGCGCATTTCAGAGCTGAACCAACGCACGAGGGTCGCAAGGAGCGGACCAACTTGCACGCCGTATGGTCGCCCTGATCTTTTCTGCGCGATTGCAGATTCGACAGAAGATAAAAATGCAAATGACTAGAGCCTTACGCGGATAACACTTTAATCATCCGCATCTGATCCGAATCGGCAGACTCTGTATCCGCATCCGAACCGCATCCGCAATGTTCTTAAATAATTGTATCCATACCCCATCCGCATCGGCAGACTTTGCATCGGTATCCGAACCGCATCCGCAAAATTCGGAACCGCATACGACCATCAATCTGACGCATTCACTTTACATCATAAAATCGAGCATGACTCAAAAATTAAAAAAAAAAAGCATCTGGGTGCCCTGTAAGCCGTCTGCTTACCTTTGTAGAAAGAACTCTTTGGGCCAGAATACGGTGGAATACATTTTATCGTATTTATAAAATAAGCGATCATCCTTCCAGAGACACTTGGCATATCTGGGAAGATGATCGCAGTTATGAAATAGTCTTCTTTAATGTCCGTGACGCTGACACTCCGTCCACATGATGAGCTTAAAATGAACAAAAGTTTAATATTTATTTTTCTTTTTGCTTCGTGAATCTCACTTCAAGCAGACGGATATTTTATAAGCCTGGAAATCATTAAAGGACAGACTATTAACATTGCGCCATTTTATTTAGGCCAAACAACAAAAAAAGTGGGAGAAGAAAGGCGCTCACTCACCGCAGTAAAGTACAAGTGTAATGGGAAAATATGACAATATTCAATAATAGCAACACCTCCTATAGGTTTCAGTTTTAAACACTATCCCTCAATTGCATCCTCGGAACCATATACTCAAAAACAACTCGGTGTCAACTGTCGAGAAAAAGAAAACGCACACACACGCAACGTCAACGTGGACGGATTCAGACCGGTTCGCCTCTCTTAAATTAACACGCCGCCAATGAGAAGTCTCTTTCCGTAGGTGCACTTGATGCTGGGGTGGCTGGCACAAACTGCGCTGCAAGAATGAGGTGTGGAAACTCGGTGCAAGTTCCACCACTCCAGAGGATCGAGTTCAATCTCCTGGATCTACTTGCAGGCAAAGAAGCCATCTGCAGGTTTCTTCTACTTTCTTTTGACTTGTACATTTTGGGTTTTCTTTGCTCAAAGGTCGTTTTCCGCTTGTTCCCTGCCAAACAAGAACACGGTTTTTCGGGCCGACTGATGCTCCAGCATTTTTTTTTGGCGAGATAGAACGTTTTAAAGCGATCTTTGGTGATAATCAAAACCTTTTTGACATAAAACACAATTTTCTCCCCAATGGGCACCTTTTATCGAAGAGAGTAGTTTGCTCCCGCAACAGATTAGATGATGCCCCCTTCAGCGTATCTTATTCACTCTACACTGTGCGGTCGCACACGTTTAGGGGCCGCCTCGGCAAAAATGGAGATCCGGACCCGCGGATATCCGCATCCGACAGTTTACGGCGGATATCTGCGGATATGTAGGGTTCTAAAAATTACCCATCAATAGAAATTGCAAAATATCGGAAGCAATAAACTTAAATTTGAGCGTCAAAAAAAAAAAAAAAAAAATTCGCAGGACGGAGCTTTGTTTCTGTTTTTGACGTACGGGCTCCCCGAGACTAAGACTGGTTGTGAAGTATTCCCTCGATTGGCATCAAAAGTTTCACGACGAAGATTGAGGTTCCCTCGCGGAAAGTGGCGTCAATCTTCTCGCCGCCAGCAGGTTATGCAATAGCGAGTTAGTCTGCATAATATGTATGTACGTGCGTGTCAAAAAAAAAAAAAAAAGAGAAAGAAGAAAGGCAGGGCGCGGCGAAGCCCACGCATGTTAGGTCTACCATTGCCCCACAGCCAATACGCTCCGTGCGTGTCGCTATGGCGCCACCGTTTATCGCGCCACCAGCGCCTCCCGTGGTCGTTTTCAGGTGTATTCACACGGCGGGCTTGTCCCCGGACAACTTCTCACGAAATCGGTGACCTCAGCTTAGCTGCGGTTCGAAATCCGCCATCATTCTAGGCGAAAAAAAAAAAAGCATGCAAAACTCCAGAGCTAGTCTGCGGACCACAGGAACGTGACCAGGGACAAGTATGTGGAATGTTGCGTATCACGTGGGCAAACGTCACTGCAGCAGGTCCGTGGACCTATCGTACCAAGGTGCGACCCATTCTATTGTCGCTTTTTCCTGGTCCGGTCAGGTTCGTGCCATGTCCGAAGACTCGGTCAACTCGGAAGGAACCAATCGCGCCAAACTGCGCAACAAGTAACTGGACAAGCCGTCTGTTTTTTTTTTTCTTTTTACGGTTTATTTTTAGCGTTTGTTTACACGGCTCTTACTTCGCTGGCTAGGGAAATCGGTCGCCGAGTGGGCTAGCACGCACGAGCTCGGAGCACGTGCAGCGAAAACTCGCCCTGCAGAACGGCAGAACCCAGGATTGAATCCCCACCCCTGCCCGTTTCGATCTGGATGAGAATCGTGCCGGCGTGCGGACGTGTACCACTACTGCGTGGTGCACGTTAAAGACCCCCGAGACTAGAAGCTCCAGCCTTCAGTGCGAGCTCGCTGGCTTCCGCTGTGCTTTGGGTGCGCGTGCCTGCGCGTTCACACTTGTGCTAGCAAGGGCGGAAAGCTCGCGCTGAAGACGGAGTATAGCAGTCGTGCTGCACGGGCTAAACAGCGAACAACAGTGTTTCCATGTTCTGGCAGACTAAACTGCCGCTGTATAAACAACTAACAAATAATTTGTTTTGCTTGGCTGTGTTTTATGTAACGGTTGACACTAAATGACACCTCATTGAACCGAATGTCTTTAGGTTATTTCTCGTAATTATTGTCTTCGTTTCTGTCGCATGTAAAGAAACTTAAAAAATCGAGCATGTTTTACGCCCTTTTTATATAGCAAAATGCAGAAATTGTTCTTTACATTTCAATACAGGAACCCACTTCGACGAAAACCAAGATCAATTCAAAATGTAGTAAATACAGAAGACAAAATTAGCTCTCTAGAAGCCCCAAACGATATCACAATATGAAAGCCCGTAGCCAGATTTAACGATGAGCGCAAATACCGCAACGCGAAACCGTGCGATAATTTTTGGCTATTAAAAGTGATATGTGGAATGTAAGTTTGATTTCGGGAAAAGGTTAATGTTTGGATAATAAAAGCAAATAAGAGTAGTCGAAAAATTATAATTTTTCGCAGAGAGGGAACATAATACTGCCAATAATCGACTCAGAAACAGCGCGCTATGTTGTTTGTTTTTGTTTGTTTTTTGCGGTAGTGATGTGTCCTGTCGTAAGCTCTCGAGCGCGCGCTCGCTGGGTTGAATCGTAGTCCGCGCTGTATGAAAAACGAGCAGCGCACATTCGAGATACCACTCCGCAGTTGCACCAATAGCAAGCGCGAGGATCCCTCGCTCGCTATTGGCTGAGAGTGGTCCTGGTTCCGGAACACGCTTCTCCCATCGCCGGAGATGACCTCGAAGTGTTGCGATCTTTGATTGTTTTATCAATAGGGAAATCGGCCGCGTATCGTCACGATTTAGGGACTTCTAGGATGCCTAGAGCCAGCAGAGTGAGTTATCGCCATATTTAGGCGATCTGAAAAACCTTCGCAGGACGGAGTTTTTCTCGCGGAGCGGCCTTGGGAGCGGACATACGTCATCGAGTTTGGAGGTCACGTGACTCTCTTTGCCCCCAGCCGCGGATAACCGCGGAGGGCCTGTCGGCGGCTCGCGGGATACCTCTCGCGTCGCCTCGTCCGGAGAGAAATGGCGACGAACGAACCAGCGCCATTTCGCTCTTTTGCTCTTCGCAGGCACGTAGCCAGGATTTTGTTTCGGGGGGGGGGGGGGGGGGGGGGCCCGCCCATGACAAAATGCTGTATGAGGGGGAGGGGGGAGAGGAGGTCACAGCAAAATGCAAGATTTCGGGGGGGGGGGGGGGGGCCCGGGCCCCATGGGCCTCCCCCCTGGATACGTGCCTGGCTCTTCGCTTTGCTCTTCATCGTGCCTCGACGGAATGCATAGCCGACTCCGCCGTGCGAATGCCAGCCAGGTTATCTCCGAGTGTCGTCCCCTCCGTCGCGGCTTATCCTCCTCGCAGGTTTGAGACGTACCCGGTTTTTCAAGTTTTCGACGCGCAGATAAATCTTTCCTGCGAATACACAATCAGTGGCGTAGCCAAGGGGAAGGCTTATGAGGCTTCAGCAATGGTACTTGGGCCAGGCTCACGAAGAGCTTCATAAGCTACGACAATTATTTTTAATCGTAGCTTTATTTAATCGTCCGTTGTTGCTGTTTTCACCAAAGGTTTTTTCTTACCAGTTATATATATATATATATATATATATATATATATATATATATATATATATATACAACACGGGCACTTTCACGTCATCGTACGTGGTCTCCGAGGGGGAAATAAACGAACATATGCAGATGAATGAATCCTGGCTCCGCCGATTTTTGGCTTTCGGCGGGTTCCTGAAAACTTTGATTCTTTGATTCATTGGATTAAGTACGGTTCATTCATCTGCATATGTTCGTTTATATATATAATAAAAAGCAACCGTTTTCGATTTCTTATGAAGGCAAGGCTCAATGCTTTCAGGAAGCACACATAGTGGGTTAAGTTTCGTACGATGATTATTCCTGAGCCAACCAAAGTTGTCATAATTGACCTTTGAAGCCTCGTGCTGTCCTCGAGTCACCTCCATACTCCATCTGCGTCAGTACTGATTCATATGCCCCCTCCAACTACCTGACATATATCCGGCCCGCCGACGGCGAAAATAGTGAAACGATGTAAAACTAACTGCAGAAGTTCCGCACATAAGAATGGGATGCAGTTAGGCAGCAAATATAAGCATGAGACGGCGCTTTAGAGAGTCAGGCAAGGTACGTGATGAAATGCGATGAGAAACACGAATACAACGGCTTTGCCAAGGCACGGAGGGAGGAGGGGGGATCGGCGGCCGAGTGGGCGAGCGCACACCAGCTCGGAGCACGTGGAGCGAACACGTGCTCCGAGGGCACCCCGAGTGACTCGTCACAATATCAAATGGCAGACCAACTACACGCTGTATAAATAACCACACAACCCCCCAATTATTACGGAGGGAGGAGGGCGGAGGGACGAGTTGAAGCCACCGTGCGGCGGTCGCACCACGCGATTTCAAGATGGCAGCGCCCATGCTTCGAAGGGTGAAAAAGTCTATAATATAGACCTTTGCAAAAAATCGCCTTCTGCGAGCAGCCATCTTTGTCTGCTGGGCTGTGGAACTCCTTCTGAGCATGCGCTGTTGGTCTGCTCGGTATATCAGACCCTGCGCATGCGTCCACAGCTCAGTGACTCGACATTTTTCGCCCGGGTGATAAGCGATGCAAAGGTTTATACGCACGAATGTTTTGCTCCCCATGTCCCCCTCCCTTTCTCCCCCGAAAACAATTCCTGGCTACGCCACTGCTCCGCGTGCGCATGTTTGAGATCGGTCGGTGTCGGTTATTGCTGCTTGTCGCTCAAGTGGGACTAGGGAATAAGAATGGAACAAACAAACATGAGCACGGAAGCAGCGAGAAAGTTGCGAAAGTAAGTAGAGCCGCTGATTAGCGAGGGCGAGTAAAAATCCGAGCGCCTGACGGCCGAAACGCGAAGCTCGAAGACGTCGAGTGAAAGGAGGCGGAGGTGTAGCGGAGAAAACGTCGGGAGAAAGAAATGGATGAAAGCAGACGGGACAGCTGCGGTCTGCCGGTGTGTCTGTGCAGCACGGGCCAAGACCGACCTGACCTTGCGCCAACTGCGCCACCATCGAGTGTGCGTCGTCAGAGACCCGTCCCGAGTTTAGAGATGCTTGGGTTCGATTCCCCGTCGGAAGTCGAAGCGAGACTCACTCGCTCTCTCTCTCTCTCTCTCTCGCACCCACAAGGACAGGTGGAGGAACAGGTATCCACGCGAAAGGCACATGTACTTTTTTCCTGATCCATGCTACAGCAGAGATGGCGCAAGAAAGGATGGTTCAATCCAGCCATTTCGATCTGGCATCGTACCGGCGTGCGGTCGTGTTTCACTCCTGCGTGATGCACGAGCCCATGCTAGCAGTGCTGCACAGCGTCTCATCAACAGCGGAGATGGGGCTGCCTTACCCGAGACCCCTACGCTGTGTGCGGTTCAAGCTCGCTTACGCTAATTACGCTCGAACCACACACACAACCAAGATTCATCCGAAGACTTGACAGCACGTGTAGAAACAGATATCTATACCCCGTTTCACCTTATGTTGTACCGCAGCGAAGGCTAGAAGCGCGAGCTCATAGCGTTGGCAGCTGCCCTTGGTGCACGAGAGCTTGTGCCGCCGAGATGGGCCCTAGAGCAAGGAGCTCGCGCTTGTAGCCTTTCCTGCGGTACAACACGAAGTGAAACAGAGTATATACATTCGCATGCACCATCTTACACGCGTGCAGAAACGTATATTTTCGGGCTCAGATCGCTGATCCACTCATTCCTGTATCCAAGAACAGGCAGGCAACGACATAGACGTCAGCAACGTCGCTTCGGCCTACGCCCACGAAATATCACGTCAAGATGAAACACGGGAGCCGGCGCAGGGCAAAAGCCCGCTCCGCGGATGCCACACACGACTTCCATCAATATCCAGCACACGCATAATAAACAACCCTCCAACCCTCCTTTAAAACACACACACGTACATAAACACGTGCACGCACAGGAGAGCAGAAACACACAGAGACAGACACACGCACATACATGGGCACACACAGGTACACGCACGCACAAACAAACATCCATACAAAAACACGAGCGCATACACCCACCAACAAACAGCAGGCATGCCAACGAACCCCAGGCACGTCCTCGCGCGGGAAGCAGACGACGATGGATGGGATTTCGTCTCCGTCGTCTGCTTTCTTAAACAAAAGCCGTTTCGGATTATTGACGCCCGCGGCGTGGATTTCCCTTACGCTCCCGAAATAGAAAAAAAAAATATCAAGGGTGTGGGAAAAATATAACGTGTCTATCGTGGTTATTCGTTCCTTGCCTCCCACGTTCCAACAGAGAAGAGAGATGACATTCAAAACATATACAAGTTTTTTTTCTTCTAATAGCAGTCGTAGTGTTTTGTTTATTGTTCTGTGTTTTCGAAGATTAGTTTTCGTGGAATTCTGTGTTTATGGGAGTTTATTTTCGTTCTGTAATCCGAAATTTTCTCCAAGTTCGGAGTTTTATTTTGCCAAAATCCCCAATTAAAAAGTAAAATTATAAGTAAAATTATAAGTAATATCCGGACACAAACGTACCCAAAATGGCTAAGAACTCAAATGTATCGAACGATATTTACTCATTTGGATTTGGCATTAGCACCCCTGCCACTGGCAATACTAACTGTCCCACGACCAAACTTGGGAACAAGTGCTGCCTTCGCTACTACTTAAAAGTGGCTACTTGAACATAACTCGTGGACGTAGTCGATGAGAAGCAGAGAAGCTTCAGCTGCCCTTCTCACTCCTAGGAAATCTACGGGTTCATAGCTTTCACTACAAACAGTTTTAAGAACATCATAGACCGCATAAGTGTAGCTTGCACGACTAAAAAAAAAAAAAATATAAAAAAATACTTTAAGATTTATTAAAACGTTTTGCATATAAAAAAAACAAAAACAAAATATCAGGCAATAAAGCTGATGTTAAAATGTCAATTGCCTTTCGTACCAACGCTACAAGCATGCGACCGCGCCTTGCACGCGTTTTTTTTTTATTACGCTGTTGAAATAATGTTTAAAATGTACTCTCGTTTTTATGGAGCAACAAAATTAAAAAAAAAAAAAAGAAATAGAACGTTGTTCAGAAATTCTGCCGCATTCACTTACAACTATAGGGCCACACCGCAGCGAATATACTTACCGAAATTAAAACGACAGGCGACCCTCAGTCTCTCAATTCCCTTCGTTTTTTATTAAACTAAGAACTTCGTAGAAATAAATAAAAAAAAAGAATGGCTGGGCGACACTTTGAGCTCATTCATTAGTTTGATTAAGCGCACACATACGTGTGCGATGAGGGTGCCCGTGAACCCATACGACGGTTCGACTTGGCGCAGATCCCGAACGGCGAG
Source organism: Ixodes persulcatus (assembly GCA_013358835.2). Taxonomy (NCBI): domain Eukaryota; kingdom Metazoa; phylum Arthropoda; class Arachnida; order Ixodida; family Ixodidae; genus Ixodes; species Ixodes persulcatus. The sequence goes on along the minus strand of JABSTQ010011182.1, from coordinate 838,874 downwards.
TCTGGGCCACGCTCGTCGGTTTCATGCCTAGCTTGCACCACGGTAGTGGCCACGGGAAAACAAATCATTTGACCAAACTATCAAGTAATCATGTACGCTGATCATTCCGACACATTCTTCAGTGTTAACAGAAAACAAAATATTGAACTGGCAGCAAACTCTTATCTTTCAAAACTGCCTAAGAACATAGATTGCAACTAAACTCAAACAAAACAAAATACATCATTTTTAAAGCAGTAAGTAAACGAGGCGCCGCCAGCATCACCATAAAATGTTAAGGCTTGGCACTAGAGCAAGTAAAGGAGCAAACATTTTTCGGTATTTGGTTTAGTGAACAACTGTCATGGAGTAGTCATGTTGCCAAGCTAAAAGGTCAACTGTCCCCAAATATTGGAACACTATTAAATCAAGGATTGCATCCCAAGTTCGCTGCTTAAAATATATATATCGCTCGTTATTTCTTTCAAAACTAACCTAGGCAATTTTGGTATGGGGAACGACAACTGTCTCAAATTATAATAAATTAATAGTACGTGACGTCGAGTCAGTCGTCAGAAAGGTGTCACTCATGGCCGACCAATGAGAATGTCTTTGTCCACCTGGTCCTTCCCGTATGTCGCCTCTCTTGGCCTCTTCCTTAAGAATTAAAAACAGCGCGAAAGGACGAGGACCAGACGAAGAAGTAACACAGACGCAGCGCTGTCTGGTTTGTCCTCGTCTTTTCGCGCTGTTTTTAGTTCCGAAGTATGTACCAACTCGCCCAAGCCTCAACTTTAGCTCTTCCTTAATCCGGTTCTACGTTCCTCTTTGCTGCTTCGCGCCTGCTTTGCCCTCTGCTCTCCACTTCCCTCGTGCCTGTGATCGGTTGCGCCCAGTGGTTTCGTCACGCACGCATTCCAAGGCCCCACCCGGGTGCCCCCCGTCAAAAAGCGGGACGGCACGTCGGGAAAACTCTCCGCTAAAAGTGCACGCTTCCCGGTTTTAGTTTGGAGACCTCTTCAGCAGCGATTTAGAAAGGTAGAGATATTGTCACGAATGACGATTGATGAGAGGACGAATCACTGAAGCAAACTTCAGGTTTAATGGGGCGAACCTGTGTCCAAAACAAAATAGGAGAAGGCTAGCTTCGCAGGCGTCGACTGCGCTGTAACAAGTGGATCGAGCGCTGATGCGAAACTGACTCCGGTTCGCCGTGCGGAACTCCTTATGTACACGTGTGGGCTTCTGGAACAATTGGCATAGAAGTTTCGGCGCGTAGAACATTCAGACCTAGAACAAGCAATGGAGTTCTCGAATTTGCCCGAACGCGACATTTACAGAAATAACAAAAAAGTGCGTCTGCTCCCAGGCATCGAACCACGGTTCTTTGCGTGGGAGCCAAGCACGATAATCATTCGGCCACGGGCGCGCTTGCTCGGAGTCGCGCGTGGCATTACTCCCCCCTTTAAAAAGAGCATCGTATCTAAGCAACGTGCAGGGAAACAAAACAGAGCAAACCAAACAAAAGAATGGGAAACCAGGGAGGCTGGCAAAACACATTCCTATCGAGCGTAGTACGGCTTGAGGCGCACGACGTAGAACGTCAGGTCGGGGTGGCCGGCGTGATGAGGTTCAGATCTCCGAGTCGGCGAAGTACGTACCTTATAGGGTCCAAGTACTGTTTCAGGAGTTTCTCGCTTAGACCGCGGCGGCGAATCGGTATCCGTACCCATACCGTCTCCGCGTTGGAAGTGGACGTCGCTGCGACGAATATTGTACCGGCGAGCGTCAACACGTTGTTGGTCCTAAAGTCGGAACCTGGCGAGCTGCCGAGCCTCCTATGCTCGTTTGGTTATCAACTGGGCTTCGTCTGCTGGGTCGTAAAATAGTATTACGTCGAGCATCGTTATGATTTTCTGCCGTGCACCAGCTCGAATGGTGTAACTCCGATGGTTTCTTGGACTGCCGTGTTGTAAGCAAAGGTCGCGTACGGCAACACTTCATCCTATGTCTTGTGCTGAACGTCAACGAACAAAGCGATCATGTACGCGATGGTCTTGTTGAGCCGCTCCGTCAGTCCGTTGGTCTACGAATGGTATGCCGTGGTCCGACTGTGTTCGGTGTAACTTAGATGAAGTATCTACTGGGTCAGCTGCGCCATGAACGATGACCACCGATCTGTATTGAGGACTTGAGGGGCGCCATGTCGTAGGACGATGGACTCGATGAAGAACTTGGCGATTTCTCCAGCGGTCCCCGACGGAAGGGCTTTTGTCTCGGCGTATCGTGTTAGATAATCAGTGGCTACAATTATCGAACGGTTTCCCAGGGTCAATTGCGGAAAAGGACCAACTAGATTTATTCCGATCTCCTGGAACGGTGCAGTTGTTAGAGGAAATGACTGCACGAGACTTGCTGGCTTCGTCGGCGGTTTCTTGCGTCGCTGGCACTCGTGGCATGATCGTGCGTAGAGGTGGACGGTTTTGGGAAGCTTAAGTCAGTAAAAGTTCTCACGAACACGGGCCAGTGTCCCGCTCTAACCAAGGTCTCCGGACGTAGGGGGGTCGAAGCAGGATCTTCGATCCTGCTTCGACCCCCCCCCCCCCCCCCCCTTCCCTTTTGTTTTTCCATCCCCCCACGTCCGGACACTACGTCTGGACACCCCTCGAAGATCGGTCGGGATTACCAGTAGCCACGGCCAGTTGTCCCCGAAGTTCTCTTTGTAGAGTACACCTTGCCGAGTGGCAAAGATCGGCAGGGCTCGTGAGAAGACACTTGGAATGCCACTCCCGCGCCCTTCCAGGTGCTCGATCAGTGCGCGCAGCTCAGGATCGTCTCGTTGACGTCGTATTTACTGCGCCAAGAAAGCACTCGTCGGCATCGTCGTCGCTGCCGTAAGTTGTCTCGACAGAGCTCTGGACAGGCAGTCGGCGTCGCTGTGCTTCCGGCCTGACTTGTAGACCCCAGTCATGGTGAACTCTTGTAGTCGGAGACTCGAGGTTCGCAAGCCAGCAGAGCGAGGGGTGGTCCGTGACTACGCGGAACGGGCTCCCGTACATGTACAGACAAAACTTGGTAACTGCCCAAACAACCGGAAGGCATTCATAATCAGTCGTGGACATACATGAGAGACAGTCTGGAGCCTGATGCCTGTTTCCTCCTCGTATGACATTGGTCGGATACAAAAAGTGTCTGCCGACATGCAAACATGCTTTGAACATGCCGCACAGAATTAGGCCATCACGTTATGCAGCCTGTCTTTTGCAGGAGCAGTGAGAGTGCGGCTCTGTAGTCATACCGATTTGGCCAAGGTAACGTGTTCCGACCAGATTTCCAGTCCCGAAGTACGGCACGCGTAACCGCGCATATTCTTCGACACACGAGGCAGATATCTCGCTGGTCACAAAAACGAAGACACAACGCCCGCTTCAGATTCGTAACATACGCGTAAAACAACGTCAACCTGGCCGAAAGAAGAAGCAAATGCGACACAAAGGATTTCAGCAACGAGGGGCAGAGAACAGCCACCGCGGGCATACATATATCAACTCGAGGGACCAGCGGTGCTCTCGAGGAAAATTGTATCAACCTCAAAAATTCAATTATTTTAAGAGCTCCTCGACTCCAAGACGCAGCGCGCAAGAACACGCACTTCGATGGAGCGGACACAGGGAGCCGGCCCCGAACTTTGAGAAGCGAAAAAAAAAGAAAAAAAGAAAGAGAAAGAAATACATAAAAGAAAAGGAAAACCCCGTAAAGTAAAGGTGTTTTTGAAACTGCCGGCTGCAACCGAAATTCCCACCCATTCCGACATCGGGGCCCTGTACACGGCGCTGAACGACACCGAGGCTTTAGCCATTACGGCCATGTCCCAAAGGTCCTTTTTGTGTCCGTTATATACCCGCGTTCGTACGTACGCAGGTCTTCACCGGCGCCTTCGTGCATAGGCGTCTTAGGCTGTGATTTTCCCATGTAAGGTTTACTTGTACGGTGGATGTTTAGTTTTTCCGTCATCAGCCAAGTTTCGCAGCGGACCCCGGCCGGGCTGTGCTCTGCCTAGGCTCGTCAGGTCACGTCACGTCACACCCTCACGTGACGTCCCGTCACACCCGGACCTTAAAGGCCCGTTCACACTCTTGCGACCTCTTAAACCTGGGTTCCTTAAAACTTCTTCAACCAGAGGACACACTGGCGCCATCTATTGGTTAGCAGTGTAAACTCGGCGGTCCGGCATATTTTTTTATTTCTCTCGCGCATTATCCTTTCTTTCTTGGCTCGAAAAACTTTTGTCAATGTTATAAACGAGCCTTTCTATGGGTATTACGCACATTTGACCTCGGAAATCCCGCAAAACCTTCGCTCTTGTGAAATGCAGTTCCAGGGTCACCGCATAGATGGCGCCAGAATGCCAGTGTGTTCCCTCGTTCTAAAAAAAATTAACAAGTTTTAAGAGATCTCGTCTCTCTCAGTCGTACTCGGCTGCAAGAGTGTGAACGGGCCTTAAGCGGAAAATATTGTCCCGCTAAATTTAGCGGATAAAGTTTCCCGCCAAGCTAGATTTAGCCGGAAAACTTGTCCCCTAAACGTAGAGGTAAAATTTATTCGCTAAATTTAGACGGGGAATAAAAACAAAACACGCTCAGGTGAATTTAGTGATAAACCAGTTCTCCGCTAAAGAAAGACAGAGGAAAAAAATCACTATTAATCATTAAAAACAGCGCAAAGACACGGACAAGAACGAGAAGGTCGAGGAACACGGCGCCGTATTCGTCTACGGCTTCTTGTCCGTGTCTTTGCGCAGTTTTGAATTTTTATTCATGAAATACAAACGAGGCCAAACTTGTACGTTAGAAAACTTTTCGCCGCTAAATGTATGCGCGTGCGTAGTGTGAACATGTGCAGTCTGTGTGCGGAAGAGCGTGCAGCTCTTCGGCTGTTGCCGCAGGACACAGCGAGGGACCGGGAGCTTTCGCTTCGTCTGGGGCGCGCCTGCCTGTACGTTCGTGTGCTCGCCAATGTTTTCTGAGCGTGCCGCAGACTTGAACCTACTCATTACAGGTAATCAATTTCACTGTCATCGATTAATTTTTGGAGAAATTTTGTAATCATTTGATTAGGAGTCTAGGGAAGACAAGAGACCCGTCAAGCTGTACCTCACAGCTCTTTTTCCTCATCGCCGCCATCATCCTATGGTCGAAATAAACACTATTATTATAATTTGATTAGTTTTGGTTGTTGTAAGCGTTACCATTTTCCCCTTCCTAATGGAGCCCCTTTTTCCGTTTCTTAGCAAGAAATAATCCTGGACCCAGGTCTCCGACAGGATACCAAAATGGGTGTATTAAATCCACAAATCAGCGATCAGGTTAGAAATCGCCGACTGTAGTCCAATAATGGTCAGTGCGAAAGATCACGTTTTAAACAGGCAGAAATCTCAAGCAATCAGAGCAGGTGATGTTTTTTCCAGTAACGGCCTATGACGTGTTACTCAAATCAAATTAATGAAATTACTTCACGTTATTAAAAAAAAGAACCCCCCTATGGCAGGCTTTTTTGAGTATCGAATAGTAATTTGATTACTCGAGGCTTCTTAAGTAATCAAATTGAATGCTTCTTAGGGAAGAGTCATTATACCTGGAATCGATTACTGTTTCGAGTACAAGACTGGCGTGCAGTAGTGTACGGTCGCATGCAAGCCCTATGGAATGGCTCTTCGCGCGCACCTGTTCACACTGTGTTTACTCGTGTGCATATCCAACACCTGCGTACATTCGTGTATATGCGCTTTGGACTCCCTATACGTGCGTGCGTGAAGAGCCCGAAAAGACTGCGAAAAAACACTCCGAGTGTGACATGGCCATGTCCCAACTTACGGTATGTCAATTAAAAGGGACCACGCTACAGTTCCCACAATCAAAAAGACGCAGTTGCACAAAATCAGCACGAGTACAACATCTTGTAGACCCTGAGATGGGGAACGATCAAAAAACGGACGAACACAACAAAATCTCTCGTAGACCCATCTCAGGGTCTACAAGATGTCGATTAATTACCAGCTCGCCCGCACTCCATCACTGCTTACGAGTACAACTCTATTTGACGGTGACAGCGCAGGGAAAACCACTCTCACACCATACACTCAGGAAGACAAGCACACGCGCTGAACTTACAACTCTCGTGTATTCGAGTACTTCGTTTTTCTCTTCAACGTCCGGGTTGACTTTTCGAACGTGATAAGTACAAGAAGTAGCACGACATACGAGGAAAATTCTAAATACACGGAAAAAGAACAGTAAAAGAGAAGAAAAAAAATTAAGAAACGAAAACATATGTATACACATCGTCCCTCTCCCTCATCGCTATCATTAGAGAGAAATTGAAGCTCCTTGGTCGACAGAATGGATGCTTGGGCGACAACTCGCCCAAGCATCCATCCTATCAAGAGTACAACTCCCCAAGTTTAACCTTCGCTTTTTTGTTTTCTTGTAGGAAGTCGACTTTAATAAATATCGATAGCGATCGCAGCATCGCTCTTGCGGCGAAATGAAGACGCGTCAGAAGACGCGGCGGCACCGAGACACTGTGCTTTTCCACGTGCTCTGTGACAGCTTACGAAAGTTTTCGATTTGCATAAACCTACGAAAGGGGAGCTAAATCAACCTAACCACGCTGGAAACCGGGAGGCAACCGAAGGGTTCGCTTCTTTTTCAGTATTTTTTAGTTTGTAACAAAAAAACATCGTCCTCCCAATTTCTTTTTCTTTGAGTGGTGTATATACTCGATATAAGTACTAAGTTTATATTTTATTCCTACTTTCTACGTTTGTAACGAATATTACCCCGACTTGAAGCGCTGGCACCATGCCGGGAGTGGACGATATTTTTGACGCGATGAAATGAAAATAAACAGTTCCAAGAGAAAGAAAGAGAGAGAGAGAGAGAGAGATATACTATCTCCACAAAGTACGCCAGTGCGCGCGCGGCGAGCGAGTCAACTCAATTTTCGCAAGGTCCGTTTGAAAAGAAAATCCAGTATACTTTCTATACCGAAGAGCCGTTCCAGCCTTGGGCCGAAACGCCGGAGGCTTGGAGAGAAATGAATAAATAAATACGGGAGCGACGCCGTGATATCAAACGAGATCTATCCAGGCTCCAAGTGTGCCTCAGGCTGTTTCCAAAAGTCGGCCGGGAATTTCCAAGCTCCTAATATAAGGGAGAAATCGGGGGTTTTCAGAAACTAATGCGGAATTCGCGTTTTCCTGGTAATATATAAATATTAATAAATAACCGGCAATAAAAACCGGTTTTCGAAGATGGAACGTTTTATTTTCACAAACGAGTCATTAATGTACCGATAATCGGATTAAAACGTAGACTAGGAGTTCACATGGTCATTTCAATTTTGGATACATTTTTGTTGACATCCATACTGATGATCTGCATGCGCAGTATTTCTGTCTCGTTAGTCTTCAGTCCCAAGACAGATCTTAACTGAAAGAATGTTTTAGAACATAAACCTTCCGTTTGCAACGCACAGAGGCGTCAAATTCAGAAGTTTGGAACCACGCCCTTACCAAGAAAACTAATTAAAAAAAAATTTGAATATTTTTGTTTGGCTTTTTTTATGCGCGTTTTCAACAAGTCTCGTTAACGAGCTCCAGATTTCTACAACGACAAGAAAAAAGAAAAAAAAAAAAACACACACACACACACACACACAAAAAAAAACGTGAAAATGGTGGAACGTTTGTTTCGAACTTGGAAAAAAGCGTAAAAATCAAGTTTAACCAGAGTTAAAAAAAAACAAAAAAAAGAAGAACATGTTCGGAGTGTCAATATAGGGTAATACAGGGCTTCGGCCTAAAATGAAGGGCCTTGTTTATGGGCTTAGTTTTCTAGACGAGCTGCGAGGAGGTGGATCGCACGTAAGCGTCTCTCGGCCCCCTTTTCTCCTCGCCAGGCGACAAAGCAACGCATGCGCACTTAGGACCAATATGCCCTTGAGTTGCAAACGGTCTCCGTGGTTCGAGTTGCTCCTTCGCTCAAACCTAGGCTGCCTATAGCCTCCCCAATCTCACAGCGACCCGTTCCCGAAAGCGAAAAGAGCTGGCAACCAGAAAATGGGCAAGAGCCGAAGAAACAAACGAACCAAAAGTCTGAAAAAAAAAAGAAAAAAAAAAGTCAAAGATAGATTTAGGGCATTGCCGAATTGGGAGATCAGGCCCGGCGGCACAGCCCTCGCGCCTCCTATAAGGTATTCACATCCTCCGTTTTTTTTTACTTGTTGAATTGTACTAAAAGAGAAATAAAGTAAAAAAAGAAAAGAAAGAGAAAAGGGGAGAGAGGGGGGGGAGGCGGCAAGTGGGCACGCGAAAACAAAATTAATTTTTTTTTTTTGTTACAAAGTCCGTTCCATTTTGATTTGGTTCTGGACACTTGTCCGCGCTTGGATCGTTGGAGCGGAGGTGACGAGCGCAATGGGCGCGAAATTAAGATCGTCCAACTGGGAGAAAAAAAAAAAAAAATGAAAGCCGTTTACAACTCCCTGTAACGCTGAATTGGAGCGCAGCTCTTGAGGAGGAGGAGGAGGGAAGGGTACTCAGGGGAGGGTATACCCCTCCTTCTCCTCCTCCCCTCATCCTTCAATCTCCACCGGGGGGGGGGGGGAGGGGTCACGTGACCTCGGGGGAAGGGGGGGGGGGGGGCTCGCGCGGTGCATGTCCCAACATGCACCGCTCTAAGGGGGGGGGGGGGGGGGGCTCGCGCGGTGCATGTCCCAACATGCACCGCGCGGTTACGCCGACGGCGACGGCGACGCCGCTCAAGCCGGAAACGGGCCCCTAAGAGCTGCGCTCTAAAAACAGATTCAGAAAACGGTCGATACTGCCGACGATGTTTGCCGCATATACGCCCCGAGGATGATGAGGACGCCCGCAACGCTCTAGGGAATCCTGCGACCCTTCATTTGAACAAAGACGCCATTCGGAAATATTCGACACGCAGATAGATATCGGGGCGCGACTCTGCAGGAAAACAATGGACCGCTTCTGCGCAAGGGTGGTGCGAACAACAATATGGCGGTTAGGCGCTATTTCCCATTACGCATGGTTTACAGGTTTGCTTTTGAGTAAAATCGACCGACGAGGGAACACACGCTAACGCCATCTATCGCCAGTGAAGGCAGTTACGGAACTCTTCCGACCTGCGGCTGAAGGTTCAACTACCCGCGAGAAAGGGTCGCTGATGAGATTTTCAGAATTCAATCGAGGTGAAAGAACGACGCGTAAGGCACACCTAGATCTTGAGTTTTCCTGCCCCATAGACGACGCCAGAGTTTTCTCTAGTCGGAAGCGGTCCCGAATGGTTGTTTAAAAGCAAATGTATTTCCCAAATCCTTCCCCATTCTTTTTATTTCCAATTCTCGTTAATACCTTTCTAAATTATATTTCCGTGCTATCGCATTTTTTGCGTTACCATATTTGTGTTTTTTTTTTGCTGCAGCTGCTTTCACTGTCTGAGAATTTCGAAATAAATCAAAGACGCGGGAGATAAGCTCGAGCGCGAGCCGTCGAATGAGGGGAGAAAAGCTCAGCCACCAATCTGCTACTTTACAAGAACACTTAGGCAACTCCGTATTCGTTTTCGTCTTTTCACTATGCGAAGGCGATAACGGCACCATGACAGAACAGCACACGACAAAACAGCACGCGACAAAACAGCACGGTCAAAACAGCACGCGTCAAAACAGCACAGCGTCAAAACAGCACGGCGACAAAACAGCACGCGTCAAAATAGCACGCGACAAAACAGCACAGCGTCAAAACGGCACAGCGACAGAAGAGCACGTGCCAAAACAGCACGGCGTCAAAACAGCTCAGCGTCAAAATAGCAAAACGACAAGACAGCACAGTGCCCAAAAAATTGTGTTTCGAAAATTATTGCGGTAAATATTTGTAGACTCATAAACTTCTCGGATCTTTTCGGTTTATTGACGAAAATCAGTATACTGACGAAAATGTAATATTTAAAAGCGTTTGTTTAAAATGTATAGTGAGTTAACCAGGTACTGATATTTGTATTTGTTGTGGCAGCCGACGCTACTTGTTCTGCAAGGCGCACTGGGGCCCTATCGTGATCTGACATTATTTTCGCGTGCTCGTATTTGTACACAGGACGAACATGAGCTTCACTACCGCTTCGGTCAGAAAGGCAAATGTCAAAATCCAGAAATTTTCAAGCATTGTACTCAGTGCGATTTTTCCCCATTTTCACGACTGCGAGAGATTGTAAATTCGCGACAATCACAGAAACGGCTATAAAATAATCGTATTTATTCCCTTCTCTAGTAGACGGAAGCTAGGGTTGTTAAAAAGGTGCGGCATTTACGGGCGCGCTTGATTTGCATTGTGCAGTTCACGATTAGATTTTCTTCTTCCCTATCGCTATCCCTATCAGGTCCCTATCAGGTCAAAAACCCAGTTTTCAGCCTGAAGACCCCTGTGCCCCCGGAGCTTTTGTTGAAAGTTGAACCGACCTCTGAGACAAGCTGAAAACTGCGAAAGGATGTGGTCATATATAGTCAAGAATCAATCACATCCCCCGCCCCCCCCCCCCCCCACCACCCCTTCAAACGCCCTCGAAAATACTGACCTTTTTCAATTAATACTGACCTTTTCTTTTTCTGCTGACTATAAACGACACGGAAAAATCCAACAAACGCACCAACAAGAGCTTCGCTGAAGGAGGTTCGAACAATTGCACTCCTTTGTTTAAAGCTTTCCTCTTGTCACCTTACGGGAATGCTTAACGCTGGATGCCGATCGGTAACTCCTGTTGTGATAAAAATCGTGGTCCACTACCAACTGCCGTGCCTTCTAAACTCTGGGTCCGACAGATCCAGTTTTTTTTTTGTGTGGTTATAGGTTTAGTCATTTTCAGCATACATTTTATTATGTGGACTGCTACTAGTATTCATCATTGTAACTGACTCTCGTAGCCTCGTGAAAAACCCGAGGGAGGGTCGTGACGCGATTTTTTTTTTTTTTTTAAAGGGGGGGGGGGGGGGTTCCGGGTTGCGGAGTTTGGTAAGCTCTGAAATAGGCAATAAATTCCTTTATAACCTAGGGACAATAAATGAAAAGGTCAGGGAGGTTCGATATTATTCGCGCAGAGATAGGTGAAGAACGCGCTTGAAGTTGCTATATGCGTGCTGTTTTGTCGCCGTGCTGTTTTGACGCCGTGCTGTTTTGGCACGTGCTCTTTTGTCGCTGTGCCGTTTTGACGCTATGCTGTTTTGTCGCGTGCTATTTTGACTCGTGCTGTTTTGTCGCCGTGCTGTTTTGACGCTGTGCTGTTTTGACGCGTGCTGTTTTGACCGTGCTGTTTTGTCGCGTGCTGTTTTGTCGTGTGCTGTTCTGTCGCGTTCCCGGGGTGGCAACCGCACGCCGAATGCTTTTTTCGCCAGAAAATTTATCCATCGAAGAAATGCATTGGCTTCATATTGATCGTTGTATTCGTGTTTTGTTTTTCTGGTTTTAGGTAGATGAAGTTTTTAATATTCGCAACTCCAGCTCGCCGCTCGCCCTCTAGTAGACAAACGAAGAATCAGAGGAGCGGCGACGGCGGTGGACGTTGGCAGAGACTGGCCTTAGTGCTGCTGTTTCGGTTGCTGTGTTCGTGCGTCATGCAGTTTTCACGGAAGAAGCGGGAGCGTTAAAATAGGAATTGTTGTGGTCCGCTTCCCAACAGCGTTGCACAAAGGAACCGGGATGTCTCATTTCATTAGCAACTTTTCGTAGATCGCCTGCGCTGCGGATTTCGGGTCCTGCGGTCGCCAGCACAATAAGTGCTCAACGTGAAGGCAAAAGCTCCCGCTAGTAGTGCAAAGCTCTTAAGTACCATCTACGAAAAGTTTCTTCTGTCCAAAAAGCAGGAGGGAACTGCTCGCGCAGCGGTATATCGAGCGACAGACATCCGAAATGAGTTGGCATTTTGTGCACCCAAAGGCCGTGACAAGAAATATGAGAGTTTTCTCAAAGCACTTCCAAAAGACAGACTACGCTCACCTGCTTTCACTTAACTACAGTGGCAAATAAAGAAATGCTCGTAGCATTTTTAAGCGCGCCTGTCTGCCGTTTGTGAGGTCTGTTGAGAACGGGCATTTTTGGTGAGGCGGGTCTCGACGATGCAAATAACACGGTACACAACTGTAGTATATTTTAATATTTAGTTTGACGCAGCAATAAATAACAGCCAGAAATACGCCGATGGCGTCATTATCCAGTTTTTGCATAGCGCTACCGCAGGCTATTCGCAACGCCAACGCCCGATAGAAGGCGGGGCTGTAGTTCCAAAATGGCGAAAGAGACGGGGATAGATTCTCCAGGATTTCTCGGGCGCCTGCTCGCTGACGCTGGTCAGCGCGCCAAAAACGATTTATTTGAGTACAAATGCGAAGCGGTTAGGGAGGGATCATATTACAGGTGACGGAGATGTTGATGCACATTAGGAAAACGAGCATGGTGGTATTTAAAAGGTGCAGAAACCTCAACTTGCGAAGCTTTGTGGTGGGCGAGAGTGTTTTAGGCACCGGCCACGCCACTCTTTGTGGCAGAATATTTTTGAGGGTGACGAAGATATCATGTTTTCGCTTTGCTAGGCCATTAGTGCTCTAGAGAGTGAGCCGCGAACGGTGACCGTCTACCTTCGGAAGAGCTGCGTTCACAGCATTGGTGTCTTCGTGTCACAGGCTCACAACTCGCTGCTCACCCTCTCGATTTTAGTGTACTGCAACACGTGATCAAACTGCTCTCTGGTTATTGATAGGAAGTTTGTTACAGCGGGCTACCGTGCGGTGTAGCAGTACAACCGGAAGCTCAAGCTGCGCCTTTGAAGCACAATTTTCAGTGCGCGCCAGAAGCGTTGCCCTGCTCAACACTCTAACAAAAAAAAAAGTTGTAGTCCTTGCACCTCTTTTTACATATACGACACCCCAAAACTTCAGTTCGCCGTGCAGTGCACTGACGCCAATCTGACGGCCCCAACTTTTACGAGAGGCTTGATGACGGCGCGAATAGGATATTAAACAGCTAAAGTACGCATCAGAAAATACAACCCCCCCCCCCCCCCCCTCAAAAACAGTTCGCAGTAAAGTAAAAAAAAAAAAAAACACAAAAAAACGACCACTTTTTCTTTCACAGTCAGTTACAGTTACGTAAGCTATTTTACTAAGTTGTACAACTCGGCTATCAAGCCGCTCGTGAAAGTTGGGAGCGTCGGTTGAAGGTCAGTACGTCCAACTGAAGTTCAGGGCTGTCGTATCCTATGCCGAAACTGCCTGTTAACACTAATCGGCGTGTTTAGGGGTTTTATTTACTGCTCTACCAAAAATAAATATTTTAATACACCGTACATTTTTTGTACCATGTTATTTGCAACATTGCGGCCCTTCTCGCCAAAACTGCCCGTTCTATAAGCTCTCGTCATGAACGGCTGGCTAACACAGACGCGCTTAAACTGCTTCGAGAATTTCTTTATTTGCTTCGTAATTACCCGAAAGCAAGTACGGGTATTGTCTTTTTAAAGTGTTTGAAATTAATGGTTATGTTCCTCGTAACGGCCTTAAAACGCGAACCTATTCCCGATGTGTATTGCTCGATATATCGTTGCGCGACGAGTTTTTTCCTGCTTATGGCAAAGAATATACTTTTCGTAGACCGTACAGTATAGCTATTCATTATTAGGGGGAGCGTTTGCCGTCACGTTGAGCACAGAATGAGCCGGCGGTCATGCACAGGACCAGCAATCTGCAGCGTATGGGATATACAAAACGTCTCTAATGAAATTAGACATCCCGGTCCTTCGTGCAACGCCGTTGCAAGGCGGAGTAGTTTTGCTTTGGGTATTGCATTTTTTTTTAACTTCACTCGCAATGACAGACTTATCTTACTTATTGCCAAATGAGGTTGTTAAACTTTTTAAAGATCAACCAAATGTGCCTTTTTCCTTATTTCATTTAAATGTTCAATCAGTGCGAAATAAGTTTGATGAACTTAGCATCTTTCTGGACAGTTTTACATTTTCTTTTAATATAATAATGCTAACTGAAACATGGTATAACCAGAGTGATGAAGTGGACCAACTAGAGAAGTATGCAGTATTCGATTTAAATCGTAGCAACAAAGTAGGAGGAGGAGTATGTATGTACGTTAAAAAAGACCTTGAATATAATATTGTTAGTGATTTCACAGCGACAACAAATGACTACGAGATTTTAACTTTACAACACGATAAATTTGTATTTTATGTCGTCTATCGACCGCCATCTGGGAATGTTGCGACCTTCCTTGAATTTCTTGAAGATTTTTTAAAGGTTGTTGGTGAAAATAAATCGTGTCTTTATCTTGGCGGTGATTTTAATACAGACATGCTTACCTCCTCTAAACATCAGCTTGATTTACTGTCACTGTATCAGTCCTATGGATTGTCTGATGTTATTTCACTACCTACTCGTATAGCGCCTCTGCATGACACGTTGCTTGATTTATTTTTAACGAATGTCCCGACCACAGAGATGGCGTGATCGGGGTATCGATTAGCGATCACCTGCCCATCTTCATGTTTAGTCATGCAAATTTCAACAGCAAAAAAACTAGTGCTGCTCAGTCTTTTTTTAGAAACATTAGCACGAAAAACTTGCAACATTTTGAACAACAGATATTTTCTGCGAACTGAAGTGCGGTGTTGTCAAGTGTATCAGCTGACGAAGCATTTGATTACTTTATCGATAAGTTTATTATGATATACGACCGTTGCTTCCCCTACCAACAGCGAAATATTTCCCGCAAGTCACGTAAACCATGGGTTACGTCAGAAATAAGAAAAATGATAAATAAGAAAAACACTCTTTACCATCAATTGACCCCGTAAGTGATGACGTCACAACAAGGCGTCTGGGTCCAAACAAACCGTTGCTAGGGACGTTGCTATGGACTAATGCATGGAGACTCCACATGAGGCTAGATTGTTGCTTACAAATAAGTAAATAATTTTTTGTAAGCAACCTAACTTCTTGATATCGACTTATGAATATGTTCTTGTCGTCTCAGTGTCGTATCGCAACGATGAAAGCCATTTCTGAAGACTTGCACTCCGCTTTGCTTCGGTAGCAGACGACACGATAGATTTGCTGGCCTCTGTTGCAGCGGGCCTCTTCATTGAATTGCGTCGGTAAACGAGCGTCAAAAACAAGTGCATCATCATAACCGTAAAGGCCTCCGCAATGTGCGTTTTTTTTTTTTTTTTCTGGGAAGAACCCAGCTTAGTTACGAGGGGTGAAAATGCAGTAAAATCAAACCACGTCATGCAGATCAGTTACGACGACGACCTGAAGTGCATTACCGGCGTAGTGCAGGCCAGCATGAGAAACAAATCGTACGCCGTCGAGGTAAGTCGTTTGTTATTATTATTATTGTGGTTGTCAGGTTATTAAAGAATTGCATGTCTATCGCAATTTTGCAGTATTTTGCTTTTTTTTTCCCCTTGGTATACATCAAATTCCGTGGATGTGCTCTTTTGGTGAAGATCTCCATCGAACCCGCGATGCGAGTACAATCTGTAATGTACTCACCTTATGTTTTTTATCCAGTTCTTTCGCGCTTTGGGGTCTTGCGGAAATCTGAAGAAACTGCAAGGGTCTTTCACCACGCGATGGTTACAACCAGGTATACGAAGCACCCTCGCATAGCGCGAGTCCGCAAACAAAATTTGGGATCTCTACCGATCGCCTGAAGTGCTTTTCTCACGGGTGCAATGCGATCTTTTAGCAGACGATCATCTCGATCGACGTCCGGACTTTCGATAAACCATATTTTGCATCGCACTCCACAATGAATTCTTATAAGTGTCTGAAACTCATTTTATTTCAAACAAACGCGATGTCAGAATATCGTCTTTATTCACACGATTCAAACGACGCCCCAGGTTTGGCCGGCAGGCGTGTGGCAGACGGCATACTTCTTGCATTCGTGCATTCGTCGTCTGCTGCAGGCATCTTGAGGACCGGAAGTTTCAGTCGTAAATATTTCAGAAACGAGCGATTACCGGCACACTTCTGTCGAAACATATATGACATTCAAGCTTTCTACATCTGTGATTTTTAGAAGTTTAAATCCTACTCCTGATTTTTGAACGGTCGGGTTTTCGTAGCGAAACCGAGCCACATGTATTCGTTCATAACAACGACCCTAGCAACGGTTTGTTTGGACCCATGACGTCACACTTACGGAGTCAATTCGTACGTAGCGGAGACGTTAGCCTGTTGGCTAAATTTAAGGAACAAAGAAATCAGTGTACAAGGGCCTTAAGGCAGTCAAAACGTTCTTATTTTAACAATTTATTTCAAGGTGTAAACAGATTCGATGATATGTGGAAAAAATTGAACGGTATGCTTAAGAATGGGCCGCACAAGGAGATAGTCACGAAACTCAAAATTGAAGGCACCGATATAGATGGGGAAGCTTTAGCTGAGAAATTTAATGAACATTTTGTTAAGCCAGCTCAAAGTGTGTGTTCTATAAGTGCCTCCAGATACATTCTTAGTGTTTCTGACAGCTGATTTCTTACCCCAACCGACGAAGAGGAAGTATTCTCAGCGTTTCAAAACTTAAAAAAAAAAACAGTAAAAGCTTCGATATATACGACCTTCAAATAAAACCAATTAAACATGTATTGCGGGCGATTTTACCCTATTTAACGCACATATTCAATTTAGCACTTATGTATGGTACATTTAAAAAACAAAAATGCAGATAGCAAAGGTGATTGTAATATATAAAACCGGTGATAAGAATGACTTAGGAAATTATCGACCTATTTCGGTTTTACCCATATTTTCCGAGGGATTAGAGAAAATCATACATCAAAGGCTTAATAATTTTTGTGAGAAAGTTTCAATCATTACGCCCTGTTAATATGGATTTATGACAGGTCGCTCGACTGAGATTGCACTTTTAAAACAAAAGGAACTACTTTTAGGCAACATCGAAGCGCGAAGCTGGTAACACTCGGCATATTCATTGATTTCACAAAAGCCTCCGACCGCATAAATCATAAAACGTTACTTACGAAACTGTACCTTTATGGTGTTCGTGGGGTCGCTTTACAAATGATTAGAAGTTACCTTCAAAACCGCCATCAGTGTGTTGAAATAAATAAAAAAAAACATCAAATTTCAGACCACTAACCGCCGGTGTACCACAGGGCAGTATTTTGGGGCCACTCCTTTTCAACTTGTATATTAATGACCTAGTAAATATTGATGGTAATGTGAACTGCATTATTTATGCGGACGATACGAGTATATTTTTTTCCGGTGTTAACATAGATACAATTATAAACAATGCAAACCATTATCTTTATCAATTAAATGCTCGGGCATCATCAAATTCCCCGCAAATAAACGTAAGTAAAACAAAGGCCGTGGTATTTAGATCTCGAAATACAAATTGTAGACCTAGGTCTGTACTTTTGCTTGGTACAGGCACTATTGATATAGTTGAGAGTGTGAAAGTCCTGGGGGTAATCTTTAATCAGTACATGGCTTGGAACGATATGGGGCAATACACATGTAAAAAGCTATCGAAGGCTGTTGGTATAATATACAGATATCGCCACATGATTCCTAGTTCGGCCATGATACTCGTTTACAACTCTATTTTTTACGCTCAATATAACTATTGCTTTTTGGTATGGGGAAATACGACCTTAACTAATATCAATCAAATGCATATTCTTCAGAAGAGAGTGATTCGTATGATATGTCATACTAGCTATGACAGTCATACGAAACCATTGTTTAAAAAATTTAATATTGTGCAAATTACCAGTCACTATAGTTACAAATTAGCCCTTGCCTATAAAAATCGTTTTGTACCAACAGTTTACTTTTATCGATCTCAAATCTTCAGTTCAAGGAAACGCTCTACAACACTCGTTCTGAAGATGCGTGGGCAGTACCGCACTCCAGGACCAATTACGGCGATCAAATGCTGAGACGTACACTACCGCGCCTTTTAAATTGTTGCAGGGAATCGAATATAACTATTTTGAGTGGAACTCGGAAGGATGTACTTTCTGTTTTCGTTAATGATTTTCTTAAATACGTTCCTGAATAGTTAAAGCATGAATCGCTTGTACGATTTAGCTCATTTACTTTCTTTTTATTTGGTGTAGAGATTGTGAATTTGTATGAATGTGTGTACGTGTATATTTTTTTTTCCTCTGCTGCTGTAGGGGGGGGGGGGGGGGGGGCAGAGGCTCGTCAAGCAACACTGAGTTGCTTTTTTCTCTGCCTCCCCTCTCCAAACGGAGAGAAATAGACTTTTTGACTTTTTTTTTGAGTATTTCTTTTTTTTTTATGGTTATTTGAGTCGAAGCTTAACTTAAAATAAGTGTATTCGTCTGAAGTACCCAACAACGAAGACTCCAAATAAAGAAAATTGTTTGCGAGATTCCTTATTTCCGGAAAGGGTCTGATTTAAATCACAAGGAGAAAAACCACGAGATTAAAATCACAATTTAAATCAATTTCATTTTTTTTATGCTATGGCAGGCTGGCAGGCGCATTTTCGTATGGGTTTTCACCTTTCTACACAGCCGTGCATGCCACCCTAGATGAAATTATTTGCGAATAAATATTATTATTATTATTTGCCACATAGGGTGTACAAGAATCTGATGATATAAACCATATAAGAGCAACGATATGTATTATACAACTTAATTAAAAAGTAACTTCATACTACAGTCACCTAATAACATATATATTATACTGAGTACTAATATTGTCACGGAGTATACGAATACCCCGTGGTACACCAGGTAATATAACGCATATTGCACATTATGTATAGTAATAATAAAGACGATGTTGCCAACCAGTGTTTTATAAATTAGGATGCAGTAGTATATTATCGAGTTTACTGTAATACGCCCGAATAACTATCCTGTATTGAAGAAAACAAACCTTCTTTGCGATTACGTAGAGTT
This sequence comes from Ixodes persulcatus, assembly GCA_013358835.2. NCBI lineage: Eukaryota > Metazoa > Arthropoda > Arachnida > Ixodida > Ixodidae > Ixodes > Ixodes persulcatus. The sequence goes on along the minus strand of JABSTQ010011182.1, from coordinate 819,849 downwards.
TACTAATATTGCGTATTATATACAGAATTAAAAAAGGTTTCCACACTTCCGAGACAGTATTCTTTCGCGTACATAGCATTGAACATACACGTGGAAAATCAAAATTACGTTTAAGTCGTTTAAGTCCACTTAGATGCTGTTGTAAATTGTTTTGCCCACGGTTGTTTTAGTTACTTTTATCTCAAGCGCAACTATCATTGGAAAATAAAGTTCGCAATATATTATTTGAGCTTGGTTGTCTGGCAAATAAACAAAAACAAAACACCAAGCAAGCGGTCTAACGACTACAATGAAGAAACTAAAAATAAATATATATAAAAAAAGCTTACCCGAACACCCATCTCATGGCCATGGCCACATGATTCCAAAGAAAGACTTTGGCAGCGATTTGTTCGCGCTCTCCAACGTGGTCTCGCCGATGCAGTTCTGGCAAGGCTTAGCTTTTCGGCGGCGGCCCGAACTCCGGCGCACAACACAGGAAGTCGCGAGACATAGAGAGAGACTGAGGGGGCGGGCGAGGGAAGGAGACAGGAAGTCCCCTCTCACCCTGTGGAATCCCGAAATATATCCTAGGGGCAGGGAGGGAGGAGGGTCACGTGACCATCGAGGCCCGCCAGCGAACTCTCGGCTGCCAGGACGTTAAAGCCACGTGCGACCGAAACTCGAGAGGTCCCGGCCCTTACGCCCTCTCGACGCACGACTGGGGGGAGAGGCTTAATAACGAAACAAAGAGAGCGAGAAATAGCGATTAAAAAGTAGCACTTCTTTTTCTTCTTATTTAAAAGCGAATGCATTAGCTCGCGCTGCAGAACCCAGGGATCCTGGGCTCAATCCCCACCCTTGCCCGTTTCTATCTGGATGAGCATCGTACCGGCGTGCGGTCGTGTATCACTACGGCGTGGTGTACGTCAAAGACCACAGGCTACCGGTTGTACTGCACTCGCTAAATAGCTCACCTACAGCTGAGACACCAGACGCCCACTGAGGCAGACCAACTTCCGGCTGTATAAACATACACACAACAACTTTTTGCTCGGAGCTCAGCATGCCTAGCTTTCCTAAGACGTCGGTGCTTTTCCAGGCGTTACAGAATACCTTACTCGTTCCTCGCAAATAAAAGGAACGCCTTGCAGAACTGCCTTACTTCAAAAGAATAGGAACGCATTACCGTTACCGGCACATATGAAAAGTAACGCACTCTCGCGTTACAATTTTTATTTCTGATTTAAAACGTTCGAGCGTTTCGACGTTAAAGGTACGCCACATTTCAAGGAAGTGGGAATGTTTGCGTGACGGAAGAAGCAAAGTTTTCGAGGTATGTGGGATGAGTGCAATCCTTCGTAGAGCTTGGCGTCAGAGAAACGAAAACAAAAAAGTGTAACGTATAATATTGTCGAGTATCGAGAGGAACACGTAACGAATAACGTAACTACGTTCCGTGTTACTCGAAACAAGTGACGTAAGTACGTTATTCGTTACTATTTCCAAAGGTAACGATTACGTTATTACGTCACGCAAAAAAAAAAAAAAAAAAAAACTACGCGTTATTCAAACTGCTAGCGCGTTACCACCAAAACTGTTTCGTTTTTTTTTTGTTGTTTTTGTGTGTGTGTGTGTGCGTTCGGGTGTAAACAAAACGACTGGGCTGTTACGGGTACCTTTTTTGTCTCGTGATAGCCCGTAGCATTTACTTATTTCTTACGCATCACTACATATGGGGCGTTACATAATTACGCATAAATAAACATTACTCCAACAATCTATTAGAAATTAAAACAACAAAATAAACTCTCGCAACTTCTCCGCTCTGCCGGAAAGAATTAAATCGACGAGAAAGCAGAAAAAAAAAAAGAGAGCTAGCCGCAGGTCCCTCGTTGAGAAGAAAGGCCACTGGCGACGCCGCTCGATAAGTGTGGATGAGTGCGAGGTATGAACTTGGGGGATTCGATATTTTGCCAGGCGGAGTAGGCAAAATCGGACGGAAGTCTAGAGTGCCTTCAATTTTATATCCCAGGATCTCAAGATTGGGAAGCTGTATTGAGCAGCGATCTCGAGACTCGATGATTTTCCCGGGTTCCATTCCCGCAGCTGGATGAGCGTGTGTCACTCCCAAGAGCGCGGTGGAAGCTCTTTGGTCACCTGATGGTCCCTACCCACGCGTACAAAGTCAGCTGAAGAAATGGAGGCGGCTGATTCCGCCGCAGCTTGAGCGGGAGGGTAGCAGTCGTACTGCGGAGGCCATATTGCGGCTCTACGGGGTTTAGCCCGCCTCACTATTTCTTAGGAAACGACCCAACGGTCGTAGCAGAAATATCCACCACGCCTTCCGGTAAATATAAAGCGAGCGAAATAAACGTTGCAAATGTCACTGCGAAATACTCCGGAGCCATTTTGTCGTTGGAACAACGACCCGCACTTGAAACCAGCTGCCCCCTTCCTCTTCCCCATTCATTTTTTTTTACTGCACTACGTTCTATAATTTCGTACTATATAGACATTTCCAAAAAGAACTCTCCGGCCGGCGCCATTGTGCGACTCTCTCGAAATAGAAAGTTTTAGTAGAGGGTCATTTCACGTAAAACGTCCCAGACGTTGCGCTCGACCACCTCCGATTTCTAAAAAAAGATTCATGGGCTTCGGCCACAATGTCCGTAGCCATACCCTAAAATAGTTTTGACGAAAAAAAATTTGTGATGACGTGAGCGCGATTTTAATTTTTGAAAACAGCGTGAAACTAGGCATCACTCAATAATTTACGAAAAATCAGCTTTTTTATGAAACACCCAACAATATTTTTTCTTAAATTTGCACGGTTGTCGACTTACAATGTGGTTGGGTTTGTGCAGTTTTGTTTAATTTAAATATTTTTTTAAAATACATAATTTTATTCAAAAATAAACATTTTTGTCATTTTATTAAAAAATATATAATTGCTCCCGGGACCTAATATAACTTTTTACTGGCTGCCCTCTAGGTATATAACCTATAAAAAATATTTTAAACCGCTCAATTAAACATCTTGCAGTAAAAAAAAAATCCTGAAGTTGCCAAAAAGTGCGTTTTGACGCATAAACAGCCGTTTATTCCACCCTGAGGTGGTCCAAGTAAAAATACAAAATATGGTGGGTTTGGAAGAACGATTGATCGTCTTTTGATTCTGAAAGTTTAATCAGAGTAATTTTTGTTTAAAGCGAGAAAACAATTTTTGAAGTTGAACTCTCGCACCACTACCCGGCGTCGCTTCTTAACGCCTCTTCGCCGCACAGCACGCCACCTGCGACGATAGCCGAAGCGATTAGGTCCAAAGAAACAACGGAGTTTGCTGCCCGCTTCCCCTCGTCCCTCTTTTCTGGCTGTAAGGGAAGAAACGGCGGGTATCGTGTACTAATCGGAGGTGCCGCCAGTGCGTCGCCATAGCAGGCCCGTTGTGCCCTTTGTACCCGAGGGCGGCTCCTCACACTCCGAAACGCGATGCCTAATCGACGGGCGGCATCAGCTGACGTGGACTTCTTCATGCCATGCCAAAGGTCCCACGGCGACCTCCGATTCCTAAAATAAAATTAATGGTTCTTCACCATAATGTTTGTGGTGCTTCTCTAAAATATTTTTGACGAGAAACAAATTTCATGGGGTGATGGCGGTTTGAACTCGTAAAAAAGGAGTGAAACTAGGAGTCATTTATTAATTGATGAAAATTAAGATATTTTTATAGAACAGTGGACTATTTTTTCCTAAAAACCACATGGTATTTTGATTGTTGTGTAATAAGGATCATGGATATTCGGTTGAAGCAATTAAAAAAAAAGTAATATATGAGAATTTTAGCCTTTTTGATAGTTTGGTTACAAACTATCTCGTTGCTGCAGGTGATTAAAAATTCTTATTGGCAACCTTGTGAATATACTGCACAAAAAAAAAGTTTCGGGCCGTACAACTAAATATCTTGCAGAAAAAACAACTTAATTTGTGCAAAATTTCGTTCTGCCGTTTAAAGAGCCGTCAATTCTGCCTTGAGGTGGTCGAAAGAAAAATGCGAAACATGGTGACTTTTACAGAAGAGTTTATTGCCTTTTGTTCTTGAAAGTTTAATTAAAATAATTTTGTTCTAAATACGAAAAAAAAAAACATTTTGAAGTTGAGCTTTTACGTCGCAACCTGGCGTCGTTTCTTGTGCCTCTTCTCTGCACAGCACGGCACCGTCGAGCCCGGCGAAGCGTGCGACGGTGTAACGGTGTGCCCACGCAGGTAGGGAGCAGGACCTTGAGTTGTCGGGTACATCTTGGTGAAAAGGGGCTGTTTTTCACTCTTGTTGCTTTATGGCTTTTCCCATTTCGACCGTTTTACGCGGCGATGTCCTCCTGTGATCTTCCTGTGTCTTGATGTCAGGAGATGCTTAGCGCTGCCGGTTCAGAGCATCCATTAGTAAGCTAGCTGTTTCCTACATACACAACGCGATCACTCTCTCTTGTTAACGTCAGGACAGATGTAAACAGCAGCACAAAAGACCCGTGAACGGGCAATCTCAAACGACGAGGCGATGTGGTGTTGACGAATGCGCGCCGTTGAAGGCTCACGCGTCGTTTGTGTTCAAATCGGCTTTGAAATGACAAATTCTTGCGTTGCTGAATAGGACGTAAGTCCAGCACGTAGCGTAGATGGTGACGCAGGCTTAAAGTGATGGTAACTTCTTGTCCCTTTGACGGGGACCGCTGAGCTAAATCTTGAAGTGAGTCGAGCTCGTTTTTCTTCAACCATTTCTTTCGGCACCCAAAGTATTGTTATGCCCCCGATGTTATTTTTGGCCCAGGTAAACAGCTGCTGGGGGGTCATGATTTGGTTCTCGAAGGGACTTCGAAGACTGGCCCTTGCTGCCAGACGCTTCACTGTACCCCCGACTCCGTCACAAGCACTCTTCCCGTGGGACGTTGCGAAAAAATTCCATTCAGCGGAAATGCCGAAATCATTTTCGTGTTGACAGAGGTTTGCAAAGTTTTTTTTTATTCTTGTACTGAGAGGACGCACCATCTGAAAAGTAGTGAATTTTTCTAATTTGCGGAAGGTCTCGCTTCAATATATTAATTACTTCACTCTGAAATACAGAAACTGCCACCGTGTCGTGTTCTAGGCAGTCAGAAATAAAACTGAATGATTTTATAGAAATCTCTTGGGTGGTGGCTTCTTGTTTGCGAAAGTAAATAACAACGGGGTGTACTGATGCCTGAGTATTCACCCAGTGATAGGATTGCGGGGCGTCCTGCACGATGAAACTATAATTTTCAGCGAAGTCCATGAGTACTATTGCCTCGTGTTTGCCTATGTTTGCTTTGCGCTCCCGCAAGTATCGTGCCTGTTGTTTGCTCACAAAGTGGTGAGCCTTCAGTGCCTTCAGCATATCTAAGAATTTTTCGCGGAACTCGTCTGGTGTCAGAACAATGGTTTCCAGTTGGCAACGCACCCCGCTAACCCACTGTTGCACATGGACGTAATCCGTTTCTTCCGGGTCAAGAAGTGGAGTGCTGCGGAGCAAAGTATCAGCAAAATCGGTACTTGGGCATTTGGCACACCTGTCAAGCATGCACTCTTCATTGTGTAGATCACATACTGTAGTGGATAGAAGTTCTTCGGTGCTTTCGTCTAATCCTGTAGCATGAAGCATGAGCTTAAAATTTTGGTGTTGCATGCACACGCAAACTGTGTGAGTGCCGCTCCCCCCTGCTAGGACACAATGTGAAGGCCGCAGACTTGCGAATGTTGAAAAGCCGCACCTGAAATCGCAGCTTTTTTTCCATTCCTCGTGCATTTCTTTCAAGTTGAGCAACAACAGACGCTTTTGGCGACCACGTAGCACGTCCTTTTTTCCCGGTAGGCAGTACGAGACAGCGTCGTCCTGATAGAACTCCATGATGGAGGCCTTGACTTCTTCGCTGACCGGGCGGCCTCTTCTTTTTGGCACGGTGCCCAATATTCCTGATTCTGACCTGACCTTTACGGCTTGACGCGCTTGTCGTTCCGAGGCTCCAAAGAAGTTCATAATCTTTTCGCGAGACCAAGAGGGTGGGGCCAATGTTAGAAGTTGTAATTTTTTCTCTCTATTTTTCTCCAGGTCAAACTTGTTTTTTACATCTTGCATGAGTGACACGTAGTCACTCAAAACAAAATCTTCATCCTGGTTCGGCTGAGAAGTTCGTTTCTGCTGTACACCCAAAGATGTATAAATTCTTCTTTCGGCAGAGATTTTAAGTTTTCTAACCTTCTTTTGGGCGTATGTCTCGCGGCTTGTTCGCCCTCGTTTTCGTTGGAGAGGGCTCTCTCCAACGGCTGCGAGGGCCTCGTTGACGCTCTCAAGTGCTACATCGGGGTCATCTTGCTCAGAAGGGGCATCACGAGCCAGAGGTGGTGGTGGTGCTTGAAAAGTAGGTCTCTTCTTCAATTCGAAACAATTTCGCCGGCATGCTTGACAAAGTCGGTTTCCAGGAATAAGGTTTAAATTGGGGTGCGCATCTGCCAAGGCTATTGTAATGACAGCTGATCCACGGCGGTTTTTGACGTGTTCATAGAAAGGGTTAGAACACCACTTGGATGCAATCAGTGATGTGTACTTTTTAAGGTATACTTGATAATGATGTGAACACACTGTACGGATGTCACCTTGTGGGCGCCCGGAACGGAGCGAAAGGAGCCGCCGATCCGTGTGCGTCAGGTCTTGAGCGTTGATGAGGGACCGCGTCTTGGTCTGTGTGGTCACATGGCAACCCCTTGCACCAAGGGAGCACGGAGGAAGTTCGGCTTCTGCAATGAAAAAGAAATTTGAATGGAACATGACTGCTCCTTCATTTATGTGAGCCATATCTGCGTGCTGCGCATAAATGACAAGTCGGGCACATATGCGCCTTTCGTGCAGAAGCTAGCCTTGTACGCAAAACGCCATTCGGCTTTGAACTTTTATAACGCTAATTGGTTTGTGACAGGTATAAGGCGAACCATGTGTATTTAATATAAGCCAACGCATCCTTCCCTACAGCTTGGGCTTATACATGTCTAACGTAACACATACTACATGTACGACGAACGGCCAGCTTTAAAAAAATAGCTAGTCTATTTGGTTTGAAAAAGTCATGAATTGAGCGGCCGCAACTATACAGATACTGTGACAGGGTAGACACGAGTAAACACGACACAACTATCATTGTATTGTACAAAATAAAGCCAGCTTTCCTACGTACCCTGATCAGCATCCACAGGAACCGTAGATTGACTTCTTTCTCCAGAGGGACCAGCTTCATCCATCGTTACACCACCGTACAACGTACTTGACGAAAAATGAAGTTCTTTCTTCGACAGATTTCCGATCTCAAATGGTCGTTCAAAAGCCAACTTCTCGCTTGTCAGCCCTTTCTTAGCTTACTAGCGCAGAAGCGGGTTCCTCAAAAGGCAAGGAATAAGTCTCGATACCCAGTGTCAATAGTGCGGACACGTGCCTTTGTTTATTCATTATTTCCGATGGGTCATGTAAAGATTCCCGCACTGACAATATGGACCGAAAATAATGCTAGAAGCGCAATCTTGGCTTGTGACGATGCTTCAAGCGTCCGAGTTAACATACTGAATCAGCGCGTTTCAGAGCTTTGATCACGCGCCTGTAGCCTTCACTGCGCTCCAACTAAGCGCGAACCGGATCATAGTTCCGCTTTTCACCGCAGCATGCGTGACGGCTAGATTTCGCGGCGATATTATCGTGTTTCAGACGTCCACGTCAGCTGATGCCGCCCGTCGATTAGGCATCGCGTTTCGGAGTGTGAGGAGCCGCCCTCGGGTACAAAGGGCACAACGGGGCTGCTATGGCGACGCACTGGCGGCACCTCCGATTAGTACACGATACCCGCCGTTTCTTCCCTTACAGCCAGAAAAGAGGGACGAGGGGAAGCGGGCAGCAAACTCCGTTGTTTCTTTGGACCTAATCGCTTCGGCTATCGTCGCAGGTGGCGTGCTGTGCGGCGAAGAGGCGTTAAGAAGCGACGCCGGGTAGTGGTGCGAGAGTTCAACTTCAAAAATTGTTTCTCGCTTTAAACAAAAATTACTCTGATTAAACTTTCAGAATCAAAAGACGATCAATCCTTCTTCCAAACCCCACCATATTTTGTATTCTTACTTGGACCACCTCAGGGTGGAATAAACGGCTGTTTATGCTGTACACCCAAAGATGTATAAATTCTTCTTTCGGCAGAGATTTTAAGTTTTCTAACCTTCTTTTGGGCGTATGTCTCGCGGCTTGTTCGCCCTCGTTTTCGTTGGAGAGGGCTCTCTCCAACGGCTGCGAGGGCCTCGTTGACGCTCTCAAGTGCTACATCGGGGTCATCTTGCTCAGAAGGGGCATCACGGCCAGAGGTGGTGGTGGTGCTTGAAAAGTAGGTCTCTTCTTCAATTCGAAACAATTTCGCCGGAATGCTTGACAAAGTCGGTTTACAGGAATAAGGTTTAAATTGCGGTGCGCATCTGCCAAGGCTATTGTTAATGACAGCTGATCCACGGCGGTTTTTGACGTGTTCATAGAAAGGTTAGAACACCACTTGGATGCAATCCGTGATGTGTACTTTTTAAGGTATAATTGATAATGATGTGAACTCACTGTACGGATGTCACCCTTGTGGGCGCCCGGAACGGAGCGAAACGGAGCCGCCGATCCGTGTGCGTCAGGTCTTGAGCGTTGATGAGGGACCGCGTCTTGGTCTGTGTGGTCACATGGCAACCCCTTGCACCAAGGGAGCACGGAGGAAGTTCGGCTTCTGCAATGAAAAAGAAATTTGAATGGAACATGACTGCTCCTTCATTTATGTGAGCCATATCTGCGTGCTGCGCATAAATGACAAGTCGGGCACATATGCGCCTTTCGTGCAGAAGCTAGCCTTGTACGCAAAACGCCATTCGGCTTTGAACTTTTATAACGCTAATTGGTTTGTGACAGGTATAAGGCGAACCATGTGTATTTAATATAAGCCAACGCATCCTTCCCTACAGCTTGGGCTTATACATGTCTAACGTAACACATACTACATGTACGACGAACGGCCAGCTTTAAAAAAAATAGCTAGTCTATTTGGTTTGAAAAAGTCATGAATTGAGCGGCCGCAACTATACAGATACTGTGACAGGGTAGACACGAGTAAACACGACACAACTATCATTGTATTGTACAAAATAAAGCCAGCTTTCCTACGTACCCTGATCAGCATCCACAGGAACCGTAGATTGACTTCTTTCTCCAGAGGGACCAGCTTCATCCATCGTTACACCACCGTACAACGTACTTGACGAAAAATGAAGTTCTTTCTTCGACAGATTTCCGATCTCAAATGGTCGTTCAAAAGCCAACTTCTCGCTTGTCAGCCCTTTCTTAGCTTACTAGCGCAGAAGCGGGTTCCTCAAAAGGCAAGGAATAAGTCTCGATACCCAGTGTCAATAGTGCGGACACGTGCCTTTGTTTATTCATTATTTCCGATGGGTCATGTAAAGATTCCCGCACTGACAATATGGACCGAAAATAATGCTAGAAGCGCAATCTTGGCTTGTGACGATGCTTCAAGCGTCCGAGTTAACATACTGAATCAGCGCGTTTCAGAGCTTTGATCACGCGCCTGTAGCCTTCACTGCGCTCCAACTAAGCGCGAACCGGATCATAGTTCCGCTTTTCACCGCAGCATGCGTGACGGCTAGATTTCGCGGCGATATTATCGTGTTTCAGACGTCCACGTCAGCTGATGCCGCCCGTCGATTAGGCATCGCGTTTCGGAGTGTGAGGAGCCGCCCTCGGGTACAAAGGGCACAACGGGGCTGCTATGGCGACGCACTGGCGGCACCTCCGATTAGTACACGATACCCGCCGTTTCTTCCCTTACAGCCAGAAAAGAGGGACGAGGGGAAGCGGGCAGCAAACTCCGTTGTTTCTTTGGACCTAATCGCTTCGGCTATCGTCGCAGGTGGCGTGCTGTGCGGCGAAGAGGCGTTAAGAAGCGACGCCGGGTAGTGGTGCGAGAGTTCAACTTCAAAAACTGTTTTTTCGCTTTAAACAAAAATTACTCTGATTAAACTTTTAGAATCAAAAGAAGATCAATCCTTCTTCCAAATCCACCATATTTTGTATTTTTACTTGGACCACCTCAGGGTGGAATAAACGGCTGTTTATGCGTCAAAACGCACTTTTTGGCAACTTCAGGATTTTTTTTTACTGCAAGATGTTTAATTGAGCGGTTTAAATATTTTTATAGGTTATATACCTAAAGGGCAGCCAGTAAAAAGTTATATTAGGTCCCGGGAGCAATTATATATTTTTTAATAAAATGACAAAAATGTTTATTTTTGAATAAAATTATGTATTTTAAAAAAATATTTAAATTAAACAAAACTGCACAAACCCAACCACATTGTAAGTCGACAACCGTGCAAATTTAAGAAAAAAATATTGTTGGGTGTTTCATAAAAAAGCTGATTTTTCGTAAATTATTGAGTGATGCCTAGTTTCACGCTGTTTTCAAAAATTAAAATCGCGCTCACGTCATCACAAATTTTTTTTCGTCAAAACTATTTTAGGGTATGGCTACGGACATTGTGGCCGAAGCCCATGAATTTTTTTTTAGAAATCGGAGGTGGTCGAGCGCAACGTCTGGGACGTTTCACGTGGAATGACCCTAGATCGTTCCGGTACCTCCGATACCCCCGATAACGACACGATGTATGCGCAAAGGCGGCGGCGGACTATCGGGTATTCTTAACAGAGTCACCAGGGCTGTGGAAACCCGGTCAGCGCGACTCTCCACGTGCATTGGACATTCAGCGGAAATGCCGAAATCATTTTCGTGTTGACAGAGGTTTGCAAAGTTTTTTTTTATTCTTGTACTGAGAGGACGCACCATCTGAAAAGTAGTGAATTTTTCTAATTTGCGGAAGGTCTCGCTTCAATATATTAATTACTTCACTCTGAAATACAGAAACTGCCACCGTGTCGTGTTCTAGGCAGTCAGAAATAAAACTGAATGATTTTATAGAAATCTCTTGGGTGGTGGCTTCTTGTTTGCGAAAGTAAATAACAACGGGGTGTACTGATGCCTGAGTATTCACCCAGTGATAGGATTGCGGGGCGTCCTGCACGATGAAACTATAATTTTCAGCGAAGTCCATGAGTACTATTGCCTCGTGTTTGCCTATGTTTGCTTTGCGCTCCCGCAAGTATCGTGCCTGTTGTTTGCTCACAAAGTGGTGAGCCTTCAGTGCCTTCAGCATATCTAAGAAAATTTTCGCGGAACTCGTCTGGTGTCAGAACAATGGTTTCCAGTTGGCAACGCACCCCGCTAACCCACTGTTGCACATGGACGTAATCCGTTTCTTCCGGGTCAAGAAGTGGAGTGCTGCGGAGCAAAGTATCAGCAAAATCGGTACTTGGGCATTTGGCACACCTGTCAAGCATGCACTCTTCATTGTGTAGATCACATACTGTAGTGGATAGAAGTTCTTCGGTGCTTTCGTCTAATCCTGTAGCATGAAGCATGAGCTTAAAATTTTGGTGTTGCATGCACACGCAAACTGTGTGAGTGCCGCTCCCCCTGCTAGGACACAATGTGAAGGCCGCAGACTTGCGAATGTTGAAAAGCCGCACCTGAAATCGCAGCTTTTTTTCCATTCCTCGTGCATTTCTTTCAAGTTGAGCAACAACAGACGCTTTTGGCGACCACGTAGCACGTCCTTTTTTCCCGGTAGGCAGTACGAGACAGCGTCGTCCTGATAGAACTCCATGATGGAGGCCTTGACTTCTTCGCTGACCGGGCGGCCTCTTCTTTTTGGCACGGTGCCCAATATTCCTGATTCTGACCTGACCTTTACGGCTTGACGCGCTTGTCGTTCCGAGGCTCCAAAGAAGTTCATAATCTTTTCGCGAGACCAAGAGGGTGGGGCCAATGTTAGAAGTTGTAATTTTTTCTCTCTATTTTTCTCCAGGTCAAACTTGTTTTTTACATCTTGCATGAGTGACACGTAGTCACTCAAAACAAAATCTTCATCCTGGTTCGGCTGAGAAGTTCGTTTCTGCTGTACACCCAAAGATGTATAAATTCTTCTTTCGGCAGAGATTTTAAGTTTTCTAACCTTCTTTTGGGCGTATGTCTCGCGGCTTGTTCGAGGAGAGGGCTCTCTCCAACGGCTGCGAGGGCCTCGTTGACGCTCTCAAGTGCTACATCGGGGTCATCTTGCTCAGAAGGGGCATCACGAGCCAGAGGTGGTGGTGGTGCTTGAAAAGTAGGTCTCTTCTTCAATTCGAAACAATTTCGCCGGCATGCTTGACAAAGTCGGTTTCCAGGAATAAGGTTTAAATTGGGGTGCGCATCTGCCAAGGCTATTGTAATGACAGCTGATCCACGGCGGTTTTTGACGTGTTCATAGAAAGGGTTAGAACACCACTTGGATGCAATCAGTGATGTGTACTTTTTAAGGTATACTTGATAATGATGTGAACACACTGTACGGATGTCACCTTGTGGGCGCCCGGAACGGAGCGAAAGGAGCCGCCGATCCGTGTGCGTCAGGTCTTGAGCGTTGATGAGGGACCGCGTCTTGGTCTGTGTGGTCACATGGCAACCCCTTGCACCAAGGGAGCACGGAGGAAGTTCGGCTTCTGCAATGAAAAAGAAATTTGAATGGAACATGACTGCTCCTTCATTTATGTGAGCCATATCTGCGTGCTGCGCATAAATGACAAGTCGGGCACATATGCGCCTTTCGTGCAGAAGCTAGCCTTGTACGCAAAACGCCATTCGGCTTTGAACTTTTATAACGCTAATTGGTTTGTGACAGGTATAAGGCGAACCATGTGTATTTAATATAAGCCAACGCATCCTTCCCTACAGCTTGGGCTTATACATGTCTAACGTAACACATACTACATGTACGACGAACGGCCAGCTTTAAAAAAAATAGCTAGTCTATTTGGTTTGAAAAAGTCATGAATTGAGCGGCCGCAACTATACAGATACTGTGACAGGGTAGACACGAGTAAACACGACACAACTATCATTGTATTGTACAAAATAAAGCCAGCTTTCCTACGTACCCTGATCAGCATCCACAGGAACCGTAGATTGACTTCTTTCTCCAGAGGGACCAGCTTCATCCATCGTTACACCACCGTACAACGTACTTGACGAAAAATGAAGTTCTTTCTTCGACAGATTTCCGATCTCAAATGGTCGTTCAAAAGCCAACTTCTCGCTTGTCAGCCCTTTCTTAGCTTACTAGCGCAGAAGCGGGTTCCTCAAAAGGCAAGGAATAAGTCTCGATACCCAGTGTCAATAGTGCGGACACGTGCCTTTGTTTATTCATTATTTCCGATGGGTCATGTAAAGATTCCCGCACTGACAATATGGACCGAAAATAATGCTAGAAGCGCAATCTTGGCTTGTGACGATGCTTCAAGCGTCCGAGTTAACATACTGAATCAGCGCGTTTCAGAGCTTTGATCACGCGCCTGTAGCCTTCACTGCGCTCCAACTAAGCGCGAACCGGATCATAGTTCCGCTTTTCACCGCAGCATGCGTGACGGCTAGATTTCGCGGCGATATTATCGTGTTTCAGACGTCCACGTCAGCTGATGCCGCCCGTCGATTAGGCAAAAGTTCATTAACTAACGTTAATTAATTAGTCAATTGGGAAAACACAAAATAGCCCGACTCGCTCCGAGCAACGAACAATTGTTTATTCGTTCGGTTTAGTCTTCCTAAAATGCACCAAAATGTTTTTAAACTTCGGCTAAAGGAACGTCTAGGCCACCGTTCAGGCTAAGCAGCCTAGACGGCGAATGGAGTTACAAGAAATCCGAGATTACCAAAAAGATAAAAATTTCCCACGAGTCGACACCGTCGTGAGGATTCCTCGAAAAAAGAGAGACCTCACGCAGGAACGTCACTTACCTTTTTGGTAGCGGAACAGCAGACGATGCGTGAACATGAAAGAGAAAAAAAAGAAAACATTTTAGCATCATCGATTCGATTTTGTCGCCGATACGCGAGAACAAAGACAGTATATGCGCAAACCACTCGGCAGATTTCAAAATAACAAACGTTAATTTTTTCTTTACTCGGCAAAGAGAGAGAGAGAGAGAGAGAGAGAGAGAGAGAATGCACTTTAATATTGAGCACAAATTAAGTGTTCAAAACATCCATGGCTTGTAACACCAAGGCCATTTGGTCATCCGGTTCGTGTGACGCCAGCCAAGCACTCCAGGAAAGGGGAGGGGGGTTAGGGAGGAACGGTGTGGATAGTGCAATAGGGCACTGTAGGAGACAATTTTCCAGGTTGGCGTATGGGGAGGGGCAGTTAGGGCATGAAGGATCAGAACGACGTCGAAGAAGAAAAAGCCTAGCGGGAGTAAGAACGGTGTTCGTTTGGATTTTTCGGAGGACGTGAGTTTGTGCCACATTGAGGTTCGGGTGGGGTCGAGGTAGTCGTTGTTGAGAGTTACGGTGCTGCTTGTAATAGAAATTGATTAAGTGTTTGTAGATTAAGGCATCGTCACTGGTCGGGGGGCTAGGCCACGGGATCACAAGCGCTCGGATTTGCATTTCGCGAGCGAGTGGATGAACCAACTCATTACCTGTGGTCCCGCTGTGACCAGGGACCCACCGAACGGTGACAGAGGATGGGTTCAGTGCGCGCAGAGAGCGTGGAATCGGCACGCTCGGCACATATATTACGCCGACCCATGGTTACTCGTAACAAGCTACGAGGGAGCCGAGACAATGCTACGAGTCCGTGAATTAACTTGGGGAGCGGCGCACCGACGCGCAGAGTCACGCATAACGATCGGAGCTTCGGATTGGCTCGTACCGGTCCATCGTACGGCGTATAGTAGCTCCGTACTGCCGAGGCCGGGACGCTGCATATGTGCGGGGTGACAGTCCGCTACGTCCGGTGCGACTAGGCTATTGTTCCGTCTTAAAGCTGCAAAACGCCCACACCGAATGAAAATCGTCCTCACTGAACAATGGGGGTGTAAGGGAGCGCCGCAAGCTTCAAACGCTTCCTCCCATTTTTCCTCCGCTCACTTTCGCGGCAAAAAGAAGGTACGCCTCATTAGTTCGGAAATATGCCGCCCCTTTCGCGGGCGCGCATGCTCTCATAGCCCTCTCCGAAAAAGAAGGAAAAAAAAAACGAAATAAAAATCTTCCTTTTGATTTTCCGCGAGGCAGAAGCTCCCTGCGTTTCCTTCTCTCCCGAACTGCGACGGTAGTGAGAGTCCTCCTCTATGACGAGGCCCAAGAAGCGAAATTTTTACGTCACGTGCACGAGACGCAAGAGCAAAGAGACTGGACGGGAGTGTTCGGCTGGGATTCCAGGTCAGATTGGTGCGCGAGAACTCCCAGTCGAACGCCGAGGCAGCACTCGTGAGTCGTGTCTGATCTGTGGCCTCGTGCAATAACCTCTAATTGGTAACGTAGAAAACCCGGCACTACGGCCTCGTATCCTCGGAGGCGTTGGAGAAGACAACTTCACTTAGACGAGACGAGGCCTTAGCGCTCCTCCCATCACGACACGGGCAGTGAAATGGGCCAGAAACACAGAGCGCCGAAGGAAACAAATCGCGCGAAAGTACACCGTCGAAACAACGTATTGACACAATGTAAAAGGCGAAAGGCTTAAGACCAAGGTGTGGATAGAATGAAAGTCCCGAGAAAGGCTGGTTCGCATTTTTAACGAGAAACTTTAGGTGGTACAATTATATCTAGAAAAGACGGTTGTATGACAAAGAAACATTTTCGGGAAAGGACAACGTAATGGGATACAGAGTAACGCAGTAACTAAAGTAACTATCAGAACCATGGCGCGGAACCACGAGAGCCCATACCGGTTGTAGATTTTGGTCCAGGTAGACGATTGAAAGTTAACAGAAAAAGAAACTTCTAGGCGCAGAGAAAGGACAAGGTTCCGAGCAAGAATCTGCAAAGATACCTGGAGCGTCTATATTTCCCGGAAAAACGACGACGACGACGAGACTGCACCTGTTTATTCTATCCCCATCTCCTGAGGCTTTTCGTAAATAACCGGTAAACTGATTTTTTTTTTCACATTATATTCTGCGATCACATACAAGCAGAGAGGCACCGTACCTCGTCTCGCAAACGGCCTCCTTCTTGGAGGCCAATACATCCACGAAGATGACCACCGAGTCACCGAACAATCCCCCCGACTTAGACAAAGACCAGGCGAGTTCAGCAACGATCGTCAAGGACGGCTATACAATTCCCTCTATGGACGTCACCGATGAAGCCGCCACCTGCTCCTCCTCAACGATCGTATTCGCCTGCGATGATGACGACATGCAATCGAACGACGGTGAATACGAGGTCGCTCACGGAAAGAAAAGACGCAAGAGGTGCCTGGGGTGCTATGTTGCGCTTTTCGGACTCCCAGGAGACTTGGAAGAGGGAAGTGACGTCAACGACTAGAGAAACGCAGATTGGATGTTGACAGAAGAAAACAAAATCGACATCCAATCTGCATTTGCTGCGTTGTTGACGTCACTTCCCTCTCCCTAGTCTCCTGGGAGTCCAAAAAGCGCAACATAGCCCCCCTGGATTCAGCATCACCTTTCAAGGATGAAGCCAACCTGCAAGTCGGTCATGCCGTACTATTCATCCCCACTGGAAACCACCAAGCCCAGTCACTGAGCAAAATCAAGCACACCGACTTTCTGAACAACGCTGCACCAGGCATGGTGAGTGAGATCCGAATTAACAAGGCTCGCAACATCATCGCAGTTGACACAAAAAGACCCTGTTTAAAGCTGAACTGCTCAAGTTAACGAAACTCTATGCACTGCCAGTAACAGGCTACGTGCCTGCCTCCCCCCCCCCCCCCCCCCCCCGAAACAAAATCCTGGCTACGTGCCTGCACAAGACACTCGTCGAGGCCGGCGTAGCCACGATTTGTGCCACACTACAGAAGCGGGCTCTTGGGCACCTTATCCGAATGGAGAATGGGCGGTCGACGGGCAGCCTAATCATGAAGATTGCGCAGAGAACAAAGTCGGGACTTGGACGCGCGCTCTGTCAACTTGGCGACATCGCGGGAGCCGCTGCGGCCATGGCCGACCTCCCACCACTGCAAGAACGTCCACAGCCCATGGACGTCGATCTACACATCCCCGGGTTGAGATCAAGGAGGACGGCAACAACAGTGACCCTCCGAACCCTTGCGCTGTCCCACATCGAGGACCAGTACCACGGCTGGGCTCAAGTGTTCACGGACGGCTCAGTACGCCCCACAGACGGGTCATCAACGGCCGCGGCGGCCTTCGAGGCGGCTTGCGTTGGACTAAGCGCGCGCCTTACACACCATGCAACCAGCACCACCACAGAACTAGCAGCGATCCTGCTCGCCCTCGAGGCCGTTCAGAAAGGCAGCACCAGGGGCGGCAAGTGGGTAATCTTGTGCGACTCACAAGCCGCGCTCTCCATGCTAGATAACCTGGAGAGGGCACCACCACTGACGCGAAGAATCGCAGCAGAAGCGATGGCACTGGAGCAACTCGGACACCAGTTCAGGTTTCAGTGGCTGCCAAGCCACTGTGGCATCAAGGGAAACGAGATCGCCGACCAGATGGCCAACTTCGCCCACGATGAGCCTCTACGCCCACATCCAAGCTGCCCCCGTCCGCGGACGCCAAGCTCCTTGTGGCAAGGGAGATCGCAAGTCAACACCCAGACGCAAGGATGGCACAAGGCGACCACCCGGCCCGGCTACCAGCACGCATGAACAGGGCAACGGCGGCTGTCTTCCACCGACTTCGGACGGGCAGCGCCCTCACCCCCGCATAGATAAACAGGATGAGAGCCTCTAGGAGTCCAGACTGCAACACCTGTGGGACTCGCGCAGATGACGTCCACCTCCTCCTACAATGCACCCTCTACGACACAGAGAGAAGGGCACTCCAGGAACAGTACAGAAAACTCAAACTACCCTACAGCTCTCTGGAGGAGATCATCAGACCACGAGGCACAAAATGCACCAAAAAGAAGGCGCTGAAGGCACTGGAGAACTACCTGGACGAGACAGGATTAATATCCCTCCTCTGAAGAAAATGGCAACAAAGAGGGAAATGGTGACAACAGCCTTTCCGACAGACTGACTCATCAATACTACTCCCTGAGGTTGAACTAAATCAGGAAAATACCCTCTTTCGCCTACATCGGACTTCCCCAATCACTATCTAGGCGACTGGAACCTATTCAAACCAGCCGTGCCGATGGCTATGACCATCGCAGACCCCCTGCCTGCAAATTAGACTTCGACGGTTAGAGAAAGACGAGAAAAACCCCACCCTTCCCCCTCTTCTACTCCCCCTTTTCCCCTCTTTATTTCCTAAGAACCCTTCCCCTCCGACTGTGACATGGGCGTCTAAGTACGCCCCAACAACAGTCGGTTTCCAAGCCCCCCTCCCCAAAACGCATACTACTACTACTACTACTACTCTAGTTTCCCCGAAAGCACCTGGGACAGCCAATCGGTGCAATACTATAGAAGAGAGCTGGGCGAGGCTGACAATGGCTGGGTTTACATGAATGCGATTATAGCGTATCGAATCGAACAGGGACCAATCACACGCACCCTTTCTTCCTGCTTCTTCGTCTTCTACCCATCTACTGCCAATCAAAATAGTCACATCTCGATTCGATGCGCTACGGTCGCATCCATGTAAAGGCCACCAATATATCTTTAGAGAGAAACACAGACGTGCCAATGAACATGACACCACGCTCAGTGCCGCGCCAAAATCCAGCCTCGTCATTCGCTTCTCCGTACACTGCAGCGATTCACCGACTGATTTTCGGGGAAATACACGCTCCAGATTTCTCCGAGTGCACGGTCAGAAAGAGCCCAAGGAACACGAAGCTTCGAGAGTGCCGACAATCTTATTACCGCAGCCAGTGTGAGATAACCATATTAGCTGATAAGAACGCCAAAGTTGTCAGTGATGATAGCCGTACTCTGCTGCTCGCATCAGGCAGCAGAGAACGCTTGTCGGCGAAGCTCGCGGGCGTCGCACTCGAGGAGAGAAGGTTGAGAGGAGAGAGCGCGAGGAAAAGTGGGAAGCGTCAAGTGTAGGTCGGCCTTTCACACGAGTTGAACTGATCCTCGCCTAGGAATTTCCAGAATGGAATTCGGATCAATTTAAGGAGCGGATTCGGGCAGCCCAGAACGGGGAGTGCGTTTGGGAACTCTTTCAAGCGCCGTCTCGGTCCTCTAGAAAAAAAAAAAAAAATTAAAAAGAGCGAAGAAAAGGTCTTAAAATCCGCTTTCGGAAACTAGGCTCCAATTCTTCGGCAAGTCCGACCATCACTCGGAATCCAGTTTGAGTACGCGTGACGTGTCGCTCGTCACCGTCTCCCCCTCTCTCTGCTCTCTCCGAGCTCCATTCACGACATACACGAACATACGTTTCCTTTCGCGTATGTTGATAAACGCACGGAGGATTAGGCCAAGTACAAGCGTGCTTGAATGCAAACACGCGCCTCTCTGTTTGAAATGGCTGCACACACGCACACGCAGCGCAATCCCAGATACGCAAACACACACACACGCGGGCGCGCGACGAATTACAAACACGCACACAGACACCACACGCACAGATGCTCGCGCAGTCAGAAAATAATCCATACAAGCGCGCAGGAACGAGGACAAGACGACACGCGATGTGACGCATCTGCGCACAGAACGTACCCACCGAGACGTCCAAGGGCAGACGCATGGAAGACACCAAACAGCTCGTACATTAATAACGCGTGCAAAGAAGCTGCACACATTCGCGGAGACAGACATACTTAGTCCCAAAGTAGCCAAAGAGCGTGGCTTCGGTGTATACAGGCGCATTCAACGCGTCCCAAATTAGAGATGACACTGCGGAGCTTTCCGAGCCACCGAAGGCGGCGACGAACATTGCGTTGAGGGCAAGAGCGCCGGAGTGCTCGCAAAGACAAAGAACCTTTCTCGCGAGCAGAGTGGTGAATCGAAGCGAGGTGAAAAACGCGACGGAAACACACACGCAAAGAAGTGACGGTGAACTTTTCACAAGTGCGCGCCATAGCTGCAGCTTTATCCAAAACAGGCGCTGTTTGGACACGCCCCCTGAGCATGTGTTCGAAAAGACTGAGTGCGGAGGCGAGCTGGTGGTAGCGAATGACGTCGTTTAACACTCCAGACTGGGGTGCAGAAAAGGAAGAAACCATTTCGTCCGAGGAACAGACGAGGAAGAGAACGTGCATCTTTCAGTTCTTTTCTGCACCGGAGTCTCGGGTGTGAAGGGGACATGTACTGGACACGAGGGCTGTGTCAGGGTTCGGCGTGGACTGGGCTCAACTCGAATCGAAAACGAGTGTTGCGTCCGCGCGTTCGCCGAGGACTCGGATGCAAGCAATGGCGGCTACCAATGTTCCTCGATGCAGTTTTGAAGAAGTTACGGCGGACTGCATACCATGCTAGCTGAAAGCGCCGCACTGGATGGCTGGATGGATTCATCTCCTCGAATTGGGCCCAATTCGAGGAGACCTAGCAACTGCTTTTCTTCTCTTTTCCAGCAGCCAAAATTTAGTAGACATGTTTCGAATGTACGCTTTTGAATAGCGCCGTTTCTAAACAAAAATCCGATCGGTATGACAGAAGCGCCTCTTCGCGGGCACGCATATTCCTCCCACGGATCGCCAGGAAGAGGACACGAAAATCTTCATTTTTCCCTCGACATATATCACGAGTCAGCCAAACTCCGTCAGCGTTTACTAAATCAGTACCGCCTAGGGATACTGCAGCATGAAGCCCTTTAAAGAACACTAAAAGAAGGAATGTGTTTTTTTAGAGGGCATAAATGGACACAGATTTGTAGTTCTCCATTTCGCGACATCAAGTCTGGCGTCTGACATCGCCTGCCAGTCGTGCGAGTAGACGCGTAGGCAGACTCCGGCATCGTCCGCTATTTCACTACCGTCTATCGTCGTCTGCAATGCCCGCGAGACGCGGAAGCCTGAAATCATAGCGCTCTCAAAGCAACACTGCCAACACCGTCAAAATTAAAGTTCTTACGATCCACCTATTTCCGTCGATGAGACATCCTTTGCTGACGTCATAGTCAACATTCGGCCAATTGTGATGGGCCGACCACAGCGACGCTTTCGATCGCTCACGTCGCCAATACTGACAAAGCCTGGCATATCGCCACGAGAAGCGGCTGCCGAAAGTGAAAAGTTAGAGCGGCAGACAACGAATGAGAGGTGAGCCACGTGACGGGCGGCCCGCTGCGGCGAGAAGCCGAAACACACTTCTCCCGAACAATGGAATATCCGCTCGTGCTCCTCGCATTCCCCGCGCTACCGCTTCTTTTCTCGTTGGGTTTGAAAATCATGTTTCGGGTCCTCGCCACTGCAAAAGCTGTGCGCTGACGTCCAGGTTCCCAGAGAAATGCTCTCTGCTATACACCTTTGCAAGTGGAGACCGGCTTAACCTCGAACCGCGCGCCAAGGTGAGGCGGACATACTCTCCAGCCAGGACGTTCGCTGCTTTTCGTACAGTGTTGCCAAGCGCCTCTTGTTGAAGCCTCCACCACTGAGCGCAGAAAGAAAAAGAAAATAATTATAAAACGTACGGGTGTTTTCTTCGACCGCGAAAGAGCGCAAACAGTTAAATAAAATACCTAAACCAGTAACAAATTGAAAATTTAGAAAAATATCTAGAGTGTCGAAGCGCTCATCAGAATGCACCAGAAGCCGCATGGCCATTGCATCCACGATGGCTGCGCTCGCGGCAGTTCTGCGTTCCACGACGTGCTGGAACAGAGGCTGCGATCGTTATAAAGTCAGCTCCAACCCTTGAACATACCCCGTCCTACAATATTTGATGCTACGATTCTGTGTGGATTACCTCCTCGTGCGTTCCGAAACAGTAAGGGTGTCGCTAACGCAGGCCTTCGGCGATACACGACGGCGCCATCTTGTCATCGCGCACCCCATTGAGGTGCCCTTGGCGCACCCCAGCATGGCGGAAACGTTAGGCGGCGCCAGCATCGCTCAAAATGGCAGCGCACAGGAGCCTTTCTTGCAAACGTGTATACTCTGTTTCACCTTGTGTTGTACCGCAGGAAAGGCTACAACCGCGAGCTCCTTGCTCTATGGCACACCTCGGCGGCACAAGCTCTCGTGCACCAAGGGCAGCTGCCAACGCTATGAGCTCGCGCTTCTAGCCTTCGCTGCGTATAAGGTGAAAAGGAGTATGCCAGATCCTCATGCTCAAAATCTGCGACCGGGCACTCTATGGCTCCGTCGTCGAACCGCCAGGCTTTGTGAGTCTAGAGGAGGCTATGGTACTACCTATTGACGACGTGCGCGATCGAAAGCGTCACTGTGGTCGGCCTTCCACGATTGGCCGAATGCTGACTATGACGTCAGAAAAGGATTTCTAATCGACAGAAATAAGAGGAATGGGAGAACTTCAATTTCAACGGTGTTGGTAGTGTTGCTATTGGAGAAATGCACAAAAGTAAGAATATTGAAGCATATGCGCGGTGCTCGGAGGCGAGTATTTTGTGGCGTGCTGCGATCTTTCTGTCCGGTGTTTGGAGATCGAATCGGTATTTGTCAAACGTTCGAACGCCCATTAAAAAAAATCAAACGTAGCGGAGCACCTACGGCTGAGCTGGCAAGCTTGCTCTCGTAGTGGAGTAAACAAAGGAACGACCGTCTTCAAGGAAGCCCAGAAGTTCATGAATGACGAAGAAGTTACATCTCGACAGCGGCTTTCCGGGAGTGAGGGAATTCCGCGTAGCAAAGCCTTCGAGCTTGTCGTCTGCTAAACCCAACTCAACGAAACCGTCACCGACTCCGCGGTAACTCTAGGTAACCCTCGCCTCATTGAGCTGCAATACATTTTCCGCCCAGCGGAGTCACTCTTGAATACAAAATATTTATTTATAAGAACTACGAGGGCTGTCAGTTTTAATGTTTGTACGCAAGCTAATTGACGGGCTTATCGAAAAGCACCAAAAAGTTTCAGTGCCGACAACAGCTTAGAAACGGGGGAAACGGCACTTTTTCTAGTTTTTCCCATATAAGTCCCATGCATTTGGCGGTGTGAATTAATGGCCGCCGGTGGCGACACTCGGCCCCAGCTGCCGAGGCATCGGTCCGCGATACAGCCTACCACAAGAGAGATCCGTGAGAGAACCCTCGACTCAACTCTGTTACGTCACGCCGCGGTGGTGGAGCTTCGGGCGCACTTCCGGTCCGGTGTTGTTTTGGAAGAAACCTGGCAAAAGCCTGCCTTCTCGTCCAAACGCCGCGACCGGGGCTGTGCCAAAAGAGTCGAGAAAAGTATGAAAATCAGTCTTAATGTGTTTTTTGCCTGCTCGGTTCGTCCGAGAACGTGGTAGGTGCCGTGAAAGAGGAAAACCAGACGCCGATGGACCACGATTGCTTGTGCGGGAAGCGCCTTGGGTTGGATTCACGGATACTTGCGGTCATCGCATCTATTTGTATTATTCCAACGTGAACGCGGGAAAACCGCCAAGCTGTCCGGACCACCCGCCGGACTACGTTCAGTGTATGTTCAAGTTCGAACGGCCGCCTGATCGATCGGGCTGTCGTCTGCTCTTTCAAAACTTGTTTGCTTACGGCGAATTCAGGTGGACATCTCCAGGGCTAAATATTTTGCCATATCTTC
Source organism: Ixodes persulcatus (assembly GCA_013358835.2). Taxonomy (NCBI): domain Eukaryota; kingdom Metazoa; phylum Arthropoda; class Arachnida; order Ixodida; family Ixodidae; genus Ixodes; species Ixodes persulcatus. The sequence goes on along the minus strand of JABSTQ010011182.1, from coordinate 796,110 downwards.
GGCAAGGGCATCCGCGCGGTCCAAGGCTGGCGAGTTTCAGCTGTTCGGGTGGAGCTTTTCAGACGCGACACTTGAACATGTATCAAATTTCAAGGGGGTGGGCGCGATAAGACTGAGGATTCTAAAAAAAAAAAAAAAGTAACAACCATGAAACAGAATTCAAAAAGCGACGCTGGCGAGCCTCTTTGGGATTCTCGTAAAATGTCTACAGTTCCTCGGGGATTCGAAGAAAATATATCGAAATTTGACGCGTGTGCAGGCAGCACCACGCGAATTTATTAATCGGCCCTACCGTTATTTTTCTAATTAAAGACCCTCTAACCTGCGCCGACTGTGGTGATGTTATTATTTCGAAACCTTTCGCGAAGCCGCACGCGTTTACACATATCTCACAGAGTCGGAACTTATATTGTTGACTCATACAGGGTGCTTATTTGTACCACAAAATAATCGAGGAAGAAGTTAATCAAGCTTACGCGCGACCCAGGCCAATCAAAAACGCCAGTTGCCGGTGTTTGGAGTTCGCGTGCAGAGGTTCACGTGGTGCGCCGCTGGCGCCTTTTTGGTCGCCGGTGCCACCGGCAAGGGCTCGCCAGCAATGGACCAGATGAATTCGCCATTATTGTCGTCTGCTCGTTCAAACGAGAGCGGCCCGTAGACCAAACGTTGACCCGGTAATTGCGACAAGAAGCGAGTGAAGGCCTCAAAAGACTTATAAGTCTGAAGGTTGTTTGTGGTAAGTAGACTCGGTGTAAACAGTAGATACAAGGAGATATTGAACATTGTTACTAGTGGCCATCACCGACTTCTTATGCCCGATTCACTTGATCCGATTTTGCTTGCGATTTTCAGTATCGACGTCGAGCATAGCAGCTATCGCCCATGCACCCGGAGCGACGCCGTGACGAGCGGCGTATCCAGGAATTAATTTTTTTCGGGAAGGGGGGGGGGGGGGGGGGGGCTGAGGTGGCTGGGATGTTCATGACTTGGGGTGCGGAGAGGGGGAGGGGGGTCAAAATGGATGCGTATATTAAAGGGTCGGCTAAATTTCGGGTGAGACTGAAGCCCCAGTTCTAGACAAAACACTCGTCATCTCGGGATCCTCAATTGAAACTCCTATTAACATCTGCAAGTCGGAGGGAGCTGCCTTCGTTCGTTCCCTGCAATGCTCTTATTTCGGGCGTCCTCGTTCACATTATATTTCATTGTGGTGGACGACACAAAACGCCAAAAATATTCTCGGTGTACTGCATCTCAAACCACGAAAAATTCGATCGCTTTAAACTGGCAAATATGCCAAACGAAGGTGGAGAAAAAGCGAAATTGGAAAACAGGCGAGCGAGAGACTCGTATTTTATGACCGTAATTGAATGTCGTATGCGTAACTGATCTGAACTGAACGAAACAGCGAACGAGAAAAATGTGTGAGGGGAGAGGGAATTCGAAGGGAGGTGAATAGGGAAATGGAAGACAAGGAAAAGGGGAAATTAAAAAAAAGGAGATGAGGGAGACTTGTACCCTGGAAGCGCAAGGAAAAGTCGCGGATTACGGCCATAGGTAAATTAAAAGAGGCAAATGGGGAGAGAACGTCGGGTAGAAGTAACAGCAGTGGAAAGCAAACGAAAAAGAGAAGCAGAAAAATAAATTGAAGAGGAAACTGAAATGAATATAAAAACGAAATTGAGATATGCGAAGCAGAATAACACTTGGTAAGACACCGTGTCGCTTCTGGAAAGAAGTAACATTGAAAGAAAAAAAAATGACAGTGACAAAATGCCGTATAGAGAAAAAAAATTAAGAAAATCAGGAGGAGTCACGCCAAAATCTCCAAAAACGTATTTATTAAAGAAGAGGCTCGCCCGGCGGACGTGTGAGACAATGGAAGGGAATGTGAAGGGAAAGAGGTTTCAACGAGATTGCGACCGCCCCGAAATGTTCATACGACAAACAAGGGCAAGTAAAAGGCAAAATGGGGCCAAGAAGAGACTTGCACAGCAAAGAGGAGAACCAAGGTTACAAAGAAAGAAACCCAGAGAGTTTCAAGCAGCTCTTCAAAAAATGCTTTCTCGCGCTCCTTTGTAATTTTCTTTCTTCGCGTCGGAGATTTTGCTCCGCGGAGAGACCATTTATGGAAAACTCGAGGACTAAGAGACCGGAAAAAAGTACTAGACACGCATCCGCGCGCACACGCACCCACGCATGCACACGCATACACGAGCAAAACATAGACCACGCGCAGTCCTACGTGCCAAAGAAATGAACAGACCTCCAAGATAGGACTTGGGGAGCACGCAGACGCGGTACAAACTCCAGTTCTCTCTGGAAGGCTGAACTTCGTCCAACTTGACTGCTTTCCCAGAGACCGAAAGGAGAGAACGAATGGACTAGGAGAGGAGGACTTGGTTGAGATACTCAGCGCTTCGCGTGCTGTAACACCTTGAACAAAAAAAAAAAAAAAAAAAACGCTCCTAGGCCGCAGCTTTGTTACTCATAATGATGCAGCTGGTGCGACCCTCGCGCCCCGGTCAGCTAGAAATTTTCTGCCACTGTCTAGGACTGTTGAAAACTGCTCAGCGCGATTCTCGGCCTAGGTTTCGCGGTTTTGCATTTCAAGCTTTCCTGCCTCTGCTGAAAGTTTCCACTTTATTTTCCTTATGCGCGTTTCCCACGCAGCGATGTTGCTCGTAGAGCGGCGCAATTCCCGCCGGCGCTGCACTCTGGCCAGCCGCAGCGGCAGAGCAGCGCGGTTCCAGAAGGAGCCGCAGCATCGGCGATGAACATTCCCAACGCGGCGGAGAACCACGTGACAAAAGGAAGAGCGTGGCGGGAAGCTGGCGCATAGGATGGCGTTTTCAGGTTTTTCTAGCAGACGACATACAGACAAAGTGCGTATGCGACTATCAAAAAAAAAAAAAAATCAGCTTCGCTAGTTGCGTGCAGTACAGGCGAAGGCAACGCCAGGCGAGGGGAGAAAGGCCAAGCACAGGGAGGGCTGGTGAGAAGAAGAGAAACCAGCTGTCCTCTCTAAAGTTCCTAGTGCTCTTCCTTTCTCTCCTCGCCCTCCATTGCCCTCCTCTCCCGCCACCTTCCTAGAGCTCGCCCTTACTCTCTTCGCCTGGCGTTGTCTTCGCCTGCACTGCACACAACTAGTGACAAGGAGTATAGTTCGCGGTTTCTTTTCTCATTTCCATTGGTGGGTTCAGCTTTTTTTTTTGCTCCAGTGGTCGCGTCGGAACTGTTCAGGATATTGGGGAGGGAATTGTTCTCCCCTTCTTTAGAATGTTTTGCGAGGCATGTCTGAAATATTCGGACACATATAGGTTGGGACCGATTACCATCCCTGCCCCCACTGTAAGGACGCCGCTGGCCTTGGAACTTGGCTTGCAAGGTCAAGTTCTCCATTCCTCTTCCCTTTTGTGTCAGAACCTGTCCATATTGGCATCCTCGAGACCTTCGGGTTTACTGTTTGAGAGTTTCTTGTGTAGTCGTGTTTCGCTGACTCCTCATGAACACGTATCTCCATACATATCCCCATTTCGGAGGTGGCCATGTTTGTTGGAGTCTTTCCAATAAAGGATTCACCCTCCGGGACAACGAACTTTCAAAAATAAATGACCAAATAAAACGTGTTTTTTTTTTTCTTGCGTCCTAAATGGTTATTTCTTTAATAAAGTAAAAATAGAAAGAAAATTTAAATCTAAGGCATTCAGACTGTCATCGCAGACTGCTAAAATTCATTGTGCGCGTCCGCTTGTTGCAAGCAACGCTGGGCATCGCAGCGGCAGAAAACGCTCTCGGACCACGCATGTGAAATGAAGCTCTGCGGTTTGCGCCCCGGCGCCGGTAGCCATTTTGGCCTCATAACCGCTGCATGTGAAACGAGCATTATGAATGCTGCATGCCCTTTTTGTGTTATCTTCCCAACTTGAGAAATAACGCTGGTGCAATTCAGGCGTTTCTGCTCGACATTCACGGGAAGAGAGAGAGAAGAACGTCAAACGGCCCTCGACGCGATTTTGCGAACAATGACAACTTTTCTTCCCACTCCCAGAGATTAATCCGCGTAGAGACCTTTTCAGGAGACTTGTACGTAGTTCAACTAATCCACTGAAGTTACTGTAGTTTTGATTATAATGCAATTGAATGCAGAGGTGCGAGCGAGCTGGACAAGAATGACGAAAATAATCCCTGGAGAAGGGGAACAAGAGGGACAAAGGACAAACACAAATCTCGGACCTGTAGTGGAGAGGTCCCGGGTTTGATACCTGGACTAGGCGGATTTTTGCGGTCACGCACCAGTCACCTAGCTGTGTTTGGAGATTTGTGTTTGTCCTTTGTCCCTCTTGTTCCCCTTCTCCAGGGATTATTTTCGTCATACTGTAGTTCAACTGCCTTTCTGCGTAGTTTAATAACTTTCAAATTACATTTTTATTTCACGAATGAGTAGTTTACTTTAATTACTTTTTCCAAGTAAAGTCTACTCAAATCATAAATTACCTTTGAATTTTGGTGGTAGATCTGCTTATCAACAAACATTCCTGCACAAAAAGAAATAAGTCGTTTGAAGATCAGCTGATATTTCAAAGAGGCGGAAGCATGAGGCGTAGGCAGGGGGTGGGGGAAGTAGTTTAGAGGGTCAAAAACCCTCTAAACTTTTCAACCCTGCAACAAGGCGCGGAGAGCGGACAGGCACGTCACAAGTCAGGCCGAGTAACAGCGGGATTATCGCCGAAGACTGGCGTTTTCTGTATCCCGAAGCTCAAGAAGACGACGCATTTATAGAAAGGGCTTGTCCCCGCTTCTCACTAACGTAGGAACTCTCGCCCACTACAGGAGTTGTACTCACAGCATCCTCACTCAAAGGAGGCAACACAATGCAGCACCAGCTCTCAAGCCCATCCGGTGCTCAGGAAGTTTGTGCTGCACTTGAAGAATCGTGTGCAAAAGGGCAACGCAAAGGTGACCTGTTTGCATTGTCTTTCCTTCCAAAACTAAGAATATGAAGGACTTTTCAAGATTCGAAGATCGTTCGAGAAACCTTAAGAAGTCCCCCAACGTTTTCCCGTAAAAATAATAAACAAGCAGTGTTGGGAAGTACTTTAAATACATGGTACTTAAAGTACTACTTCGAGTAGCTTTAGAAAACTCTTACTTTACTCGAAGTACATTCTTTAAGCATGCACTTGTACTTTACTTAAGTATTTTGTTTTGTACTGAGGAATGTACAACTTCCGACTTCAAAGTACATTTCCGTAATTCGAAAAGCATAAAAACGGCGTACCGTCATGTGAAAGCGCGCTATCGTCTTTCGAGACCTTATCTGGTCATTTCTACGAGTGAAGTAATGCCGACACTAAGGCAGATACAAATCAGTGCCGCATAAGTTGATAGTGTTAAATAGTTCGTCAGCGAGAGTAAGACAACTACGTACTCTGTGGTGACTTGACTTTATTCAACATTTGCCGTCATTTCCGAAAAAAAAAAAAATCTGATGCACTTCCGATTATCGCTGAAGCAATGCGTACCAGTAAAAAACAACAACAGTGTTAGAGACTGAAAGGACATAATGAAAGATTGTATTAAAAATACTTGTACTTCACTTTGAAAGTACATTGTATTTAGAGTACTTCTTAAGTACATTGCACCCCGGTGTACCACGGGGGTCAAAGGGATCGAAGGCCTTTTGAAGGGACGACCTTAATCGGATTCTTAACGTATCGCGCTAGGTGCCTGAAGTTGGTGGGAGCTTGCGCGGATCACCAGCGTCCCGTACTTTCACAAGGCATCCCACCGCATCTGATGAATCGCTACCCGCTTTAACACGAAAGTCCTCCTCTCCCGCAGATTCCAACTGGATGTGCAATAAGATTAACCGGAAGGAGACTAAGCCTCCCTCTGAGAAGGACACCGCACGTCCTTCAGAGGATGTGTGACGAAGAAGGTGTATTCCGTGCCCCTCAAATGCGGAGCTGAATGCATCGGGCCAATTGGCTGATGCGTAAAGCGAGAGCATCAAAATGAGGCAACATCAAAAGCTCCCACACATTCCATCGCTGCTCATGCGAAGAAGTGTTTTGGGTGCGCATCGAACTTCGGCAGCACCAAGGTCCTGGGAACGCATCATCAGCGATTCGGACTGTGAAATCATCGAAACATTCTTCATCTGCATCGTTAGCCCTGACAAGTAAACTGACAAGACAAGAAATATAATTGATCAGGCCAGAACTGGAAAAAGAAAAATGATAAACATGGGCAGTCACGGTGCGGCGACTCAATCATTATCGCGGCGCTCCCGGTTGTAACCTCTTCTTCAGCCCTTCCCCGTTCTGGTCAACGTGAGATTTTTTCGTGCCCGGAAATAAACAGTCATCGTTGGTAAATAGAAAATTGCGGATGTCTGTGAAAGACCTCCGTGTTTTTAATGTCAAAGCATTAATTGTCTCATGGAGCGAACCGGCCTTAAAAGTACATGTCCTTGGTCTTAGGTTGCGTAAATATTGGAGTTAATTTTATAATATACAAAATCGGCTTCACTTTGTAAATTATTTAGTTATCGGAATTCGAAATTTGTGCGTAGAAAGTCGGGCCACACTGCCCATAGGTCGAACTTGTTCGAAGTTTGCCGAAAGTTCGAAGATGCGCCGAACCAGCCCAGCCTCGAAGCTCGACCTGGAACCGCAGCTTCGATAAAAGTTGGCCCCGATTCGGGGAAGGGAGGTGCAACCGTAGAGGCTGTATCCAAGCGTCGTTCGGACGAAAATAGAAAGAAATAATTATAACTAAACCAATACACTGAGTGCAATGAAACCCAAGGGTGCGTTCAGGCGATGCATTTATGAAACCCATGACTGTAGCTTCCAGGGAAACATTTTGAGCCTAAGAAACCCTGGGTAAAACCCGTCTGGTTGACGCTGCTACTCACATAAAGCAAAAACGTCATCTTGGAGACTCGCAAGCAGATCTGGCAGATCTAACCATCTGTGAGCGACGTCAACCAGAAGTTTCTTAACCTTTCCCTCCCTGTGCGTGGAGAGGGATTTTTGAGGCTTACATTTTTTGTTCTTCTGAAACCCACATTCATAAAATTTTAGTATGGTAAGTCCAACACCTAAAGACACACTTGAGAAAAGTTTCAACGCTTTATTGGTTCATTTATAGGAATTTGTTTTGTGTCCGAATAACGCTCAGATCCAACGCTCGGTAGAAAAAGTCGGGAGAGCGAAAAAGAAAACTAGAAAGGCGACAACACAAGGCGTGTGTAAGAGGCGCAACGGGTACATTGTCTCCAACGGGCGTCGTTCGTCTGCCCGACGGTGTCTGACAATGACGGGACAAGGCGAAGAAAGTAAAGAATACAACGAGGGTCTCCAGTGCGGACAGCAGACCAGAGAGGACGATCAACTGAAGGAAATAAAGATAAGACAAATTTGAGAACAGAGTCGGGGGCTCTTTCAGCAAATAGTTGGCTGAAGTGAGCGCTGGCTTCGCGCCAGGAACAAACACGCTTCATCCCAGACAGAAAGCCAAAAAGGAACACAAAACGTCGCTAACTTCGAGCCCGTATAGTTTAAAAGTCGGTGTTAGAGAACTTCAAGAAAGTTGGCCCCTGTCGTGTGTGTATCCTCCTTGTCCCCGTTTTTCTCGCGCTTTCAAAATTTTCCTAAACCACAAAAAGTTCGCTAAAAAAAACAAAAAAACAAAGACATGGGAGAAGTCCAACTTTTGTCAAGTTTTAGGTCATAGCCATGTCACTAAGAGGGGCGGCTTGGCCAACTTGTTTTTACAGAGCTTGGTGTCTAGCCAACACAGGGCCTGTGGACTGGATTCTCTCAATCGAGCGCTGGGCACATGAATACAGATTGAACACGAGCCCCCTACGAACGACGACGCAGCCTTTGGCTATGTCAGCCGAGCCAGCTGCGTCAGAAACCCACACAAATACTGTAACTTGTCCCAACAATTCTAGTTCTTAACTTAGCTGCTAGGGGCGCGACGGTCACATCTTCCCGATACTCCGTTTCGCTTCACAATATAGATTTTTCGTAGATCGTGTTTTCAGGCCACGCTATTTGTAGCGGGAGCCCGCGCTGCCACTTCGATGGATGCTCTGAAGCTCGCGCCCGTAGCGGTAGCGGGCTCTTGAAAACGATCTATTAAAACTCCCTCATAGGGAGTCTTCGTCGATTGTTTCTTTCGTCCCGCAACGCTCTCCGCAACCCGCTACGATATCCGGAACTCTGCAGCCAAGGCCAGCGGTGCGCATGCGTACTAGGGGAGTTTGCGTTGCGGGGAACGCAGCGTAATAGGGAAAACCATCTACGAGAACTCCCTAATGAAGCGCAGCTGACGCTACGAGCCGTCCAATACAGCAGTGCAAACGTGCCACGCTCGTCGCAGCTAGAGTTCCTGTATAGGCTCCCTACGGGCTCATTCACACTGGAAGCGGATCCGCGTTCGCAAAGCGGTTGCGAACGCGGTTGTATAAGGATTCAGTACAATGGACCTTTTGTAGAAATACGCGGTGCGCATGCGCGGAGTATTTCATGCGCCTGGGTTCGAGAGTATCTAGTTCCAAACAATCCGCCATCTTGCATTTCTCGCCTTTGAGCGGTTTCGTTGAGTCGACCTCGGGGCGGAAGATTACGCACGATGGGGACAAAGGTGAGCTTGGGGGAGCCGCATCTAGGTCACATCGCCTCAATGGGTGAACAGGATGTAGCTGACGTTTTCGGTGTGGAACGGGTGGGAGAGGCCTTGGGCGTGCGTTGTTTTCCAGTCACCTAGTCTCGAACCGATTCGCGTGTCTAGGTGGCAGCACATATTCACCAAGAGGTCCATTGCACGCGCATTTGATGACATCAAATGCGCGTGCAATTGTACTGAATCCTTATACAACCGCGTTCGCAACCGCTTTGCGAACGCGGATCCGCTTCCAGTGTGAATGAGCCCTACGGGAGCCAGAGTTGCGCGTTCATGTATGGCATGTGGATTCAGCTCCTCACGTGACTGAATTCGGCGAATAGCAGCGCCACGCGTTCGAGGCGCGCGGTGCGCTCAAAAGCCGGGGAACGTACGCCGGGGCGCGTGCAACGTCTACTTTGCTGCACGACACGTGGAATCAAACGCGCAACTCTGGCTCCCGTAGGGAGCCTATGCAGGAACTCTAGTCGCAGCCACTGACCTCTATTGTAGTAGGCTGCATTGACCTCTATTGTAGTAGGCTGCATGGTGAATTGAAAGCCCGTCTACTAGACACCGAAGCCCGTCAGTGGCACCATCGGCGGTCAATACTTGACACCAGGCAGTACACGCGAGTCTATGGGAAAAACGCACGAAAGTAGGAATATAGCAGCTTGTACGCGGTGCTCCAAGGCGAGTATTTTATGATGCGCCGCGATCATTATATCGGCTGTTTGGAGATCGAATCAGTATTTGTCCAACATGGATTAAAAAGATCAAATGTGCCGAAGCACCACCCACCGTACTGGCGTCGCTTGTTTCAGTCGCTAAATAAATGACATGTTCCACAAATGAACGACACGCTCAGAGTTTTAGTTCGTCACAGGAGCCCTCACTGCAGTTCAAAGCAAAAGCTCGCACCAGAAGTTCTCTGTACAAGCGCTTGAAACAATGCGTATATTTTAATTTCCGAAAATCTACGGTTGACTGGCCATGACTGCGTCGTCGACCGGTGCACAAATAATTTTAATAAACGTAAGAAGAATAGCAGAAAGTGCGCAATAAGTGCAAGAAGCTGCAGCGCGAGAGTGACTGCAATGTTATTGAGCTTCACACGTTTCCCAAGGATTCTTATTTATGAAGTTAATCGATTGCGAGCGTGAACCGCGAGGGCTTCGTATCAGACTCATCGTCACGTTTATGCTCGCGACTACTTCGTCTAAGTCAATCGGCCCGATTCCAACCCGGCGCCGATGCTCCAATTAGGTTATCACTGAATGGTACGCTATTTCTCCGTGGCACGTGAAGGTTAGGAAAACGTCTGCGTGCCACCCCTCAAGATGCAGCAATCAGGTGCCGAGAGCATACTTGCGTAGACTACATGAAACAGCTCATAAATTCCCTCGTTGTAAAAACTCAATCAAACAACCCGCCGTCTTCGTCCTCGTTCATTCGAGGAGGCAAGGCCTGCCATTAGCCAGCTCGATGGAACCGACCAAGTTCCAGCTAAGTTAATGTAGCCCCCAATAGCCAAGTCTAGCAAAGGTTCCCCCCTACCCACGGGGGGCTAGAAGGGGAGGTGTGAAGGTCTCTCGCTTCGTCCAGCGGGAGACAATGCATCCCGCAGCGTCCATATGGCCGCAGCAGCGCCACCAGGGCATCCCGCCGCGCTCTGAACACCAAAAAGTAAGAATCTTCTTTTTGTATTCCTTCTTCCCCGAAACAGCATTGTGGTGGAATGATCAAACAGAGCGCATCGTCACCGAGACTAACCCTGATTGCTTTCGCTGTCTCATCAGCAGCATATCGTTCGAGTTACGATTTCCTGTATGTTTGCACTGCTGCGCAAGGTTTTATGTTATTATTATTTGTGCGTTTCATATATGCTGTAACTATCCTCTGTGAGCTTTCCTCCGCCGCCCAGTTTTCTATATTGCCACGCGGGTTGGCGACCAAGCGCGTGCGCGGCCGAGTGGTTACCGCGCTTGTCTCTCACGCGGAAGGTGTAGGTTAGATTCCAGTTAGCGGACTGCCCTTTTATTTATTCTTTCAACTTGGCCTTCTCGTAAGTTCGAGAAAATTCTCGTCTGGTCGAGTTCGGAATGTTCTACGCACAGAAAGTTCTACGCCGAACGGTCCAGAAAACCCACGAGGGTACATAAGGGATTCCGCAAGGGGAGCGGAGTCAGTCTCGCCCCAGCGTTCGACTCTGCTCTACGCCGTCTTCGACGCCCGCGACGCACTGCAGTTATCTTCTGTTTCCTTGTCATTTTTCGGGCACAAGTTCGCCTTATTAAACGTTTTATTTTTCCTCAGTTATTCGTTGTTCCACCTTCTCATTCCTTACAATATCAAGACAATTATGCACGTCGGTTTTTAGCGTACGTCTTCTTGCAATCGGCGAATCAGTGCGCGCTCTCGGGCTGCATGCACATGCGCTCGCGAACTGATTCGACGCCTTCGATAAAGGTTTCACTTTATGATCGTGTCGATTCCCGCTGTCTAAACACAATAGACGGTTTTAGAATAGGAGCCTCTTCCCCAATCACTTTGGGGTGTCACATTGAGCATGCGCAGAACTTGTGCGCAGCGCGACGCCCCAAGTTCCTCGGGGGACCATTGGGGCTAATTATTCTAAAACTCTCCAATTACTTCGGTCTACGTGGCGTTGCCGCGCTCTAAATAAAGTACCCGTGCGTGAGAATAATATTTTCTGCGAGTTCCCTCTCTCCTTCCCCATGTGAGCAAAGAGCCCGGTCAAGCCCAGCGAATGTAGCTGCACGTCGATGTTTTCCGACTAAAACATCGCGCCATGTTACAAGACACGGCCTAAAACCGAGAAAAAACAAACAACAGAAAACGACTCGGAGAAGGGGGTTGCGAGGAGTGTTGTCGCACGCCGTGGAAAGCAAATATTGCCCGACAAGGGAAATGGTGATCGCGCCCGGCGTGTGCTTGTTTATTCGTCCACCTTGTTGTTGCAGGCGGTCGGGGGAAAAACGATCGGTGCCGTTCGGAGGTGCTTGCTATACAGGAAGAACAGCTAATGAAGTGGAGGAACAGATTAGGGGACATCGGGAGCCGTCTTGGAGACCGATCGCGGACCACGAATAGGCGGGGGAAAGAGATGGAGAAGTGGGACAATGTGAGAGAGATAAACCTTCGGTGACGTTACTCGGTCCTATGTACAAGGTCGTATTTAAAGACTATTTCCAACCTGTCAAGGCCCGCCGACACAATTGCGCTCACAGCGACCGCTACAACTAGGAACGAATGCAACGAGTTGGAGCGACGAGTTGCCGTGGCAGCGAAGCACCAAAGGGTCGTCGTTCGCAAAGCAAGGAGTTGTGCCGCGCTGAACTGTTTTCGATACGTTTGGGAACGACCACAACGACAGACCAATCATGGGCCGAGGAGAGCTCGGCTGCGCGCGTTGCATGCCGGTCGTGGTTCCGCCTATCTGAGGACAAACAAGGCGTCGGTAGTGATCGTGGACGTGGTCAGCGTGGTCGACGCTCTTCGTTCCGCGTGTAGAGCGCTATCCTTGACTGGAAGTTCTCGTCGTGCGTCGCGATGATAAACCAGCGCGCCCTAGAAGAGAAGGTCCATTTATCCGCGCGGCAATGTCGTGGCGGCACCCTCAAGACAACAGAGCGGTATATGATTAAACGAATATTTAGACAAAATAAAAAGAAGCGCCAGAAAGGGATCTCTCGTGTGCACTCGTTCAAAAATTGAGGACGAGTGCTAACAAGAGGGAGAGAGAGAGCGCATGTAAAGGGAGCGAGGTCTAAGTGTGAGCCAAAGTGTGTGCTGTGACAGTGCATTTTAAAAAGCCAGAAATTTAGGGCATCTGTGCGCGTGTCTAATGTGGAATTCCCTCGGTGGTTTTGGGGGGATCCAAAAGCGCTCGATGCTTGCTCATTTCGTGCACTAAACGCGAGCGCGCAGCCGCACGCCCAAGAATATTTCGAGGAAAAAGCGGACTAAAACCGCTCCAAATCTACCGAGGAAATTCCCCGTAAGCACTTCTACTCGTGTTCACCTCAAGAACCATAGAGTAATAAAGGTCAGCCTGCTGGCGGAACGTCACTCACTGTCCCCCATTCGAGTGATGAAAGAAGACATGCGTAGCGCTATTTTATCGAGAAGTTGCAAACGCATCGCTTCTTCCTTCGACAACCAAATCCTTGTAAGAACTATACTCCGCGCAGAGCATAAATATGCGCTACACTTCCTTGATGCGACAACGAGTAAGATAAAAAGCGGCAGTGCTGTTTTTCCGACGTCACCTATAGTGAGAGCCTGCGCAGGTCACTTGCGCTCAGTCGGTACGAACAAGAGTCCCCGCTTTATCCAGGAAACGCATTTGCGTCCTCCGAAAATGTTTCAAAAGGTCCGCGACGGAGAAAAAGGAAGCCTCGCGAGCCTTCTGACGCCGTACCGATAGCTCGAAAGGCGGCATTTTCGAATCGTAACAATCGCCCATAGAGCCTTTTTAAAACCCACTTAAGCAACACTGGCCTTCCCCATTTGTTCCTTTCAAGTATATGGAAAGGACTCATGGTGCCGGGGCTGTCTTTTGGCAATGCGGTACTATGCACGAAATCTGAGGTCCAGTCGAGCTTAGAGACCCGGCAGAGGAGCGTGGGCAGACTGGCACTGGGGGCGCGTGGGAATAGCACCAAATGAAGGAGTGCAGGGACACATGGCCTGGTCCTCTTTCGAGGCTAGAGAGAGCTAGGCGTTCGGTAAGTTGAAATTTGAACGAAGGCTGGACACAATTTACGATACACGGTGGGCGAGAAAGGCATATAAGCATCTGTACACGAAAAGTCTGAACACGAAATGGACAAACAAAAGCCAAAAACTGAAATTCAAATACTAACAATCAAGTGCTGGTGCAGAGCAGACTACCTCCGTGAAAAAGGAAGTAAAAGATGTGGGAGGAAAGAATGCAGGGAAAATCAGCCGGACCTATGAATAGGGGAGGAAACGAACAGGTAAGGAAGGAATATTGGTACGATAGTTCACGGAGGAGCTCGTTGTTATTCGAGGCTAGAACGAGAGTCTCGAGGACGTATAGGACAAAGTATGCGGAAATGGATACACGCCGTGCCGTATGCGAAGCTGAAGAGGGGACAATAGAACATGTGGTGTTGACGTGCACGGGGCTTGCTCCCACCCTCCCGGAGGGGGCGACCGATTTAGCCGGAGCGCTGGGCTTTGCAGACGAGAATGGAAGAATGGATGATACGTGCATTTTAATAACGGGGGAGCTTGGAAAACTGCTGGAAAATGTCTAGGGAGAATTGGATGACGCACAACTGACCGACACAGCTGGGGACGGGCGGGACCGAGGAAAATCCCTCCCGCGTGGCTCCGGCCCAACGTCTCCACCCTGTCTCCCAGTGGGCCCGGTACCGGGGGTAAGGCCGACTAGGTACACTCTAAAAAAAAGGGGGTGTAGACGTTACACCCCTTGTCACATATACGACACCCCAAAACTTCAGTTCGACGTACAGCGCGCTGGCGTCGAACTGACTGCCCCAACTTTTGCGAGAGGGTTCATGACGGTGCGATATAACATATTAAACAGCTAAAGTACGTATCAAAGTCTACAGGAAAAAACACACAGGTTTTGCAGTTGAGCCTAGAAAACCCCGATAACTTTTTTTTGCAGTCAGTCACACTTACATTAACTATTTTAATGAGTTGTACAACTCGGCTATCAAGCCGCTCGTGAAATTTGGTAGCGTCGGTACAACGTCAGTGCGCTGTACATCCAACACAAGTTTTGGGGTGTCGTATATGTGACAAGGAGTGTAACGTATACACCCCCTTTTTTTAGAGTGTATGACCAGAGACCATTGGCGACTCCCTCGCCGGGGGGAAAGGCGGGGGGGGGGGGATGCTTTTCGCGCTTCCGCCCGATCCCCCAGAGGTCGCCCTGGTGATATCCCACACCGCCTGGTAATAGTCACGAAATTGTAGAAGGTACGCGCGAATCGGCGAAGTAAAGAAATTCTACTTTTGGTTTTATATATCTAGGCTAGGTGGCGCGAGCTATCGCCCTTTATAAAGGGTGCAGCCATTAGCATCCATTCATCCATTCATTGGGGTACGAAGCACGTGATTGGCTCCGCGTAGTCGCCGAACGCTGACGCAGCCCTGGTGTCCAATACGTGTTCGGAGAACGTGCCCAAGCAATGGCGCACTCGGGCGAGCCTTTTCGAAAGTCCGCGCCATCGGGTGTCCGCCATTGCTCGATCACGTGCCCAGAGCACGTCAGAGACGCGAGAGCTGCGTCAGCGTTGGATCCATCAAGGTTGCTCGATGGAAAAGGGTCTATTGACGCAGCAGCTACTAGATGGTGCGCATCTTTCGAAAATTGCGCCCCCTTCGCAGTAAGCACCATAACAGTGATGAGTGGGGAACGGAGTGCCGCTGCGGATAGGTTACTCTGGGTTCTATCATTGTGGCCGGGTCATTACCGTAAAGACGCGCGCACCGCATATACACTATACGAGTGGAAGCCGATCACGTCGGGGGAGCACGGCACACGAGCGCCAGCCAACGTGGAAGTTCAATTAGCGCTTCGCGATAACGAAGACTTCCGATCAGTATACATCAACCGAATATGGATTAGTAACGAGTGAAGAAATATCAAACACGAGGCGCTCCAAGAAACAACGGAGGTTTGTGTTGCCTCTTCTTTTTATTATCATTCCACTATCCGCTAATCCAACCTCGTGAAACCGATGCTACAAAGCGGAGCCGAGTAGGACTGCGCTTGAGATTAAGGAGAAGGTCACTGATAGGATAAGTATAAGGTTTTTTTTTAATTGTCCCGCCTCCTTAGCAACACCTTCGATAACACCTGGGCGTCATCCTGAGCGTGAAGGCGCAGCCAAAGCAGAGCTGAAAGAGACGCCACTCACCGTGTCATTCGCGACTCCAGCAACACCTAGCGGGAAAACATTGAACTGGCCGGAACAGGTCGCGATTCATTTTTGTCTCTCGTGGCTTCCGTTATTGCATGCACGTTGTCGACGGCTGGCCCAATAGCCGCCGAGATAAAGCGACGCAGTTGCGTTAATTGTGTCCAAAGCAACAAAAACGGCAGCAACAACACGGCCACATGGAAAACCGGTGCTCATAATGGCCCAAGAAAGGCCTTGCATTGTTTCTCATTTTGCGCCAACAGTTGTCCCGGTGACTTTCTGGTTAGCGTCGTATCAGCGTGTTGCTTACGTCGCTCGGAACGTAACCTACGCAACCGCGTGAACCAGGCACTCTGCGTTCATCGACGTTAAGCTGCGCGGTCGGACGACCGTGGGCAGTTCTTTCATCGATTCCCCGAAAGAGGTGAAGCCTCTGGAAGCAGCTCGCTTACGCCACCACACCGCCGCCGGTCTCGAACGTAGAGGATCGAAACCGTGGCAAAACATTTTGAGGTCAATGTTCGCCTACTGAAACCTGAGCATTGTGCATAGAGCTCGCACAGGGCACGGCACGACCTGCTTTCGACCGCCATATTTTCCCGAGGGTGGCGACATCTAGAGGTCACTGGAGTCGCGTATACTCCATCGAAAAATGTTTACAAATCCACAGGCCAGCGTGCAATCTCAACAGCATGCAGCACGTGCATGGTCATAGCTCAGAAAGCGAGCAAAGCGCGCGCCATATCCGCACGAACGTTAAAAATGGCACCGGCCAGGAGCCCTTTTCTGGAATAGGCTAGAAAAAGTCGCGCATTTGGCCAGAGTTTCTAACAAGATGGTAACCACAAAGGTGACCTACTGACCTGCGGCTACGAATTCCATTTCTAACCTCTCCACTTTTGCGAACCTTCTCTCTCTCTCTCTCTCTCTCTCAGCTGAACACAGGGCTCCAGGAGTTGCCGGAAATAACTCGGTTATCTTATACCCGGAGTACGCGTTCAGGATCTCAAATCATTGGACTTTCTGAGGTTTAGTGGGCATAAAAATTACTTTTAAATTGATATTATCGTTTATATTAAAGAAGACAGTTCTCGACCGGAATCGCACCACTATGTGCGACTACGACCCTTCCCCTATTTCTTTTTTATAGACGCGGCACTGCGGGTCTTTATGGTACGGGCTGTCGCCTTTCCGCAGTGCCGTGACTCTCCCGAGTCAACTATGACTATTACGCCCGCAAGCTTTGCTCAGGAGAGCCTGAAACAGTTCGCTTCTATCCTTCGCACTACACCGCGACAAAAGGAGCTTCCGGCTGTAGCTCCAAGGTAGTGAATAGGAGGCGCCTCGGTCGACTGCTAGACTGCGCCGCTGGTGGCCAAAAGGGGCAACTTTGGGAAGGCCATGCCACCGAGCGATTGGGCACGAGCGTTGCATCACAGTTCGGAGAGGAGATCGGACATTCGAGCTCGACATCGGGTCCAATGAATGCGGCCGCCGGCCGTCTCAGAATTGCAAAACTTCCCCATAAGATGGCGCCATCTCTTAGACAAACCTCCAAGGGTTAGAGGAGAGACTAGAAAAGAATGGAGCTGGCTTTGACCTCTCATACTACAGACATGGCGAGAAGATTGAACAGTCAATACCGGGATTAATGTATGCAGACGACATAGTACTAATGTCGGACAACTGGACGAATTTACAAAAACTAATGAGTATCTGTGGTGCAGAGGGAAATGAATTGGCATTGGAGTTCAGTAGTGACAAGTCGGCGATTATGATATTTAACGATGACGAGGGTGAAGTCCTTAAAATACAAGAATGCAATGTTGCGAGGGTCGACAAGTATAGGTATCTAGGCGTGTGGATCAAGGAAGATACGGATTACCTCAGTGAACATGAAAGAGACACAACTGGCAAGGGCAATAGAAATGCAGCGGTAATGAAAAACAGGGCATTGTAGAACTATAACAGGTATGAAGTGGTCAGGGAGATTTGGAAGGGAGTTATGGTGCCAGGCCTAACTTTTGCGAATGCAGTTCTATGTATGAAGCCTGAAATAAAACAACGAGGGGTGGGTAGGCTGGCTCTCGGAGCGCATGGGAAGACACCAAATCAAGAGGTACAGGGCGACATGGGGTGGTCGTCTTTCGAAGGAAGGGAAGCAAGCAGCAAAATAGAATTTGAGGATAGACTGAGACAAAGGAATGAGGGACGGTGGGCACGAAGAGTGTTTAGCTATCTGTACATGAAGGGTATTGACACAAAATGAAGAAAGCGAACAAGAAAACTCAGATCTAAATATGTGGGCAACAGTGGGGAGGTGGGTCAGGAAATGACAGTTAAAAAGAAGGTTAAGGAAACAGAGAGAAGTATATGGGAAGCCGGTATGCAAACAAAATCAGCATTGGAGATGTACAGGTTGTGTAAAACAGATATCGATAGAGAGAGTCTCTCTGATCATTCAAGGGGGCGTTCCCTGCTATTTGAGGCCAGAACGGGAGTGTTGCGGACTAAGACATATAGAGCTAGATATCAGGAGGTAGACACCGTGTGTGGAGCTTGCGGAGAGGAGGAGGAGACGGCTGAACATTTGGTACTTTACTGTAAGGGGCTTCACCCTGTAGTGGCTGAAGAGCCTATAATATAACAACCGCACTGGGATTTAGGGATAGTGAGGGGAAAATAGACATGGGGAAGGTGGAGATAACCAAGAAGAGATTATCTGACTGGTGGCATAGGTCAAGGGAAGCGTGAATATTTTCCTATTCCCTACTGGGCGACCCTTTCTGCGGAAGGTGTGTGCACCCGGTTGCATAGAGGCGCCTCCGTCGTACGGACCGTAGCTTTTAAGACTAAATATCTAGATTTGTAACTCGTAAATTAAATAGCTTAAAAAAAAAATACTGGCTAGGTGGCGCAAGCCGCCGCCCGATTCAAAGGGTTCAGCCCCATCCATCCATCCATCCAACTTCATTGCGCCGCGGGTATAGCGATGCAAGCGGGTATACTTCTGTAAGACGTTTCTTATAATCACTGCCAGCTTAAGCAACACCGGATTTCTTGTCTTCACGCTCCTCGCGTGGCGTTTCGTCATTTGGCGTTCTTATCGGCCATGTCGCACTGGCCGCCGAGCAAACTTCAGATGATTCACCTTGCATTGCTTAAGCAGAAGTTTACCTCAAGTTTGTAACAGCCAATATCGTGTCGCTCGATCACGTCCGTCGATGTGAGACACAAGGCAGGAAAGGGAGAAAACCAAGAGCAAGCGCCCAAAACCCGTGCGCAGCATACAAACCCCGCTTTCGATCGATAGAACCGAATCCCCGAAGGCCCCTTTCCAAACCATCCGCCCATCGCTCTCACGCAAGAAAGCGGTTTTGACGCTTGGGAAAGTTTGGGCCGCACAAAATATCGGAGATTTTGAATACCCGCCGAGCATATCCGCATGCGGCGAGCGGCGTCAAAGGCGGGATGAAACAGGGCGCCAGCACTTTGCACTTACGGAGAGCTCCAAGGCGGGTGTCCAAGCCTCAAAACTGCGGAAGGTTTATACTACGGGCATCTGGCAATGTTTACCGCAACCGGGAATTGCTGTAGGCTCTGCGCTGTACATGTCAATGCCTTTCAACTGGGTTCAATACAGACAGGCAGTTTAAGTCCTGCTTAGCGAAACCTAGCTTGCAACGAGGTGTGGAAGCTGGCAAAATCTATAGGAGGGCACTGTTTAGAGCGCATGCTCAGAACGAGCCCACATTAATAGGCTGCGAAGACTGGCAATAGTGGTGGTGCGGAATGCACCTTGCAAAATAACTGGGGAAGCTCGCCGAAAGCACGCGCTCCGCAGTCGCGCACGCAGCTATGACCGCCACTGAATACTCCGTCTAGGGAGCAGCCATTGGCTAATATCTGCAGCCACTTTCCTCGTGGGACGGTCACAGGCTCTCTGCAGATATGTACTTGGGAGTTGCTCGAGGCGTCGCCATGTCTGCAGCGAACAGCGTGTCTTTTGTATGAGCACTTGAGGGGGTCTCGTTTTTTGAGAATGCGCTTGGAATGCAGGAGCGTCGTTTCGGCCCATCGTAAACGAGGGGCTGCCGCTAGAGACTTTAAGCCAACCGTTACGGTGTTTCGTTCACCGACCTACCGGAGCCTTTGAAGCATGCTTTAATAAACATGCCTCAAAGGCTCCGGTTGTGCGGAACGCGGAACACGACAACGGTTTGCTCAAAGTCCCCATTCACTGGCGGAAAACGTGGTTTACCCGGTGGAACCGAAGGCTTCAAAAGCACAATCTATTACTAATTCGAACGAATAAATAAATTGTGGAGAGGTCACATTAAAAGAATAAGGTAAATACCCTGGTGCCGCCCGGCGTCTGCGTGTAGAAGCTGGGTTTTCGCCCCCTGCAGATCTGAACGCATGACGTTCCTGACGCAGAAAAGAGCAGTCGCAGTGAACAACGAACGCGACACGCTGTAATGCACGGCTGCGGGTAACCTCACGTGAGCCCCGAGAGCGAACACAAGCGTCGCTGTGGTCGGCCTTCCACGATTGGCCGAACGCTGACTATGACGTCAGAAAAGGATTCATCATTGACGGAATTAAGAGGAATGAAAGAACTTTAAGTTTGACGGTGTTGGCAGTGTTCCTTTGAGAGCGCAATGATTTCAAGCTTCCACCGTGCTATTTACAAACACCATCGAACTTGTTGTTTGCAAGGTAATGACGTCGCAAGGGGGAACCATAGGAGAGCGCCACCAAAACTTCTCGCCGCTAATTGGCTCGCACGGGCAGCAACCCTTTACCAAGTTATCTTAGAACCAATTATAATATCGTGGTACGCTTTTTCTAAGGTATGTGTTTACAACAACGAACTAAAACGAAGGAATCCGGCGAATTTATGCGGAAGATTCCTTCTTTAATCCTTTCGAGTACGAGCGGAGAAGTAAAAGTTCTATTGCGGCATCAAAGAAAAAAACAAATATGATGGAACAAGAAGAAAGGAAGCGAGGAAATGAAACAGCGCGCGGGAGTAAAGAAACGTAGCCATGGCAACAACCAAGAACCTCAACGAGATTCGTTTCAGCTCATTTCAGGGACCCATCTTCACCTCAGCGAAGCCAAACGGCTCACATACGCACCGAGTGATAAAGCAAAACAATACAAAAATTATATATATATAATAAGAGGGGAAGCAAATGTCATGTAGCGAACGAAGAAGACCAAGAAAGACGATGTTATGGTAATCCTCGAATTTCGGTTGCGAAGTTTCGTAAACCTATAGAAGGCTCGATAAGACATTCAGTAATGTGATTGGCCTAAGCCATTTTGGAGCACCTTTCCGAGCTGCCGAATTAGTGTTTTGGAGCAGCAAATGTGACCTTTGGAGCAACCAAAACAGTGTTTTGGAGCAGTAAAAGTGGCTTTTGGAGTAGATATTCTTATAAAAATAAAATTAATCGTTTTAACTGCTGTACAAATGAAGGGAACTTTGTGTTGTGACTTGTGTAGTGTTCTAATGTGACGTGTTGTGACGGAACTTGCTGCTTGTGTTTTTACTGCTGAGACATCCCACAAGTGTACAGTGCTGTAGGCGTTGCCGAGCAATTTCGAAAAACCGCCTGCCACCGTTTGACTGGTTCCCGACGTACCTGATTTTCGTCAAAAGTAAGCGAACCTAAAACACTCGATTGCAAGCGTCCCGGCTGGTGCCTCTGCCGTGCAATCAAGTTCGCAAACACGTGAGGGCAACTTCAGCAGGCTTGCAGTTGCGCGTGCTTGGTCGCGCGAGCGGAGACAACGGCTATGTCACTGCGCTCCGTCGCCAACTGATTCCCGTAATTGTATGCAAAATGTAACTGCCGAGCATACGACGAAAAAATTCCTGCGGCACGTTATTGTCAGGCAGGCAAACAAGGTATGAGTTAAACACATAAAAAAAATAAAAAAAGAACCAGAGCGCATCGATGTAAGACATCGCAAGCCAGGGTCAAAAAGTTCTTGGATCACTTTGTGCAACGACTGAACTCGAGACAAACATGCGCGCTGTGCGGGTTCAGCATGCTGACATTGCCTTCCTTGCTTTAGCTCACTTCTCTTCACCGACTTTCTTTCGTGGCAGATTTTTCACGTACTGGGGTCCCTCTCGAAAGAAAGCCCACCGAGAGAAACCTAGGTAATCAAAACTTCGACACAGCAGTCTTTGAGTTAAAGAGAGACTTTTATAGTAACCTATGATTTAAACAAGAACAGGAATGTTGATGAACATGCGGCGGTATTTAGTTTCATTTTAGAAAGCGCCATATCTGCAGCGACGACGGTAACACCCGACGTCGCGCGACCATGGTGACAAGGCAGGGACCAAATATAGTTTTCCCACGGCTGTTGCTTTCAGGAGCGAGTGCTTCAGCTCACAAAGTAACTCCTGCCGCGCAAAAACGCGGTTTCGTTTGACAGCATGACAGCATGGCTAGTACCCGGTACGCTATAGCGTCGGAGCCTTCGCACACATCCGCGTCTATCGTTAAAAACAAAAAAACAAAAAACGAGATGAGACCTACGAGACGACGAGAGCGCGAAACGCCAGATGGCGGGGAAACCAAGCAGGACCGGAAAAAACAATTGATCAGTACTTTGTGTCGGCCGGCCGCTTGCGCCACATAACACACGCATGCTCAATTACGGTGCTCAGTTTGGTGTCGGTTTTGAAAAGCGACCGAAATTGTTTTTTTTTGGCGCAGGCTTGGCGCAGATTACCCATATTCTGGCAGAATGTAGCAGGATGTAGCAGGGTTAGCCCCTCGGTGCAGTTTGGCGCAGCAATCACATCACTGGAGTGGACATTACTGCGCCACCCCCCCCCCCCCCCCCCCCCCAAAAAAAAAAAAGTGTATATATATATATATATATAGCCAGCAAATGTTTTCTTTTAACTCTGTCAACTCAAATCAAAGACCGAGTGAAATAAAAAAAGGGAAAGAAAAAATGGAGGAAAGATGTGCATAAGAAAAGGGCAACACGGGAGAAAAATGCACCCCTTTTTCTTTCTTGGGTTTTCTCCACTGTCGCGCTTGATATCTTTTCAGCATTCCGCCAGGGTGAGTATTGTTTGAAAAGGGCTAACATTAAATTTATATATAGCCCGTACACATATATTAGCAAAAACAATCAGTAGGTGGTGCAAGTCGCCACCTGACTCAACGGGTCCAGCCACATTCCTCCATCGATCCACCAAAAAAGAAAATTATATATATATATATATATATATATACACTTTTTTTTCGATTTGTCCAAGATCAAGGAATGTAGGGTGTCCGAAGTCACCAGACTCGATCTAAAACGCACTCTAAGAAAAAAAGGGTGTAGTCGGGTGCATCGGGCGCACATGCACCCTTTTCCTGAAAGATGCACCCTGCGTTACCCAGCCAGTGTACTTGTACACCGACAATAAGCATCCTTCTATCCCTTAAAAACCTCTAGGTGTATCAGTGCACCCCCACGCTAGCCACGCGACCCGATCAGCTTGTGCTTGGATTCCCTCTTGGGGGTCACTTATTGGGTTGGGCAGTTTCTTAGGAAGTATGGAGCTCACTCGGTATTGACAGTAGAGTAGACGCTATGCTTGTTTTAGGCCAATCGGGTCTCCGGGTAGGATCACGTGACTACAGTCTCCAAGCTAGAGATAAGGCAGAGCACGGCACCTGCCTGAAGGCCAAGGCCACGGGTAGCATCCACTGCACTATTAACTTTTGGTCGAACTTTCAAGAGGATATAAGTGACAAATCCTCTTGTGTTCATTGTTGGGTTGCCCCTGAAGATAAGCCTTTGCGAGGGCGCCCCCCTTTTGGCCTTGAAGGAGCTGCTATTTACTTTTTCTTTCTCTCCCTAAGCTGAAAGCACTGAAGAAGGTGCGCAGTTGCCGGACCAATGAACCGGAGGCTTTTTCATCTCTCGACTCCGCTGTCTGGGCGCGGGTGACGGCAGGAGCGTGATCATGTGGTAAAGGTTTTACGGATGACGTAGTAGCTTTTCCCGACCTCGGAATGTTTGCTTCTCGGCCTAGTTTTTTGTGTGCTGTGCTGCGACCAGCGGGGCTGCCGTAGATTTCGTCCGCGACAACGTATTCGAGTGTACCAAGGTTTCCAGTGTTTGAAAAGTCCTACGCGTATATCGGCAACAAGCGATTTCTTCAAAAAAGCCCAAGGAATTCATGTGATGCGTTTTGTGTTCGGTTCGGAAAATTACTGCTTCTGCCACATCGTGTTGAATCTTCACGGACCCCTTTCCTTTTGTTTTTGTGTTTGTGTTGTGCTGCAGGGCCCGTGTCGACATATATTTTGGATTGCATATTTCGAGCCCGGTATTTTCATCGTAAGTGCTCTGCAACCTACTCCTTTGCAATAATTGACCGTTCCGTTCCGGATTACCTCTAGAATTAGGCAGTGTATATTTTCTAGCAGCCGGGAGAATAATTTCTCTGAAATTCTATCGGCAGTCGCCTGCCATTAGCTGACTACAATAATGTGACAACTGTAGGCAGAATACTGACTTTCTTAATCTCCTGGCGTTCTTTGAAAACACGTTTTCGTTGATACACGTTCTGTAGACACGTTTCATCGACACTAACGTTTCATCGTCACTCGTTACGCGAAATGCACGCTGTAGGGACATTTTGTCGCGTGTGTATCTCTGAGGTGCGTGCTCACCGACTCAGCCCACCCGTTCACGCCGCTTCGTGCCGACAGTCTGCGGCGGCTCATTACGAAAATGTTAACCAACCTGTCCCCCCGTACACGTCACTTCGCGGGTACAGCTGTCGATAAAACGTCGTTCGATGAATGAATGGCGACTGCTGGTGGAATTTCGTGAAAATCGTTCTGCCGGCTGCTTGGAGAATAGACACTGCCTAAGACTCACTTGCGTTTCTTGTTTGCTTAGTAATCTTCTCAGTTATGTAACAGCTTCTTCGGACCTCTTCACATATCACGGATTGCTTGCAAGTTTGTACTTGTTTACGGAATAAGCTGTCTAATAAACTTCTATGAGATTTGAAAACAATCCCGTGTGTCCGTTTACCCGTCTTTTTGCTATCACCGGGGCGCATACATTTTTAAGGGTTTCCTTGATGTCTTAAATAGGTTTATGAAGTTAGTTATAAACGGGTGCATAAGGTGGTGTGACCATGTACCTTCGAATCGGGTGCAACTGTGTTCTCTTCGAGAGCAGTAGGTGTAGAAAGGGGAGTAATGGTACACTATTGAGCGGGGTGCATCTGTGTTCCCTTTGAGTGAGGCGGGTTTATGAAGCGGTGCAATGGTACACCTTCGAACGGGGTTCATCTGTGTTCCCTTTCATTTCATTGGGTGCAGAAAGAGGTGTATCCGTACACCATTGAATGGGGTGCACCTGTGTTCCCTTCGAGCGAGATTTCTGTAAAAAAAGGTGTACATGTGCACCACACCAACGGGTGTACACGTACTCCCATATTTGGGGTGTGCAAGTGTTCCCCCAAAGGGTGTAGTATATGTGACAAGCACTTACACCCCCTATGGGTGTACCCCATGACACCCTTTTTTTTTAGAGTGCGGGCCGTACAAATCGACGCCCGCGCGCAGCAATCTAAACTTTTCGTCAAAGCTGCATTGCACGGGTCCGTTTTTTTTTTTTTTTTGTAAAATTACAAAGCGTAGCGCCCTTTCTGTAAAAAAGAAAATAGGGTCAAAAGACTTGCCCGAGACATCGGCGGGCGGCGACGCAGACGACTGAGTCGAGCGGCGGGGAGCGTTTGGCTGGACTTTATCCACGAGGCCAGAGTAGACTCTTTCATCAAACCTGATTTTTTATTAATATGCCACCACCCAGACCTCGAATGGAGTCACCGGTGCCCTCCCCTACCCCATCCCCTGTAGTTTTTCTTCTTTTTTTGTCGTCTAATAAGTTTCGTTTCAACCTAATGTAAGCTGGGCTTACGCGAGGTGGATGCTCCGCTGACCTGGCTGGCTGCTCGATGTTCGATATGTGCATCTATGGCGTTCTTTTGACGCGATAAATGCTCTACTTTCTATAGCCCTGTTAGCGGCCATGAGGTTTTTCATTCTGCGACCCGCAGAATAGAACAGCCCAGTCTCCCCTCTCTCTTTATCGTTCCTACTTTAGTCTCCTCCTCCTCTTTCTTCTTACAGCTCAAGACTGCTGGGACCAAAGCGTGCGCAAAACAATGATCGCAGTGTGCGTGTGAGGCTCCTAAAGTTAGCTTCCAAAGATAATAAACGGCACACAAAGCACCCCCCCAAAGTGAAGTCATTGAACGATGCCCGTCTTCTTAACGCAGCACCGTCTCAAGCTGTTTTTTTTTATTTATTTCTTTACGCATTTATTTAACTATACTCGGGCTCTCCGCTGAATGTCACCGTAGGGGTATAATACAATGAGAAGAATAAAAACAAATTAAACATGACCCCACAAAGAACGGTTTCAGCAAACATGCGTTTAAGGCGGCGGTCCCACGGCGGCCATCTTGAACAAGCCATTAGTTCAACCACTAGATGGCGGCACTCATCCGTGTGGCCAGAAAACAAGCACGTGGCAATGATGTTCCTCCTCTGCTCTTAATTTCCTCCTTTCTGCTGCTCGCCCGTGCACGTTCAGCGCTCAGCGCGTGCTCCCGCTGACACAAATGCCAGCAAACGTGCCAGTGGTGGTAGCAGTGCCCAATTCGCACAGAAGCGGAGCCCAGTTAGCTCATCGACCCGATCGAGAGTGCCTAGCTGGGCAAAAATTGTTCTTTGATACTGGCTTTGTTCCGCGCTGCAGGGTTGGCAAAGCGATTACGTTAGAGGCTCACAAGCCAGTAGCTATCGTTTTAACTATTCAAGAGTTAAAAACATAGTCAATCAATCAGTGAAGAATGTTATCAAACGTTAAAGAACATATGTAAGACATGCCTTGTCAGCATTTCGTTAATGAAAGATCTTTTGCACGACAAAACGTTTAAATTCATTTTCGCTGTAAGTCAGAGCGCAGCCGACATAACAGGTCAATGAGGCCAATCATGCAGAACCAAAAAACACTATGTCACGGAGCTCAGCATCCTATAGTGCGTTTGTTGTCACCGGTCAAAGCAATCAAGCGCAAACCATGCACTATGGCCTTGCGCTTTTAGTATGCGTGTTTGTGCTTGTGTATCTTATAGTCTTTGACTGTATTTTGATCTATAATAAAACAAGCAATAGCAGACCTTTTTTTTTCAGGACGGGTGTTCAGAAGGGCGCTTTATATAACCGATCATTTTGATGGTAGTTTGATTAAACTTGAATACCAATTATCTGACCTTATAAATAACCACCCTAATATTGTTGAAATAGTACGCCGAGGTCGAACACTCTGCATGTTCAAGAAAAAAGTAAAAGTGTATTTTGTAGCCCAAGTGGCTTAAATTTTGTTAGGCGAGTGGGTAGCAGATTTCAAAGTGCATTTTATGGTGCTTTTGATATTGTTTGCATTATTAATTAGGTCTATTTATAATTTGATGTTGAAAAAAATATACCAACGTCTTACATGTATCTTTATCTATATTTATTTTCTGTTGTATTGCAACAGATATGAAGAATTTTACAGTAACGCTGACATTGTATGTGAATTAATGTTATCTCAATGATGTCGATGGGAATGATTTCCATTTGAAACGTTTGATGACGTTGATATTAATTATGATAACTACGATGTTTAGCTGATGTTAATTTTATTATTTTATGCATAATTGATTTTTATACTGACACTGGTCCTGTAGACCGTTGAATGCTGTAAAAAGGGGCTGATGGCCTGGTCAGAAGACTTTTAATGCGAGAAAAGTATTTGCCCCACCACGCGAAAATCCGGCGGCGGCGGCGGTGGCGGCATGATTAAGCGATGGTACCAAAAATGGCCGACGGCGCAAAGAGTAAAAACACGTCAGAAATGCTCGGATTGACGTCACAATTTTCACGAAGGTTCCTATAAACAAAGTAAATGAATGACTTTCGAAAGAAACTTTCGTACATTTCGGTCTGAATGGGAATCGAATCCGGGCCTCCGGGGTGCGAGACGGGCACGCTTCCCCGACTCCACGGCGGCTCCAAGGTCCTGGCTGACTAAGGTGTGCCTAGTGCGTGCGTCATTGCACACGACACGTCGCAACCATCTGGCTGACCAAAGGTGTGTCCAAGTGCGTGCACCATTGGGCACGTGACGGTGCAGCCAATGGGGAGAAGGTGGCGCCACGTCATGAGTGTATAACATGAGCGCGCTGTTTCCCGCCGTCACACACCGAATAAGCAAAAATAACGCATGCCGAAAAAAATAAATCGAAAACTTTTCACCAAAAGGACTGCAATGCTTTCATATTTCCACACGTAAGCAATCAAAAGTGTCTGTGCGGAATTTTCTTTTGTATTCTTTTGCCGCAGCCCCTCAGACACATGTATGTCTGGAAATAAGGATCATTATTATTATTATTAACTCACGCACACTTGCTGTCGTAATATTTATTTTTATTTTTACAACACGTTCACGGGAGAACCGCTAAGCGGTCTGGACCATCCATAGTTCAGTGTGTCTTCACGTTCCTATAGCCGTCTGCACGTTCACGTTCAAATGGAAAAACACCGTAGACCGTCTTCTCTTTTGAAATGACAACGAACCGAAGCAGGCACGTAGCCAGGGGGGGGCATGGGGCCCGGCCTTCCCCCGAATCTTCCATTTTGCTGAGACGTCCTCTCCCCCTCCACCTCATACAGCATTTTGTCATGGGCGCCCCCCCCCCCCCCCCCCCCCCCGTTCCCCCCCGAAACAAAATCCTGGCTACGTGCCTGAACCGAAGACCACATGAAGTGGTGACAACTCAGCCATTTTTCCGCCCAATCGTTTTTTTATGCATTTTGATGTGCGCGCAATCCGGTGTCACTCAGCTCGAGCCCGTAGCTTTGGCTAGTGCATAGACGCCATTTTACCGCCCAAATAACGCACCGAGTGCGAGAGAGCGTCACGCGCTGGCACATTCAGAGCAACAATGAATGTCTTCACCCTGAGACAGACAGACATGTAGGCAACCTAGGCTAGAGTGAACAGGCATGATCGCTTACGGCCATTGCACCGGGAGTAGTTGCTTCCTGTGGCGGCAGCTTGGAGGGGTCGCTTTAACCCTACCGCTCCTACAGTGCTTTAATTCCTTCTGAGAGGCACGTCCTCCTTACCGTGTTGTCCTCTTTGCTCGGGGGTTGAGTTGGATAAGTTTCTAGAGTAATTGGACCTACAGATCGTGAGGCCAGCTGCCTTCAGGGACTTATGCGGAACACGTCTTTCTCTTCGTCTCCTTAAGAAACAAGTTATAATAATATAATAATAATAATAGTACCTTTATTTTTTCCAACAAAAAATGTTGAAAAGGTGACACGGGAAAAAAGCTGTAAAAACAGCTTGACGAGCCCCGAGCCACCTATATCAGCAGTCGCGATGCAGGCACAAAAAGAAAATATACAGAAATAAAACATGACATGTGTACTACATGTTTGAGAAACATTACAAAAAAATAACTAACACTATACAAGATAAGTAGCATATTGATACAATTTACACAATAGTGAAAACATACACAGAACGTTAAAGCATCACTGAAATAGACGCGAAAGAAAACATCGATTCAAGAGATTGTAGCGCTTATTGCGGACAATTAGGCTCAAAATAAACATTTGAAAGAAACATTTCCCCTAAGATGCTCACCGATATATTGCTAAGCTCAATGCCTTGCCTGCTGAGCTGGTTAAGTGTAGTCGGCAAAGTATATTTTAAACTTTGGTGGCCGTAGTTGGTTCTAAAAAAGGGTACTTCCCAAGGTTCTTTAATCCGTGTTGGGTATCTATAAATTTTATCTGTTAGCTTCGCTAGGTTTTTAAGGTGATATTGGGATAAACTTGTTTCTATTTTATACCGTGCACATAAACGATATTTATATAAATCAAAAATTTTCATCACACCAATTTTACTAAAAAGATCGTCAGTCGGATGCTCTAGTGGCACATTAGAGATACTTCTTAATATCTTTTTTTGTAACATAAAGATTTTGTGGAGGTTGGTATAGGTAGTAGTGCCCCATATGAGTTGACCATAATTTAAATGGGAAAAAAATAATGAATTATATAATATTAACTTTGTTCTAAGTGGTAGAATATGTTTATGGCGATATAAAATACCGACGATGCTAGATAATTTTGATATTATATGATTAATATGGTCGTCCCATAACAAATTTTCTTGAAAAATAACGCCCAAAGTTTTAAACGCGGGAACAATTTCTATTTGAGAAGAATCGATAAAAATATCCTTGGTAATATTAATACGTTTATTCTTAGGTCGGAATATAACTGCCTTTGTCTTAACGGCGTTTATTTTTAATGCATTATGTCTACTCCATCTATTAAGCTTTTCTAGTGTTTCGTTCGCGTTATCAATAAGCTCCGACGCATCATCACCATCAAACAATAAGCTTGCATCATCTGCATAAATAAAAAAATGAGTTGAGTGACTAATATTTACGATATAATTTATATATATATTGAATAAGAAAGGCCCGAGAATGCTTCCCTGGGGAACCCCCGATTCAATCGGTTTTATTTCAGATGAGTGGCCGTTTATATGAACATACTGCCTGCGGGAAGATAAATATGAACGTAAAAGTTTTGATACATGACCACGAAATCCATACATATCTAACTTCTTTAGTAGCAAATTATGATCTAGGTAGTCGAACGCTTTAGTAAAGTCTACAAATAAGCCAAGAGTAAGTTTCCTTTTTTCAAAATTTCTAAGTATATGTTCTTTTTGCGCAAGGAGAGCCAGTTCTGTGGATCGATGTTTTCGAAAACCAAACTGCGACGAGCTAATTAAGTCATGATTAGCAGCAAATGTTGTCATTCGAAGTAGTATTACTTTTTCTAAACCCTTAGAGAAAACAGAAAGAATTGAAACAGGTCGATAATTGCCCAGTTCGTTTTTATTTCCTTTTTTATATAAAACTGTTACCTTCGCTAGTTGCATTTGACAAGGAAACACACCGTTTATGAAACAGAGATTGAATATGTGTGCTAAGGGAAGAGAAATAAGATCAATTACGTATTTAATTGGTTTGATCTGCAATCCATCCGAGTCGCAACTTCGGCTATTTTTTAGTACATTAAAGACAGATATTACCTCTGAAGCCGTAACAGGCATAAGAAACATGGATTGATTATTTCGAGCATTGATATATTTGCAAGCATCCGACTCGGGACGTTCTTTAACTAGACTTACATAATAGTCATTAAACGCATTTGACAATGCTTGTCCCGACAGCTCTTGACCATTCTGGCTGATCTTTAAAACTTGTTTCGTGGCGCACGAACGACCCAATACAGAGTTTAGTTTTTTCCACACAACGTCGACTCTGTTATTACAAGAAAGAAAAAAGTCACAAAAATAAATTTTCTTAGCATTTTGGAGTTCTTTGTTTAATTGGTTTCGATAACGTTTAAATGCTGTTAGTTGTTCCATTGATTTCGTTTTTACAAATTTTTGATATAACGCATTTTTAGTACGAATTTTTGTGAGCAATTGTTTTGTAATCCATGGTTTAGGACATTTTCTATGAGTGCTTAATTTTTTATACGGAAAGCAGCTTTCATATAGTTTTTTAAATTTGTTCAAGAACAAATCATATGCTTTATCTGCGTTCGTTTCATGAAGGACATCGCCCCAATCCAGACAAGATATTTTTTGTCTAAATTCGTTCATGTTATCAGGCGT
This sequence comes from Ixodes persulcatus, assembly GCA_013358835.2. NCBI lineage: Eukaryota > Metazoa > Arthropoda > Arachnida > Ixodida > Ixodidae > Ixodes > Ixodes persulcatus. Next base: position 764,674 of record JABSTQ010011182.1, on the reverse strand, counting down.
TATATCCTGAAACTGTATAGCTAACTGATCATTATATTTTACGTTTATATTTTTATGTTTTTTCATACACAAAAATATACCCAAGTGATCACTTATATCAGCTATCACTACGCCAGATTTGATATATGATGTATCGTAGCTTGTAATAAATAAATCTAATAATGTCGATGATTCGGTTGCAATTCTTGTAGCAGTATTTATCATATTTTCACATCCGTTTGATTTAATTAACGCATCAAATTGTAATTTACATGTCGTATCAAGTAGCATATTAACATTAAAATCGCCTCCCAAGATTACGTGGTATTTATTTTCATTCGCGAACTCGAGAAAAGACTCCAAGTAAGCAAAAAAGGAAGACAAGTTCCCACTTGGCGGGCGATAACAGACAGCTATAATGATCTCTCCTATCAGTACAGACAGCATCTCGTAGTCTTTGTGAACGCAGCAATAATCAGATAGCATCTCACAGGAAATGTCAGCCTTTACTATTAGGGCAACGCCCCCGCCACGACATTCTGTGCGGTTTAAAAAGTAACTGTTGTACATTGGTAAGTTTAAAACGTTAGTATTATCCGTGAACCACGTCTCTGAAAGCATAATTATATCAAACGAATATTCAAACTGATCAAGAAATAATTCAAGCTCGTCCGTTTTATTTCGCGCCGATCGAGCGTTCAGATGAAAGCATTTAAGAGAATCGATATACTCGTTTCCTAAAAAAATTTTCACATTCGAAGGAAGAAAATAATCACTGGACATAAAGTTCCGTTTGTTCAATAAACTATCTGTGCCATCCATTTAAAAGGAAAAAAAAACAACAACTAAGATCTTAAAACTGAGTGCGTGTCACATGAGGCATCACACCAGCTTCTCTAAGTCATCCACAGACCTGATCGCGTGCACTTGCTCGCGATCCTTCTTGCGCACAAGGACGTGGCCGTTTTTGTACCAGACGTACCGATAATTCGTTGCTTTGGCCCATTCTTTTGTCTCCCAAAGAAGGGCTCGGTCTTGTTTGGTGAGATTTTCTTGAATGTAAGCATCGTCTTTTGATTTCCTTAAAACCTGCCGTTTACTGAGCCATTCATCTCTGATTGTCTGATGAGCGAAGCGAACAATGATGCCTGGTATTTTATCTGCTCGGGATGATAAGCGATGAATAGCGGCCACTTCGTTGAGATCCAAGTCAGGCACTTCAAGTTTTTTTGCAACCTCATTCACTTTGGCAAGCAAATCCTCGTTGTCAGTCTTAGGAATTCCGTGAATTTCTTGATTTTGTTTTCGGCTTCGCCGTTCCAGTTCATTCACTTCCTGTCTAAGCCTTTTTATTTCCCCGCCGGAGTCGGTATAGACAAGAATTTAATTATTGTAAGCCGAAACTTATTTCAATCGGCTCACTACAGTTATTTCAAGCAAGTATAATTGTACACATTTTCAATCGCATTGGTCGGGGAACAGTTGTTCAGGATGGCTCAGGCGGCGTTGGGCATGGTTGTGTGGTCGCACCCCTGCGCGGCTAAAGAAGTTCCATTGCTCCTCGGCGAGAGTGAAGGCCACAAGGAAACCGCTCTCTAGCCCGGTCATGGAAGAATATGGCAGGGCAGCACTGAGCATCTCGCTTGATTTTATTTCGCAATACTCATTGCGGGGACTAGGAAAAACGAAAGAGAAGCGCGAGGAAACTTTACGAGTTGTGATCCTGGATTGGCTTGCTAGAACAGCGTCTCAGCTGAGACTGAGTAAAAGAAAGCACTGCAAAGGGTTGGGCGCACGACTGTCTTGAGACGCGGCTTGAGTCCCGCTCAGCTCGAGCGCTGGTTTTGGCATTGCTTTCTTTCCCAAACTCTCAGCTGAGACGCTGTTTCTAGCAAGTCTGACCTGGCTGCTTATAATTACTTGCAAAGGACAAGAGTCGTGGCTGGTGTAAACGCAAAGTGGAAGCCTGGAGTCGTTGCATTATTAAACTAACACCATGAAAGTTGATCGTCTGACATTGTTCTTATTTGAAAAAAATGAAATAAAAATTAATCCAAAGAAAGACGACCGTAGTGAGGGTTTCGCACATGTGCAACGCTTTTGATAGGGCACTGCATGGAAAGGGGGTTTATTAGACCTTTTTCCTGAGCCTCAGATTTGAACCACAATGACTGGCTGTTTGTTGCCTTACCGTGAGGACCAGTCACTGCGTTTTACACATAACACTCTCCGTAAGTTTTCTACGAGTAACGTTAAAACTGAAAATCTAAAATTCCTGCACGATGGCGAACAAAACAGAACCAGAGCAGTTGGAAAGCTGGAACCTTAAAAAGAAAAATGTCGGGTAAAAATCTTGGAGTGAAGTAAAAGAAATTCCCCCTTGTCGTCACCATCATATGGAGCTCAATATTCGCACCTTTCGTGGTGTCGGAACATGGCAGGGAGCATTGAATAGCTTATTTATAGGGAGTATTCACTGGCGGCCATAGCTGTGTGCGCGAATGCTGAGCGCGTGCTGACGGCGAGCTTCCACAGTTCTTTTGAAACGTGCATTTCGCACCATCAAGAGTGCCGGTCTTAGCAGCCTATTGATGTGAGCTCGTTCTGAGCATGCGCTCTAAACAGCACCCACAAATATGGCGTCCAGTGAATACTCCCTATAGACCATTCTAAAAAAGAGCGTGTGGCCGGTGCCATTTTGAGTGTTCGTGCGTATGGCGCGTTCTTTGCTCGCTTTCCGAAGCGACGAACACGCACGTGCTGGACTGTGAAGATCGCACGCTGGACTGTGATTTTGTAAACATTGGAAAGGTCTATAGGCACTAGATGTTTTCGAGAACTTGCTCGTGACCCTTGTTTTTTTTTTTCTTCTTTTTCTTGCAAGATTATTTACTCATTGCAAGAACGAGGAAGTAGCGCGAGGAAATATTTGAGAAAAGAATCCTCTGCATCAGGGACAGAATCCCCCCCAGCGCCACTTTTCCTGAACTTCTCAACCTCGAATTTCAGCCACCTTTCAAAAGATGGCGCAAGTGCGCGTCGTCTGCTACAACATAGGTTATTTTTATTATTTAGGACAATTAGTATGCTTTACAAAAATTACAATCATAGAAAATGATTTAATTAGAACGAGAAAAGCACTAAATAAAGAATCGTTGCTTAAATAGCTGCCCTCTTCTTTGAAACCGGTTTCTTGCGTACAGAGTCTAGCTTCAAAAGAGTCCCATGATTTAAACATATTTTAAACAAATCTGAATAGAAATACGAAAAAATCACGCTTCTAGTGAACCAGCTCAGTTCCTCTAGCATACAATTTAAAAAAAAAAATAGGTCAGATGCCAGAACGCTGTCTGAGAAAACCAAGAACGCGTTAAGGGAATTCTAAGAAATTTTACCATAATCAAGTTGTGTTTACAAGAAAACGGCAGGCGTTGCACTTCTAATATTTTGTATTCTGAGTTCCTATGTTTACCACAAGCATGCCCTTAAATGTCGTTGCTGCGTTATGATGTGAAACTCAGTTACGAGACTTCAAAATCACGTAAAAAAGGCTCTTTTTGAATAAATATTGAAAAATGTGAGCGTGCTAATTAACAAAAACACGCATGCACGGAACTAGACGAGTCTTTCTTCTATTCAATAAAAAAAAAAGAACGCGTCTTGGATGCATTGCATGTCTAGAAACTTGGAATGCATAGAGGTATGTCTTTGAAAAAATCAAAACTTGCACTTTTTGTTTTCTTATTGTGCGTTAAGTTTTGAAAAATGCGTATCATATTTTGCACTAAAAGAGTGATGATGAATTGGCTATTTATTTGCAAAAAGAACGAAATACGTAACACGCGCACAGACGCGACATTTGCACAGCAAACAGGAGCGTTAGCAGAGCTGCCACCGGTATTATAGTTGGGGCCGTGGGACCGCCGCCTTAAGGCTGCGGTCCCACGGCAGCCATCTTGAACAAGGCGTTAGTTCAACCAATAGATGGCGACACGCACCCGTGGGGTGGCCGAAATATTGGTTCACGGTGGGGTGGCTCGAGCACCATCACGTTCCCCTCGTGGCCTTGCTCGCGCCGCTGCCAACTGTGCTCAGCTGGCTCAATAGCGTGGCCCAGCAAACGCATGTATGCGAGAATGTCAGGGTGGGTATAAATTGTTCTCCGATATAGGGAGATGCGGTTCGGCGCTTGCCACGGCCTTTCGCAATAAATCTTACCAAGAAGGAATCAATTGTTGATTGACGTGTCAATATTCTTTCAATTAAAACTTCTGCAGGAATGCACGCTCTGTAGACTTAATCTTCCAAGACACCAGTGGAAGCGGACATCAAGTAAACTGCTTCGCAATTTACGGTACTTACTTCACCATTATAATGACGACCGAAAAGTGACGTAACGAAATATTGTGTTTCATGGGATCCGGAAGATTTTGTAAAGGTTGTTACATTATAGTTCCCAGAAGACAAACGCCGTTGCAATATTTTCGGAAGTACCGATATAATGTTGTAAGTACAGCTTAGAAGGAGTATGATGAAAACCATCAGAATAAATAGGAAGACGTTTATTTGCAATGAAGACGCTATGAATGAACGGCGTTTAGCGACGGCAAGTTATGAGCGTTCGGGAATTTATAAGTTCACGTGATTGCTAACTATGGACAAGCGGACAATGACGACCTGTTTTGTCGGCAGATGGAGTAGCGGTGATGACCTGATATCGGACGACTCGTGGCAGACGAACAAGCAAGTTTCTTCTCAGGGAATGGTAAGCATCCAGTGTCAAGCACAGCACGTGGCTACCGACGTTGTCGACGTTTCGAAAACTTACCACTTTCGACAAAAGTGCTGGCACCTGGGCTAACTTTGTGGAAAGAGTCGAAGGCTTCCTCGAGTCCAGCGCCATCATGAACTGTAACTGAAAACGATCCACTATTCAGTCTGTGGGTGGCGAAACATATCCGCATCTGCGGAGTCATGGTCGATGCGTACTCTAAGTGGTTGGAAGTTTACACGATGCCTGCCATGACGTACAAACGCGTCATTGACGTTCTACGCTCTTTTTTCCCTACTTTTGCCCTACCGAAAATACTTTTCTCTGATAACGTGACAAATCTTGCTTCAAATGAAATAAACAAGTTTTTGAGAAAAAAAAAAAACCCAAAAAGACCGGTATCAGGCATCACATTAGTGCACCATACCATCCTGCAACTAACGGGCAAGCATAACAAATGGTGTGCGAAACGAAAAAAGCCCTCTTGAAGCTTACGGAAGAAGCAGTTCAGTGAAGAATCGCCAGGGTCTTGTTCCAGCAGCACGCGACGGTCTCATCTTACACGGTAAAAACACCCGCCGAAGCAATGTTCGGCGGACGAAGAGCTACACCCCTCGATCTCATATGATATGGCCATGAATGAAGATCGAGAGATTCCCAGGTCGGGAGAGAGAGAGAGAGAATAAACATTTATTGTGGTCCTTGCTAGTCCAGGACGTCATCTATAAATTCCCGGCTTTTTTTTATATGCTTTACAAGCAAACTCCAGAGTAGAGTGCTGTGTGCGGGTAGGGGAGCGATCCATTCCTCCCAGCTGCTCGGGTGAAGTATTTTCGGTATTGTGTTGAGAGTTTCTTGTAGAGCTTGTTGGTTGTGAGGGCAGTCCCAAAGGATGTGTTTATTGTTAGGGTATCGGTGGCAGTTTGCGCACTTCGGTTGACCTTCGCGTCCCAATAAGTGATGCGTAATGTGCGGTGTAAGGAGGGTGCCAGTCTGGGCTCTTCGTATCAGTGTAGAGTGCAGTCGGTTCAGAAATTGTGAGGGGGATGGGAGACTGGTCCTGTTCTCTCTCCATTCCAACAGTGTGTTGGTTCTGTTGGTGTGAAGTGTCTTCCTGCGTATGTAAGGGTCGTATGTTTGTGGCCAAGGAGTGGAAGGTCCCGGTTCAGTAATTGCTTCACGGGCGAGCTGATGGGCCAGCTCGTTGCCTTCGATTCCTGTGTGGCCTGGAACCCATTCCAGTGTGACTCGGAGGTCTGGGTGGTCTTTCATTATCTTGGAGAGGTTAGTCTTTATATGAGGTGGTAGGTTGTTTTCTGTGAACGTTCTCAGGGCGCCCTGACTGCCAGAGCGGATTGTGATGCTTTGTAGCTGGGCGTTTTCTTGAATGGCCTCCGCGATGGCTTGCACTTCCAGGCTAGTGGGTGATGGGGCCTCGCGGTGTTTTCGTTTTGTATTCTTCCTAGGGCCGGCTGTGGCCGTCGCACCTTCTTGAGTGTGGTGTAAGTAGACGGCATCGGGGTAGATGCAGTTGGTGGGTTCCGGTCGTTTTGAGAGCCCAGATCGGGAGTAATGGCAGATTATTCGGTCGGACAACTCCTCTACGTGAGGAAATTAGCGGAAGACGGGCCTTCCATGTAAAACTTGAGCAGAAAAGGCTCTATGTTGGTTGACAAGAAGGTGTCATCCCTCTGTATACGTTGGATATCAATGCCCTTGAGTGTAAATATAACGAAATCACAAAACTCTCTTTGTGTATTGTGTAACTGCCCTTGTATTTGGTAGTAGAGGCTATGGTGGTGATTTGGACCTTTCACGCCATGCTCCTTTTTCTTATTTTTCGCCTCATACTCCTTTGCGGTTCCAGTAGGCTTCAAGAATCTTTTGGAACTTTACGTCAATGAGGCCATTTGTTCCAAGTAGTCAATCAGGGAATGCTGCTAGAAATCCGTCCTTCATATTAACGAATAAGCCGCACTTCTGCACATTGCAGTTTTGCTGTTCCACGTACAGTTGTAAAGCAGCATCCTCATTGATTCTACCATATTCTGTTGCTGGTGAAGAAAGGTCTTTGGGTACACGATACTTGAAAAAAGTCTGGCACTGTACGTTGTAATTCGACGCCCACTAATATCGTAGTCCTTTAGAGCCTCATAATTTAATCATTACCTCGTCACCTCATATTGCTCTTCATCAACAGTAAGTACAATAGGATACCGCCATATTACAATCCAAGAATTGAAAAATTGAGTCCTTCAATCCTTCAATCTGTTTATTATTTATATAATGTTATTACGTTACATTACCTCGAGACGATCGACGTCCATCGTCGATCTTCAAATACTTATAACGATCAACGTCCATCGTCGATCTTCAAATACTTATATAAGGGGGGGGGGGGGGGCGATCGGTGGCCGAGTGCATGTCTAGCGCACTCCAGCTCGGAGCAGGTGGAGCGAAAGCTCGCGCTGCAGAACCCACCCCGCCCCTGCCCGTTTCGATGTGGAAGAGCATCATACCGGCGTGCGGTCGTGTATCACTACTGCGTGGTGTACGTTAAAGACCCCAGGTTTGCGGTTGTACCGCACTGGCTAAATTGCTCATCTACACCTGAGAGACACGCCCACTAAGGCAGACTAACTTCCGGCTGTATAAACATACATACAACAATTTGCAATTAGACGCACAGTCACAAAGTACACAGCGTTCCGCCTCTTTTCTTTGGACAGTCTTTTTTTAACCAGTGCAAGCTCGCGCGTTCTCTCTTTTGAGACGGTTAGAACTAACGTTGATTAGATCAGTCGCACATAAAACCCGCGTTTCTCCTTCCCGGTCGCTTCCTTCTCTCATTATGTGTGGGTGGTTAAAACTAAATAAGCTATAATAATGGTGTATTATTCATATTTAGTTTCAGTTTCAGTCAGGGCAAAGGAGGTTCGCGGGAAGTAGGGCCAATAAATGAGCTGCGCTTAGAGTACCGGCACTCTCTTCCCCGACAGTGTTGTGGGCGCCGCCATTTTGGTGCTTTTGCAAAGCAGGCGCAACTGCCGATCGTCATGATTCAAAATTGCGACTTCCTCAGCATTAGATTCGGTGTTAGGAAGCTCATGTAATATTGCTTTGCTTTGTCGCAAACTGTTTGAAGTGGAGGACGGAAAATCGTTTCAGATACAGCTTGAAACAACTGGCAACCATGATTTTAAGCCACAATATGGCCAAGTGTCGCTACTCTGAAGCATAGCTTATTTAATGACACTATTCATGCCCTTGTTCAAGAAGCTTGTAATACCTGGAGGGGCCATGACGTGAGCCCCGTGGATTCCACAAGCCACTACCTTTTGACACCTGCCTCTTCCTGATTGTTCCCGCTAGTGCCAGTAAATTAGCTACGCTTCAGAGTAACGACACTTGGCCATTATGTGGCTTAAAATCATGGTTGCCAGTTATCTGAAGCTTTATCTAAAATCACAGGAAACGCCGCGTCCTCCACGAATGTTTAAACAACCCGCAACAGAGCATAGCAATATAGCATAGCAACAGTTTCCTAGCACCGCATCTAATGCAGAGGAAGTCGCACATTTGGATCATGACGATCGGCAGTTGCGTTTGCTCTGCCCAAGAGCCAAAATGGCGGTGCCCAAAACAATTTTGAGGAACGGAGTGCCGATACTTTAAGCGCAGCTCATTTAGTGACTCTAGGCATGAAGTGAACTCGGGTGTATTCTTTCCCTCTTCGTCTTTATCGTTTATTGATTTCAATTATATCGAATAATGAACACTTTATATCACGCTACGCTTGTGTAATTATTTGTCTTAGATTTATTAACCTGACCCAGTACTTAAACCGTTCATTTATCGATAGTGAATCTTCAAATATATTTTCTAAATGTGAAGGTAAAACGACACGGAGATTAATGATGATACAGATGCCAACGCCGCCCTCGAAAATTTTTTGAACTTAGAAATCAGCAGTTTTGTCTGCCATCCGCCAGGTAGCGCAACAAAACACCCAAACAGTTTTTAATTGTTTTTAAAATTAGCTAAGCTCTACAACTATCAAGAAACCAAAGCAAGATCATTGGGAAAATCTAATACATCGCAAAGTATTTCTATTTTATAAAATAAATGTTATTAGATGCCAATAAATCTGTTTGATGTCCAAAAGAGATGTGCGTCAAAAACAGGTAAGTTTGAAGGGCTCCCGGAGCGTTATGACTTTGAAAATAAAAAAAAGCCACCGTCCACCTCTTGGGCAACTATTGTAGTTCTAAATGTTATATAAGATTTCACCATAGTTTAATTATTTACTCAGCGGCATTTGAACTACCATGACTCGAAGCACAAAAATCTGCTACATTTGATATAGAATATCTAAACAAAAAAAATTTACACAACATTAAATGTTTTTCTGCATATTACCAATTATAAGCACTACATCTGTAGCTAATTTCATTTCCCTAGCGCTTGTCATTAAAAACATATTTTTGCTGAAAAATGTCAATTTTAGGGCAATATTTGGAGAGCTGAAAAAAACAAAGTAGTGCAAATACCAAAAAAGTATACCGTTGCATTCTGCTCCGACATCACCTTAACAAAACTGCTCTATTGGAACCGTGTTATCTTTAATGAATCGTTCATAAAACATGAACCAGCGGAGCAAGTGAGTGTCCGCGCCATCATATTCGCAACGCTACAAATGCGCATGAACAGTATAAACCGATACATACATAATGTCAAATGAAAGAGGATTGCATTGCCTTTCGAATGACATCAATCCCACAAAACAGTATTTAAAAGGAGATGAGTAATGACCTGCCAAAAAGTACCTAAACTGCCACATTCAGTGGGACCGTGGCCAGAAAGCATGGTTGTATCATTTTCGAGTGAATTCAACTTGAATCTTGTATTGTCCGGGGAAAAATTAAATAGTTAAAGACAAGGTGTTGAAATTTGTATTGCGATTGATGGGCGAGCTTTTGCTCTGGCTGCACAAAGGCCCCCCGCCTTAGCGGCATTGATCACGAACGACTCTCCCAAAGGACGATAGCGACGGTGCGACCACGCTCGCTGCTGTTCTCGATCGACCGGCTGATCGATATGGATTAACGGGAATGCCGCGGTTCCATTCACGGGCCCTGCAATACACCGAGTGCGATTGGACGCAAAGCTTGTGGGGACCGTTGGTCGCCCTTCCCCGATGGCCGGTATTACGGCCGTGGTTCGGGACGCTCAGCCGTGAGCTCCAACCTGTTCGTGAAGCGTAGCAGAGCCGCCTGGCTTGGGAGCTCTTCACTCTTTTTTTTTCATTCATTCATTCATTCATTCAATGCTTTATTTTCAAACTTGTTTTCAAAATACACAAAAACTGTTTGGACCCATAGCCGTTAAGGCTAGTCCGGGGTCCAATCGTAATATAGGTTCAAAAAGCGGCAGTATACAATAGACTCATACAATGCGCAAAAAAACAAAAGAAATCACGTTCTAGAAAATAATTAGCTTAACTGCATTTCATAATCACGAAAGAATCTTTTTAAGGAGGGCAGAAAGTTGTTTTCCAGCTTTATAATAATAGGTATTTCATTCCAAACTAGAGCACCATAAAATTCAATCAGCCTTTGTCCATGTGCATTATGGCATGGCGGTAAATTAAACATATAATTCGCCGCAGCCCTTCTTTGTCGCCTGGGAGATCTAAATAAATTCATAGAAAGGGGTTCATTAGACTCTATGATTTTACGAACTGTTTGAGCTACTTTTAATTTGTAAATACAACTGAATGGCAACACGTTTAGCGATTGGAAAAGAGGTCTACTTGGGTTAGTGTTTCTCGAAAATGTTATAAATCGTATCGCTCGTTTTTGCAGGCGAATTACCGGATCTAAGTTTGTAGCGTAAGTATTACCCCAGGATTCAATACAATAAACCAGCTGACTGTGGACGAATGCAAAATAGAGTATGCGCAAAATAAATAAATGAAAACATTCGCGTGCCTTTAATAATGTATAACAACCATATGCAAATTTCGAACACATGCGCTTAATTTGGCTTTTCCAGTGCATATCAGAATCAAACAAAACACCTAAATATTTATAACAAGTAACATGTTGTAATTCCGTATTATCTAATTTTATAACTATCTCGTCGAAATTAATCACCCTTTTCCTGGAATGAAACACTGTATACTTAGATTTATTTAGGTTGATTGTAAGTTGATTGCTCGTGAACCATGACAGTACCCTAGTCAATTCCTCGTTGATTTTATCCTGCAATTCGCCTAACGTATCCCCAACAAAAATCAGTGCTGTATCGTCGGCGTACATTAATGCTTCTGAATACTTTAAAATCGACGGAAAATCATTTACATAAAGAGAAAAAAGAATGGGCCCAAGGACTGAGCCCTGTGGCACACCAGTTAACACCGTTTGGGGGGTAGAGATAAAATTATTTATTACTACGCACTGTTTACGGTTAGAGAGATAGCTATTAAACAGCTCCGACGTTTTCCCCCGAAAGCCATACTGATGGAGTTTATAAAGCAAGATACTATGATTAACTGTGTCAAATGCTTTTTTTTATATCTAAATATACAACAACGGCAATTTTACTTTCATGGAGAGCTCTGTTGAGATGTTGAGTTAGGACAAAAACAGCTGAGGACGTTGATCTATTTGGTCTAAATCCGTGCTGATTATGGCAAAATATTGAGTATTTAGTTATAAAGTCCTTTATACGTTTGCATATTATTTGCTCTCCCGGGGGGACCATTTTCCGTCCCCCCGCTCATCCGGGGGGACGGAAACGTAAACAAAAATGACTAAAAAATGGCGGCGTGAACAGACCTCGTTATTCCGTCAGCTTCCAGTGCCCCATAAGGCAAAAGCATATGTCCGCCGTCTTACGCCAACACTGCCGCCGTAAAGCGCGAGGGTGCCCGACACCGCTGCTATTAAGTTGGCCCGACGTCGGCCCAACGCGGGACGCGGATCCCTTTATGAGACCTAGTACCACGAGAATGCGCGTCTGGTGTTGGTGTGTATGTGCGTGTACTAGCGCACTCCATGTGCGTGTATGACCAGAAAGAGAGGGAAGGAGGAGAGAAGCAGTTTGTCGTCTGCGGTGGACGTTACGCAAAAGGAGGTCATCGAAAACGAAGATGCATCGTGCCTGGAAGCCGGCCGACTCGGCCCAAGGGTCGAAAGCTATAAATGTCCACGAGGGAAGAGAAGGGGGCGCTTCGTTTGATGGATTGGTAGGACGCGCGGCAGATGAGGTCATCGAGGAGGACCTGAACATCGACTCGTTCGCTTATCCCGGCCAGCCTTTAGGTTAAGTTCGTGCTTACTATGGGAAACAAAGAAACGTGATACGCGAGGCACCAATCATTGAAAACAATTGAATGTGGCGCGTGCCAGAAGCGTGTTCAGTATACGTACACATTTTCCAGAAGGGCGCAGCCATCTTGAATGTCGTCACTTCTGGTATGCGTTAACATCGTTTTGATCTCTCCACGCCGCTGGAAGGTGTTTACGAAAAAAAAAAAAAGCGTGATTGTCGCACATTCTTGTTCTGCCTCAGCTATATTTTTTCGCATAATCCAGGTTGAAACTTTTATTATTTGTTCGTCCCGCATACCAGATACGGAACCCACGCTGACTGAAAACGAAACGAAACAGAAAATGTGTACACGTTTGAAGAGATTATTTTTTATGTTTGTTTCGTGCGTATGTGTGTGTGCGTGCGAGTGTGTTCGCCTGTGTGTGTGTGTGTGTGCGGCTGCGTGCAGCAATAGCATACGAGTCCATATCAGTGATATGGAGAACTGCAAGCATGGCGCCCCGACTGGTGCCCCTTAATGCCACTAAAGAAGCTACGCTTCAGAGTAACGACACTTGGCCATATTGTGGCTTAAAATCATGGCTGCCAGTTATCCGAAGCTCTATCTGAAATCACAGGAAACGCCTTTCCGCCCTCCACAAATGTTTAAACAGTTCGCGACAGAGCAAAGAAATATTGCGTGACCTTCCTCACACCAAATGTAATGCTGAGGAAGTCGCACTTTTGAATCATGACGATCGGCAGTTGCGTCTGCTCTGCATACGAGCACAAATGGCGGCGCCCATAACAATGCCGGGGAACGGAGTGCGGATACTCTAAAGGCTGAACTCCATGGGACGAATATGCTGCGAATAACCGACGAATTTTGGCCGGCGGCTTTTGCTCTGCGCGTGGAATCAACACAGTGGCTGCTACGTCGCGCGCAAAACGAGCATGCCGTCGGGCGGCGTTCGCGAGTTATTCGTCACATAATTCGTCCCATGGAGTTCAGCCTTAAGCGCAGCTCATTTAGTGGTTCTAGTGCCCCTTGGGCGTAAGCACGTGCAGCTTGCGCGTGAACATAGCTTAGGCAAGCTTGCAATTGCACGGGCTTGTCCGTACGAGCAGAGACGTAGCGGCAGATTGCAAGCAGGGCATCAGGCCAATACCACCTAGAACACAAGGCCTGCGCGTTTCCTCCTCTAAACGTCATCACTAGTAGATCCCCTCAGCGCCCCCTAGGTAGCCCGGATGAGCACCGTCGTCTGCTACATCATCTGCGACATCGTCTGCTCCATCGCCTGCTTCAGTGGTTTGTGTAGCAGATAATGAAACAGATGCTCACGCCGAGTGTCTGTTGCTATAGCATACGATGAAGTTAGACGTTCACGGAGCGTCAAATGCATGAGTGAAAATGCCTTACTGCTGTGCGAAGGGCTGCAAAGCCCTTCGCTGGACGCAGGACGCTGGCACTGGACGCCATTTTCGAGGGCGCTGTTTATACTCCGGGTCGCTGCTTTGAAGCGTTCTTCCGCAGAACGAGCGCGCGCTTTAGAAATGCTCGTCTCAAAGCGAGGAGCGCGTGCTAGCTCGCGCTTGTGGCCGAGGGAGTGTTCGCGTGCGCGTTGCAAATGAACTGGAAGCTCGCAATCAGCTCGCGCTCAGCAGTCACGCACACAGCTGTGGCCGCAGGTGAATGCGACGTAGTTGCGACGCGGCCCATACTCTCGTCAAGCTTCAGCCTGTTTGCCGCTTGGGGCGGGTCGGGGATCTACTAACGAAACGTCATGCGCAGGCCTTGTATTCTAGGTGGTATTGATCAGGCCCCGGCATGTCGGCACATGCGGGTAAGCACATGCAATTGGGAGCCTGTCAAAGCTACGTTCACGCGCACGCTTCGCGTGATGGTGCCCATGGGGCACCAGTCGCTTGCAATAGACCTTTCGCTACGTTACCCAATCATCAAAGAGAATGTTGGGAACGTAGGTACACGCGCTGCACGTGCTCGCCTTCTCTATAGAAAAGATTCCAAGTAAATAACCGAAATAAAGCGTCCGTGGAACGCACGTGCGAAGTGCCGTTTGTTTTAGAGTGTTGCTTTCGAACAGTTAGAGCTGAAGACGCCAGCACGCGCAGAGCGTGTAGCTACGTCCCCGGCATTCCATTTGATGCTCGGGTAATTCGCCAAAGGTCTGTTGTCTATAGACCTTTTCTTTAACGGCGCCGCCATCTTGAGAATTGCGGCGCCGACGACGCCGTCTAGCGGCTTAGAAAAAGAAATACCGGCTAGTTCTGGCAGCACAACTATCTGGGTAGGCAACGGTGTGGGTATGGGGGGGACTTGGCTATGGTGGGCTGCAATAACTTGGTTGGAGCTTGTCCGGTTGAATCCAGCTGGCTACTCACAGGCCATCACCTTGCCTCCTCGAGAGAATGACGACGAAGACTGTGGGGTGTTTTGATTCAGTTTCCACAACGAAAGAATATATTAGCCGTTTAATGTAGTCTATAGGAACCGTGCGCATCTAATTCAGGCCCCGACCAGGGCGCCCCTAGCGGCAAACGGGTCCGTTTCATCGGGGAACTTCCTTGGAACTTCTGCCAGTCACTGCGTTGGTTGTGCGTTGTAGCGGGTTAGCGCTGTAATTTCCAAGGTAGCTATTCCGCACTAAGAAAGCCACAACAATGATGCGGCAAACAATAGGCGACCGCCGCGACGCGGCCGGCATAGAAAAGGTGCGGATCTAATTCAAGCCCCGACCAGGGCGCCCCTAGCGGCAAACGGGTCCGTTGCATCGGGGAACTTCTGCCAGTCGCTGCGTTGGTTGTGCGTTGTAGCGGGTTAGAAAGCCACAACAATTGATGCGGCAAACAATAGGCGACCGCCGCGACGCGGCCGGCATGCTCGCTTCCCATGCAGGTAAGCTCTCGGCATTTGATAGCTCCATCTTGAGTGTGGCATGTAGACTTTTTCATAAATTTCACATACCATGGGTCTTGCAGTGATAACCTAATTGGACCACCTGCACCGGGAATTAAAATCGGTCCTCTTGTCGTAAACGAAGTGGTCGTGAGCTTAAACGTGACGTTGAGTCTGATACGAATCTCTCGCGATTCAAGCTCAGAATCGACTGACTTCATAAATAAGGATTCTTGGGAAAAATGCGAAGCTCGATAACATTGCAGCCACACTCGCGCTGCAGCTTCTTGTGCTCATGGCACACTTTCTGCTATTGCTCTTATGCTTTTTAAAATTATTTATCCATCCGACGACCACGCAGTGGTAGCCAGACAACCGTAGATTTTCGGAAATAGCAGCACGGTAAAAAGGAGGACTCGGAACTAACTCATGCACGACGTCCATTTTTAAGCCTTTTCGCCCATACCCTTGGCGGTTGCATACCCTGTGTCAGCGGGCAATCCAAAAATGCATCAGGTCGAGGGTACGTCAGTTACTGGCTGGTTTGAGGTTATGCGAAAAAGGTCTATACGTGCAATAAATACGCTAGTTTGTCGAAAGTTGCGTGGAACCATTTTACTATGTTCGGATACTCGTGGGATTTTCGTATGGCTTTTCGCAGATCTGTTTGAGCACCAACCCCAAGCGCATTTTTCGCAACTGGTTCTACCACTCAGCCGAACTCCACGAAGCGAATATACGGCAAACTAGCGACGGACTTGGCCCGGCGGCACGTTACGCTCGGTGTGAAGAGCTACTACGCCACGCGCAGGACGAACGCCACCGGGCGAAATTCATCGCCTGTTCGCAGCGTATTCGCACCATGGATTCCCGACTACTGTGTAGAACGAGGCCCGAATTACTCACGTGAGCCTGCCCTCTAGATTTCTCTCTTTCCATCGCTGTCGCGGAGTGGCGAAGGACGAAAGCGACCAAGAAACTAAAACGGAGTTTTTTGGCATACAATGCGTATGCCACGAAACTCCCTTTTAGTTTTCGAGTGAAGCTCACAAAACGTCCAAGCAAACTCGGCTCACACAGCTCGCTCGCGATCGAAGAATCGCGAGCGAGGAAATCAGAAACCTGAGCCAGGTCACGTCTGTAGTCCCAAGTAAGAGATGCTTCGTTCGCAGCTAGGCAAGGTCAACCGGCAGGAATCGATGCTGGCAATGCATGTCTACGAACAACCACATTCTGTCCGTCGCAGAGTGGTGTCTAGTTGGGAAAGGCGGTCACGTCGCGGAGTCGCAAAGTGCACACTCCACCGGGGACCACTCAAGCTCTCTCGAAAATAGGGGTCGACACTGGCTGAACATCCTAATCAATACCTGTTCCTTAGCTACTGCCAGTGGTGGCGGGAACGCGTTGCAAGGAGCGGCGTTACCGTTAGCGCGTTCATTTCATTTCGTAACGTAGCAATGTACTCGTTATGATTTCAATATATTAACGTATAACGTACTTACCTTACTTATTTCGAGTAACGGGTAACGTCTTCCAATATGTATGGTGCAAGCTGAACATGAAGGAAGGTTGCATACAGGGAGTTCAATAGGTTCAGTGGTTCAATAGTGCTTTATTGCACTCCTGAGCAGACCTACGGGCGTGCAGACTACGAGGAAAGGCAGGTAGCCCATGCAGAGTGTGTGCCCACGCTGCCACCTGGAGGTAGTTTGATCCATTTACAAAAGAGATGATGATGATAAAACGGTGAAGAGTGTGAAGAGCGAAGGCATAGCAGCGGTCTTCGCGACGGTGGTCTTCGCAGAGCCGCTGCTGACTTCAAGCAGGCCGGTCACGAGCGCCTGGCGAGGGATCCCTATGTGCCCAGCCTGCAGACGAGCCTGCCGAATATCCGGCCGAATTTACTAATTTCCAGAAAAGACAAACACTCTGTACGTAACCTTTCGTCATGATCAGCTGGCGCCATATATAGGCAATAAACCAACCAGTTTAGCTTCAAGGCATGACATCTTCCTAGATTAAAATAAATTACGCTTCAATTTTTGGAACATGACTATGAGTTCCTGCACTGATCCCACATACCATAAAATTTTTGCCCAGGGCCTATAGTAACTGCATGACTGGTCTTGTAGTTAACAAACAAGTAACTAAGCGCATTTCTGTGTTATCCTCTGTTCGGCAGGAAGCCACGACCAATAACACACCGGTGTGCTATTGGTCAATGTCCTCCCTCTCTTGTGCGTTCGGGAAAAAGAAGTTTAACCTTCCCCTTTTTCCTTCCTTTTGGTTTTCGGGGCACCTGTACCCTATAAAACCACGGTATTCTGTCCAATAAATTTCAGCTGTGTTTGAGATTTCGTGATGTGTTGTCCTTTTTTTCCCCCCAGTCTCGGGGTTTTGTCTTAAAATGTTAAACCTTCACCAGCTTGTTTGCGCCCTAACTTTTTGTTCTTTTGTATGATGCATCAGCAGTGTGACCACCGCTTAAAAACACATTGAAAAGAAACATTTCTTAAAAAAGCTTAAATGAGACAGGTAATTCCTTTTTTTCTTACTGTAAATTTTCCCCAAGAAGTTTTTTTTTTTCTTATTTTCTGCGGGCTATATTTACGCTATTAGACGCATCTTTTTTTCTTTTTTTTTTGAGGGGGGGGGGGGGGTAGCTTCGTTTTAGGCCCCGCTTGATGCTTCTAGCTAAGCACCTTTTCTCGGCTTCATTCGTTGGAGAATGAGAGCCGAGACAACGAACATTTCTCACTGACGTGAGAAATGTTCGTTGTCAAATTGTTTCTCCATGCTGTAATATCATTTTTATAGACAATAGGAGCTATTCACTGGCCGCCATATATGAGGTCACTGTTTAGAGCGCATGCTCAGAACGAGCTCGCATTAATAGGCTGCCAAGACAGGCAATCTTGGTGGTGCGGAATGCACGTGGCGAAAGAACTGTGGAAGCTTGAGTTCAGCACGCGCTCCGCAGCCGTGCACAGAGCTATGGCCGCCAGTGAATACTCCCTATACACCTTTTCCACAAGCGCGCAGCCATCTTGAATATCGTCACTTCTGGTATGCGGTAAAACATCTTTTTGATCTATCCCCGAAGCTAGAAGGTGTTTACGAAAAATGTGTGATTGTCACACATTCCTGATTTGCCTCAGCTATATTTTCTCGCATATTCCAGGTTCAAACGTTTTATTATTTTTTCGCCCCGCATACCAGATACGGAACCCACGTGACTGAGAACGACAGGAAACAGAAAAGGTCTATATGTTTGAGAAACAAATCATCTAGATAGAGTCATCAGTCTTTTCGGAAATATCCCGAGATAGCGTTTCCGCTTCGGTTTCAAGCGATACCAAAGGTGGCTGTCGGCGTTTGCTGCGTGCTCAACGAGCGTAGCTCACTGAGCTCGTTGGCTTTTATGAAGTGCGAGTCGTGCGTTCCCCGAGCTCTTTCCTGGAAGATCTCCTCAGCCGACCGAGTTGGCAGGAAAACAACTGTCGCAAGTACGCGCTTTCGGAAGCGCTGAGCGGGTGCTTCTTTTCGTAGCGGGACCGGCCTAATCCTAGCATCTTACGTAAACTACTGCATCTAGATTAACGCTTCGAGGCAATTTAGACGGCCCGCAAAAATCGATTTCTTAATGTATAACGCTGCAATATACTACAAAAGTAAAAGCAGATGGTGCAAGTTTACAGTCAACAAATCAAGAAATAAACTTACCACGTTAAAAGAAAAAAGACATTGTTCAGGGTAATTTACGCCGCCACTACGCGGACGATGCACGCGTAGAGAGAAGTGCTGCCACAGATGGCGTACGCCGCGTCGAGGGAACGCCGGCCGATTCGGGTTCTTTTGCGAGATCTTCTGCTATCAACCCGAATCGGCCGGCGTTCCCTCGACGCGGCCTAGGCCATCTGCCGGCAGCACTTCTCTCTACGCGTGCATCGTCCGCGTAGTGGCGAAGTAGATTGCTCAGAACATGCTTTTGTCCCTCTTTTCTCTTAAACTAAATAAGTTCATTCCACGATTTTTTTTACTGTATTTTACCATTTGTTTGCACCTTCGCAGTAAATTGCAGCTCGATACGTTGAGAGACTGATTTTCGCGGGCCGTCCGAAGTGCCTTGGAAGCGTTAGTTTACATGACGTATGCTACTTGATTTGGCTTGATTTGTTCGTTTGCGCGTGTTGATACTGCATAAAGATGTTGGTCCCGGTAAAAGCGGCTCCGCTGCTCTGTGAATTGTGCAACCGTCGTGATTGCAACCACGGTTTCAATGCCGAGAAGATACCTACACAGGTAAGAATTTGCGAGCCATTTGGCTGAAGGCAATCGGGCGTCCGGCTCGCATCAAGTCTGTGCAGGTATGCTCCCGTCATTTCGCTTCGAAACGCAAGTCGCTCTCAAGGGTTGCAATGCACCCGGCCTTCCATTACAAATATTTCTACGTCGCGTTTTAATTGTCCGCTATGACGCTCACTCAGCTGGCTCGAGGACGGCATGCGAAAAACATAACAAGAAGAGTAAAGCTGGAAGGACTGCATATATGCCGGGTGATTCAAGGAGAGGCCAGGCTCTTTAAATCGACCGCAAAATTCGGTTTCTTAACCTATCGCGCTACGATTTTGAGCAGCGTTGCCCAAAGATGGTGCATTGTTTCTATAAAATTTGCAAAGAGCAAACTGACCTGAGGAAAAGTAAAAATAGAAAAAGGCTTAACTCCTATGGAAACGCAGCGAAGTCTCGGGTCATCAATCAATAGGGCGCCTTAAGCAGCCCCAAGAGGCGGACAACCGCTGTTGACTCCGCCTCCTGACTCCGCTCAAAGCGCGTCGGTAAGGCAGGGAGCCTGATCACACGGCCAAAGCTAGACGGACGACTAGCCCAACCAGCACGCAGCTTCCACTGCACTATCAATTTAGGGCTGTACGAATGAGATGGCTACGTAATATTTGCTATATACATTTTCCGTCTTAAAAGGTCTAGTCTGTCGGGCGAACCAGCCGAGGTTGGTTGGTTGGACAAACTTTATTTAGATGGGATGTGCGTCATTGAGCCTCGTGGTTGGGTCCCCTAGTCCAGGGCCCCACAGGCCTGAGCCACTCGCCTAGCCCGATCGAGCAGCGTGAGCTGCAGATCGGGCTGTGAGGCGAGCAGAGCGGCCTCCCAAGAGGATTGGGATGGATTGGGAATAGGTCGGATCCCCATTCCGACCGGAGTGGGGCAGGCCAGGTGCAGTGGTAAAGGGTGGGCTCGGGAGAGTGACAGCCCGGGCATTCGGACCGGTATCTGTCGGGGAAGAAGCAGTGGAGGTGGAGGAGGTTAGGAAAGGAGAGGGTTTGGAGTTTCCTTCAGTCTGTCGCGTCTTGTCGGGTGAGGGATTTGTGGGGAGGTGGGTATGTTCTGCGTGACATGCGGTAGTACTCAGTGACCTGGGTGTACGTATCCATGGGCGGGATAGGTGGGTTGCGAGTCGAGTCCCTCGCATGGTCGTCAAGAGGCCGGTCATGCCGTCCCTCCTGAAGCAATGCCCGGAGAGTCGCGTCTCGGGCTAAGGCGTCTGCCGCCTCGTTGCCTGGAAGGGAAGCATGGCCGGGGGTCCATACAATGCGGACCAGCGGTAGTTTCTTGTGGTCTAATGGGGAAAGAATTTGTTTGCTCCAGGGGGAGAGCAGACCTCCAGCCCAGGCTCTGCACGCGGCTTGTGAGTCGGCCAGGATGGTGACCGTGGTCGTGTCCGGATCAAAGTTTGGGTTGTCGTGTGTGGTCGATATAGCCAGTGCTATCGCGGTCTCCTCGGCCTCCGCGCAGGTGGGGGAGCCACGGAGCGAGGCGACGGTTCCGTTGCAGCCGTCCGAGTCACACACTGCGACGCAGCAACAGCCCGCGGGAGAGGTGTACGACGCTGTGTCCGTGTACAGGGCGTCCGGGTCGTGGTGGTAGCGTTTGCGGAGGTAGCGGACGCGCGCGAGTCGCCTACCCGCGTGCGCTTGCGGGTGCATGTTTTTGGGGATGGGCATCACCCGTACCTTCGCGGCGATAGTCGGTGGCGCGGGCTTCTGCCGTCCCTCTTCGAGTAGGGTGGTCGGGACTCGGTACCCAAGGCGGCGGAGAAGGGCTCTGCCGGTCGTCGTATACGACCGAGCCGGGTCATCTGCCCGGTCTGCTGCGCTTCAATGAGTTCCTCCACCGTGTTGTAGAGGCCCAGTTTTAGGAGGCGTTCTGTAGACGCGTGTTGCGGGAGGCCGACTGCTGTCTTGACTGCTGTGCGGAGCGTGGCGTCCAGTGTAGCGGCGTAGCGGTCGTGTATCACACCTACGTGATGCACGTTAAAAAAACAAAAAAAAACAACAAAAAAACAGGCTAGCGGTTGTATTGCACAGGCGAAATCGATCATCTGCAGCTGAGACACTAGACGCCCACCTTCGACGCTTATTTTTTGGTCTATATGTGTTCAAAGGAGCAGTATCATCGGACACACCAATATCTTGTTAGAAAAGACACAAAAAGGAATTTTAAAACGAATTAAACAATTAGCAAAGAGCACCTGGTGGATGTCGCTAACGCATCGTTTGTAATGCCCATCCAAGAACCTTGACAGGTAGTGACGATAACTGTCTCGCCTCAGGCCACGACGAGAAAAGAGGGGAAGGAAGAAGTCCCCTCTTCCCGAGAATCCCTTTTGTGTGTCCCAGAAGTTGCTATTGTCCCTCTACAAGATTATAGAAGATTAACCCGTCACTCAAAATTCGTACAAAGGCAGCCGCTTCGGTGGCTGGAACGACTAGGCCATCCACTCGACGTCAGCCTCGCCGCAGCTTTGCTCGTCTCGAGACGAACTACGTCACGATTGCGTCGGATGTCACGTGCTCTCCGCTGGCTGGTCTCCGAGCGCTTGCCAGAGTGGGCCATTTATAACGAAAAATACAGCCACCAGGCTCAAAATACAAACGTCCGTAAAAAATATCCGTAAATGACAATTTACGGATATTGTGGATCATATTCAACCTAGTTTTGAACACGACGGGTATATTTCAAATTTCGTTGAAGTATCCCTTTAAGAGCGAAGAGGATTTCCAGAAATTGGAGTAGAATAATTTCTGTTCTTTCGTTATTTTGATATGTATTTCCTCTCAATGGCAGACAAAGTTAATATCTTGCCAAGGGACATTGGGAACATTTTAAAATCCCATCCTAACGCTGCCTTTTACAAATCGTTAAGACCGGAGAGAATGGGGACAGGACACACGTCTCAAGACGTGTGTCCTGTCCCCATTCTTTCCGTCGTCTTCGGTCTTAACGATGTGCAACCTAAACCAGCTCGCTTGCTTACTAGCTTTATAATCAGCTGCTTTTTACTTGTTCTATTTGAATGCACACTCACAGCTGCGCAATAAATTTGATCAATTGGACGGATATTTGCAGTGTTTTAGTTTTTCTTTCGATGTCATTATGGTGACCGAAACATGACATTGCAAAAAAGATACTACTGAAAGTTTAATCACATATACAAATTATAAGTTAGTTTACCTCAAAACGAGAGGGCGGAGTGTCCATGAATTTACGGCAGTTATTGATGACTACGAGGTTCTGACATTCCAACATGCGGTTAACGTTTTTTGTCATGTATCGCCCTCATGGTGGCCATACGCCCTATTTTGTTAAAATCTAAATAATCTTTTTCGCTTTATTGGTGATAACAATTTAAGACTTATTTCGGGGGGTGATTTTAATGATGAAACACAAACTACACGGACTTTACATAACAAATATAACAATTTAATCGCACGTTTCGTCTCCCGTAGAGGAGACATCATCAGTGAAGCCAAGAGGCGGGAATGAGAGAAACGCCAACCAGAACTCCTATTTAAGTCCGCACTTAGGGAAAGGGGCCGCGGTTGGAGTTGCAAGCCGATGAATCACTCCGGATGCACCATGACTCTCTTCGTGGGCCCCACCTTTGCTCGCGCGCAAAGGTCGACGCATTCTCAAAGTCCGCTCGTTGCCCAGTATCCGTGCTTTCAGGTAGTCACTGAAGCTTTATAAGAGATTTTAATAACAACATGCTCGAGTCCTTGCCGGAACAGTCGGAATGTTCTACGCTTTATCAGCCGTACGGATATAGGAACGCTATTTGTCAACCAACCCACATACTAGGCCGCATACCCCCTGCGGCAGAGTATATTAATTTTCGTCGAAGGGCCAATAGCGTCCGTCTCAAGCAGAGGCTCAAACAACCGGCGGCGGAAGGCCTCCTAGACTCAAGACCTTTACAAACAACCGGAACGGCCCAAGTTTCCAGTGCCGTTTTAATGCATCGCCGCTTCAAAGGACCGGGGGGGCACTCGTGCTTTTTTTTTGTGTAAATATTAGGTAAAGAGTAAGTGACGTTATTAAAAAACAGTAGGGGCTCCAATCCACGCTGTGAAGTTTTTTTTTTTTTAGGAAAAACGCCACCAGGTGGTACTCTAGTCTGACGTCCCATAGAATTTCCGGTTTATAAAAAGAATAAACAAAGGCCACCTTAACACCGCTGCTTGAAATGTAGATAAAACGTTTAACGACCAATTCTCCAGGTGAACGCCAAAAGAACGAAGGAGTGCGAGATTAGTTAAAATGTTTTGGGTATTCTTGTAAACCAATTTGCCTCCTCCAAGATGTAATATTGTACAGCCGGAGGCCCTCGTTAAATCTCCAACTTCGTTGTCCGTGTAGCATTTATGCTTTCTAGCACTTGTGACATAAGCAAGCTCAACAGGCTTGCAAAGACGGTGCGACCGGAAGTCGCTTAAGACGCATGCGCCAGTTGATGTTTGTAAACAGCAAAAGGGTCTATACCAAATGACTGACGAGAGAAAAGTAAATGCACCGCACCAAAACTTTTTTTTTATATATAAAAGACCTCGTATGCTGCAGTTACCGCGGCAGCTTATGAAACCGCAATATTTACCGAGAAACGCATGCGGGGAGCGCTACGCTGCTTCGCATTGTTAGCGGGGCTAGTGACGTAACTCCCCACTTCGTCGAAAACCACTGAATCTGTACTTTTAGGTAGACTCATCCTGCAAACAGTGAAAAAAAATAATGGAGGGGAGGGTAAACGAGAATGGGTGACGGTTACGCTTATATCATAAATGTATTCTACAGGCGTGGCGACGGCAAAACTATGATTTCGCCCATACTGACGAAATTTAAGGTCTATACACGGCTCTTACGTAAGGCGTAAGAGCCCTATATACTGGAAGGTAGCGCAAACTATTGTTAGAAATTAGGAAGAGATCTTCCTCCTTGCCCATGCCCTTTCCCTCTGAACATTCCTCTTTGCCCTCGCTTCAATTGAACCGGGCGCGACACGTGACCGTTACCTTTCCATGATCCCGCGTAATTTCGAGGTCTGTTCTGAACCGGCGCCATTTTCGCGCGAGGTACGGCAATGGCTCAATTGCTTACTACTTAACGGCACGTTTTTTTTGTTTTTTTTTTGTATTATGACTTTGGCGGCAACGCGATGCCATCTTGCTGCGCTGTGGATTGTACGAACGGCGTTATGAAAGGGAAGAAGCTGATTACCGTCCCGACGGGACATAAAACCTTCAGCGACGTGAATAATAACTTTCGACTGCCTCCGAGGGAGATAAGTGTATTCAATGGATAGTTGAAGGTACGAGGCGCATAAATAGAAGACGCCACATATTCCTACGTGCGCATATGCACAGTTGCAGGTAGTAGTGGACGTTTATAAAATCTGTGCGATGTAAATCAATCTGCTGGTTTGGCAGAACGATCGGTAATGCTAAAAAGTACCGACAACTCCTGGGTTTGCAAGCGTTGAGTTGTCTTTCATTTGCCTAGCTCGACTACTGCTGAGTCTGCACGTGCCCGCGCCCATGCCTTTGCTGCCCACAACTCCTGAGATAGAGAATAGAAAGTTTTAGTATAGTGTACGCTAAGGATTGCGGGCTTTGCGAGCGCGTGCTCAACCCATGCTGAAAGCGACGGCACGAGCTCCCGCTAACAACGAGTCCTCGCCTACGATCCACTTAAACTGTCTATTGACACGCAGGAAGAGGTGCATTCTATCGCGTGCCTGCTCTCAGCACTTTCTGCAGTAAACAGGTAAACGCAACATATTTTCGCAGTGAATGTCGATGTCCCGAAATCTTCGGGACTACACTGGCATTTTTGTTTTTACAGCGGAGTTGTTCATGGCTGGGGTCCCGTGAATTTTTCGTGTGTGGCAACAGCACTGACGTCACGGCTTCGTGACGTCACATGACGTCACGAAGTCGTGTCACGCGACGACGATTTCCGCGCTAAATGTAGCGGGAAATGTCCCATTCTAGCGTGCCTAGTGCCATGTGTGTGCGCACCGTTCGTCACGATGACCCCCGATCGAGACAATAAATGTGTTCGCACCTCTGTTCAAATTCTATGTCACGTCTGTGTCATGTGCTAAATAGCTTGGCTGGTCATCCACGTTCACTGGGTGGAATGGCTCATCATTTTAATCGTCCGCGTTCAGCGGAATTGGAGAAAGCTTGTCTTCTCACCCGAGCAACTCAAACTCTGCTCGCGTTATTACATTTGCCGATCGAGACGTCTTTCCGTGCTTTAGAAC
Source organism: Ixodes persulcatus (assembly GCA_013358835.2). Lineage (NCBI taxonomy): Eukaryota > Metazoa > Arthropoda > Arachnida > Ixodida > Ixodidae > Ixodes > Ixodes persulcatus. The sequence goes on along the minus strand of JABSTQ010011182.1, from coordinate 739,069 downwards.
TCCAATAAAAGTATGGTGATAAATACGCCTAGAAACCCGGTCAAAGAAAGAAGCACCCAGGACGTGGCGTAACTTGCAACTGAACTTTACTGATGGAAATACCCCCCCCCCCCCCCTTTACAGTGAAGTTCAGTTGCAAGTTACGCCTCGTCTTGTGTGCTTCTTTCTTTGCCCGTGTTTTTAGGCGCATTTACCACTATGCATAAGTACCAACTAGCCCAACTCGCAGTTTTTATTACCAAATAAAGGTGCACAAACGCTAGTTTCTTCACGTTAAAAAACAAAACGGTCTTCATATCAGAAAAAAAAATCTAGTCTGCCGTATGCCATAGCAAACACGTACGGCCCGGCACGCATAGGTGCGCGCCTGTGGCGTGGAAGGAGGGAGAGGAGGATCGCCCTCGATGGAAAGGACGAAAACGCGGGGAGGGGGGAATTGCACGTTTGCAAGTATGGCCTCAAGGAGCCGCCGTCTTGTTCGCTTGGGGTGTGCTTGGGTGCGTCACAATCCGATTACGACGCCTTGCTAAAGCAGGGAACACATGAGCGTCAAAAACGGGCGCCGCGCGCTGATTCCCATAGCAACAGCCCAGGACGCCGTGACGTGGACCTATGCCAAGCCGCCACGTTCCAGCGTGCGCGCATGTTGCCATGGAAACTGCCGCGCGGCGCCCGTTTTTGTCGCTCATGCGTACCCTGCTTAAGGCGTCCTAATCGGATTATGTCGCGCCCAAGCACACCCCAAGCGAGCAAGATGGCGGCGCCTTGAGGCCGTACTTGCAAAGGTGTCAGCAGCGCCTCCTCTCGGCGCTCTGCGGTGGCCACGTGATTGGCGTAACGAGCCTGCGCAGTGCGCTTCTCAGCCTTGGGAGCCGTCTCCCGCGTCACAACCGCCGTCTCGACGTTTAGGATTCTTGTCTCTCGGAGTTTCGTTCAGACTACATGCGCAGGCAGATGCCGAAGTTGTACAGACGTCGTCGGATATCGTAGACACCGAAATGTGGTGAAGACTGCGGTGCAGGCGACACTTGCGCTTGGCACACGCCTGCCCCAACGGTGGCCCACCCGAATCCCGCCCGAGTTTCGGTGTCTGCTCGTGTTCAAAGAAAGATTTCACAAAATATATCCCCTTTTTCCCCGAGCAAATAACACCTTTTAGTAGTGCTTTTTAATATGAAATCACTCACAATCCCGAAATTTTCGCAATCGCCCTTTAAGCGTGAATTATTTAGGGGCTCTACATTCGTCCATCGTTCCCAGAAGGAGTTTCTTGTTTTTGAGCCGTCTATCATTGTGTTACGCGTTTGCCCATTTCGTTCTATTTGCTTTTTACCAGATTGAATGATCTATACGGGGTATTCACTGGACGCCAAATTTGAGGGCGATGTTCAGAGCCATGCTCAATGCGAGTTCACATTACCATGCTGATAAGATCGGTACTCTTGATAGTGCAAAATACACGTTGCAAAATAACTGTGAAAGCTCGGCGTCAGTACACGCTCAGCAGTCTCGCACACAGCTACGGCCGCCAGTGAATCCTCTGTATTAGCGGCGCGATGCTCTGGTGGCGCCCTCCTTTGGTTCCCTCTCGCGACGTTGCGAACAAGTTCGATCGTGTTTGTAAATAGAATGGTAAAAGCTTCAAATCACTGTGCTCTGAAACCAACACTGTCAACCCCGCCAAAAATGAAGTACTTACATTCCTCTTATTTTTGTCGATGAAAAAACCTTTGCTGCCGTCATTTGGCCAATCGTGAGAGGGCCGACCAGAGCGACGCTTTCGATCGCGCACGTCGCCAACAGGCGATTCTGTCGTTAAAGCGAGAGAAGTATAACGCATGGTAAATGAACGGCAGTAACAATCAAGCCCGTCGGAGACAGGTGACGTTTCAAATTAACAGCACGTCGCCGAAACAGAATCAGCCACTAAAAAAGAGGAGAAAGAAGGAAAACCATGTTGTTGTCGCCGTTGTTGCAGTTCTTTTCCTGACGCGAACTGTGCCTCGGTTGTTGCGTGACACGTTTCAAGTTGGACAGAACAGAGTGTAGGTTTTACAACCTTTCTTCCATCGCATTCATTGTTTTTACCTGGCAACGTCCGATATTGCAAACCCTAATTGTTTTCCCGTGCGCGTGTGCGTGCGTGCGTGCGTCTCTCTCTGTGCGTGCGTGTGTTTTTGCGTCCATGTACGCACGTGTGTGGGTACGCGTGTCTGTGTTTTGTTAGTGTTTCTTTTCCATTTCATACGCCAAGTCAAGGTTTCTTCGCGACGAGAAATATGCGACGTAAATACGCGAACACAGAAAGAGTTCAAAGCGTCAAAGAAGTACGTGTATGATGCTGCGTCGACGGCGCGAAATGCTTTGTTGACACGACGTGCAAACAAGGCACCTCGAGAACGCTTCTCCAATATCAGAAATAACGGCGTCATTTTTACGAAGCGCGGGGCCCGCGTGAACTAAGTGTTGTACCCATTCCCGAAAGCCAAAGTAATCAATCACAATTACAATCAGTCAACGCGGTCAAAAACTCTCGGTCGAGATTGAGTGATTATTCGACGCCCTAAAAGTTATTTCTTTACCAGACTAGAAAATGTAAAGTCCGGATATCTTTACACATTTTGCAAGCTTCAGTGTTAAACCTGCGGAAACGGTACTTCAGTCTTCGCGAAATTCATCTTCGGTATCAAGGAAGCAAGTCACTGGACTTCGTATCACCTTTAAAGGGATACTACAACGAAATTCTAGCGCCTATATTATATTCTAAATGCCAACCACGTTCTGGCCCCAACACGGAGACACCATTTTATTGCTGGAAAATAGAGCAAAACAGTATTTAGATGGATTAAACCGAATGTCGTTACGTCACTATGTACTTAAAAGCAGCGTTGCTCAGCGGAAGTACGGCAGCAAGCTGCGTGCGCACCATCCCTGCCGAACCGGATTTCCCTCCTCTCCCGGACTCTCTTGTGGGGAGCGGGCAGGGGCAACCAAAAACGGCCATTTTGTAACTCGGTGACGACGCTAAGTGGCAGAGCTCATAACCACGCCAGCCCCCAGGGAGCTTTGTCCATGCTGGAACAAGTCACGTCACGTGTGTGACGTCAAGAGGTCCAGCTCCAGAGTTCCAGATCTGCGCTCTTCGATGGCTGATCTTTGAGCGCTCGCTGGAATCCGTCCTTTGGAACGAAAATGTAGCCAAATGTTCAAGATTGAGTTGATCATGCTTAGCTTAGTTCTGCGAGCCAATGGGACAAGCGAAAGAAACGTCAAAAGCGAGCTGACATGGTATGATCGTCGTGTTTCTGCGCATGTTCGTTTACCGTTGAAGCAATCACGTACAGGAAATGCCCAGTGACTTGCGCCTTTGACGCAAAGTCCGGACTTAACATGAAGCTAATTATAGCCATTTCCGAAAACGAGATAGTTAAGTCAACACGACGTGTAAACAAAAAATCTTGCGATGATGGCAGCTTGGGCGAGTTGGTGCAGCATCATAACAACAGCGCAAAAACAACAACACACACAGGCAGGAGGCACAACCCCAAACGACAGGCAGCGCTGACTTACAACGGAATTGTATGTTTGGGTTCTTCCGCGCGAGGAACGAGGATTGCAAAACTGCTTCGTATTCTTCGTCTTTGCGAGAGGCGCAACCCTATCTATTGTTTCTCGCTGGCAGAAAACAAAGAATTTTCGGCCCAGGGAGAGATGTGACGCCAGTGAGATACGGAAAATATTGTTGCGCTTCTCGCGAAGCAGTTTTGCTATCCTCGTTCCTCGTGCGGAAGAACCAATATACCCCTTTCGAAAGTGTGCCCTCTGTTAGAAGCTGCGCAATCTCTGCACAATGGTGGAGACAAACGACACCGCCAGTGTTGGGACTCCATAAACCCTATTAATGCCCCTTCATTCCTATAGCTTACGATGTTTGAGATCTCACGTTCTGTGGTGTCGCTTGTTCCGCCATTGTGCTGTGCTTCCGATCAGAGCCGTTTATTGAAGAAGTTTGGCCATACATTGGGTTTTGAAAGTGCGAGCATCTCGGTGGCCACCCACAGTCCGACGGAACAAGAGCCCCTAGCGGTGCTCGGGTGATCAAATTTGTGGCCACGACTATACTTCGTTTCACTTATGTGCGAGCTGAAGGCAAAACTGAAGCGCGAGCACGGAAGCTCCGTTGCGTTCAGGCTTTGCTCGAGCGCGCGAGCTGGGGAGAAATGCAAAAAGCGCTGGTTCGCGCCTTCAAGCTTTGGCTTCGCTCGCAGGTTAAAGTGAAACCGAAGTATATTTGAGCCGTGCCGAGGCGGAAACTCCGCGTCTCAAAGACGCGGTCGCGCACACCACCTTTGCACTGCTTTCTTTCAGCCGGTCTCAGGACGCTGTTCTAGCAGTGCAGACAAAGGCATGGGCACGAGCGCGTGGCTTTGGAAAGTGCCTCCTATGCACGAGGTCTCGTACAAACAAAAGCGTTTCGCTGAGCTAGGCTCACGCGCCTGTGCCTTTGTCTTTACTGCAGACATTTGTTAGATGGAGTAGACCGAATGTCGTTACGTCACTATGTACTTAAAAGCAGCATTGCTCAGCGGAAGTACGGCAGGAAGCTGCGTGCGCGCCATCCCTGCCGAACCGGATTTCCCTCCTCTCCCGGACTCTCTTGCGGGGAGCGGGCAGGGGCAACCAAAAACGGCCATTTTGTAACTCGGTGACGACGCTAAGTGGCAGAGCTCATAACCACGCCAGCCCCCAGGGAGCTTTGTCCATGCTGGAACAAGTCACGTCACGTGTGTGACGTCAAGAGGTCCAGCTCCAGTGTTCCAGAGCGCTCTTCGATGGCTGATCTTTGAGCGCTCGCTGGAATCCGTCCTTTGGAACGAAAATGTAGCCAAATGTTCAAGATTGAGTTGATCATGCTTAGCTTAGTTCTGCGAGCCAATGGGACCAACGAAAGAAACGTCAAAAGCGAGCTGACATGGTATGATCGTCGTGTTTCTGCGCATGTTCGTTTACCGTTGAAGCAATCACGTACAGGAAATGCCCAGTGACTTGCGCCTTTGACGCAAAGTCCGGACTTAACACGAAGCTAATTATAGACATTTCCGAAAACGAGATAGTTAAGTCAACACGATGTGTAAACAAAAAATCTTGCGATGATGGCAGCTTGGGCGAGTTGGTGCAGCATCATAACAACAGCGCAAAGACAACAACACAGGCAGGAGGCACAACCTCAAACGACAGGCAGCGCTGACTTACAACGGAATTGTATGTTTGGGTTCTTCCGCGCGAGGAATGAGGATTGCAAAACTGCTTCGTATTCTTCGTCTTTGCGGGAGGCGCAACCCTATCTATTGTTTCTCGCTGGCAGAAAACAAAGAATTTTCGGCCCAGGGAGAGATGTGACGCCAGTGAGATACGGAAAATATTGTTGCGCTTCTCGCGAAGCAGTTTTGCTATCCTCGTTCCTCGCGCGGAAGAACCAATAGACCCCTTTTGAAAGTGTGCCCTCTGTTAGAAGCTGCGCAATCTCTGCACAATGGTGGAGACAAACGACACCGCCAGTGTTGGGACTCCATAAACCCTATTAATGCCCCTTCATTCCTATAGCTTACGATGTTTTAGATCTCACGTTCTGTGGTGTCGCTTGTTCCGCCATTGTGCTGTGCTTCCGATCGTTCAACAAGGGGCACGTGACTTTCCAAAGGGTTTATAGACCTATTAGCGGCGAGATGTTTTGGTGGCGCCCTCCTGTGGTTCCCCCTTGTGACGTCATTACCTTGCAAACAACAAGTTCGATGGTGTTCGTTATTAGCATGGTGGAAGCTTGAAATCATTGCGCTCTCAAAGGAACACTGCCAACACCGTCAAAATTAAAGTTCTTTCATTCCTCTTATTTCCGTCGATGATAAATCCCCTTTCCGACGTCATAGTCAGCGTTCGGCCAATCGTGGAAGGCCGACCACAGCGACGCTTTCGGTCGCGCACGGGGCTAATTGCTAAATTACCCAAGCAACCAGGAGAATTCAGGGAGCAGTGTTCGACGCGCCGCACGTACTGCTGTCTGCAGCAGTAACTGTTTTAAAGCAAATGGCATCTTGCACGCGCGTTCGTCAACGCTTTATTTTGGTTATTTACTTCGAATCTTTCATACGGGGAAGGCGTGCGCGTGCGGCGCGCGGAACACCAATCCCTGCATTCTCCTTGACGCTTGGGTAACATGCAGAGCCGTGGTAACATGGCAATAGGTCTATAGGAAGTATTCACTGGCGGCCATAGCTGTGTGCACGACTGCTGAGCGCGTGCTGATGGCGAGCTTCCACAGTTCTTTTGTAACGTGCATTTCGCACCCTCAAGATTGCCGGTCTTAGCAGCCTATTAAGGTGGGCTCGTTCAGAGCATGCGCTCTAGAGATCACCCAAAAATATGGCGCCCAGTGAATACCCCTTATAGACCTATTGCTATATTACCCAAGCATCAAGGAGAATTCAGGGATTGGTGTTCCACGCGCCGCAAGTGCTGGCCTCATCAGTAGTAACTAGTTTAAAGCAAATACCTAAAACAAAAGGCATCTTGCACGCGCGTTCGTCAACCCTTTATTTTCGTTATTTATTACGAATCTTTTATATGGGGAAGGCGTGTGCATGCGTGTGGCGCGTGGAACACCAATCCCTGCATTCTTCTTGATGCTTGGGTAGCAAATGGTCTATTGTAGTTTATTGAGTTGGAAGTCCGCGCTGTGTGTCTCTTGGGTGTGTGTCCTGTGTGTGTGTGTTGTTGTTTTTGCGCTGTTGTTGCTATGACTTATTTTCGATGCGTTTCTTTCGGCAGCCGCCCCAAGCTTCTCCTCATCTCCTACGGCGGCAATGCAGCCATGCGCACGGGCAACCCATTCGCTCAGGAGGAAGTGAAAACGTTCTCCACGCTTTCAGTTGATCCATCTCCTAAATCTTGGCTATCTGCTCGTAAGAATCGTGGAAGGCGCCACCCTCATCTACGAACACGAGTCGACAACATCCTGTTCAATGACACCAGACGATCCAGCAGCCCTGATTGGAGCGTCGTCTAGAGCTACGTGATGCTCGAAGCGTGCATGCTCCTCCATACGTATGTTCGCCTCGAACATGTATGCAGACAGTGTTTGAATGACGGCCGTCATACAAGGAAGGAACGCCCCTTAGACAGTGTTTGCAGACTGTCTTTTTGAGCGTGCCTTAGACGATTCCATCCAGTTCAATGACACCCGACGACCCAGCACCCCTGATAGAAGCGTCGTCTAGGGCCATATCGACGTCGTCGCCATCGACCTATAAGTATATTACGGGAAAAAGCCCGGACGACCTAAAACAAAACTCCGATAAAACAAAAACGGCAACAAGAACCCTTACGCGACGCGAGACAGACTCTCAATTAATCTTCGGGCAGGCCGCGAAGAACCCAATGTTTCCAGCTCTCGTAAAGCCTCGCCTTTGTAAGGGAGCGAAACGGTTCATCGATTATTTTTAATCAATATAGTCGTCCGTACGAATGAGCACTATGTATAGTTCGAAAGACTGAGGGAGACACAAAAAGAAGTAAGAAAAGGAAGGGAAAAGGAACTATTTCACGTTAGGATGAACCGCAGTGGACGCTACGAGCCATCCCAGCCCATACAGCGCTGGGAAAGAATCACGCGACTACGCGCCTTGCTGCGCTTTTCCGACGGATCACGTGACATGGCATCAGATTGCTTGGCCCGTAGTGTCGGTCCATCCTAAGCTGAAACGGAGTAGAGACGTTTGCAAGTACGACTTCTGGGCGGCGCCATCTTGCTTCTGGTGTGGGTAGACCGTAGCAGTGCTGGGGCGTACCCACAGCTTCCAGACTGGCGATAAAGCAAAGCGTTTTCCATTCGCGGTGGCCAGACTAGCTCTCGAAGCGCGGCTGCTTTAGATATATAGATAGTTTTCTTTTCTCTCTTGTTGATTGTTTCTTGCGCGAGAGGTACCGTCCTCCTATCACGACGCTCGATCACATTAGATTTCCGATACCGGGTTCGAAAGCTTTCGTGCGAACAAGTCCGGCTGTACTAGGGTGCCTTTTGTCGTCTCCCAATTACGATGTGTTCAACTTGCGCCCCGCCCGAATCCTACCTAATTAGGTTCGTATTTCGGTCGTCGAATAAAAAAAAACGGGAACCTTGCCTTTTATTCTCCAGACCGTTTTTGTTATTGTTTTGGTGCCTGTAAACGTGACCGCGCAAAGCTCCTCGCCCGCACCGTTTCCTCCTTTCCATCTAGGGGAATCCTCCTCGCCCTTAGCATGATCCGCCACAGTGTAAACCAATGTCTGAAATGGGGAAGAGAAATTTCTCCTCGTCCGTGCCCTTTCCCTCTCAAAAGTACCTCCCCATGAACCCGAGCGATTCGGTGGCCTGCTATAAACCGACGCCATCTTCGTGCGACGCGTGGCGAAGGCTCCGTTGCTTACAACCCGGCCGTAGATTTTTATTTTTTTTTATTACGATTTTGGTGACAACGCGATGCCATTCTGCTGCGCTGTGGCTTGTACAAGGAGCGTTACGGGGGATCGGTGGCCGAGTGGGCTAGCGCACACTAGGGTGCCTTCATGTGCGCAACTGCCTGTTTCCCTTTCCCACACCCTCTTCCACCGCCATTTTGTTCCTCTCATTGTTTCCCCGTGCGCCGGAAAGTGGCCTTTGTGTCCATCGGTCCTCCCATCCGAGGGGGAAAATGCTAATCCTCCCTCCGTGGGTTCCACAACGCTGCTCCGAACTTGTGAGATAAGGTGCTTGTTTCCGGGAGGGTTATAAGCCCCACGGATTATCGCCGAGAACCAAAATGGCTGCTGGTTTGTCGGCGAGTGGTATTACAAAGGGTGGCATCACCCTAGCAAAGCGCACATGAAGGCTCCCTAGCGCACACCAGCTCGGAGCACGTGGAGCGAAAGCTCGCGCTGCAGAACCCAGGGATCCTGGCTTCAATCTCCACCCCTGCCGGTTTCGATCTGGATGAGCATCGTACCGGCGTGCGGTCGTGTATCACTACTGCGTGGTGCACGTTAAAGACCCCAGGCTAGCGGTTGTAGCGCACTGGCTAAATTGCTCATCTACAGCGAGTGACTCGTCGCAACATTAAAAATGGCTGATCAACGACTCGCTGTATAAATATCCACAGAACCCCTAATTATTATTCAAGGAGCGTTACGAAAGGGAAGAAGCTTTTGCCGTCCCGACGGGAAAAGAAAATCTTCAGCGACGAAGACAATGGATCCACCGAATCGGTCGGAAAAATTTCGACTGCCTCCAAGGGAGACTTTGCGAGTAAGTCATTGTAAAACTGGATCGTATTACCTGTCTCTTTCGGTCTCGTCGATGAAGATCGCCTAGTACGAGCATGAGACGAGACAAACACGGAACTAAATTACGGGCACGAAGAACTTTGACACGTCTTTTCCCGCGTATTTGATAACGGAAACTGACTCGCTCGCTCTTGGCTCGCATGCATCGAGTCGGTCGAGTTAAGAACGATTCGTGAGAGACTCGGGTGAGAGGGTTGTATGCTACCGCGAGCATATCCCGTCCGTGAAGGAGAGAAATGTGCAGTAGTTACGGATGTCTTTGTTGTTAAACAGGAGTGTTTCTTGAAAAGGCGACTGATCCAGATGGTGACAAATGTTGGAGTTATTGCCTCGTAGCAATAAATATTTTGTTGTCATCATCATTATATGTGATTTTTCCTCTGTGATCAATAACATATAATTTATTGACAAAAACAAAATGCTCTAGTCTTTTTAAGGCTTTCCTGAAGATCTCTCTGCCCTCATTTGTAGCTCACGCAGTAAGCCGCCAAGTTCTGAAATAAAAAAGGCCTCGGTAATTTCCCTTGTCACCCTGTGTTTTGGACAGACATAGAGACAGGGTGACAAGGGAAATTATCGAGGCCTTTTTTATCTCAGAACTTGGCGGGAGATGCGTCAGCGAACCGTCAGTGGCGTTATCTGACAAAGAGTTCGGGTACCTGCGATCGACTATGACGGGCATTACGTAGCCACTGATTGGGCCTATCGCGACACAATATGCTGCTTGGTTGGCACGTTTGTGTGTGTCTATATATTTTTATCTGATTAAGATGCCTCTTGTTTTCTTCCTTTCAATTTTGTGTAATAAACAACAGTTGTTAGTTCAGCACCGTCCTGTCGTGTTTGTTCCTTTACTCTTGTCCAAGTTTCTTTGCCGCTGTTTCTCCCCAAGATGTGGACCTCAGCAACAACGTGCGCCTAGATCCCCCCACACTCCGCCTTTCCCTCACTCTTATTCAACCATCATCACCCCAACTCACTCTCCCTTCCTCCCACCGTCCACACCAAGTGAGGCCACCAAGCCACGCGGGGGGATTAAAATAAAATACGTTTGAAAGAAAGTGCGCCTAGACGCTCCTAAGTGAGCCGGCCTGTAATCCGTGTGGCATCGCATGCGGCGACTTGGACAAATTTGTTCATGAAATAGGACGAGAGTTCTGCTATACAACGTAAAAACCCTAACGTTTCTAAACCTATATTCGAGTTCATGAGTGCACGAGGATGTCTCGAACGGCTAATGTATTCGCGAGCAGAATTAGAGTCGCTCAAGTTCGAAGACAAAATATTCTTCAATTCCGCTGACACCTGGACGATTTTAATTCTAATGCTTAGCAATGCTTGTACCGATAATTTTGGGACATCGACACGCACTGCAGAAATTTATTGCATTTAGTTGTTTATTGCAACATGTACTGAGAGCCGGTAGATCACGAAAAAGACTATTTCCTGCGAGTATAAAAAAATTAAGTTGATTTGTAGAATCGGGATTACTCGGGTTCGGAAGATAAAAGGCACCACGAAGCGTATACCGGTGTATTTTTACGTGATCTTTAGCACTGCCGATTGTTCTGCTAAACCAGGTGCTCTCTTTGTTTTTCACATTTGTGAAAAAAAAAAAAAGGAAAGCTACCAGCAACTATAAATATGCGCGCGCAGGTCAATAATGGTCTACACGGCTTGCATACTCGTCCGGATTTATGCCCCCATTAAATACAGGTACATTTGGTGGCTAAACAAGAATGCTGGTTTGATAGTTCTGCTTAAAACTAAAAATTAAGTTCTTTTTTTTTTCAAATGGAGCCAAATCTAGAAACCGGAACCCAGACAATTTTGGCTCAAATTTTCAGTAAATCGGGATGTGCATCGTTTCCAAAAGGTATCGAAGTAATATTGGTCAGACTATGCGATGAAAGCCACATACAACTTAAAGGTGCCCCGAGGAGGTTTTTGAGATCGCCTAAATATACACCAACTCATGTTTACAAACAAACCGGAGCGCACTTACTTCTTATCGCAATTACCGGGCCAACATTTGGTCTACGGGCCGGCGTCATGTAAGAGAGCAGACGACAATCAGAAACGTTTGAAAGAGCAGACGACACTTCGAACGATCAGGCGGTCGTTTGAACTTGAAGACGCACTGAACGTAGTCCGCAGGTGGTCCGCACAACATGACGGTTTTCTGGCGTTCAAGTTGCAACAAAACAAATAAATCTGATGACCACAAGTATCCGAGAATTCAACCCAAAGTGCTTCCCGCCCAAGCAATCGTTGTCCGACGGCGTCTGCTTTTCCCTTTTCACGGCACATATCCAGATTCTCAAACGAACCGAGCACGTGAAAACTGACCTTCAAACCTTTCTCGACTTTTTTGGTACGGCCCCAGTCGCGGCGTTTTGACGAGAAGGCAGGTTTTTGTCTGGTTTCTTTCAAACAACGCAGGAATACACGTCTGGCATGGGGACTTCTGCCCACAGCCCCAGACCGGAACTGCGCCCGACGCGCCACCACCGCGCCGTGACGTCACAGAGTTGAGTTCGTGTATAGCGAAAACTCACTCTGCTGGCTCTAAGGCCCGCTTCAGACGGGGCAATTTCACCCAGCAACTTGACGTCGCAACACCAGCAACACGGGCCGCTCGCGTTAACACGCAGCAACCGAATTGCTACGACTTAGCATCTTCATCATCATGAAATTTGATTTTTCTTGCACTATTAGAAGCACAGCTACGCGTTAAAAACGTGTTTTTATATCTTTGAGTGGCGCTGAGAATACTACCCTTTCTGAAAAGGTTTATTTCCAAAAATGATTGATTTCAAACCAGAACCAAGTCTTTAGCTGTCATCATCACCACCACAGGGGTGTCACGTGAAAACATCGCGTCCCTGATTGGCTGCTGCCGCTTCAAACGACTCCGAGTTGTTAGAGTTGCTTGCCCGTTTTGAGCCGGACCCGATCTCAGCAATGCGTGTCGATCTAGGGAAAGCTAGGGGACAACCCGCCAGCAACCTGAGAATTGCTGGAAAAGTTGCCCCGTCTGAAGCGGGCCTAGGGGTATTCACACGAGAGAGAAATCCCGGGGATTTCTCCCCGGCACGCGCATCCCACGACGAAAACGTCAGGCTTTGCGATGTGCAAAAGCCTCGCGTTTTCATCTCGTGAGGCGCGCGTGCCGGGGAGAAATTCCCGGGATTTCTCCCTCGTGCGAATACCCCTTAAAGGGACCATGAAGGCAATTTAACTTTTTTTTAAAAGAAGGTGTTTTCGGAAGCATTGGGGTCCTGGCATGCCACACAATTTTTTCTAGAACTTTGTGACTCTTATTTCTGTACCTGCAAATAAATCTGCGAAACCGAAACAAACATTCAGATTTCTTCCCTTTTTCGCCTCTGGAAAGAGAAGTGACGTCAAGGAGCACTGTCGGCATCGGTAGGATTTAGTGCACACTCAGTGTGGTTCCCGTGGTTCGCTATAGTGCACGGCGGTCTGTGAAGAAAACCTGGAAGAAATGGGCGGAAACGCCGCGCCCGCAAACGAGTTTGAGCTCCCGTTCAGCGTCCTCACGCCGACTGAACGGGAGATGGTGGTAAGGACGCAGAACTCTGGATTGGCGCTTTACGAAGGCGCCCCAGACCTACCACCAGCTCCTCGGTCGCCGCCTCAGAGCGACTCCGGCTGACGTGAAGGTGCTGCTCAAAGTCTTCTGGTCGGAAATGCAACGAACAAATCCTGACACCGCTGTCCACAGCTCTACGCAAGACGACGGCGCGCAACCAAATGCTGCGCATTGCTGCATCGGTCGGCAGTTTATGCAAACTAACGTCGCCCGATCGACCACACGTCTTTAGCCGACTTTTCGCGCAACCTACTACTGCACATTAACGCGGCATGATTGGTGAGACACCAGTTTGCAAAGCGAACACGAGACGACGCACGAAACCAGAACCAAAAGTCCGCCGCCCCCGGCGCTCGTACCTTTTTCTTTTTTTTCCACGGTTGCTCGATGCTTGTTACGCGCACGAGGTAGTAGTGCGGGATGCGTTCAACCAGTGACAAACGGAGGGATCGCTTCAGATTATGCTTTTATACACGGTATGAAACCTATTAATTCCCAACTACAACTTTAAAAGATTATCCAACGTTCAAATGAACTTTTTTCATCACATCTCACCACCGAAATCGAAACCAAGAGCGCGTCTATCGTTTGAACCAATCACCAGACGAGGAGCCCGTTGTCGTCACGCTTCAACGGCGCACTTTAGTTCACCTTTCTGCCGCCGCCTCGGTGGGGTCTCAGGCATCGTTCCCGGCGCTATTATTACCGCGCCTGTTTGCTCGATTGGTGCGGCACCCAAACTTCTGTTCGGGCTAGAACTTGGTCAACAGTATCTGAGACGTGCCTGACATCCATTTCAATCGTCGAATAAAACTTCGAAACTGCCTTCATGGTCCCTTTAAGGCTAATTTTTAAAAAGGCAATCAAAGATACACCGAGGTCTTCTGAGGCGATGGGAGGAGGATGTTCCGAAACCACTGCCAGCCCACAGCAAGCGAAGGATCCTCGCAAAGTCTCGAACGCGCGCGACTCGTCGCCCCATTGGTCCGTGCCTACTCGCAAAAAAAAAAAAAAAAAAAAAAAAAAAAAAGGTGTGGATGACGCTTAGCGGCTTTGTGTCCGACGTGCGTGTTCCATGTACACTGGTCGACACATAGCGCGTGTGGCAACTGGTTTCATTTTATGTTTTTTTTTTTTCTCTTAAAATCGAAAGGCTGTTATGAAAAGTATTACAGCGGTGAAAATGCTCACTTGGGGCACAAACCTACGCCGTAAAGTTTGGTGCCCTCGCCAATATATCCTTCGGAAGTGCGGAACGGCGCCGACAGTGGCGTACCAACCTGGTTTTGAGTGGGGGGGCACACCAGACCCCCCCCCCCTTCCCCCGGGGGCCGGGGGGCGGTGCCCTTGGTATCCCTTGGACGCCGCCGGCCAGTGTTTGCCCTGCCCAGTGATGGCTGTTTCAGGGGGGGGGGGGGGGGGGCAAAACACATGACTTGCCCCCCCCACTCTGAGAACTGGGGGAGCAAGCGCCCCCCTTGCCCCCCCCCCCCCCCCCGGTTGGTACGCCCATGGGCGCCGATATCGTGTTTGCGCTATACAGTGTCGCACAGTGCGCCACAGAGCAAAGCGACATCACTTGAGCTTGCTGAAACCATATCTAGAAGCCCAGGAGTCGATGGCTTGTACTAAGCACCAAAATGGCGACGCCTACGAGACAATCGGGGGTGTTTTTCTAACGATTAACGGTTTTATTAACAAATCAATTATTACAAAAGAGCTAAAAAAAAAAGCCGTGAAAGTTAATGCGGACCGTGCAGCTGAGTTATATGGCCAGGGGGACCATAACATAGTCGCAGTTTCGTACTTCAGCCTCATGTTCTAGGAAAAAAAGACCGGGCACCAAATAGCCAAAGAAAAACATGTTTTTCGTGTAAGACTCGTCAAAATAATAGGCGCTGGAGAAAATCCGTCACTGGCATTAAGTCCTCATTTCGAACTCTTTTTGTTCACGTGCCGCCCATAAAAAAGCACGGCGAAAGAGCCGAAGCACGCTCCTGATCTCGCCACACCGCCATGTCCTTCCGCACGATAAAGTCCGTCTGCTATGTTCACCGAATGACAATAGATCTTTTTCGTTTACTCTCGTCTCCGGCAACCTTGTAGGCATTTCCCGTATGGGTATGAGCGACGAAAACATAATAAAACATTTCAACCTGCCAGGGTTGAGCAGAAATACTCAAAAATGTATTTGGAAATACAAATACTGGGATACATTAAAATAGTAGCTAAAATACTGACACTGAAATATATCTGTAAAAGTGTATCGCGATACCTATCGGAAATACATTTTAAATAGAGCCAAAAAGTCTTTGGAAATACAAATACAGGAATACATTTTAGGGAGGGCAGAAATACAAATTCAGGAACACATTTTAGGGAGGGCAGAAATACAAATACAGAAATACTGATACTGCAATACATTTTTCGAATTTGTTTGAAACACCAAATGATATGAAGCCTGAAGTTGGAAGTGGAAGTTTTGGATCCCGAAATTACTTTCTCGTAGGCTTGGCACTTTGCCTTGAAGGTAGTGGTTTCAGACGACGAAATGTCTTCAATGGGCTCAAAAAAAAAAAAAAAAAAGTTTTATCAAGGACTAACCGCGGTCCCTTCCCTGACATCCTGTCTGTCTGAAGAGGGATGCGAAAAGACTTCCACCTCTAAATAAATTCTATAGTATGTTATCCTAAATCCCATCAAAACGTCACCACGCCCCTGTCAACATTGATCACAAGACGTGACGGTGGAACGAACTGGTATTCTTGATCTGTAAGTGCGGCCTTGAACATGAAACTTTACCACGCTGCTATATGAAAGGACAATACGTACTTTCGTTGTAGGTTACCTCGTTGAAGATCCTGCAGGCAGTGTCATTTAGAATAGTGGACCACCTGAAGCATTCTGTAACACATGCCTATTTTCAGTTACGGTTGAAAAAACGATACGGTGGCATCCCTGTTGTGAAGGTCCTTCCTGCCGACCCCCCGCCACCGACGCATGGATTGCAGTCCTCAAGTCTCGCCTAGCATCATCAAAACCGAGGCCTCGTGGATTGCGATTTGATATTGCCGGTGCAGGTGCGAGCTCTCCGAGAAACAGCGCGCTCGAGACGAGTCGCAGGTTAACGAAGTCTGGGTCGGCACAGCGAGGACACGTCTGGCCTCCTTCCTGGGTATCGGATCACCAGAGCAGCGGGTCACGTTCACGTCGGCTGATGACGTACCCTTGAGCCGTGCAATATTACGAATGCAGCCGCAGACGCATTCGAATATGTGTTGAACCTGACTGCGTGAGTCATCCTACTATTTCAAGCCAACCACCGCCAGGCTCGTGCTGCAACGGACTGTGACTCAGCTTTGCCGGCTGGGTGTACTGTGTACACTAAGGCGAGAGAGACGGTTAGCAGCGGGCATTGGATTCCGGCAAACAATGACTCAAGAAATCCCTACCTAAGGACCTGCGGCAGAAGATGCTCTGACTCCACCCCTGGCACGCCACCTGGTTCGAGCCTGACTAGGCAACACTTCTCAAAAGAGAAAAGACGCATAGAAAAAAGGTTCGGGGAAATCAAATAGGAACCCTGGTCAGCATGGTAACAATGCTCCAGCTTCTCCTTGACCTGTAGGTGTAACCAGACTTGTACACGTTACTGAAAAATAGTAAGGAATTACAGTTACAATTACTCAAGGCTAAATTGTAATTTATTACAATTACAATTACTCTCCCATAAAAGTAAGTGATCGTTACCCCAAAAAATAATCCGTTACTTTTGTGGCGTTACTTTCAACAATATTGTCTACAATTAAGAAACAAATGGAAGAGGGTTATTTATGTTCTTATTGTTGCAACCTGTTCCATTTAATGTCCTTGAGTACTTTGAGCAACAGCTGACTCTCGAAAGTCTCGTCAGACATTTTGCACTATTTCTTACTGAAGATGTCGACTGTTACGCTGAACACCCTTTGAGCTGAGGCACTGTATGGGAGTGGCATGTTATTCCTCACGAATGCTTTATGCTCTGCATCGAGCTTCTTCAGCGAAGCAATGGAAGTACTATTTACTTCGAAGATAGAGCAAAGCTTCGTCGTAGCAGCCGTTGTCTGATATTTGAGAGTTTTAGTAGATCGTTCCGATACCTCCATACCACCGATAACGTTATGATGAATACGCATGTGCGCTGGCGGAGTATCGGGTATTGTTATCGGAGTCATTGGACCAATCTACTGAAATTCTCCATTGTCGAAATCGCGAAAGCTGTAGAAGTCACCATACATCTGGCCAAAACTAGAATAAGAATTAATTTAGGTCCATCTTAGTATACCGGCATATACTGCCAGACAATAGCAAAACATAGTTGTAACAGAAAGGTATTATCGATATTCTTCTTTCTTTGGTTCTGAACAGGTCGAGCCTCGGTTGAAACGTTGGTGAATAAAAAAAGGTTTCCAGTAGATAAATATAAGTAATCGAAAGAAAAAAAAAAGACACTCATAACAGCAATTAATTAGAACGTCGGATAAAACAAGAAAATGTAAACGCACGTTTGTTGTGTGTACCTTTCCTGATGCCTTTCAAAAACGCACGGAGCACGAACCGACTGCAGTTTACTCCGATGTTCTCCAGATAGACGTCTGCTGATGCCACGGGCAGCGATAGGCAGAGTACTAAGTAAGCCGCGCTATGGCCCCACTCGCGAATTTCACTCTCCTCAAGCCCAGAATATCAAGTCTACGTCAGCCACCATTGTTTTATTTGTAAAAATATCTGCTTGGGATAAGATGCGTCCTGCTGGGGTAGAAATGGGGAGAAGAAAAAAGGAAGACTATTACCATTTTTCAAGTGCTCGCAAAAAGCTGACTCATAAAAATGGTGACTGAGATGCAGATAACGTGGGTGGAATTCACAAATGAAGTGGACCAACCCTAGAAGTTGGACTACAAAAGAGTAAGTAGCTCTTAAAACAGGGTCAAATAAGGTGAAAGAAGCAGAAAAACATACATCCTGTTTTCTAAGAAAAGATGGTAAGGGTGCAGCAACGAACGAGGATGCTTGTGGCAATAACACCTCCACATATTATCACATCCCTTTTAGTGGATTTTAGGGCAGTCGGAGCGTTGTCTCGTGTTGTGACATTATGAAAATGGTCGTAGTCACTATAACCGAGAAAGACATTGTTAATTCTTGTCTGTGCACTTGCCACCTGGAGCTTCTCGAAGAGGCACACAATCACTTGGTGTCCGCCTCGCCCCGCCTTCGATCGCAAAGAAAAACAAAGGGACTAAAAAAAGCGGATAAAACTTGCCCCCCCCCCCCCTTTTTTTTTTCTCTTATATTTGTAGAGATGTTCATTTGGATATTTTGATTCAGATTCAGAAGCTTAGTGTTGCAAAAAAAAAAAAAAAGGCTTTGCGGAACTGAAGAGTGCCAAGCCTTCCTTTGCGGTGTCACTGCGCTCGACTTTACCAGAATAAAAACAACCCTTACTTTAAAAAACAGGGGGGGGGGGGGGGTGTCCTGAAAAAAAAAAAAATGTAACGGATTACAAGGAATCCGTTCCGTAAAAATGTAAGGGAATTACTTTGAAATTACTCAAAAAAATATGTAATTATTCCGTTACTAAATTACTGATAAATGTAAGGGATTACAAGTAATTTCGTTACTTGTAACGGATTACGTACAAGTCTGGGTGTAACCTCAGAAAAAAAAAAAGAAAAAAAAAAAGATGCGTTTGGATTTTTTTTTTCGGTGCGGGGTGGGGGGGGGGGGGGAGGATTTCTCAAGAAACGTAACGAAATATGTTTCACCCCAATTGTATCGCGATACAACGTAACATTCAAAATGTATTTCGATACAAGAATACAGATATTGGTGAAAAAAAATGTATCGCGATACAGAAATACAGGTACGAAATGTATTTCTGAAATACTATCGCGATACATTTGTACCGCGATACTGCCCAACCCTGCAACCTAAAAATAGTAAAAAATAGAGGGGAGGCAAAACGAGAGTGAATGACGGTTACGCCTATATCTTCAATGTAGTCAATTGGCGTGGCGATGGCAAAATCAATGTCTTCGCCCATACTGGAAGTGAAGATATTTTCGAGATGGCGGCGCCTTTGTGAAAAGGGTCTATAGACGCACACGCGAACACAGCGCTGAGGCCACAGCTCAAGACGCGCCAGTGACCGAATGATAATTATTATTATTATTATTAGGGGCGAAGCTCCTTAGGGGCTAGCCATGTCCGTCCGCCGTCCGCTGTTCGCCGTAGGCCGGCGTCGGGTGCTCGTGCTTCTGCTCGTGAGATCACCTGCTCCCGAGCACGTGAGCACATGCTCACGTGCTCGTGTAGGGCAAAAAAAAAATTGGAAAAAAAAGATGAACAAAATTATGAAAAAAGAAAAATAAGAAAAAAAAAGAAAAAAAGAAAAAAAAAAGAAAAAGAAGAAAACCACACATTCTCCTACTGACATGAATGAAAAGGCCCAAAGAAAAAGAAGAAAAAAAAAGAGTAGGGGGTTCTGAGATGCCATCCCATCTGTCTGCTTAAAAAAAGAAAAAGAAGGAAACCACACATTTTCCTACTGACATGAATGAAAAGACTCGGCATGCTGCGGCTCGGCGTCTACGCAGACACGCACCACCAGAGCTTCGCCCCAAGCAACATCATTCACCACGTGGAGATGCGGTCAATTTTTATTATTATTATTATTATTATAGTTCTGCCAAAGTCAACGCGGTAACTAGCCAAAGCCGGGCGAGCCGTAGCGTTGGCGGTGACAACCGTTGACGGCGACGGCGCGAGTCGGGAGCCGGATGCATTGCTCTTATGTTCAACGTTATGATGTCAGTGAACATGCATGAATGAGGCAATATTATATTTGCCAAAAGATACATGAAAGATGGGCGCACCGTGCGCCTGTCTCCGGGCCGCTCCAAGCATCAAGTGTCCCGCGTTCCCACGAGCGCGCATCCCGCGAGGGGCACGTTCTCGGTGCACCGCGCAAGCGGATGTTGTTCTTGCATCATACGGCGAAACTTGAACGTACACCCAAGCTACACAACCCGTGTGCGCCCGTTTTCCGCGCTCTTGGGATGCGCGTTGGCGCAAGCCCACTTCGATATACACACACTCGCAGACAACACCTGGCCTCTTCTTTAGACGGCTGCTCCACACCCATCAGGGGGTCGCGAGGCGCTCATTTGATCGAATGACGTTTTAGCGAACGCCCACGTTTCACCGAATGACACTTTAGCGAATAGTCGGACGCCGCGAAGCGGCGTTTTCGGGTGGGCCAAATGGGTTGACATTTTTGTAATGAGCCGCCACAGACTGTCGCCACGAGGCGGCGTAAGCCCCGTTAAGCGCGAGACAGATGGACGGCGGAATCGTCCGATCCGACAGTCCGAACGCCGCTCCGAATTGCCGCACGCGACAGTTTGAGACACACGCTTCCGACCTTGCATGCGACACGACGATCCGTTCAGCTCCGCCCAGGAGATCCAAGCGCTCCAGCTGAGGTCCGCGTTCGTAGATCTCTGGTCCCAGATTGACGGTTTAGCTCGCACGAGCGAAGTTAGGAGCTCGTTCTCGCTAGCGCGTGCATTCTTTGCCGGGGCCATCTTTTTCGAATGGGTCAGCGGGATCCACGCGTCCGGCTTTCCGTCGCCCGTCCCGTTTTCTTGTTCGTCCCGCCAGAACCAGTACGTCATCATGACGTTCGCGCTAGCTGTGCTGTCATTGGCTGGACGCTTCCGACAGTTTGTCCGCCGTGCGAAACTATCTGGCACGTTGGACGCACGCCGCATCGCCGATCCGACGTCTGTTGCGACCAAATTTTTCGGATCAGGCATTCGTAATGCCGGATCGCACGTCGGATCGGATGGATTTCTCGCGCATGTGTCTCGCGCTTTATTCGCTAAAACGTCGATTCGCTCAAATGTCGCTGTTCGCTAAAACGTCATTCGCTCATGTGATATGGACCCGCTGCCAGCGCTGGGTTGTCTTTCGGTGGCCTCGTCTGTCATTGGAGTGACCAATGATGCTGGGGTTGTAGATGGCGAGCAGCGCACCTGTTTGGCTATCGCCGCCTCACTTTTTCGGTATATGCAATCATTTGCTCGAAAAAAGAAAAACAATGAAAATGACCACACGTCATGCACTAACACTGACATCGGAGGCTCAACGAAAAATGAAAGCAAATATTTCATAACGTAGACAAAATTTCTACGTTTGTTCGTTCAAACGATTTAAGGGACGGGGAAGAGTGCTTCGCACCATTTGATTTCCATAATTGGTTCTGGGGTGCAGCACTTACCACGTATCTGCGCTACGTGCATCATAAATCGTTTCTCCAATTGTAAGCTGGGAAATAGACAAACATGCGTCTTCTTTGTGATGAAAATACTTTCTATAGGTGATGAAAATACGTTATAAATATAGTGATTTGGAATCTGTACAATATGAAACTTTTTAAACAATGACTTCCCTGATAAGGTTCTCAAGAAGGATGGTTTCCCTGAAATGTTCTCACGAAGACTGTACGGTCAACTGCAATTCCTCGTGAGCTCTCCGAATGTTGCTTAGGTTCTACACCTTGCTGGTCACTTGGCTTCAAGCGAGTTATCGCGGCTGGTAGTGCTCGGTAAAACATCAACATTGCCGGGGGGCTATGTTCGTTACTGAACTGACCATGGTATGCTGTTTCAGCAGGAACCGTGAAAGCTTGTATTCCAGCGTTCCAATCTGATCCTTGGTCAGTGCCTGTTTCGCCTCGTACACAATCCTTTCTGCTTGACCGTTTGTAGCTGGATAGTATGGGGCACTGGCGACGTGTTTGATGCCGTTGTTTCTAAAGAACGGATGTGTTTCCTGTGAAACGAAAGAGGTCCCGTTGTCCGTTACAACCTTCTGTGGCATTTGAAACTTTGCAAAGACATTTGGCAGGTCTTGAATTAATGATGATGACTGTATGTCCGTCCTTTGGCGTACTTTGAGTCACTTGCTGTAGGAGTCAACCGCAGACAACAACATCCTGGGTTCGAGTGGTCCAGCGAAGTCTAGGTGAATCACTTGCATGGACCCGCACAAACCCCAAGGGGTGCAATCTCGCCGCTGCTTGATTGGCTTGTTCGGCCCGTGGTGTTGGATGCGCCCTCATCTCAAGTCAAGCCAAGCCAAAATTCCCATCTAAGAGTCAAACCCTGAAAGGGCATCCGGCACGCCCCAGCAAATAACAGCCTCTTGATTTCTTGATCAACTCTTTTGTCGCGCAACCGAAATCTCGACTGCAGGGCGCCTTCTCAAAAAAAAAAAAAAAAGCCTCTGTCAGATTGCGGGCATCTCGGACCGTGTGAAAACAGCAGGCCAGGGGTTTGCCTCGGAGCTACCGAGACTTTTTTGTATACTATTTCCAGTTAAACGCCACCGAGACGGCTAAGAAATAAAATATAGTCGCACCATTCTGACAAGCCATAGCGTGATTGCAAAAATAATTTCTGCAATTGATAAAAAAAAAGTAATTGAATTTTCAGACGTGGTAGAATTGCAATCGCAGGAATACCTTTCATGGTGTCAATTTCAATAGGCCATACCGATGCACGGTGAAACGCGAGCAGAGGCGGCTGTGGTGCACTCGCAGCCTCGCGCTTGTTGTTTTTACATCTCAGGCTCGCTCACTGCGGACATCAAGGCATCCGAGATCAAGGCAACGTTACTAAAACGCTCAGTTGGGAAACTCGCCGTCGAAACCTGGGCCGCTGGCGTCCACCGAGACCGAGCTAAATGCGACAACAGCGCCACTCTTTATTATTTGTCTGTACTGTGGTCACCTCGAGCTTTTAGAAGGCATGTTTTTGCGTAAAAACAAACGGAAAATACTCTTTTTGTATGAAATTTATTGGAGTTTAGTACAAAATGAAGGGCGCGTGATGTTTTAAAAATCTTCAGTTTGCAAGGTTTTGCGGCACAATTATTTTTGTTTTTATACAGCCATGCCTCAGCGGTGCTTTCAGGTAGCAAGTCCCGACCTAGGTACATTTTAACTTCGGTAGTATAAGACGCGGCGCGTCCGCTGGGGGGACGGGGGTGGCGCCCCTGTAACCTCTTCAACTGTATCTGTTTCGGCGCCAAAATGTCCGATTAAAGCCAAAATAGAAGTAACGTGCGGTTCCTCGAGTGGCCGCTGCGGGAGAAATGGCGGCGTTGTGTTCGCCATTAGTTTGGTGCTCCAGGACAGATCGGGGCCACTTTTTCAGAGAAGTCTCTATGGCAGTTTCCCAACTGAGGGGTTTAATAACATTGGCATAAGGTGATATTTCTGTCTCTCACGTGGCGTTCCAAGCGGCACATGATGACAAATTCAAATCAAGCTATTCTCGAACGCGCGTCGCCATCCGTATTCGATATTAAAAAAAACTGAAACTTGCCGTAACTGAATGGGAAAAGTTTGCGATTGAATACTGAACTTCAGGTGTAATCTACAGAGATGTAGTTTCCGGGAAATGAAATATCAAAAGAAGCCTCGTACTTTAATGTCTCGTTATTTTCGTTAGTTGATGCGATTCATAATGAAAAACAGCGCGAAAAACAGACGAGGACGAAGAAGAAACACACGGGACGAGCGCTGTCCCGTGTGTTTCCGTTTTTATAGCACAAGGAAATAACGCTATTCTATACTCTATTTTTTATTTAAAGAATTCTTTACATCCAACATACCGTTCACGTAAACAATCGTGGACATTGGGGCGTTAGAAGTCGAGAAAGAAATGTGCAATATCAGAAACTGTGGTCTATTTGAAGTTAAATAATAAACGAACAAACAAAAACACGTAATATTGAGACATTCAAGTATAGCTAGAAAACAGTTATTTCAAAAAAACTTCATGAGTGTAGAATACAAAAAAAAGAAAGTTATAAACCGTCAAAAATGAAGCAAAAGGGCATACGTGGTGGGGTTGTTGCACACATTACTCCTCGAGAGTAACGAAATACCGTTACTCGTTAATTGGCATTAAAAGTACGTTATTCGTTCATTTTCTAAAAAGTAACTGCGTAGAAGCAACACGTTAGTAGTAAGGCGTTACGTACCTACATGTCTGAGTTGGCAACCTCCCTAGCTTAGGGTGCCTACATGTCTGTCTGACTCAGGGTGAAGCCATCCATTGTTGCCCTGAATCAACGTTACTAGAGCAAGCTCAGTTTCGCAGCTCCCTATTCTCGCCTGCAGAGGCGAGTGACCCAGGCGGCGGTCACGAGAACTACGGCGCTGCAGTCGGATCTTGCTTCCCTGTCTCGCGCGTTGTCTGCTACCACTACGTTGAGAGCTTCGTATTGTAAAAACGTTTATTGTGATGCCGCCTTCCGGCCTGAAGGCCTCAGAGTAGGCGGGGGAAAGGGTGCTTTTCTTTTTCTTTTTCTTCCTTATTTTTTACTTCCATGTGTATAATAGCAAAAAAAAAAAAAAAAAAGACGATGAAGACGAAGTGTAATACACCAGAGATCAGAGTCAGCGCATTGTGAGTGTTCTTTCTTTGAGTGTTTGAAATTTATTTTTGTGTGCGTCTGTTTTCTTGCGCTGTGAAGTGTTAGCATGAATCAACAACTCGCCCAAGCTCGAGTATTGCTATTCAAACTTGGCGGGCTAGACAATCCGGAAGTAAGACTCGACTGCAGCGCTGCTAGTTCTCGTGACCGCCACTGAGCCGACGTCGCAGGCGGAGCTGTGAAACTGAGCTTGCTCCAGTAACGTTGCCCTGAATGTGGCAGCGCGTGACGCTCTGACGCACTCGGTGCGTGACTTGGGCGGTAAAATGGCGTCTATGCATTAGCCGAAGCTACGCGCTCGAGCTGAGTGACACCGGATTGCGTGCACTTCAAAATGCATAAAAAAAAAACGATTGGGCGGAAAAATGGCTGAGATGTCATCACTCAAGCTAAAGCGCCCGTGTGTATGAAGGCACTCTACCCTACACTCTCAAGAAAAAAGGGTGTAAAAGGGTGTATCGTTACACCCTTTGTCCCATATAATACACCCCCAAACTTTAATTCGACGTACAGCGCCCTACAGACAAACAGACGGTACCAACTTTCACGAGGGGCTTGATAGCCATGTGGTACAACTTATTAAAATAGCTAATGTACGTTTTACTGACTACAAAAAAACATAATCGGGGTTTTCGTGGCCCTACTGTAAAAACTCGGTGTTTTCTTTATGTGGTCTGTGATACGTACTTTAGCTATTTAAAAAGTTTTATCGTACCGTTATCAAGCCCCTCGTAAAATTTGGGGCCGTCTGTTCGACTATAGGGCGCTGTACGTCGAATTGAAGTTTGGGGGTGTTTTATGTGGGACAAAGGGTGTAACAATACACCCTTTTACACCCTTTTTTTTAGAGTGCAGCTGCTCTGGTTACGCCGCTCAGCGGCGAAACGCGACGCTGTTTTTGCGCATGCCCAGCAAGCAGCACGACAAGGCTTCGGCGTACCTCGTTAAAAAGAACACAGAATCGGGAAAGGAACAACAAACGAATGCAACAGAGAAAACGCATAAAACACAGTTAGAAATGCCGACAGCCCCAACTACTTCGAGCACCGCTTATTTCTCTTTTTCTTCGCATACTTGACATTTTATGTTAGCGACCGGTGATGAAATCTTTAAAAAGCGAGTACAGGTAGCGCATCCAATTGTGTTATTCTCTCGAATGTCTCAACTACATCAGTCTTTTAGTTTTTTTTCGTGTTTTTTTGTTTGTTTGTGTAATACACAAAGGCAGAATGTTGCTCAATTCGCACAAGAATGTGGACGAACCTCAATCCAGTAAAGGCGAAAACATGAAAAAAAAAAAAACGAATATAGGAAGTATTCACTGGCGACCATTTCTTTGTGCGCGGCTGCTGAGCGCGTGCTGGCGGGGAGCTTCCGCAGTTCTTTAGCAAGGTGCATTCCGCATTATCAACTTTGAAGGTCTTAGCAGTGTATACGTGTGAGCTCGTTCTGAGCATGCGCTCTAAGCATCGCCCTCAAATATGGCGTCCAGTGAAATATAAAACGTGAAATGAGAAAAGCAGCCTGTCAGGGAAAGCTATGCATTCACTGCGCATCCCCGAGGATGCAACACGTGCAAGTGCACCTCTGCGCTACAAAAAGAAAAAAAAAAAAAAAAAGGAAAAACAAAAGGTATGACAAACTGCTAGGCAATTGCGCTGGATACGTAAACGTTCTTGCGTCACAAACGTTTAGCGATACTCTGAGTTTCCATACGCAAGACGCCTATACGTTCACGACGCTCTTCATCGGATAACTTAACGCGTGGCACGTGTACATTTGATAGTTGTTCCTAGAAGAATCGGGCTGAAAAACCTGGTGATCTTTCAGAGCATTCCATTGTGTCGAGCTCCTCGCCCTCAGTGCGCACAGGTGGTCGAGCTCCTCCACGCCTGCCTCGCTCCTCCTCGCCTACCCCTTTGGTCACATGACCTCCCCGTCAATCAATCAGCGTTGAGCAGCTCACTCCTCCTCTTCCACCCGATAACGATGAGAATCAGTGTCCTCTTTTATCCAGCACTCACTTTTATCTGGGCTTCACGAACTGCCCAACACCTAGCCAAAGAATATATGCTTCCCGCTGAAAAGTGTGACAGGTGTCAACTTGTTATCTGCCGGAGGCAATGCGAATGCCCTTCAGGGCTTACCCCGCCCAATGGCACCTCAACTCGCGGTGACATGCTGAAAAGACACTCGCTTGACCCTTTATTGACGAGATATAAAAAAGATTGCTTAAAACATTTATTTTTAACATATAAATGTTTAACAAGAACAAATGAAAGAACAGGGCTAAAAAATCGTTTAGGTAAACTTGCAAGTTATAGTTTTGTTGCCTGTGGGCAACACCAGACGAGAGTTTGAAGGCGGCTCCCTTGCGTAACCCCTATGAATCACTATGATATGTCAATATTAACTGCGCATACGATAGCCTCGAGCAAAACGAGCATTTATCGTAAAACATTAGCGTCAAGAACCAAAACTCTTATCCATATTTTTTGCCGTTCCGCCGTTCTCGGTCACCTTGTATTTGCGCGCCAAATTGCTTTTTTTTTCGTCAACTATTTGCCAATAATTTCCCTAGATGGCGCAGTGTTTTCGATTTTCAAGACTGTTGCCAGACTATTAGATTAAAAAAAGGTAAAATCAAAACTTAAAAAAAAATAAAAAAAAAAGTTTATGTAGTTTGCAGCCTCTACGCAACATTCGTCAACAAAGGGTTAATAGTCTATATGGTGCGGGTTGGATTATCGCCTGGTGCAAACGCTCTTTTACTGTAATGGAAAAAGCTACGCTTTTACCAGGCTTTACCTTTATCCAGGCTTCACCTTTATCCAGGCTTCACGAAATGCCAAACACCTAACCAAAAAACGTGTCACGTTAAAAAAAAAAAAAAAAACCTTTTTTTAGTTTTTTAAATATTTATGTTGTATCGATTGATAGCAGTGCTACTCTTTCACTCGCAGTATAAAAATCGAGGAAAACAAAACATGGCAAGAAGTGAACGCTGTCATAATAGCTAAGCAGTTCATTCTTTTTTTATTGTTTTATGTTTTATTTCGTTTTATTGCCGGAACTTGATTTCTTCCCCCCTGGCAGCTTGAATATGGTTGTGTGTGCATCTGTGTGTTTACGTCACCGCGCTAAACTGAAACTTAAAGAAAACACAAGCAAAAGAAAAACGTCCACGACCGAAATTTCCTAGGCAGGACTCGTTAACTGGTATCCATAAGGTTAATGGATTGATTGAACACACGTCTTTATTTCTCCTTCTCGGTGCTACAATAGTGGTGCTTGTCCTCGCTGAATCCGAGTTTTGGATTTATTTCTGCGCTCAGTTCTGCCACACTCATCCAATGTTCCCGGATTTCGGAAGCGCATTGTAAGCAGAACTTATATTTCACTTTTGCAAATCATTGCTCGTACATAAGCAGCTGAGAGCTGAAAATATTATACAGATTTTAAATCATTCATAATGTTCAAACTTTCACGCATACCGCGCCGAATCTGTCCACTAGATCTAGTGATGAATGGTCGTTGAAAACTTTCTTATTCCTATTAACGGTAGTAGTAGTAGATGTAGTTGTTGTGGTAGACGTTACTCACAATTGAGCGACCCAGAAAAGGACTTCTACATTACAAACAAACAAAACAGACGCACATACATCCCTAGTGGAAAAGGTATGTGATCTGTACAATAAACGCGAAAAATGATGATGTGTTCAATAAGAACTTTACGCACATAACGAATCTATATAAGTTTTGAAATGATTATCGGACAAATCACGTAAGAATTTTCTTTATTGGCTATAAAGAATGAGCACGCAAACTGCAAACTAAGTAGCAAAAACACGCACACGAAAAGATCCAGAGACCCTATATTAGATGGTGCTATTAAGTTGCATAGACTAGTACGAGAAATTCTAACATCAAACTAATGTTTTTGTTAACAAAGCGTGGGAAACCGGAGATATTTTCAGAAACAAACCAATAAAAATCAACATCTACGCTGACCGCTTCCAAAGTTTAATTGATCTATAGAAGACACTCAGGGAAAGAGCAGTTGTACCGCGTTCCATTCGTTCGCGTCTCCTTTTTTCAGACATTTAAGAGATCATAGTCGCGTCCCAGTCAGACGCAGTCCTCTGAACCTCGGAAGCAGGACACGAAACGCTCGTCTTCGCCAGGGACGTTACGCGTTGGGGGCGCGGGATTGATGTAGACGGCCGTAAGCATAAAACATTCACGCACACACGCAAGTTAAACTCAGCGTCATAAAGCGGTCTAAACTGCACCCCGTTCACGGAAGATGCTAGGAACGTGAAAAAGTAGCAAGAGCGCGCGTGCGCACAAGCGAGTTGATTAATCGGCTTCGTGAAGCTTGAACTCCATCGCAAACCACTCGAGCAACAACGGGCCCGGAAGATTGCATCTACGGGAGCCAAGACGCAGCAACGGGTGCATTATTTAGACGGCGAAGAGAGAGAACGAGACAGAGTGAGTGAGTGTGATATTAAGTGCTAATCTTACCGGAGAGGAAAACTCCGGGGTCGCTGGCGCGTGGCCTCTGAGACCCTGTGTCTGAGCCGCGAACCGAGAAGAAACTTGCCAGGAAGCGAGAGATTAACCGCACCGGGTGCCGGAGGCAGGTTGAACAAGCTCTCTTCATCCCCGCCGGAGGATTACAAGACCGCGGTTCGGACCACGGCCGACACGAGGGCTAGCTGCTGGAGCCAGTAGAGGGTTCGGAATCAGTACCCCGTGACCTCGCTCTTCGACTATCGCTGGCAGCCGTTCGCCCGGTCGGGTGACACGCTCGCTGTGCTGGATTGGCTCGTGGGGTTTCGGCCTGATCCCTTTAGGAAAAAGAGGGTGTTCTCTGCCCGCTTTCGTAAACTGGCCAAGAGGTGAACGTCTCGTACGAGTCTCGCCATGGCCCCTCTCTGAGTGTCCTCCTCCGCCTTTTGCACAGCCCCGCCCGCTGAGATGCCGCCACGCTGTTTTCAAGACCCCAGGTGCGGGCAGAAACCAGATTCGCGTCCAGTGCATGCGCCACAGCGGCGTGACGTCACAGCTGCGTGTGGCCTCACACCCTTGCGGTGGCGCTGCTGTCGGCACGGCGCCCGCGCAGACGCTTCATCTCACGCAAATTCCGGTTTCTGAGCAGACCTGGTCTGGGCTTACTTGTTTATCCGTCTACGAAGAACCAACAGAACACAACAAATATCTCAGCAAAAACTAAGATTCGTAAAAAAATGTACGGCAAATTGCTAGGCAACTGTGTTGCCTACGTGAAATGCATCACAAACGTTTAGCGATACTCTTGAGTTGCCAGACGCCTACGCTCACGAACGTCTTCACCACATATTTGAATGCATGGCACGCGTACATAGTTTTTCCTAGAATGATACGACGCTACCGCTAACCTCTCTGATAAACCTGACGATCTTCCAGAGCCTTCCATACTGCGCACAGGTGCGCACAGGTCGTCGAGCACCTCACTCCTCTCTGACCTGCGAACCAATAAGCGTCGAGCCTCGCGGCCACGCTTTTATCCGGGCTTCACGTTTATCTGGGCTTCACGAAACTCCGGACCTTAACCGAGGATCGTTTCACGTTAAAACGTGTGACAAGGTTTCAAGCTGATATCTGCCGGACGCAGAGCGGATGCCGCGCAGGGCTTTCCTGCCAAATGACATCTCAACTGACGGCCAAGTGTCGTGACGTGCTGGAAAGACGCTCGTTCAATTATCCAAATGATCTGGGTTCCATTCCCGCACGGCGCAAACGCCTTTTTACTGTGATGGCCTCGCCCCCCCCCCCCCCCCCCCCTCTAAAATTCCATCAGTGCCGAGCCTAACTGCCACGCTTTTCTCCAAGTTTCACCTTTATCCAGGCATGACAAAATGGCGAACAGCTAAAAAAAAAAAAGTTTCACGTAGAAGAAAAAAAAAAAAGAAAAGAAAGAAATTATACGAACATTTATAATTTTAGCACAGCCGCAAGCACTCGGTGAAGACATCCGAGAGGATAGCTGGGCCAGTAGGCTCATATTGATGCGTAGAAAAAGCGGCGAAAGCGACAAGGACGGGACAAGTAGAACGAGATACGGCGATTTTTAACATTTTCATCTTTTAAACATTCATCGAGTTACCTAGAAGTTCCAAGAGACCAAAGAGGGATGCCGCATAGCGTACATAGAAAAAGACGAGAGTGTGGCCAAAAAGAAGCCAACTGAATATGCACACTGACAGCGCGGCATCAGTCCTCCTCGAAAGCAGGCAGACAACGAGCAAACGAAGCGGCAGACGACCGGCGAAAAGAAAGCAGTTGGAGCAGAAAACCCCCCGCACACACAAGCGCTCCCAAAACACTCGTAAGGGCGCACACAAAGGGAACTGGAGGGACGCAACAGTCCCGCGCATAAGCAAATCCAAGCGCGTATGCGTCAGCGATTGAGACACGTGCGCGCAAAAAAAGAAAAAAAAAAAGAAAACACACGAAAAAGCGTTACGAAATTCTTTTCCTTTCTTCGAAATCGAGGCAATCTTTCGCGAAACCGGGAGTTCGAGCCATCGCGTCTCCCGGCACGAGCTCTTGAAATTTAGTTACCTGCCATTTCTTTATCTTTCCAGAGAGTTCGGGCAGTTGGCATCGGTATCTCAATTCAGGTGGTCGTTCCCGGCAAAATATTTTTCCATATCTTCGGCAAGGGCGTTCGCCTGGTTCCAGTGACCTAGAGGAGAGGGAGATCGGGCACCGACGCGCGCCATGCATTGCTGTGAAGCGGCGAGTGTGGAAAGGTCCCGGATGTACCATGTTGAAGGAGGAAACCTCTAAACATGTCCAAATCGTCACTCGCTCGACATGTATAAGAAATACGAGTCAAAGGGTGAGGGTGACATCATCGTATTCGAGCCCAATCTTGTTTCCGGAATAATTTTCGCATCACAGAATGAAAAACACTTAAGGGACTACTTGCTCACAACAAGTAAGATGCACTATGAACTCACAAGCATGTAAGCTCGGTCATAGGCTTACCAGTGCGCATATGCCTTAACCTGCAAGTTTCAGCGTCATGGGAAATCAACGAATTCGCTGGAAAGGACTGGTTTATGGGCATCATGAAGCGCCATCCGCAGCTGTCGCTTCGAACTCCCAAAACTACAAGTCCTGGACGAGCCACAAGTTTCAACGATGAAAACGCGAACGCTTTCTTCTCCAACTTGAAGAGCCTTTAAGATCGCTACAAATTCACTCGACCGCAACTACAAGTATGATGAGACTAGGTCTACTGATGTACAGAACCCACTGAAGGTTGTTGCATCACGTAAAGAAAAGCAAGTCGGAATCGCTCAAGCGACATCTGCGAAGCGTGGTGAGTTGGTTACCGTGCTGTGCGATGTCAACGCTATAGGTAACGCGGTGCCTCCAGTCTTCATCTTCCCAAGCGTTAGATATAAAGATCTCTTCTTGAAGGACGCTCCAGCGGGAAGTCTGGGTCTATTCAGTTGATCGGGATGGATGTCCATGGAGCTGTTTCCACTTGCGCTAGAACACATTGTGAAACACACAAAGTGCTCGAAGGAAAACCCCATCCTCCTAGTTCTGGACAATCACAAAAGCCACGTGAGCACCGGCGTCACCGACAAAGCAAAGAAGAGGAGTGTCTGCCAGCTTATATTCTCCATCGCCTGCAGCCTGTTGACGTGTCGGTGTTCGCACCAATAAAATCTAGATAGAGCGCGGTA
Source organism: Ixodes persulcatus (assembly GCA_013358835.2). Lineage (NCBI taxonomy): Eukaryota > Metazoa > Arthropoda > Arachnida > Ixodida > Ixodidae > Ixodes > Ixodes persulcatus. Next base: position 706,801 of record JABSTQ010011182.1, on the reverse strand, counting down.
TGCAACGACTGGCTGTTAAACATACACGGTGCTGGAGAGCAAGTGGGATGTGCGTACAAGTTGGCAGTGACGCCAAAGACCATAATTTCAAGCTTTCAGAAGACTGACCCATTCAACGGTGATCTCTTCACGGATGAGGACTACCTGATGCCTTATGTTACAGACCGACCCGAAGCACCCTCCAGTGAACAGGTAGCTCAAGAAGCAGCCTTCAACATGAGTGATGCGAGCGGTTCCCGTGGTACTCTCCTTCAGGTTTCTTTTGCGGAAACGTTTTCTCAACACAACTAAAAACAACGAGACTTAGATGAAGCTGCCATTAGCAGGAGCAAGGAAATAACGTGTACGCCAGCTAGGCCCACACCCCCAATTCTTCCCAGCGACATTCGTCCTCGCAAAAGGCTTCACCACATAAAACAGGACAAAGAGGGAGGAAAAAAAGGGAGGACCAAAGTGCTGACCGATACCCCAGAAAAGATTGCTATCGAACAAGAAACCACTGCAAGGATAAAAAGAAAGAAGCTTCAAGAAATGCGATGTCTGTCCAGGGTGGAAGGAATTCTACCAAGAAACGTGGTGGGCCAAACGAAAGGATTCCAAAATTGTCCAGCTCTTCCAGTGATAAAGACTGCACAAACATTCAGTCTGATGAAACTGAGAGTTACGTATCTCTTAAAGGGATTACGAGCTCAGAAAGTGATTGGCAGACTCATGAGGTAAACGTTACGAACGGTGACTTTGTCCTTGTGCGGTTTCGTACCAAGCGATAAGTTACCTTTTTGCCGGTAGAGTTCAGAATACCGACAACTTTGACAACACTGGGACGTTCGTGCGGAGGAGAGAAGAAAGCTGCAAGTTCTACTTTTCTATTCAGGAAGATATCAGCACGGTACCGAAGACCGACACTGTGTCGATGTTGGCACAACCACAGACAACTGGAGGAACGAAACGACTGCAATCGTGCTTGATGTTTGATGTAGACCTTAGAAAAAATCGTAAGGGTGCAGGCGAGCTGGTGAATATTAACCATGTTGATTTAACCTGAGACTGGGGTAGAGAAGAAGCATCAAAACGTAGAAGGGACAGAAAATAGACAGGACGACGTCCCTTCTACGTTTTGATGCTTCTTCTCTACCCCAGTCTCAGGTTAAATCAACATGGATGTAGACCTGTTTGCCTGTACTGTCCATTAGCACACATTTTCAGTGCAATCTGGCAGGAGTCTCATTCCTACCCATTGATGTCTCACCCCTTCTTCCTGGTAATGTTAGGAAACCTTGCATCATATCAGCTATGGTAAAGCGTCTTTTCCCTCACATTTAGAGCTCTTCAACTTGTTTCCATGTGCACAATAAAAAAAAGGTGTATATATATATATATATATATATATCCGCAGTTTAGGTCACAGTTGTTCGCGGAGGCATGTTTGGGGATTTTTTACAAAGATTGGATCGACAAATAATAAATAGTAGTTGGAATGTCGTTTTACCGACTTGCATATATATAACAATAAAAAAATAGAGAAGCTCTATTTTGAATATTTTAAGATTGAGAGTGGTTCAAAAACACCACACACGACAATCGTCAAAACCCACCATCGGCATTTGCTCTTTCTTAGCATATTTATAGGCTTAAAACTCGAAACCAGTGCAAATACATCTAACCGAATGTATTCTGGGTAAACGAAGAGTGTGAAAAGAACGCGACGCGAAAAAAAAAATTAAAAATGTTTTTTTTTTGTTTTATGCAGCGTGCTGAAATTGAACGAGAAGTGAAAACCTTCTCTGTTTCATAATTTATTTCTCAGTGCTCGTACATGATAAGGGCACAAACTTTGCTTAATTTGGAAGGTAATGAAAGGTTCTACACGTGGTATTATTTCAAAAGTAATAGTAAACATAGTCGACAAAAAAAAAAAATCCGCAATTTAGGTCTGTTGTTCGTGGAGGCATGTTTGAGGATTTTTACAAGTATGAAGATACAAGTCGATACCAAAAACAAACCCACACACAGCGGGCCACGTTTGCAACAATACATAAACATGAAGAAAAAAATAAAGAAATTGGTGTTGGTAGTGTTTAGGGAACGCAAACATTTATAGTAAAAGGCGGCATTCCCTTTATCCCCACACCCGCCGTGAAAAAAAAGCAGTATATAATTACAATTACGCGGGTCGCTAGAAAAAACCCTAAACCTTAGTGAAGAGCGAGCAGCGGGCACCGGCGAGGAGATCAGACCCAGGAAGCCAGAAACCACTTCTCAGTGGAACTGGACACGCCAGCCACGTGGAGACACAGATCGCGCCCCCTGACGGAAACGCTAGGTGCGAGGAAGTGCGGCCCGTCAAAAAAGGTTAGCTCAAAGTCATGTAAAAAAAAAATCCTTCTTTCTTTGTTTTCTCGTTTTTTCCTCCTATCCCTTCCTCTTCCTCCTTGTCCTTCTTTCTTTTCGCGGCATTACGCGACGCGATAGAAGTTTGCCTGATTCAACAAGAAGACTACAACAACCTATAGAGGTTTTTCTTTGAGATGCCCATGCCAAGTGGAGCCAACGAACTAAATTTCGATGTGTAATATGACTCTTTATTTTTACGTGTTATATCATTTTTAAAATTACTTTCCACGATGGTAATTTGTAGATGCGCATTGATGTTAAGGTATACGTCAGAGTTGAAGTGCTTAGCAACTGGTGTATTTTGCTTATATACAATATCAGACTTGTAGCCATAAAATTGCTCCTTATGGAATTTTTAGTTTCCCCCCCCTATCGCATACTACAGAGCGTACAGTTGGTAATATATATCACGTCAGGAGTTTTGCACTTCATACGTTGTTTAATATTAATGCGGAAAGACGGTAAAATTATTTTATCTCACCGATGGGAGGACAAGTGCCCGGAGGCGAAATCCGCCCAAAAGCGGACAAGGCTATTCAGCTGGGTAACCGTACAAAAGCTCACCGGACAAAAGCTCCCCCGTTTTTTACAGACCCGAACAAAAGCTCACCCCATTTTTTGGGCTACCCAGGCGAAACACGGGCTGGGATAAAGTGCAAATGTGATGGACATTGCACCATTAAGGAGAACTAATACCCCATCCCATGCAAAGGTGTGGATAGATAAGCCACAACAGGCAGAGAAGCAACGGTTTGGTACCAAACTTTAGGTCATCCAAACTAAGGGGAGCTGATAAGATCAAGCTTGCTTGACTCAAGGTATACTGGAGCACCATTGTGCGACGTCCAAGAAACTTCGCGAACCGAAGTTTTTTAACCCGAGGAGTGACCGAAGAAGCGACGTCAGCCTTTCGTAACCTCGCTTTTTTACTGTGCTTATGTCACGCTAAACGCGCACATAAAGGTTAGGCACAATGTGCTTTCATTACTAATGCATGGGTTTTGGGGGGTTTCAGGGTAATATTTGATGTGATTGGCAAATAAAATTAAATTGTTTCCTTCATTGTGCGTCGTAAATGTTTTTGAAATCAAGGATTATCTCAGGGTGGTATGAAAGGGAAACTGAAGCAAAGCTGTATTATACAAACCCTCGAATTGCGAATTAAAAAAAAAAATATCTCGAAGGAACGGGAGTAGGGCCTTTGGGACAAATACAAGACAGATGACCAATTTAGAAAGCTGTGCGGGATTTTGGATAGGCTGGCGCTCCTTCCACCGCAGCTTGTGCCCGAAGGACAAACCTACATCAGGGGAAAGTCTACCGGTGACATTGGTGACCTGCTGGACTACTTCGATTGCACGCATGTCAAATACCCCTTGCGTGATACTTGTGCTCCTCACGCGGCGACACCCAGAGCGAAGTCTTCCTTTTGCCTGACTGTGTGCCGACGACAACCGGAGTTTCCCCGGAACGGTGAATTATGTACGACGCCACTCTTCAAGATAGAAACCGGACGAACACCTGCGAAGGATCGAATACCGGGATCCAGAAGCTGGTCGGCCAGGCCGATTCAGGCGTCTGGAGGCTAATTGAATGGCTAGAGCAAGATCAGGCGTTCTGCGGCACTGACACAAACCCGGAGAGGTGAGCCCCCAGCTAAGCGGGTGCGAAAAAAGCACGCTGCACCTGCAGAATCGTCTAAAAAATATTTGCGAGGGGTTCCAGGTACACCGAGATCTACCAAGACTGCTGGAGGTAGTAAGGGACTCATTCCCTTCTAACCAATTGATAAACTTGTTTTTACTCGAATAAAAAAATACGCCTGTCACATCTAATTTATCGTTTCATTTGGGTGTCGCACACAAGCAGCTAAGTTGTCCGCAATCGTGTTAATACCAACATAAAATTTTCTTCTGGTGAGCTTTTGTCCGGGTCTGTAAAACAATGGGTGAGCTTTTGTCCGGTGACCTTCTTTCCGGTGAGCTTTTGTCCGTGATTCACTCGGCTGGTTCGGACCTATCCACGTTGGGCTTGACTATGATCCTATGCAAAAGGCCGAAAGAAAGGAAAGGAACGGCAGGGGCGTTTTTCAATAAATGTTGCTTTATCGGCGAAAATAAGAACGATATCAGACTGTCAACTTCGACGGTGTTGATTTTAGAATGCAAACCCCGAGTCTCCATCGTGCTTTTCAGAGACCATCGAACCTGTTGGTCGCAGCTGGTGATCTTTGTTGTGACGTCACACGTATGAACCACGGTCGTCTCCGTGCGCTCTCTCGTGCTGCTCTTGATCGGCGCCTAGAAAGTGCTAGGGATTTCGCGCCACTTCAATTGAAAAAATATCACGAGGATAAACGGATTCGCGGGTTTGTGAGGAAAGAAAATTTGGCGACCATCTTTGTGATAACGCAAAGAATATTTGCGTTTGACAAGTTTAGCGACCCAGGGCGTGGACCAATCGTTTGGTCAGCCGTCCTTTTAGTAAAACACCAACTTGTGACAAGCCATCTCCTTTTTCTCCCCACACTGCTACGGAAGTTACGTGACTTTGAGGCTTTAAGAGAGTGCGGTTACGCGGTGAAAGGCAGCCGACTGATTGGTCCGGCAAGAGCATAGCTTCCACCGCACTGTCACGTCGGCGACCGGCGAAGGAAAAGCAATCTGCCCGGCGAGAAAACTGGGCCGCCGACGGCTCGAGGAGCGGGTCACCTCACCCCTCGGAATGCGAAGCGCAACATGGAAAGCGTTTCATCCCGAGCCCGGAGATGATTGGCGTCGTCGCGCCCTCTGTCTTTCATCCCTTTCCCTGAAGCGGATGCGAACCCCCTCCTTTCTTCTCGTTACACTTTGTCAGTACGGCGGGAGCTGCGCCCTGACCGGACCAATCAACCTCTTCCCTTTCACCAGCTGACCCCGCTCTCTGCGCGTGGGTATGGAGCGGGAGCGCGGTCACGGGGCGATAGATAGCCTGGTCCAACGACCTTGGACTCCTAAGCTGACCGTGCGGTAGAAGCTACGAGCGCGTTGCACCAGTCCTACGTCCATCTTTGGCCGCGTGATCTTACTCTGGCCCGACAGCCACGCGCAGAGAGCGGAATCTGCTGATGAAAGGGAAGCGGTTGACTACAGGCGACCGCGTCGTGCTCTCAGTTTAGAGGGGAACGGAGAGCCTCGCTCTGAGGCGCATCCTCTCCACCTAGAGAAACGTCCTTTCCCTCTTTCCTCAGACTCATTTCGGAAGCCATATTTCATCGGGCTCCCTCGCTGGGCCTCATGCGCCTTTCAGATTCGTCGGGTGCCCTCTGTCTCCTCCTCTCCTCTCTCCCTCGGTTTGTTGCTCAACCCTTTTGCCGCCTTTACGGGCCGAGTCCAGCGTAGACCGGGACTCCTGATTTGCGTTTATATGGATTTCTAAAAAGAAAGAGACCTCGGCTCTCCCATCCCTATACGACTAGATGGATTCTTATAGTTATTGCCGCGTATACGGGTAGAAATTGAAAAAGAGGAGCAGACGATATCAAGCGGGGACGCCAGAGAGCCGAACTCTGACTAGAATGGACGAGAGTGGGAAGACACAAGCTAGCTGCTTTTGTCGAACGAGTTCGAACAGAGATGAAAGCAGCCAGCTTTCTGTCTGCCCACTCATCATTCTAGTCACAGCACAGCTCTTTGGCGCCCCTTCTCCTCCTCACCCTCAGTTTCTACCCACACAGAAAACCTTTGCGGTACAAATGAGGAGTGCCCGAGACATTCCTTAGACATTTACAATGTTTCTCAGTCTTCTTCCGCATAAATTAAAGGATAACTCCGGTCCAAAGTCGAACCAAATCACTGATATCGATTGACGGAGACTAAAAACGAGCACTGTCAAAATATTACGCTAATGAAAAACGCGATCCACCCTCAACCGATATTAAAAATGCTACCACCAGCTTCTCAGCCGGCATTCGGCGGGTTCGTTGTTTGTGAAGCAACCTTGTGCCCTAATACGATCGATAGTTTCGAAGAGGTTTGCGAACGGTCGCCGGGTGAATTGAATGTGGTTTTAATCTCAGTACGGTGGTTTAATGTTAATTTGGTCGAATCGCAGTGTTTGACGTTGAACGCAGAGAGGAAATCCCAGTCACGAAAGCAAAAACGCTACCGAGAGCGGCGTAGACGGGCAGATGACGTGCGAGGCATGTGACCGTTGGGTGGATCTGGAGCTGTCGCCGTTCGAAACGCTCGAAAAAGCCGGAGCAAGCCGCTACAGATTCGCTTTGTGCATCAGGAATGAGGTTATGCAGGATATGATGGAGAACAGCTTGGCAGGATCACAGAGAATGGCGAGAGCGAGACGAGTGCTTTAAAGGGGCCCTGCAAGGACTTTTTTACTGGTTTTTAATTTGCACCGAACCTGAGCGCACTGAAAGTATGTAACTTAATGAAACTTTTCTTTTCTCGAATTTCGCATTATTTTAAAAGTTATAGGCAAATTAAAATTACAAAAACAAGCAAAAAATAACCTCCTTCATGACGTCGTAGGTCTTGGCTTGAGTGGCCGTGAACTAGACGAGGGGTAGTGAGCTCAGCGAGAGCTCACGGCTGCCGCACTCCGTGTCGACGGCTCGAGAGGGCGCCACTAAAGCATGTTCTGGATAGGCTGTATGAAGCGGGCAGCCAGCGCGGCTCGCATTGCATTTGCTGCGCGATTAAACACTAATTCGGCATGACACTTCATTGGTCACAAACGACAACAAACCCGGGGTAAAGATCAGTTTAGAACGGAAGCCACTTCGCGCTGCCATACCGCTAAAATGCCAAACCCCAAGACAAAGCTGCTTGCCGAAGGCCTTCGGAACGCTCGGAGCGGTCGGATCCTCCAGTCGATTCGACCGCAGCGCCGCCGCGTACATCCGGGACCTTTCCGTGTCGGCCCCTGATCTCACTACTCCTTTCTGGTATGCGCCGACGTTTCCACCGCTTGGTGGCGGGTATGTCGACGGGTCATTTCTTGTTTCCGTACTCTATAAACTGCATTTGTTTCTTCTCTGATCTAAAATAGTGAACAAAAACTACTTTTATAAATAATTCAAACGGTTCGCGCCACTTATATTCTGTGTTTTGACTAAAAATAAGCTTTTAGCGGCCCTGACCAGTAGTAAGCCCAGGACCAAAGACGTCACATATCGCGCGCTTTCCGTACCGAGGGTCGTCCCCGTCGGAGGAGGTGGTTTCCGCGTTGTCCGGTTAAAAAATGATGCACTGCTATTTAGTTCCTCTCTCCGTGCCCACTGGCTTGCCCGAACCCCGAGAGACGTGGAAACCGCAAAAAAGGTAGACGCTTAAATATGATTGCAGGGCCCTTTTAAGGCGCGCCTCGAAGAGGGGAGCGCGGTGAGGACACCGGAACAGGCAAGAAAGGAGATAAGCGCTTCACGGAGCTCCTCATAACAGTGGCGGAACTACAGTGAGCGACAGGAGAGGAAAGAAAGGGTCCGAACCCGGATACAGAGCATGGAAAGTAGGAGCGGAGCCAGACAGGAATATAGACCTTTTTCGTGTACTCTCGTCCCCAGCCACATAATAGGCGCATCCGGTATGGGCGGCGAAAATGTAATAAAACGTTTCAACCTGTAACTAGTAAAAAAATAGAGGGGAGGCAAAACGAGAATGTGTGACGGTTACGCTTATATCCTAAATGTCTTCTATTGGCGTGGCGACGGCAAAACAATGTTTTCGCCCATACTGGAAGTGACGACAATTCAAGATGGCGGCGCCCTTGTGGAGAAGGTCTATACAGGAGAAAACGGCGCCACCTATCGTCTGGTAAACGAAGCAAGAGAAAGATAAAACTGCGCCTGCGCTGTTCCTGCTTTTTGCAGAAAAACATGGCGTCGGTGGTGGTCGTTGACGTGGTCGCTGTGGCGAAAGCTCCAATCGTTCCGCGTAGAGCGCTATCCTTGACCGAATTTTCGCCGTGTGTCCCGATGATAACCCACCACGTCCTACAAGGGAAGATCCATGTACTCGTGCAGCGATGTTGTGGCGGCACCCTCAAGACGGCAGAAACGCTAGTGCCGTCGTCTTTGTTTACTTCAACTACAGTGGTGCTTTCTTAGAATTTGTGCCCCCAAACATCGCCCGGATTTCTTATTTTACGCATTCTATGCGTGTGCTCAAGTTCAAGGTATTACTGGTGCGAACTGTATTTAAAGGCGTAAATGAAGGATGCGAATTTTGATGCGGTTTCATCACCCGAGAAAAGTGATTAGTGTTAGCATCCCTGAACGCTCGCAATGTCTATGTGATCACGAAATCATATTTCTACGTTGCTATATCTCTGGTAATATTGCATCGTCTTTTGCAATCGCAGAAAAGGCGTGTGGCGAGATTTGTACTATCGGTAAAGTCGTGATCGTCCAAGACGGCGTACTGCATCTTTTTCGTTTTTTCATCCACTCTGCCCTGCGAGCCTATCCTGACAAAATAAAACTTCATCAAGCTTGAGCCCATAAAAAAACTCTGCGCATTTTCTGCTACGCCAGTGAGTTTCAGCGCGTCCCTTTTGTTTTTAGCGATACCGAGGACACGGCTGACGGCGGCGGAGAAGTGGCTGTCGTACTGACGACCTGCTGCGCGTCTTGCTGTGGTTGCAGGAGTGTGTACGCGCGGCGCAGAGCGGTTGTTCCGGTCGCTCCGGTCACAACTGACACAGTCGTAGCTAACGCGCTCGTTGCAAGTGCCCGAATTACAGTTTGTGCAGTCCGGAGCTTAAAAATAAACGGCTGCAGTTTCACCGCTCGCCATTCGAGGAACCACGTCGAAGCACTTGGTGCAGGCTCATCGGTTTAAGGGACTCCAGGTCTAAGATCATCCGTGTATGCTCGCAACATTCCGTACATTGGAGTCGCCACTCCTTGTCGTCCGATTCCGACGAGGATCTGGAGTCTTCGTCAGGAGAGTTGCCGGACTTTCCAACGGGCGTACCGGCGTATGGGACCAGTCCCTAGCTGTCGCTGTAGCGCAACAAATCTAATTGAATTTCGCTCAGCTGCGACGTGTCCATGGCTATCGCGGTGATGAGAGGCGCCGATTCGGAAAATAAGTCGGTGGCATATCGGCATCATCAGCGCAGGAAAACCCTGTGGTAAAACCTACCGGCACACCGCCAGCTCGCCGCTAACGCTCTCATTCTCCTACTGCCGAGTGAACTTCCGGTTCCGGTGACAGAGCGCGTCACGACCGTCAAACTTGCGCCGCGGCTTGTTTGCGGTGAGTTGGAGAGGAAGAAAAACTCGATGTTTCAATAATTTTTCGTGTAGAAGTTAATAAACCGAAACAGAAACGCATGCTTGTTCGACGTTCAGTGAACATTGAAGGTTTAATGTAAAAGTTATATGGCAAAAGTAAAAAGGTCATTTCATGGTCCCTTTAAGCTGGACAGCAGCCAAAGCTACAAGCGCGAGCTAGCCCCTGCTCCTGGCTTTGAGACGTGCATTTCTAGCGCGAGTGTCCGCTCTGCGGAAGAACGCTTCAAAGCAGCGACCTCGAGCTCGTTTTTGTAGCATTGGTACCCCGAGGAGGTTTCTGAGATCGCCTAATATATGGCGATGCCTCACTCTGCTGGCTCTAAGCATCCTAGAAACTGCAGAGTATTCTGTGGAATAAGTATGTCTCGAAGCACAGCCGCCTAAATCGCGTTCCACCGCACTCCACGGAACAAACAGTTTTGAAACGAAAATTTAGGTGGCGCTTCAAACGACAGGGGGAGTGAGGAAAGTGAACGGTGGAAAGGAGGTCGCCTCCTCTCCAGCGCTTGCTTTGCTAAAGTGGAAATGGGTGGGTAACTCTTCACCTGTCGCCAACTATAGTAACGCTGACACATACCAAAAGTGACGACATTCAAGATGGCTGCGCCCTCGTGGAAAAGTATCGTGAAACTTCCAGTATCACCGATCAGGGCCGCGTGAAAAGCGGACTCCGTTACAATACCGATCGATCCTTCGGTACCTAAACGCGAACTAAGAACAGCGAACGCAAAGAAAACGAAAAAATTAAATTCCTTCCGTGTTTTCTCTGACCCGGGGTAATGACGGACGAAAAACACCCAAAACGAATTTAGCGGCCCATCTGTCCAATCCCATCCAGAGTCCACACTCCCCACTTCTCCCCCTATTATTTCAGCTCAAAGCATCGGGATTTCTCCGCGGAGGAGGAACCCTCCGCACTTATTGCCCCTCCTGCAATTAGCGCCAAGGAACTTTTTCTTTTTTTTTTCCTGTACGGACGTTGAAGAGCTTAGTGAATTTCCAGTGCCCTCTAGGAGAGTCCTTCATCAATCTATCAAAAACACGCGCAGAAAATCTAAGATACAGGAAAGAAAAATAAAAAGTAAAGAAAACACTGACGAAGTCTGAGCCAACGCTCTGGACCACCAGGCACAATGCCGGTGCCATGTCTTCAGGAAAAAAAAAAAATAAAGATATAAAAGAAACAACCCCAAAAAGTAGAGCACATTCAATAAACAGAGAAAAAAAAATCAACAACCTAGAAGAGAGCAAAACAGCCGTATCTCCAGATAAAAACAAGAACAAAAGAACGACAGTTGGGGAAAAACAAAATGCAGAATGCTAGAGTAACTATTCTTTATAAAAAGGGCGATAAGTACGACGTCGGAAATTATTGGCCGATTTCAATGTCATAAGTATATTTTTTTTAGGGGCTTCGAAAAAATCATGCTTTTAAGATCGACGCAGTTTGCAGACAAAAAATTACAATCACTCCGTCGCGGTATGGGTTTTGTAAGGGTCGATCTACAGAAGTTGGTGTCCTAGAGCAAAAAGAATACATTTGGCGAAAATTTGATGATAAATAAATGACACTTGGTATCTTCATTGATTACAGTAAAGCGTTTGATTATTTAAATCATAGCCTCCTGATAAAAAAAAGTATCTAGAGAAATATGGGTTTCGTGGAAACGCGTCAGCTCCAATTTCGCCTTCCCTTGCCCATCGTGAGCAGTACGTTCATATTAACAGTTACTGTTCAGATATTAAACCATTCGCACGCGGAGTTACACAAGGCAACATTCTAGGTCCTTTTTTGTTTAATTTATAGGTTAACGACATCGTAAACGTAAATAAAAATATAAAATATATAATTTACGCCGACGATCCGAGTCTATTTTTTACAGGTGATTTCTGTCTTAAACTAGTAAATAAGGCAAATCAAACTCTCCTGGAGCTGGGTAGCTGGTATCGTATTGGATGATCAATGTGTGTGTGTGTGTGTGTGTAAAACGTTTAATGAGAAAAAAAAAAGAAAAAAAGAAAGAAGTGGTCGCACTCGCGCGTGACTTCTTTCACGGGACTTTCCCCTTAGAAAGCCTCCCTTCTAAATGTCCTGACGAAGGTCGCCCGACATCGTATAATCGAGCAGGGTCCGTAAGATTCGGACTCGTCTTTCCGAGTCGCCAAACGGTCTGATCCACTCCTCGTAGGAGCTAGGAGTTTTTTTGGCCCAGCATCGCTTCTGTGTGTGGCGAGGGCTTCACACTCCCAAATCAGGTGGTAAAGCTTTGGGAGTGTGCCGTCTCCTTTGCATAGTTGACATCTTTGGTCGGGGGGTTCGTAATCAGGGTTCAGCTTTCTTTTCTTGATAGTCTCAAATTTTTGAGTCATGTATGGTATTGTTGCGCCACCCGTACGAATTCGTCGTAATATCACCATTTCCTTGCGTTTAAAGTGGTTCGGTGGAATGGGATTTGGTTCAGGGTTCCAGGATTCCTTTAGTCGGTGCTTCCATTCTTTGAGACACTTGGTGTTATATTTAGGGAACAAATGACTGGCGATGGCAATGTAAATCATATTCTGGTAACGTTGTCACGGGTTGTTGGCATATTATACCGTCATCATTCTTTTCGCCAGCGAGTGTTAAAATAATTATCTATAACTCATTATTTCTTTCGCATGTGCTCTATTGTCAGCTTGTCTGGGAAATACCAAGAATGCAAATCTAAATAAGATACTTGCGCTTGAAAATCAAATATTAACATTTATAAGGAATGTCGCGTATGATTACCTTAGCGGATATCTTTTTGAAAGTTTAAATATATTCCATGCGTATAATTATATAAATACCGTTTATGCCCAAGTTACAAGTCAAATGTCATCAATCACGCATGTCATGTTGTGAAACTAGCACCTCTGACGATGAGAATTCCTACATATCGCAGCGTGTGTGTGTGTGTAAAACTTTTATTGAGCCTGCAGCAGTAGCCCTAGACTACCGGACGCGGCCTCACGTCTGGAAAGTGCCTAATTGCAGAACAACTTACGGTGGGCAGATGTTATTGTGCGTGCATCCCAACCTACGCATTTAAGTGAATACTCAAAATATGCAATTTTTAACATCCACACGGAAACAAATCCGATTCTTTTTTAAGAGTGTAATATCATCACTATGACCAATCAGAGTTTTACTTAATGACCTGGTGTGTGTTTATCTATTGTATGTATGCCTGTTCGAAATAAGCTTATAACAATTTATTATCACGTTGAATCATGTTCTCCATGTCCTCGAATAAATGTACTTTTGTTGCTATAATTATTTTTTTTTATCATCGAATTGTTAGAGTTGAATTTGCGCCGCGCTATAATGTCATATTTTGAATTGTTGGTCCGGTTCATTTCGTTCTTTGTGTTTTGAGTAATATGCTTTTTGTTTATTTTGTGTTATTTGCTGCCACTGCCGCTCGCTGTTAGAAGGGGGCCGAGAACTCGTCAAGCTGCGTTTATACAGGTTTTTTTCTCGGTCTCCTTCTATCACGAATGTAATGCGATGGAGAATAAAATTTATTATATTATTATTAATATTATAGTTATCTCGGAACACGAGAAAGCTAAAGATAAGGACTTTTTAAAACTTTTTTTATTTATTTGGGGTTGTCCCAGTTTAAATGCGACGACTAAAGTATTGATGGTCATCGATTTGTAGAAATTTTTTAGCGTGCACTAAATATCCAGCACCGAGTGTGTCTATACCAAATATTTATACTTCGTTTCACTTTATCTGCGAGCGAAGCCAAAGCCAGAAGCACGAGACCAGCGCTTTTTGCGTTTCTCCCCGGCTCGCCCGCTCGAGCAAAGCCTGAACGCACGGAGCTTTCGTGCTCGCGCTTGCAGCTTTGCCTTCGCTCGCACATAAGGTGAAACGAAGTATAACCAAAATGTGCATTTTCTCGCGAGAAATCCATCGTGATCACAGGGCCATGACCGAAGAGGACCTCAAAAGCATTGGATGACGCCGCCAGTCCTTTGTGATCCCCTTCTCCCCCCTCTTTTACTAGCCTCCACCTGGATGCCCCACCCTGAACTAAAGGTCATTAAAGATGTTTTCTTTCTTTCTGGCGAGAAAGAGAATATTGAAGCTTACCCGTAAACCTTCGAATCACTGGCTGTCGCTCTACTGGCAACAAGGAGCAGCGGCGGCGCTGGGATCATCCTGACGTCAAATGTTGTATCCGAGAGCGACGCTCCCTCCTCTCGCGTTCAAGAGCTAATGGCTGTATACGGTTTTCCTCCTTCTGTCTGGATCAGGCTATTTGCGGAGTACGATGGCGGGTGGAGGGAATTGGTGCTGTGCTGTGGGGTGCACTAACAACACGAAGGAATGCTGCAGAGCGACACCTCAGAGGTTTCGGACCGAGAAGTCTCGTCGAAGGAAGTGGGTCCCAGCAGTCGGACACGAACGCTGGCTCCCTGCCTTCGCGTCCTGCTAGCAAACAAAATCTTCCTCCAGAGAATCCACATGTGGGCGGATCGCATGCAAAAGGCGAATCGTCCCAAATCTCGTCAATCTTAAGTTGAAAATGTTGCATGTCGGTCATTGCTTGACTTGGACAAACTCGATGAATCGTAGTCCTTAGTATCTCACAAACGATCGCGGTGGCCTTCCGCCTGCCTGTGACACTGGGCGAAACAAGCTCAAGTTGCCCATGTGCTCGCGTTTATACCACATCTGACGTCGCGACAAGATGGCGGACCATTAAAGTTGCGAGTAAGTTCCGCTTTCTCTTGTATCGTATTTCTACTATTAAACATCCTTTCAAAAGTATCGGGAAATTCATTTGCTGCTCTAGGCTTAATTTAGTGCGTTCTTTCAAATTATATGTTTAGTTCAAAACGTTCATATTGACGTAATTCACGATGTAAACCTTGGGAGTTGAACCCGGGCCGGTTCACACTTGCAGACCGCAGCGGAAACTGGCGGTCCAATCAAAAGGCCCCGAGTGTTTCAACTGACCCTCACCGGCCACCAATCACCGCGCTCACATCCTAAGGTCACGCTTTAAAAACCCGGCAGTCTGATTCGCCGGGAGGGCTCCTCATAGGCGGTACGGGTTAAAATTGGAAAGAGTGAAATAGAAGAACGACCGGGCAGACAGAATTACCAGTGAAAGTGAGTACAACAAATATAAAACATGTTTTCTTTTTCTTTAGCTCAGGCTGTGGTGTGTTACGCGCAAACGCGAAGCTGATAAAGTGGCCCGTCTTTGTTAGATCGTATCAAGAGAACACGTTAATCTAGCCTTAACTAGGAACTAATTAGTGAGCGCCAGTGGATTCTAAAAAGATTTACGAGGCACAAAATCAAATTCGCCGCCCCCCCCCCCCCCCCCCCGAATAATTAAAAACAAGGACAGGGACAAAGAGACAGTGCGTTGAGATAAAAAATGCAACACGAATATAAAAGATGGCTTCCGTCGATCCATTGTTTCTGAAAAGATCGATATCTTGGAAAAATAAAAACAATTTTGACCGCGTAAAAAAAAAGATCACTTCTGTTTTTTGCAGAAATAGGTTACGCGTTGCCCACAGCTCATTTTCCGCCCAAATGTAGTCCTAGCGGTCAGAACCAGATGCCAAAGATTCAGAAGTAAGCGTTATCTTACTCCAAAGTTCAGTGGTTTTCTCAATTTTTCGATGGGAGAATGGTGGCCGACGGACCTCTCGGAGGACACATGGGGTGGAAGGCGCCGGTTACCGAAGAAGGGCCCGCCTTTCCAATTCAAACACGACGAAATAAACGCGCACAAAAAAACTGGGACAAAAAAGGGAACACGTACGACAGACAAGCGCTTATTCACAACCGGACGTTTAATAAAACTCCAGAAAAAAAAAAGAATAGTCCTTTCCCCGGCTGGACATGGACGTGAGTGTGGCACTGTCGCCCATAAGAATCTTCCTCAGCATCTGTCATAGTTTTCCGTTCTTAGATTCTAACGGGGAGGGGGGGGGGGGGGGGGGGGGGATGAACCACAACCACATGGCACGGCATTCAGCCCCGCTGCTTCCCGCGAAATTTTTACAAAATCCCCTCTAACTTTTGAATCAAATAACGGTTAGTTGTACAACTTTGGCATTTGGCTGGGACCACTAGGGCTACATTCGGGCGGAGCAGCCTACACCTGAAAGACATCTGGAGCACCTACTTTCCCGCAAAGCACTCGGCAGAGCTAATCGCTGCAGTCTACGGAAAGGGCCCGGGAACAACGAGACTCCTAATATGTTTACCTAAAAAACGTCTGCCTGCGCCGTGGCACTGACCTTGGTGAGACAGAGCTGCAATGTCACAGACCATGCTGTTTTTTTAATAGGTTTTTACATGTTTATGGTTAGTGCCAGGCGCGGACTTTTTAGGCCTAGAGTTATTCTGGCTTTGGATGGCGGTCCCTTCGTAGATCGCAGCGACTGGTTGTCAGAAGTGCTTTGCGGGAAAATCGATATTCTGCGTCCTCAGCCGGCGAATGTGATCAGCTGCGGAGCGCTAATGAGATTAAATTTTTATTTTCTAATTAGGCGAATTTCCCAATCGACGTGGAGGTAAAAGTGCATCCCCGTTTCCTGGAACAAGTTATTACTCTAGTGCCGCTAGAATTCTCCCTTCGGTCGACGGTCATCAGCTTCGATGAACAGCTGCTCGGTCTCCGCTTCAGTCAACGAGCGCATTTCTCTCGGCCTTGCTCGGGTAACATAGATCTGCTAAAAGCTTGGAGATACGGATTTTCTAGTCAAATTTACTTTCGAGGATTAGTCGAGACGACATCGTTACGAAGGCCATAAACTTTATTTCCTGCCTCGCGCCGTAGGGTTTAGTTTGCATAATACATTTTTAAAGAACAACTCGAGAACTAACGACCTACTCTAAGCAACGACTAAATAACGACGGAAAGTTTGCTAAAACAAATCGAACGCACGAACGAAAACAAGCGCTGTTAAGAAAAAGAAGTGCACGCTATTCCTCGTTCTCGTAAAGCTTAGAACCTCGGAAAAGTCGTCGGTAAATATGCGATGTCGACGTTGAGTTTTCAACCCCTCGTATTCTTCTCCCAAAATGTGCCCGATGTTGACGAAGCAGCAGAACACGAGCTTCCCCTAACGTTCGGACGTAATTAGATGGGGCAATGTGGGTATTCTTTTAATAAACGGGACGATCATCTACACGGAAGCGTAATAATTTGGGGAACGTGTCGGGGGTATATTAATGAACACGCAAACGTCATTGATGCGATCCGCTATCAAAAAAAAAAAAAAAATCAGTTTATTCGAAGGAACAATATTACATATCGAAAGGAAGGAGACATTTGCTGCAGCACGCCTTCTCTGTACGGCAAAAAAAAAAAAAAAAAAATTGATTGATTAGATGGCTTCCTCTTAAGAAACTACACTATTATCTGAACCTTGCGCGTTTGTAGGATCAAACTCTTCCAGTGGGCTTTTGTTGCGTGGGCGACGAGAGGTTATCTCAAGGCGCTGGCGCAGGAGGCAGAAGTTTTCACCTCGCACAACTGAAGGTTTTGCTGTACTTGGGAGATGAAGTCTCCGCACTAATTATCTACTTTATATCTGGAGCGTCGGCTCTCCCGCCAAGCAGCCACGGAGGTTGCTCGGCGGTGTTTAGACCTCGGTCTGCTCTGCGACGCTGAGCACGACGTTTCACAGTGCTCAGTGTCACAGCGCACGGAGACTTCTCTTCAGGTCGAAACATATTACCCCAATCCGTCGAACGACCTCCGTGGATTGGGGCCATACCCTGGCTGCTTTGCGGGAGAGCAGACATATTTCTTAGCGTACAAAGAGTCACAATTGTTAGAATTATCTCCAGTCCACGGCGAAATAATTATGCGTAAAAAAGTATAGAATATATACTCTGCCCAAAGGCATTGCTACCCGACAGATCGCGCCGGTGTGCCAGCAGTAGAGCTCAGTAGAAGAAAATGAGAAGAACGGGGGCTAAATCGAGGGACGGATAGAGGTTAAATCTAATTAAATTGGCTTAAACATTATTTCTTCCGAGCTGAGAACAAAAAAAACAAAAAAAAAACACATTTGGCTGGGTGGCGCGAGTCTAGCCCGATTCAAAGGCAACAGACGCCATGCATTGATCCGTCCATCCATACTTTACTTGAATTACATTCTCGGAGTATGTACCCGTACTTTACTTAAATCATTTTTGTCTTGTACTCCCTGAGGAAAGTACAGCTCCCGAGTTAAAAGTACATTCCCCAAATTTGGTTTAGGTGAAATTAAGGGATTTCAAGAACAACGCTCTCCTGTCCTTGGTTTCCCCAATCAAATCAAATCTAACAACTAAAACAAAAAAGGGCGTATCGCCATGGGGAAACGTGCCCTTCATCCGGTCATTTCTCTGATTGAAGGAATGGTGGCTATAACATCGATAAACATAAGTGTTAAATTGTTCGTCCGCCGACAGCGAAAGAAAAACAATTACTTTTTCGCCACTTGACGTTATCCAATATTCGTCGCCATTTCCGTCTATCACCAGTCCTACTATCCCGAACACTGGGTCCTACATCCCGAAAACCAGTCCTACATCCCGAACACGTGAATTGGCATATGAAGCGTATGTTCGTCCAATCCTTGAATGTGCTTCTGCCATATGGAAGCCCCGCCAGAAATACCTTAGTAATCAAATTGAAAGCATCAGACATCGTGCTGCACGGTTTGTAACATCATGCTAGTGCCGCCTTACAAGCGTCTCCTTCCTTAAAAGCTCAATCCCTCTACAGCTACTCGAGACTTGTCGCATCGCTGGCCTCCTACGTATTATTCACGAATCACACTATACTAACCCGAGTCATCGCCGAGCTCCTCAAGCCTCCTAACCGAACATCACACGGTCTAACAAACAGTCAAAGTTATAAGCGTATTTTCGGACATCTGTTTTCAATAACTCCTAATTGCCACGCGCAGTTATGCACCGGAATAGTGTCCCTGACAACATAGGCGATATTTTAGAATAAAAGGTTAAAAAGCGCGAACAAACGAGGACAAAAAGAAACACGGACGACAGGAGAAGCGCCTGTCCTGTCGTCCGTGTTTCTTTTTGTCCTCGTTTGTTGGCGCTTCTTAACCTTTTATTCAGTAATGGACCAACTAGCCCAAACCCAAGTTTTAATGCGATATTTTAGACCGTGCTGCATTTCGAGCTTCTATCCTAGATTAATTGAATGTCCTATAGTTTTTATTTCTCGAGATGTTCGTATCTAAATAGTGCTTTCCAATTTTGTACAATACGCGATTTTTCGTTGCTGGTGGCACTGTTCCCAAAAGAGTATTTAAATCTAGAAATTGCATTGTGTTTCTGCAAAAATTGTTCATGATTGAGAGAACGCGAGATCCTTCGTTTCATGTACGTTCTGTTAAAATGTTTTTACCATACTTTGAATACATCCCTCCTTCTGTATTGTCCAGAAATGAACCTGCGAGGTATTTTGAATAAATAAACAAATAAATACACTGCGCCCGGTGTACTTACTACTTTGCTTGAAGTACATAAGCTCTCATTTAATTTGTACTTTACTTCAAGGACGTTTTAGATGTACTTTACCCAACACGGCAAGATATCAGAACCCCAAGCTCGGCACAATAAACCCAAATGTGTGAACCAGACTTTAGAAGGTTCTTGGTGCGTGTTACTAGAAAGGCCTAAAAAAGTACATATGGGTGCTTGACGTTGCAACAAATCAGCTCAAAGTTCGCCTCAAACTTTGTTAGGGTGGCCTCGTGCATCTCTGTGTTGCTTACGCAGTTTAATTTTATTTTGTAAAATAACAAAAAACAATAAAAAACAGTGCCAGAAATAGAAAAAAAATGTAAGGACAAAAAGAAATAAAAAATAAAAAAAGTGAGGGTGGCTAACTAAGCGATACAACAATAAAAAAGAAAGAAAGAACAGAATAAGGTGAACACAGAAAACATACGACTTAAAAGCACCCATTTTTTTTGTGCGTCTAGACTCGAAAGCGCGCCCACGAAAGTAGAGATATTCATTTAGTTTCAAAACACGACCTTTGCATTTCGAGAAACTAATAGAAGCACCCAGTACGAGTATTAAACCAGAATCGCCTTTTATTTCTTGGAGAGGCTATATATTGCCGCGAGCGCAGCTGACCAAGCAGGCAGCGCGCTCGCGGCCGAACGGTTATCGCGCGTGCCTTCCACGCAGAAGGCCAGGGTCCGATTCCTGGCCGCGGGGACGCATTTTTGTTGACTCTAACGTAATGTTCTGGTAAATTCGAGAGCCGTGTTGTTTGTTCGAGGTCAAAATGTTCTACACGCCGAACCTTCTACGCCGATTATTCCAGAAGCCCACACGTGTACATATGGGGCTCCGCGTGGCGATCTGCAGTCAGTCTCGCCCCGGCGCTCGATCCTGCGGTTTCGCCGACATCGACGCCCGCGACGCTCTGCTGTTTTCTTCTGTTCCCTTTTTGTTTTGGACGCAAGTTCGCTCCATTAAACGTTTAGTTTCTTCAGTTATCATCGCCTCATCAATTGTCCTCCGTGACAATATTCAATCGCGGATCTCAAAATAGAAATCCTTTTCACGCAAAACAAATACGCACTGCGCAGTAAAAAAAAAAAAAAAAAAAAAAGTAAACATTTACGTTACCCGTAAGGTGAAGCACTGCGGCAGCTGAGGTGTGACTTCGGAGCCGCTAAGGTGTCATTTCGGAGCAGATGGACTGAATGATCGGTGAAGGTGCAAGCGCGCCATAGAGTCCGAATGGGCGTTTCACACCGGACGAAAATTCCATAGCGTTTTTGAACCAATGAGGGTGTATTAAGTAGAGGGCATTTTGTGAACCGGTTAAACAATTTTGTTGGAAACAAACTAGGACTGTCCTGTGGTGATAGAAGAACCCTTCGAAAATTGTGCGCCCAAGTTTCAAATCCAGGGAACGACGAAACTGCATGTGTGTGTGCATGAACCGTTCCCTCTCGTTGTTGAGGCTGCCTGAACGTCATATGGAATGTTATTGGACACAAACTAACACCGCCTCGTGGTCACTGAACAACACCTCCAAAATTGCGCACTAAAGTTTCGAGCGTGTATAGCTCCCCTAAATTTCACGCCCGAGGTTTCACCGGCTCAACACTCACCTAGCTTTATTTGATTTATCGACCGAGAACCTTTCAGACATAATTAGCGAAAACTCTGCTTTAGAGCGCAGCCCTTAGGCGCTCGTTTCCGCGTATAGCGGCGTCACCGTCGGCGTAACCGCCCCACTAAATTTAGCTGGAAATTAAATTGTTGTTAAGGTCACGCGACGTCAATTTTCGCGCTAAATCTGGCGGAGAAAGTGAATTTGTTCATGGGTGACGTGACACCAAGTCATATAACGTCATTTTCCCCGCTAAATTTAGCGGGGAAACTGAATTGGCGTTTAGGTCATGGGACGTCATTTTCCCCGCTAAATTTAGTGGGAAAAGTGAATTGGTGTTGAGGTCACCTGGCGTCAATTTTCCAGCTAAATGGAGCGGGGAAACTGAGGGAGGAGGAGCGGAGAGAAGGAGGAGGAAGGGGAGACGAGACGGAGGAGTAAATGAGGAGGAGGGGAGATGAGGAGGACGAAAGGACGAGCAGAGGAAGAAGGACGGGAGGAGGATACAGAGGAGGAGGAGGGCATACCCTCCCCTCCTCCTCCTCCTTCTCCTCCTCAGGAGGTGCGCTCTAATTTGGGTCACAGAGATTCGTAAACATCTAATTTTTTATTGTTTCCATTATCAGCGATCTCATGTTATGTTTCTACGTGCCGTCATGGTATCACGTGACGACGTATTGTCACGTGACGTCACAGTGTCACGTGACGTCATAATATCACGTGACTCACGGTGTGACCTGACGTCATTAAGTCGCCTGGCGTCACTGTGGAACGCGACTTGACAGTCAAGTCATGGTGCCAGCTAACGCCAGGTAATAGGTGACCTGATGTGCGGAGTGACGTCAGTGTCGCGTCGAGCGGCCTCACGTCAACGTGAAATCTTTTGCCGGAGTGCCGAGAATGACACGCGTCGATATTGTGGGGAAGGGAGGCATTACGCACCTTTACGTCCGGCGATCGCTGCTCAAAGGGGAATTCGATGCCCGTCCCTCCGCGCGGCCGACGCCTACCAGCGAGGGCGGTCGCCACGCCGGGTTCGTCCAACGCCATGCCAACAACGATGATCCCGGTGTCTAACAGCGTTTGTTGAGTACCAGGGGCGCCCAACAAGACACTGTGGTCAAGCGAGCCGTGGACACAGAGTGCCCGCATGCGCCCGCCAACCTCAGAGCCAAAGGGGTAATTGCGAGCGGAGTCATCGCCGGTGGGCCGAGCTCATGCCGATACCCGTCGTCGCGGGCGTTCGGGTCCAGGGCTCTTGGCAGACGGAAGTCCACTAAGTGGGAGGGGACGCCGACTGTCAGAGCCAGGGGAAACTCTAGCGTCGAATCATCGCCGGCCGGACGAGCTCGCATGTCGCGACTCGACCCGTCGCCCGGAGTCCAATCCAGGACTCTTCGACCACACGGCCGTCCACTAGGAGGAGGGCAGCCACCACTTTCCCGCGCGATCTCACTGTTCCCCCCGAAATTGGTGGGACGCGCGGACGAGTGCGAGAGAGTAATGACCCCTATCGGACGGGCACCTTAGAGGACCTCTACGCCAAAGGACCTTTAGTGTAAATGTCCTTAGGCAAGTGGCACACGGGAACTCAAATGGCATTTACCGTAAAGTCCTTTTTCGTGGACCTGAGTTCCCGCAACTCCTTTACGGCTGCTAAAAGCCTACTCAAGGTATATGTACAATGTACATAGGTAGCGAAGCTTCGGCCAAAAAGCGGTTTAAAACAAATCGCCAGCGACATCGGCCTGGAGGGTCACGTGAAGGATGCGAATTGAAGCGCGACTAGGAGAGGTGGGGACAAACATTATTAAAATTAATTAGTTTGTGACTAGAAGTATAATCATTTGTATTTTTAAACAAGCTAAATATAATTATTAGATATTATCAATCATATTTGGAGCGCTACAAAATTCAAAACTGTCTTTGTTTTTGCTAACAATATGCATACTTCTTATTAGCGTCCTCTGTACGCCACTAGCAAAAAGGCCGGCTAGCAATAGCGATATTTCGCAGTTCTTTGTAGACCTCGTGTGGCGCGGAAAGACAGGCTGCTGACGTCCGTCTGCTTGCTTGTGTCTGGGGCTCCACGTCCTCTTCGCTTTTAATTGTTTTAGCGGCAGTTAACACCGTTTAGGAAGTTTTGTTTTTTGCTCAGGCGTGATTAGCCCAGTTACTTGCGCGGGAACTTGGCAGTCGTGCGTTTGGACCTTGGACACTACTGCGTCCAAGGGGCTCAACGTGCGATGATGAGCACAGTTCGATACGCAAAGAAACGGTGCTCCGTGGAAGTGTGTGAAAGCGACACCCGCACGGCTGGCATCTCGCTGCACCGGTTTCCCCTCGACTCTCGAAGGTGAGACTTAGCTACTCTCAGTAACATGCTTGCTGTGTGATGTCATGCCCTCTTGTTCGGTCTTCTCTTAACTCTTGTTAGTTTTACCTAAAACTATTAGGGTTGTCTGGATGTGCACAAGAAACTACACCTGAAGGCGTAATATGTTATACTAGGAATGTTGACTTCGCAGCGTTGTGTGCCGTCATTATAAAATTGCCCACGATATTCAAATTTACCTGTACCGGCCTGGCTCTGAGGAGCCTAGTGTCTTGATCATCGGCGTGGTTATCAGTGGTACAACACAGATATATAGTAGGGCATCTGTGCGTAAGACTCGTGTTTTTACTCTTCATGATGTACTTAGAGCGTTGATGTCATGCATTTGTTAATGTCCTTGCTCCGATTTGCTTTGGTTTGTGGACATTTTGGCTCCATTTTTTTTCGTAAGTATTCACGGCACTCACATAGCACCATGTCTTATCTGCAGGCGCGAGGCCTGGGTTTGGTTCTGCAACAACCGAAGTCTACAGGGGAAGACTCCATGGCAGCTACGAGACAGGGTAGTTTGCTCCTTACATTTTGAGGAGTCAGCTTTCCTGCGGCCTGGACACCTCCGTCACAATGCGTTGCCGAGTGTGCTTCCCACAAAAGGCAAGCAGACCAATAAACCTTCCGTGCACTTTGTGACTAAGCATGGTTAACCCGCTCTTAGAAAAATAGTTACCATATGGGGCTGAAATATTGCTTCTGTGGGCTCATAACATTTTTATATTATTTGCAGAGACAACACATGGCGACATTTCCAGCAAAAGCTCTCCAGGTTCAGCAGTTGTGCATGTTGAGCTTTTTCATTGGAACTAACATAAAGCGGCAGCAACTGCCAGCACCACTGCATTACCTCATGGTCTTCATGACCTGAGCATTTTGCAATAGAGCTAGGTGAGACTAGCTGGAAAAAGCTGGTAGAACATGGTCAGACGTACTGCTAGAAGTTCATTTCAGGCCCGTTTTTAATGACATGTTTTATTTGAGGTGACATAATCAACGTCAAAATCGGTCCACAGAGCCTCTTTTGCCATGCCGACACCCAGTCTTCCAAAAATAAAGCTGCCCATGAAAAAAAGTGATTTACATTTTGTGTTAAAATAGGCGAATTCACCATATATTTGCAGAGAGGAGTTCACCGGCCTCATCGAGCGGCACCTACTCCGGCCGCTCAGACTTGCGGAGTTCCTGTGGTCACCCTGACGACCAGTCTTCTGAAGTGGAACTTTTGTGGGAACAAGGTGATTTTGCTAGTCGTGTGTTAGAATAGACACATAGGAAGGAACGCAACTACTATTTCATGACTAACTTCACGCTAAATTTGCAGAGAGGAGTTCGCCGGCCTCATCGAGCGGCACGTACTCCGGCCGCTCAGACTCGCGGAGTTCCTGTGGTCACCCTGACGACCAGTCTTCTGAAGTGGAACTTTTGTGGGAACAAGGTGATTTTCCTAGTCGTGTGTTAGAACAGACACATAGGAAGGAACTCAACTACTATTCCATGACTAACTTCACGCTAAATTTGCAGAGAGGAGTTCGCCGGCCTCATCGAGCGGCACGTACTCCGGCCGCTCAGACTCGCGGAGTTCCTGTGGTCACCCTGACGACCAGTCTTCTGAAGTGAAACTTTCGTAGGAACAAGGTGATTTTCCTTGTGTGTTAGAATAGACACATAGGAAGGAACTCAACTACTATTCCATGACTAACTTCACGCTAAATTTGCAGAGAGGAGCTCGCCAGAATCATATTTGGCGCGCTACAAAATTCAAAACTGTCTTTGTTTTTGCTAACAATATGCATACTTCTTATTAGCGTCCTCTGTACGCCACTAGCAAAAAGGCCGGCTAGCAATAGCGATATTTCGCAGTTCTTTGTAGACCTCGTGTGGCGCGGAAAGACAGGCTGCTGACGTCCGTCTGCTTGCTTGTGTCTGGGGCTCCACGTCCTCTTCGCTTTTAATTGTTTTAGCGGCAGTTAACACCGTTTAGGAAGTTTTGTTTTTTGCTCAGTCGTGATTAGCCCAGTTACGTGCGCGGGAACTTGGCAGTCGTGCGTTTGGACCTTGGACACTACTGCGTCCAAGGGGCTCAACGTGCGATGATGAGCACAGTTCGATACGCAAAGAAACGGTGCTCCGTGGAAGTGTGTGAAAGCGACACCCGCACGGCTGGCATCTCGCTGCACCGGTTTTCCCCTCGACTCTCAAAGGTGAGACTTAGCTACTCTCAGTAACATGCTTGCTGTGTGATGTCATGCCCTCTTGTTCGGTCTTCTCTTAACTCTTGTTAGTTTTACCTAAAACTATTAGGGTTGTCTGGATGTGCACAAGAAACTACACCTGAAGGCGTAATATGTTATACTAGGAATGTTGACTTCGCAGCGTTGTGTGCCGTCATTATAAAATTGCCCACGATATTCAAATTTACCTGTACCGGCCTGGCTCTGAGGAGCCTAGTGTCTTGATCATCGGCGTGGTTATCAGTGGTACAACACAGATATATAGTAGGGGCATCTGTGCGTAAGACTCGTGTTTTTACTCTTCATGATGTACTTAGAGCGTTGATGTCATGCATTTGTTAATGTCCTTGCTCCGATTTGCTTTGGTTTGTGGACATTTTGGCTCCATTTTTTTTTTTCGTAAGTATTCACGGCACTCACATAGCACCATGTCTTATCTGCAGGCGCGAGGCCTGGGTTTGGTTCTGCAACAACCGAAGTCTACAGGGGAAGACTCCATGGCAGCTACGAGACAGGGTAGTTTGCTCCTTACATTTTGAGGAGTCAGCTTTCCTGCGGCCTGGACACCTCCGTCACAATGCGTTGCCAAGTGTGCTTCCCACAAAAGGTAAGCAGACCAATAAACCTTCCGTGCACTTTGTGACTAAGCATGGTTAACCCGCTCTTAGAAAATAGTTACCACATGGGGCTGAAATATTGCTTCTGTGGACTCATAACATTTTTATATTATTTGCAGAGACAACACATGGCGACACTTCCAGCAAAAGCTCTCCAGGTTCAGCAGTTGTGCATAGTGAGCTTTTTCATTGTAACTAAAGTGGCAGCAACTGCCAGCACCACTGCATTACCTCATGGTCTTCATGACCTGAGCATTTTGCAATAGAAGCTAGGTGAGATTAGCTGGAAAAAGCTGGTAGAACATGGTCAGACGTACTGCTAGAAGTTCATTTCAGGCCCGTTTTTAATTACATGTTTTATTTGAGGTGACATAATCAACGTCAAAATCGGTCCACAGAGCCTCTTTTGCCATGCCGACACCCAGTTTTCCAAAAATAAAGCTGCCCATGAAAAAAAGTGATTTACATTTTGTGTTAAAATAGGCGAATTCACCATATATTTGCAGAGAGTTCACCGGCCTCATCGAGCGGCACGTACTCCGGCCGCTCAGACTCGCGGAGTTCCTGTGGTCACCCTGACGACCAGTCTTCTGAAGTGGAACTTTTGTGGGAACAAGGTGATTTTCCTAGTCGTGTGTTAGAATAGACACATAGGAAGGAACTCAACTACTATTCCATGACTAACTTCACGCTAAATTTGTAGAGAGGAGTTCGCCGGCCTCATCGAGCGGAAGGTACTCCGGCCGCTCAGACTGGCGGAGTTCCTGTGGTAACCCTGACGACCAGTCTTCTGAAGTAGAACTTTTGTGGGAACAAGGTGATTTTCCTAGTCGTGTGTTAGAACAGACACATAGGAAGGAACTCAACTACTATTCCATGACTAACTTCACGCTAAATTTGCAGAGAGGAGTTCGCCAGCCTCATCGAGCTGCACGTACTCCGGCCGCTCAGACTCGCGGAGTTCCTGTGGTCACCCTGACCACCAGCCTTCTGAAATAAACCTGTCATGGAACGAAGGTGAATTTCCTTTTTATGCGTTCAAATAGGGGAATAAGGGAGTACTTCAACCTCTTCTCCTTCGCTAAGTTCACATTACATTTGCAGAGCGGATTTCTGCGGCTCCATTGAACCACACATACTCGTGCACCTTATTAGGTAACAGTCCACTAGGGGCCCATAATAAGTGGTGGCCGAATATTGTTTGTGCTATCCTTTTATTCCCAGTTTGTTTTTGTGAGCTTGCTTTTTTAATTGGTAGAAACAGCGCAACTTGACGAAGGACAAGAAACAAGGAGTATACAGACAGGCACTGTAAAAGTACACAGAGAGGCACTGTTTCCGCCAGCTAAGATGAACAACCAACTCGCCCAACTTTCCGCTTTGTTGAACCTGCTTTCTTACTTACAGTTTTGTAAAAACCTTTCTTTATTTGTTCTTTCAGTTGATCACAGCTACGCTTTACGTCAAGGTGCTGCTCCTGCTCAAGAGTCCAGCGGGGACGTGGCTGACATAGAGATTTTGTTTTCTTCACCGTCGCCTAGAGACTATCTTTCTGGCTGTGCTGCTGGGCCTTCTCACAAATGTGAGCGTTTTTTGTGATGCGAACTTTTTGCTTTTGCAGTTTCTTTTTTTGTAGAACTATAAAAGGTCAGACCGGAAAAATAAAAAGCCAAGGATCGAAAAACACCAGCGGATACTAAACTTTATCTTGAGAGCTGATGGCGCAAGGGGTCACATAACACAAGACCGGGTAGCTGGCAACTACAAATCGAAGTTTGTTCAAAGTTCACCCCATTTTTGTGTTTCACGGTATATTGTCATTGCCAAGCCCACAAAAATAGAAACAAATGTTTTACACGCAGGTGTTAACACCATCAAATCAAAACAGCTCAACCGGTTTTCACTGACTCAAAAGTCTTCCCGCAAAACCTCACGTAAGACAGTGTTTTTTATAGTTATCGAAAAACTGCCCTGGTCATATGTGTGTGATGATGAGCCTGTCATGGTCCCTTGTCCTATCTGCCAAACATTAGTTGCCTGTTTATGTGCGAGCGCTTCACTGTTACAGTGCCATCGGCATAAGTAAGATATGGTCAAGCTTTAAAAAATGCATTTCACAGTTTGGATGCCTATTCTGACTTGTATGTTTCTGTGTGCGCCCTTGTCTTTTTGGACTATCAGGTCTCTGGCCAACATGAAGCGCCTAGTCCGACATAAAGATGTACTGCTGCTTTCCTTAACTTGAAATGCATATGTGTAGTCTGTCATACTTGCTGTTCTTGTTTAAAGACACTTCAAATCTTTGAGGAGTATTTCTGAGTGTGAATAGATTACACATTTAAAATTGATGGCAAATGCAAGTTTTTCTTGGAGATCCGATCTGGTTTATTTGTCAAATTGCAGCACCCGGCAAAAGCCGCAGCATCGACAAGAAGAAGGTGAACGCTCTGAGAGTTAAGAGGCGACAGCTTCAAGAGCGTAACAAGAGGCTGCAAAGAAAGCTGCAACGACAACGACAGATGAGGACTGTTGCCGAAGTCGTTGCGAGTGTCCGCGTTCATGTGTCTCCTGCTGTCGCTGCACTCGTTGGAGCCGAGCTTAGAATGAGCAATGTGAGCCAGGTTTGGCCGAAGATGGATACAGCATCAAATTGTAAAGCTAGGCAGCAAGTGCACAGGCTATGTACGTGAGACCACCCAGAGTACTTTATAAAGCACTGTAGGCATGTTCTATTCGCACCTTTTATTTTCTTCGGTTTCTTGAGGAGTAATGTAGTCGTCTGATTCACATATATAGCGTTTAAAGGTGTGAAGCAACACTGGCTTATGAAGTGCAGCATACCACAGGGCTCCAAGAAGGTTTACTCCACTTGGCTTCCTTGACCTGCACCAAACAATCGTTGCGTTGCAGTGTAGCAGCACCAGCAGATGCAAGTTAAAATATTTTCAGCATTATGGTACAGTGCCCAAGGACTGCGTAGACAAGCTAGTTTTTTTTCTGTGTATTACTGTGTTGACCAAAGCTCGCCTCGGAACACTGTGAAATCTCCGAGTTATTAGTGACTGCCTGTAAACTGTCAATGTCCTCACAACATCCAGCCGATTGTGCATTGTCTTATTATGTTATAATGTGCCTTATGTACCGATCTACTAGTTTTCTTCCACCATTACACTTTCAAAATAGTGACTACCGATTGTATGATTCTAGTGAGTAATCTGACTGAATGATTGTAAGTGAATAAAACAAATAAAACGCGACTGTTAATGCGAACGTTGGACTTGCATTAGAGTTACTGTAGTGTATTTCATACGCAACACACTCCAGCAATTTGATTCACTCTTTTTTTTGTGAAATTACATCATTCGCTTTAAGGTTTCCCACATATTTCCGAGGGATTCTGAAGGAACAAAGAGCAAAACACTGTGGCTCGAGTTTAACCACAGTGCAAAGACACGATGGTGTGACGAAATGAAACTACTCTCATAGCAGGTCGGCTAACAAAGTCGGCTGCAGAAAAAACAACATTTCGAACAAAATATAAGAGCAAGGGCAGATAAGGGCGTAAACGATCCAGTATAGAGTAAACATCCCACGAAGAACCCGCGACTGCAGGTAAAAAGAACGACACACACACTAAAAAGTACCAAGCAAAGCTCAAACACAGAGTTATGTTTGAGACTTTTTAGTGTATATGTCGTTCATTTTACCTGTAGTCTCTGGAATTCTTTTTGTTTAATTTTCACGCCAAACCGCAAGCACGCATGACGTCACGTTTTTTTTTTTTTCGGAAGTGTCGTCATTTCCTGTTTATTTTTTGTTCCGCCGGAAGTGTCCCCGCGACGAATAGATGGCGCTAAAGCAGCCCCATAGGCCGCCATTTTTTCGACATGTGGGCTCCTATGGAAGCTTCACTACCCATATCAAGGAGGTTATAATGGGCAGGAGGTGGCGTCCCTATCCCCAATGCATGGAGCGAAGTGTAACGGAAGTAGGCGTGGCCACGAGCCGCGACGAGCATTTCTTGACCAATGAGAAGCCTAGTGAGTGGGCGCCGCCATTAATTTAGATGCAAACAACCGCGTTGCGATGACATTTCCGTGGCAACGCGATTGTGTGCACCGAAAGTAATGGCGGCACCCACTGTTATTTGAAACAGCGCTTAACGGGAGACTTTTAAACCGGTATGGTCAGAATTGGATGAGATTATTATAAACGAACGCCTGGTTGCCCAGCAGAAAGTAAGTGACTAGAGTTGAGACGCTCTAGACGACGCACCGACTGAATCGGTGTCGAACAGGCGAGATTTCGAGCCCAACACTTGCCTGACCAGTAGGACTAGGAAGTCGGCGTGTAGCGGACGCTCTCGACACCGGGCGACCGCGCCTGGAGCGTCGTCTCGAACGAGTCGTCGTAGCGCGGCTTTGGAAAGCGATCGCGAGTCAGTCATCGTAAGCACGAACGCTGAGAAGGGCATCGCGGGTTGAGAAAGCCGTACAAATTCTGCTTCGAGAAGATGTTGGTTTCACTCCGCCGTGATGAGTATTCGGGTTCGCATCGAAACATCTTTTGGTGCGCCGATCGAATCGAAAGCCAGCCGCGACAGCGAGCAGACGAAGCAGACCGCAGGCACGGAGCAGACGTAGCCTAAGCCTAACGACCGAGCGGAGAGCAGACGATGGGAGCATGGTTGAATTTAGTTTGGATGAGAGAGCGTCGGTGCGCGGGGCAGTCTGGGATTGGGTTGTTCTTCCGGCGTCGCTGGGTATGATGTCATGCCGGGTCCTGCCCTATTTAAACGTCCTTGACCCATATACATATACCTTGGCCTACTCTCGTTAGCAGCGGTCTACGCTAGAGAAGCGAATTGAAATAAAAGATCGTACAGATATCTAAGATCAATGCGTTTGCATTTTTATTATTGAAAAAGAGCGTGTTTCACGTATACTCTGTTCAAACCTCGCTCCACTAATAGTTTTCTGTAGTCACGGCCCCAGCTATCTTCTAGTAGGCCTCGTCGTCGCCCGCTCGCATCGTCCGCTTCGGCACTTTGGTGATCCTCCTCTCGATATTCCTTACGACCATAGTTCTTTAGCTTTTATTTCTCTACTTATATTACTATCCGAACTGTATATTTAATGTTTTTTGTACATATAGATTTCTGTATCTCACTCTGGCGCCGTGTGATATGTCGAAAGACGGAGGAGCATCCACGAGTAGGAAGGGGTCGCCGCGCTTCCTTCGTAGCGTTGAGGCGACCTTGATACGACTTTGGGAGGATCGTCTGGAGAACCTCCGACGCGTGCGTTGAACCTCAAGCGCGAGCACGACACCGAACCGAACAAGGCAAAAGCGTAGCAAAAGCACGGAAAGTACCGGGAGCACGGAGCAACGCTTGGAACTTAGGACTGAAGCGGGCTGCGGGAGACGCCCAGGGTTGCCGCTAATCGCCAAAAAACCACTTTGCTTGGGCGTGAAGTGGACTTGGTTGTAATCACTAACCAGTGGCTCCCACAATATGGAGCACAGTTGTCGGCGTGAAAGCCGCCAAGTGTCCCACCAACTGCTATGGTGTGAGGGAGTGAAAAAGAAACAACACCAAAGCAAAGGGTGAATGCTGCAAGCAACGTGTTATCTTCGTTTCTAGGCTCATCGTACGTTCATCCGCTTCGCTCTCGCCTTCATTTCGAGCTAATGTCCTCCTAAAAAGAATTCGATTGCAGTTCCCCCGTGTTCTGCCGAATAAACGCCACTACCCTTTTCTGAGAACGAGAGTTTATTAAATTAAGATTCTGGTTCGAGCTACTTGGTTCATGAAACGCACACGTCTAGACGTGCGTGACTCATAGGATTAGGTCATGTGTTGTAGAATTGTGTCGTTTGTAGTTTTTAGTCTGAAGTGGAGGCATGAGTGGCAACTTTGCTCGCGCATGTGCGCTGGTTTGACTGACTGGGATAAAATGTCAGTTGCAAGTTGGCGCATGTCTGTGTCGTGAGTGTTTTCGTTTTCGTCCTTGTCTTGTTTTGCGCTTTTAACCTTTTAAATATACTGTTCAGTTTCCGTAAAGTGAGCGATAATGAGGTTTGTTATTTGTCTGTTGCTTAGATGACTTGTTTTTTTTTTCTTTTTATGTTAATTATGATCTGTATTCTCGTTTTTTTTTTGCATTCAGTACGCATTTTTGTCTTTATATAGATGGCTTTTATTGTTGCATTTGTGTTATGTCTCTGTGTCTCAGTTCTGTAAAAGTTTTTATCATGTTGTATTATTTTGTTAGAGGGAATGCATTTTCATGTTATTTTTTATGTGTGGTCTGTAAGGGACCGGTGCCACGTCAGGCTTTTTTAGCTTTTTGCACCGGCCCTTCTTTCGGGCTCTGCCCGAGGGAAAACAAATAAAGAAATTCGAGTTTATTAAACACCCTGATGCGTTAGAGAGAGGGAGAAAGAAAAGTATGAATTGAGTTGTCAACCTGTATTTTCTGAACGTCGCCATGCCCGCAAGAAAGGTCGGACACCGAGTTCAAACTAAAATAAGCAGAAAAAAAAATCTGACGTCCCCCAATGTTTGAAAGGAAATACGGACCACGCGGCCGTCAAATTGCTATTCCACTCCAAACCATTTTGTATCCCTCCCGTCTGTTCTAATTGGATACAGCGTCTCTTCTACAAAATCAAACTGCCCCCCGCAAAAATAAAATAAAAACAGCGGGGAGAAAGTGTTTACCATGCCCTTTTTGACAGATCCACGGGCCGAATCCTCACGACCTCCCACCAATCCCTCCTTTCCCAGAAGCACGTCTGTCCAGCCAGCCTGCCTGCGCCTCTCCCCACGAGGAAGCTCTCCCCTCTCCCCCAGGAGGAAGAGACAACCCTCCTCATTTTTTCTTTTTTTTTTCTTTCTCTAAAGTTACATCCCTTGTGTTTGCTGCTGGGTTTGTCGTGTTCCGATTCCTATCCTACGTTTTAACTGTGACACGCGAAAAGGCCCGAGGTGACAACCAGCGGCGTCGAATAGGAAGGGGAGGGGGAAGGAAGAAGACAAGGTGTGATCCCCCCCCCCCCCCCCCCCCCCCCCCTGGCGACAAGGATGCAGCGCCATCGTCGCGCATGACGCCGCTTCGAGTTGAACAAGGGCGGCGATGTAACCCGCTTTGTCAGATTCAACCGACAGCCTTTCGTTCTATCTGGGCGGTTTCCCCGCTCGGTCGTCTTCAAACGCCAACCTCGACGTAAACACGCAGCAACCGGTCGTGGCTGCGCATTCGGTTCCTTTACGGTTCTAACTCTCAAAGCGCTTGTTCTGCGCCGAAAAGCACGCGTTATACTGCAATTTACTTTTCTACTTCAAAATCCTTTGCATCTGCAACTCCGCCTACCTTTCCACGCATCTTTCTTTTCTCGTATCACTTTTCGCTTTCATTTTTGTATCCCTCCCGCACAGGGGCGGATGCAGGAATTTCCTGAGGGGGGGGGGGGGGGGTCAGGTGTTGGTCAGCGTACCATATGTTTAGGAACCCCCTCCCCCTCTCCCTCGTTTCACGCCCTAAATTTTACACATGCAGAAATCAAGAGGGGGGTCAGGACATCCGGACCCCCCCTCGGAATCCGCCCCTGCTCCCGCAGTGCCTACCTTAAAGGGGCCCTACAATGATATTTAAGCGTCTACCTTTTTTGCGGTTTCCACATCTCTCGGGGTTCGGGCAAGCCAGCGGACACGGAGAGAGTAACTAAATATCAGTGCATCATTTTTTAACTGGACGACGCGGAAACCTCCTCCACCTACGGGGGCGAACCGCGGTGCCTAAAGCACGCGATATGTGACGTCTTTGGTCCTGGCCTTACTACTGGTCAGAGCCGCTAAAAGCTTCTTTTTAGTCGAAATAGAAAATACAAGTGGCGGGAACTTTTTCAATTATTTATAAAAGTAGTTTTTGTGCACTATTTTAGATCAGAAAAGAAACAAATGCAGTTTAGAAAGTACGGAAACAATAAATTACCCGTCCACATACCCGCCACCGAGAGGTAGAAAAGGCGGTGCATACTGGATCGGTGCAGTGGGATCAGGCACTAATGAGCTGCGAGCGGAGAAAGGTCCCGGATGCACGCGGCGGCGCTGCGATCGTATGGACTGGAGGATCCGACCGGTTCCGAGCGTCCCCAAGGCCTTCGGCGAGCAGCTTTGGCTTGCTGTTTGGCCCTTTGGCGGCATGGTAGCGCGAAGGGGCTCTCGTTCTGAACTGATCTTCAACCCATGTTTGCTGTCGTTTGCGGCCGGTGAAGTGTCATGCCGAATTGGAGTTTAATCGGGCAGCAAATGCCATGCGAGCCGCCCTGGCTGCCCGCTTCATACAGCCTATCCAGAACGTGCTTTAGTGGCGCCTAGTGGCGCCCTCTCGAGCCGTCGGCACGGAGTGCGGCAGCCGTGAGCGCTCGCCTAGCTCACTACCCCTCCTCTAGTTGACGGCCACTCAAGCGACCAAGGACGTCATGAAGGAGGTTATTTTTTGCTTGTTTTTGGAATTTTAATTTGCCCATAACTTTTAAAATAAAGCGAAATTCGAGAAAAGAAACGATTCATTAAGTTACTACGTTGAGTGCGCTCAGGTTCGGTGCAAATTAAAAACCAGTAAAAAAGTCGTTGCAGGGCCCCTTTAAAGCCCCCGCTTATCTAAACGTAACGTGATTCATTGTTCGAAATATTCCTCCTTGCTGACCCCTTCACTCAAAAAGGGCGTCGTGCAGCGAGGGAGAGAAAAGCTGGGAGAAGGGGAATGGCGTTACTTTTTTTTATTTCTAGCGCCTACCTGTCCTTCTCTCACGCTCTTTCTAGCTGTATAGACCAACTCTTGTTTACAAACCAACCGGAGCGCCCCTAGCGTACGCCACCGGCGCCGCGCACGCGCGACGGAGTGTGGGCAAGAAGATCGCCGTCGCCCGTTGTCGGCGTGAGTCCCCGTGCTCTTTTTCGCGTTAGAATTGTTGATTTTACGTCTTCCTGGCAATGTCGGACTACTTGAGCGGCCTAGGCGATATTATCGATGCTCGTGACATCGCAAAACTTCGCGCGAATAACGTGACATGCGGCGATTCATTCCCCGTGGACGCCACGAAATAGACGCTAAGAATGATTCGCATGATGAGATTCTGCTCGCTATTTTCAGTTATAACGTCGCTCGGGCTGCGAAAGCGTGAACCGTAGCCGAGATGGTCGACGTCAATGCTGAAAATCGCAAGCAGAATCGAACCGAGTGAATCAGGCATAACAAGTCGATGATGGCCACTGGTAACAATTATCAACATATGATAATGCAGTGAGTGCGCAGAACGAAATGGTTATCAACATATGTTTGTGTCTACTGTTTACACCGAGCCCATTTACTCCAACCAACCTTCAAACTTTAAAGTCTTTTGAGGCCTGCACTTACTTTTTATCGTAATTACCCGGTCAAAGTTTGGTCCACGGGCCGCTGTCGTTTGAACAAGCAGACGACAAGCAGACACGTTTCAAAGAGCAGAAGACAGCTCGAACGATCAGGCGGCCGTTTGAAAATGAAGACGCACTGAACGTATTCAGCCAGTGGTCCGCACAACTTTGCCGTTTTCTCGCGTTTATGTTGGAACAAAAGAAATAAACCTGACGACCACAAGTATCCGTGAATTCAGCCCGAAGTGCTTCCCGCACAAGCTATCGTGGTCCGACGGCGTCTGGTTTTCCTTTTTTACGGCCCCTGTCTACGTTCTCGGACGAACCGAGCAGGTAGAAAACACATAAAAACTGACCTTTAAACCTTTCCCGACTCTTTTGGCACAGTCCCAGTCACGACGTTTTGACGAGAAGACAGGCTTTTGTCTGGTTTCTTCCGAGACAACACAGGAATGCACGTCGCGCATGGCGACTTCCGCCCACAACCCTAGACCGGAAGTGCTCCCGACGCGCCACCACCGCGCCGTGGAAGAACAGAGCTGAGTTCGTGTATGTCTCTCTCCCCTCTCTCTCTCCGTCATGCTTCTCATTCCTAGGTATTTCTCTAGTGTGTAAATGATTATGCAACCACTCTTACAACGTCTCCTCAAAGGAGGCGTTGAAAATGGATAAATTGGTTCCTCCATATTTGGAAATAAAAATTCATGAGTGGTAAATTTCCTTCTCACTTCAATTCCTCTCTCATTCAGACCCCCTTTCAACGTCACCCTCTCCCTCATCCGATCACGCACATCCATCTTCGTGCAGAATGTTTCCGAACCCCCCGGTCTTAGCCTCTGCTCTTGTCCACTCGTCGAGCACTTCGTGCGTGCTTCGATTTCTTTTTACTCTCTTTTTTTTCTTTTTCTTGCCACCCCCCCTTTCCATGCCTTAATAAAGCCTTAGCCGCTCTCGCCTTGCTTCCCTCTCATTGTTTATTGCCTTGGTATAAAGACGAAAAAGGAGGAGATGAAGACCTCGAGTATGCTTGTTGTTGCCACCACTGCATGCACCCACAGCCTAACGAAGGCAAGTCAGTCCTTGCTGAGAAGCCAGAGAAGTCAACGATGCTTTTCTCATTAAGCTCGTCGAGACTGAACAAGGTAGCAGCTACAACAACACGCCGATTTCGCGCAGCGCCTCTTGCAATTTCATCCACGACGCTGTGATCTGGCTGCGTGGAAACAGGCGTTCAAACGGAAGACTAGCCAAACTTTTTAGGGACCATAGCCATGCCCCCTGGAAACTAAAGTTAAGGCGGCATCTCGCATGCGAGGAACGCTTGGTGAGATCGGTCTATTTAAGCAAGAGAGACATAACGAAAGTCTTATCGGCACCGTCATCCCAATGGCCGCCCTCGCCGAGCTTTGGCTTGAGCGACGTACCGTGATCGTTCTAGCGGCAGCTCTGGCCCCGAATCATGCCTCGTCCAGCAATATTTGCTGCTAGGATACTTTCTAGATACCTCCCCTAATCTTCGGCAATAGGAAGTGCTTCGCTGGCGCTGGCCATGGGCGGCGATGCGGCGGATGCCGCCATCTTTAGCTCTATTGGGTCGAACCCCCATCAGTTAACTGAGGTTGAACTCAATGATCGTTAGCGGCTTAATGACAGTTGGCGCCGCCGTGGATCTCCGGTCGATCGCTGTTGAGTGAACTGTCGTTGGCTTAATGACACAAGTGTAACGAGGGCATTAATTAGCTCTCGAAATATCCGCTTTACCTGACACATCAAACACTGGCGTTCACAAGCGCTTTTCGCCAGCATTTCTACCACCAACCGCCAGGATCGCGACATCCGACAACATGACACTTTTCTGACGTCATTTGTTTCCCCTTCGGGATGGGACGCTAAACGCACCAGTCGGAGACGCGCTCCACTATATTTGGCGCGTCAATCTGAAATTTGATTTCGCTAATCCTGGCGGCGAAATATAGACGATTTAAGTGTTCTCAGATAGAGAGCGGCTCCCCTTTACGGAAGGCTGGGCGAGTGCCGAGCATCTGATTAGGGCGGCCAATTAGACGGCGGCATTGGCCGAGGAACCAATCAGGACTACGATTATCGTCGACGCACAACGCCGCTGGGCCTATATCAACCCCTCTCGCTGCAGAAACAATTTTTAGCCGGCCTCCGCCGCCGCTGCGCCCCACTGAGCACTCGCTGCCCCCGATAGATTAGATGGCTTCCAGCGCGCGCTTTCGGCCATTCCAGCGAGATAGCCAGTCCACAGAGACACGCACACACCATACAAGCGGACGCACATACACACAGACGCGCCACACGCAGAAACAAATACACACGCACGCACACAAAATTCGGGTCCAATCCAATAAGCCATAGAGGAACCACTCGAATAAGAAGGCGGCTTTTCGAAACCATGCACATAAAGAGCTGAGGACCCCTGCGCCGGTGGCCATAGACGTAGTGAATAATAATAATAAAAAAAAAAAAGGCGTCAATGGCGTGGAGGGGAAGTGCTTATGGAATTCCGGGCGACGGGGCGGCGCGGTAACTCTGTGGTATGCGGGAGAAGCCGACCCGCAGACAGTCAGAGAGGCGCCGCCAGTCCGCCGACATGGCGACGCCGGTCTATCAGGCACCAACACGGCCTTCTTCGAGCAAGAAAAAGACTACATATATATATATACATATATGCTTTTTACAAGGACGGCTTTGTTTACGCACATCAAAGAAGGGCGCAAGAAAGTTCATCCGCGAAACTGGGGAAAAATGCTAATAAAGTATAAACTTTTTCATTTTTTTTTATCGTGCGATTGAGTCAGTCAGTAACGTTTATTCGAAGCAAGAATTACGGAGAGTTTCCTTTTACTTGAAAGGGAAGTCTAGGCGTTGCGGTGGTCCGTGGACTTGGCAACTTCATTCCCGGGTAATAATGAGGTGAAGTAAAACGTAATTAGTCGGGACTTGTTTACACAGCGAGAGTCTGTCAGAAACAAGGCGATATTGTTACCCATTGTGGATGAGCAATTTAGCCAGTGCAGTACGACTACTAGCCTAGGGTCTTCAACGTGCAGCACGCAGTAGAGATACACGACCGCACGCCGCTACAATGCTCATCCAGATCGGGCAGGGGTGGGATTGAACCCAGCATTCCTGGGTTGTGCAGCGCGAGCTTTCGCTCCACGTTCTTCGAGCTGGTGCGCGCTAGCCCACTCGGCCACCGAAGTCCCCGAGGTGAAGGGTGAAAGGGCATGAGGAGGGTAAATAAAATTTGAGGAGCAAAAAAGAAAAACGATGTGGTTACGAGTTTTAAACCGCAGTACACACTGCTCATTCATCACACAAAAGTCCCGTGTTCGCTACACACATCATGAGAGAATTCTGAGCGGAATTATCTGCACGTGCGCGGATGCGCAAGATCGTGCTACACTTTGTTGGATGTGGAGGCTGGGAGGATCAGACGAGGGGCTGAAACCTACTTCGGGTATCCAGTGTCGGATGTTTCACAAATGTTGCGAAGTGTGAACTTCAAAAATATATCGCGTTAAAAAAATGGGTAGGGTATGATATGATATAGATTCATTACCGCGAGAAAATACGTTCGCGTTATTTAGTTTTTTCCGATATTTTTCTAGCCGCGAAATGAGTGAAATTATCTCTACGCGAAAATTAT
This sequence comes from Ixodes persulcatus, assembly GCA_013358835.2. Lineage (NCBI taxonomy): Eukaryota > Metazoa > Arthropoda > Arachnida > Ixodida > Ixodidae > Ixodes > Ixodes persulcatus. The sequence goes on along the minus strand of JABSTQ010011182.1, from coordinate 667,617 downwards.
GTCGTTTACAATGCTCGAAAACCTACCAGGGGCGCCGCCATTGTATTGTTTCCTTCTTATCTTCCGTCTCTACTGCCCATGCGCGAGACAAGTACCAATCAAATCGCAGATGTCGCCATCTGGACGCCATGGTGGTCATAGCCTCTGTCGGAAGACAACAAAGAGGATGTCTTCATTCCCCGAGGAAACCGAGAAGAATACAAATCAGGAGTACGTACAGTGACACACTTAGCCCGAACTCAACGTAGGTGCTTTAACGAAGGATGCCGGTCAGCTCGTTCGCCTTAGCTATGTCGACCTCCCTACAAACAGGAGCACATACACAGGTACGCAGATTCGCCGGTTTTCTCCGTTTTTTCCTCAGTGCTTAAGGACTCCCATCCATATAGTCGTGGAAAGAGCTCACTGGTGTACGAACCCAAGTGGTGAAGTTTGATGCTCGGCAGCATACTTTCGAAGGAAGAAGGAAAAAAGCCCCGAGGTCGTGTTCGCGCTAACAGTGTAGCGCATTGAATACATGACAGATCTCTTATCTATACCTGGTTTCAGCTTAAGTCAAGACGCAGCCGATGATATGAGCTGATATTAAACAGCCTCAAAAGCGCACCATCATGGTGTTCGTCATGATTCCACATTCCTAAACCAATCATAAACAACAAAGACCCAGTGACTCGCGATTTTGATGGCGCTTGATTGGCCCCCTTAGCTCGTAGCGTCGGATGCGTCTGGACCTAAGCTGGAATGAAGTATAGCAAACAGACAAAGAAACCATAGACAAGCTAGCCCCAACTTATAATGGGGGCGAACGGATTTCATTAACGCACTGAAAAGTACGCACACTCGAAGGACAGAGGAACGCACGAATGAGGGATGGCAAGGACAGCGTAAAAACGGGACAGAAAGGATCCAGATAAAGAATGACCCATGCACAGGACAGAAACGAGGCAGCCGTAGGGCCAGCGGGGGGCTAAGGTTCCCCGAAACGCGCATTTCAATTACTTTTCCAGCTTGTTAAGCCGCGAGGAAAAGCCAACAACAAACTCCAGGTTTCTTTACTTCGCCGACTTATTACTCGTCTCTCGGAGGAAAAAAATAAAGAGCAGGAAAGGGGTGCCGGCGGTTTAAAGCCGCTGTTCTCCAAGCTCGCCTCTGCCGTAACGAAATTTCTTTGTTGCGCTGTGAATTTAATAACGCGGTGTCAAATATAGCCGTGAGCCGCCAACCGTTTTATTTATCGTAAAAACGAATATGGCTCGAAGTCACGATTACACACAGTGTTCGGAGTTCAAATCCCGCCTCCGCCGTTTATTTCGACCTCCCGTGGTTTCATAAAACTGATTCATTCGATCAAGTACGGTTCATTCATCCGCACATTTTCGATTATTTCCTCTTGGAGGTTCCATTTTAATTCAGACAGATTTATTACAACAAATGCGTAAAAGATGCACTAATACATTTGAGGCAGGTGAGTTATACGACCAGAGGGACATCCTATAGGTGGCTAGTCTTTGCGATAAGTCAGATAATTAACTAAGCTTCCTTAATTAACTTTTCAATTAGTAAGAATAGTCCTATGGTTTCAATTAGAAACATGCTGAACCTAATCAAACACCACAATATCAGTGAATTTCAGAACGACTCGGAGCTCGTAAGATACTCGGGGGCGCACCAAAGTTGCCACTCGTGCAGCAGGCGCAAAGCTAGCAGCGGCGGTACGCGATGGTAATCTAATCGTCCGCGTAATCTAATCATCCGCGAAGTGGATGAAGCCCTCAACCGAAACATCAGAGAAATTTTGAAAGTCGCAAATTGCATGTTCATGAATCGAATTAGTAACAAAATCTAAGAAGAGTTGTTTTGGTTCTACGCTGTGATACATATCTTCAGTGTCGAAAGACATAATTGAGTGTGGAATGGAAAGAAAATGAGACGAATTGAAGCGGGAGATCAATTCAAAGAAGTTTTGAACTCTGAAAGGCTGAGGAAGGATGACATTTTATTCATCTATTGAGATTACCTGCCTCGCCTTGGAGGCATCATTGCGGAGAGAGGTTATCAAACACATTTCAAGTGAAAATACAGAATGACTTCATTAAGCTTGTTGCATTCTAATGCTGTTAGAATAAAAAAAAAATCAGCTACAACGAGAGTTTATAGTTGCAACTTTGTATTGTATTTGCAGATATTATTATGACATTGAATGATGGATACGCCTGATTCTTGCGCGGTTCTATATAGTGTTGATACTCCGTTTCCACGACTTATCTTCTGGAATGAACTGGAGCACAGGTATCGAGACAAGGGGAAGTCATCCTTTTCCTAGCCTCGGCTGTCAACCTAACCTTTGGCAATCTCCTAAGAAACGTAAAATTCAATTAACAAATTGAAAAGTTTATAGACACTCGAATACTAGAAGCAAAAAACCACTGACTGCGCACTTCGAAGATTTTCTTGGAAGCATTCGTCCAAATATCAAACGCTGCACAAGTGTAATATCCGTTTCTCAGGACTAAGGAGCGAGCGAATTTAAGCAGCTACGGCATGCGCCAAGGGCTGAGCGAAACCAATCGATCATGGCATTTTGAGCCCTACTTAAGGGCTCAACGAACGCACGCACTCATGCGTTAACAAACGAAACTGCAACAAAAAACAAAAGACCGAGGAGCAGGATTTTTATTTGTTTCGCCTTTTAACCGCAATTAGCGGCGAGATGTTTTGGTGGCGCGACCCTCATATGGTTTCCCCCTTTTGACGTCATACCTTGTTGCAAACAACAAGTTCGGTGGTGTTTTGTGTAGTAGAATGGTGGAGCTTGAATCAGTGCGCTCTCAAAGGAACACGGCCAACACCGTCAAATTAAAGTTCTTTCATTTCCTCTCATTTTCCGTCGATATAAAATCCCCTTTCCGACGTCATAGTCAGCGTTCGGCCAATCGTGGAAGGCCGACCACAGCGACGCTTTCGGTCGCGCACGGGGCTAATAGCAAAAGTCTGGAACATATCCCGAGCAGAAACGTGGTTTACGAATACTACTGACGTGTTCAAGTTCGCAATGTCTAACAGCTATTTTGTTGAATCGCACGGCGTCTCGGGGAGGTGGCGTGGCAATCTTGGTCAAATCGGACATTTCCTGTGAAATGCTCACTGATTATTGTTGCGTGTTCATAAAGATTACGAGAGGCTTTCCTTAGTGATAGGCCATAGTATTATTGCTGTTTGTTATCGTCCGCCAGGTGGGAACCTATCGTCTTTTTTCACTTACCTCGAAACTTTCTATGAGTATGCAAACGAAACTAAGTATAACGTAATCTTAGGGGGTCGATTTTAATATAAACATGCTTCTTGAAACGTCACGTAAAATTCAGATGAATGCATTGATTAGGGGCAGCGGATGTGTTAATACGATATCTTCGGCAACAAGGATTACTGCTGAATCATCGACACTACTTGATTCATTTATCACAAGTTATGATGAATCATACACTAAATATGGCGCCGTAATAGCCGGCATAAGTGATCACTTAGGCATATTTTGTGTATACAAATTAAAATTGCAAACAAAAACAAAATAATCAGTCAATTAAATTATAAAACATAACACCCTATAGCTTGAACGATTTTAGACACATAAATCACTAAGTACTTCCTAGAAAAAGTCGTAAACCGTCGATAACAAAGGAATTACTCACAAAAATTCGTACCGAAAATGCGGTATATAATAAATTCATAAAAACCAGAGAAAGTGAAAAACTGAAAATTTTTAAACTGTATCGAAACCAACTAATCAAAGAACTTCGATATGCTAGAGAAGTGTATTTTGTGAGTTCTTTACAAGGTGTAGTAACAAAGTCGACGTTGTATGGAAAAAAAAACTAAATTCTGTCTTTGGTCGTTCATGTGCGCCGAAACAAATAGAAAATATAAACAGCAATGGCCTAGGAGTTATCAGGTCGAGCATTGGCAAATGCATTTAATAATTATTTTGTTAACCTCGTTAAAAAAAGTCCCGAGTCAGATGCGTGCAAGTATATAAATTTTCAAAGCAATGCATCAATGTTTCTTACGCCTATCATTGATACAGATGTCATATCTGTCTTTAATGCGCTTAAATAGTAAAAGTTGTGATTCCAATGAATTACAGATCACGCCGGTTAAGCATGTTCTTGATCTCATTTCTCCTTGCTTAACGCACATCTTTAATCTATGGTTGCTAGCCGGAGTATTTCCCAGTCGAATGCAATTAGCTAAAGTAACAGTCATATATAAAAAGTGTGATAAAAATGACTTAGGTAATTACCGACCCGTCTCAATTCGATCGGTATTTTCTAAGGGTCTAGAAAAAATTATACACCTTAGAATGACAACATTTGCGGATAAATACAACATAATAGGTTCATGTCAATTTGGTTTCCGCAAACATCGTTCTACCGAACTCGCTCTTTTAGCCCAAAAAGAACATATACTTAAAACGTTTGAGGATAAAAAAACTTACTCTTGGTATATACGTCGACTTCACTAAAGCTTTTGACTACCTGGATCATAATTTGCGCTAATTATGAAAATAAATGAGTATGAATTTCGTGGCCAAGTGTCACTTCTTTTAAATTCATATTTGTCTTCCCGCAGACAGTATGTAGATATAAATGGTCAGTCATCTGAAATAAAACCGATTAAGTCCGGCGTCCACAAGGGAGTATTTGGGCCTTTATTATTCAATATATATATATATATATATATATATATATATATATATATATATATATATATATAAATGACATAGTAAATATAAGTTTACTATGTCCACAGAGCTGATACGTGACGCCAACGAAATATTACAAAAACTTGATAGTTGGAGTAAATGTAATGCTCTAAAAATAAATGCCAATAAGACAAAAGCAGTCGTATTTCGACCAAGAAATAAATATGTCTACATTACTGAAGATATTTTTTTTAAATTCTTCGAAAATTACAATTGTACCCACATGTAAAACTTTAGGTTTTTGGTTTTTTTTTAGGAAAACATGTCATGGGACGATCATATTAATTTCATCGTATCGAAGTTATCAAGTGTCGTTGGTATTTTATATCGTCCTAAACACATCTTGCCTCTTAAAACAAAGTTATTATTATATAATTCATTATTTTACGCGCCTATAAATTATGGCCATCTTATATGGGGAACCACTACAATACCAATCTTCAAAAGATATTTATATTACAAAAAAAAAAAAGATATTAAGAAGCATTTCTCATGTTACGCTGGGTTATCCAATGAACATTGTCTTCAATCAACTTAGAGTAACGAAAACTTTTGATTTATACAAATATCGTTTATGTTCGAAATGTATGGTAGAAAAAAATCTCAACATTATCTCAAAGACTTAGCAAACCTAGCAAAAAAGGTATATGCATATCCAACGCGAACTGTAGAACCATGGGAAGTGCCATTTTTTAGAACTAATTACGGACAATACACAACATCATACACCCTTCCGACTACACTGAATACGTTCAGTAGGGAAAATATAGAACTTAACAATGTGTCGGTGAGCAGCTTACGGGAATTAATCATACACATCTCAAACCAAACCTAATAAAAGCTAAGTGTTGATATAGTCATCTTAAACCAAAACGAATAGAAGAAAAGTGTTAATTTTGGGGGGTTGAAGTTGTTTTTTGCCGCGTTTTGTCTACTAATGCTAGTCTGTTCAAAATGAATTTGCATTATATAATGAAACTAATCAATTTTTCTCTCGTGTAAAGGATCTCCTCGTGTTTTCATTTATGTCCTAATCCTATGTAAATCATTTGGTGCCCGCGTCTCAACTGCTATTTAGGTGGCTCGGGACTAGTCAAGCTGTGTTACAGCGTTTTTCATTTTCACCTTCCAACTGTAAACTGTTGGCAAAATAAAGACATTTATTTATTTATTTATTTATTTATTTACTTAAAACACCCGTCACCCAGGTTCATCCATTCTGGGGTATTTCTGTGGTCATCGTTGCGGATGATTTTTGCCAACTGCTGACGCGGCCGGGCGCTGCGACATGCACTGTAGAATTCACAACATCATGCAATGCATTGCAAGAAATATTAGATGCACTATTTTGGTCAACTCATTCAGAGCTGGACCTCCCATCCACAATGCCTGAACTGGAAACTGCCTTGCAAGCAATTTCCGGTAAAGAAACAGCCGCAGGACCAGATAGCATAACATATACTAGGTCCCAAGTTTCCCTTAATAACTTCGGCCCGAAGGTGACCATTCTTCAAATATTTAATAACAGTATGGCAACAAGAATGTCTTCCACAGGACTGGAAACTAGGTTGTCCCTCTGCTAAAAACAGGAAAATCGCCAATGTCACTGGAGTCATTCCTCCCGGGTAGTCTAACAAGCTGTATTTGTAAAGTTATTGAAAAATTAATCAACGAGCGATGACAATGGGGTCTTGAAAAAAAAAAAAAAAAAAACGCGCTTTTATCGCACTTTGCTGATTCAAAGACGTCAATGTCTCCAAGGCTCTTGATCCGCAAGGTTCCACCTTTTAGAGTCATTTCGAAGGCCATTTTGACACCACTCCTCATCAATTTATTCATTCATTTGTTCATTGCAAGCTAATAACGAAAAAAAAAAAAATAAACCGCAAAGACAAAAAGAAAGTTTAGAAAAAAGCGACAGTACTTTTGAGGATGTTGTTCACGTTTCATATCGGATTTCTTAGCTAAAAACGGGAGGCAAATTCTACTTTGTACCCGATCTGAACCGAATCCATTTTACGCGTGACGCAAAAGCCCGGCACAGCAAGGCCCATCGCTGCAAGAACAAAACGCGACGCCGGCGGAAGAAGTGTTCCAATCCCAAAGACGGCTCTCTCGGTGAAATCCCCAATTTCAAAACAAACTCACAAAGAGGATCCTCCGCACGAAATCTCGAGACACGTTTATTTATTCGGGTTTCTTTTCTATGTTTCTTCTACCAAGCGCGGAAATGAGCAGCGCAATGTGTAACCCAGCTTCTGCCGCCAAGCGACAATCTTCTGGCAGGTTGTGGCGAGGAGAAGAAATAATAAAACGCCGAGTATAGACCTGTGTCTGAAATCCTAGCCACCAGGGATAACGATGGGAAATGATAATCTCATAGGCAGGCTCTTGTGAACAGAGGGGCTGCGCATAAAATAAGAATTTTGCTTTTCACAGCATTATTGGCATAGGTGTTGTTCTTAAGGCTTCGCGACTATGCATTTCTGACGTTCTTGCATTACGATATGTACGAAGGTTTCTAAAGAAAACGGAGTCTCTCAAAACGCGAAGCTTCCTTCTGTGTCATGGCGTCAGCATGAGGAAACATGGTGGCGCCCATGGAACAGAGCAGACACTGGTCTATATACGCAGCCGGCGTGCAAGTTGGTCTGCTCAACCTCGTGTCTAGCCTCTAAATTCGTGGAAACGTGCACTTGTATTTCCCCCCCAAGCAATGACAGGTGCCTGGTCATCGTGCGTTCATCACTGCGCCTTCTGAGTTCTTAGATTGTTCCGTCTTGCAACACTCGCTCGCTGTGTCGTCACTGAAGTCGGCTTTAGAAAGGCACGCTCGTCGTTTACTTCCTTGGCGTTCTTTGGGGATGACCTTGAAGGATTCGCGTCGCGCGGCGTAGGTATGCTTTGTTTCTGGATGAGGCTAAAAGTACATGAATGTATAATTGCGAGAGATTCGTGGAAATGGGGAGTTTCAAGCTACTGGGTGCGTTTACTGAGACAAAAAAAGTCATTGACGAGCGCAATTTCCTGAAACATGAGGCGAAACTGCGAATGCGGGGTGCGCGTTCCCGGTTTGGGTCAAAACTCGCACAGATTCGAATCTGCAGTTTTTACCGTGTCGTGGCCGCAGCGACTACGAAGGCAATCCAAAGAGAGATTGAGTGCGTTCTGAATGTCGCCGTGACGACAACGTCACGTGCGTTGCCCTTTCAGTTACGAAGAATCGCAAACTCGTGCTGAAATGAAATACTCGAATACATTCTTAGGTAAAAGTTGTGATTGGAGTGCATTTGTTGAGCTTATTGTTTCCGCCACGGGAATATTTTGGGGCAACCGGCTGGTCACAAGGTGTCAATCATCGCGCCCAAGGTCACCGAACTAATTTGGGGTAATGACGTTCCCTTCTTTCGCCTTATTCTTAGCAATTAGTGGCCGAACAGTCTCCATATACGGCTCTTCATTAACGACTGGTGCAGCTCGACCAGTCATCGTGAAGTGGCGTCGCCGCCTATCTGGGTCTCACGGGAAGCCAATACCGACGCCGCTTCTTGGCTACTCTTGTCAAACCCGTTTTCAGACTGGAGCGGGGATTCACTGACGATGACGTCATGCCTTGGCCCCAAGCTGATATTGCGCGGCCTTAAGCTGGTATCGCAGTGGAAAGATGATCGGGACTCGCCAGGCCTTTCTTAAAAGTGTCGGCCACTCCAAAGGAAACGCGTTAAGCGTGAACAGCCAATATGGCGGTTCAATCCGGTCAGTTTTCGAACACTATTGAACCTTCACGATTCTCGGGGGTCCGTCCCTGCAGGCGATGGGCCATCGGGCTTCAGCCACTTGACGAGCGCTCGAAGAAACGCTTCGAAGGCGCTCAAAAATTACACTTTCGGCCGCGAATTTTGACTGGACCCGCCAGACAACGCATGAGACGTCAAGTACTTGGCTGCTTCGATTCTCATGTGCGAGTTTATGCTGAGGTTGGTTGAGCGCCGCTCAGCTGGGGTGCACTCGCACCAGTGCGGCAGAAGAAAAAAAAATGACGAAATAAGTAATATCGGAGTAGGACTCACCTGCTCGTTGTGGAACCACAGGGAAGGAGATAACATGAAATAAAGGAGAAAAAAAAAGATACAAGTTAGCGTCACTGTCACGTAGAGAAAAGGTGCGAATATTTGCTAAAGCAACTTACAACCCCTCGAGAAAGAGTCCCTCTGACGGCGGTGCGAAACAATTCAGGCAAAAGCACGCAGATTGCGCGCGCTCAAGATCTTAGTGGGGTTCTTGATTTCCGCACCGCACTGGCTAAATTGCTCATCTACAGCTGAGACACCAGACGTCTCTGAGGCAGACTAACTTCCGGCTGTAGAAACATACACACAACAATTTGCTTTGCTTTTATAACTTTTTCCTCCTTGGTTCTGTTCGTCCGTAGCTTTTAGCAAATTTCTTTATCCGCATTACCTCGCGTTTCTTTTGTTCATAAAGTGTGTCTAGTAGGAGGAGCCTCAAAACGGGCTGCTAAAACTCGGGAATTACTAGGGAGATTTCGTAGATGGCTTTCGCCGTCCCGCGACGCTCTCCGCAACCTGCTACGAGACTCCGAACTCCGCTAACGAGACTCGAAGTGCGCAGCAGCGGTGTCCCCGCTGCACAGACCCTAGCGAAGGTAGAAAAAACGATCTCCGAAAACTTCCTTTACGAGTAGAAACTGGAAGAGACGCGAGGAGGAGACAGGAGGGGAAGTGGGGACACCGTGCTCTGGATGGCATTAGTATTGGGTAGACGCTAAGCCAGCTGCACTCTGCTCACTCTTCAAGGCGTTCGAAAGTCAAACGCCGGCGTTCGCGCTCGAACGCGTTCGAAGAGCGAGTAGAGACAGAGGCAGCCAGCCCTTAATCCTTCCAATCAGAGCTCTCCTCTACTTCACGTTCTACTCTTCCCCGGCACCGCTCAATCGAACATCAGTCGTGAATATATTTCAGCGTAGGCTCTGTTTACTCTTGCCCCGGAGGCAGTCAGAATGCCTTTAGAACTAGACTAAACAAGCAAAATCAGACACCTTCCCTCTTAACAAAGCGACTAATTTGTAGCATAAAACAATCGATACCCTATGGAGATGTCTCAGCGAGTCTCGGAAACGTTTATAAAATCCCGTCTAGATCATATTTAGAATATTCTTAAAACAGCGCGCGTCTCGGAAACCGGCCGTATTCTAGGCATGTCCCGTTCCCTAAGTCGCCTGCTTCTTGCGGAGGAGTTGTAATGACCTCAGAACGACGCCGAGCTCCGATTCACTTGGACTGAAGGATAGTGGGAAGACCTCGAGGTTGCGGGGATTCCTGTGGTCTCCCTTCCCCGATGGCTGCGATAACGGCCGCGGGTCGGAACGCTCGGCCTCCCTCGCCATGAGCTCCGACCTGTTCGTGGAGCATAGGGTCCCCCGTCTTGGAGGATCCTCCTCTCACTCTCTCACGGTGGGACCTCTTTCCGTTCCCCCGCTCGGATGCGAATCCCTGCTGACAGCCGAGGAGGTTTCAACTCTTGTTTTCCCGCTTTCGGAGAGAGACTCGTCCGGTGACCGCGAAAGAGATAGGACGTGTATCGGCGACTTTTCCGATGCTTCCCCGATCGTGGCTCACCGGAACACCGCGTCTGGCAGGTAAGGACCTTTCCTTACCATGCCGGTGCGGGTGGCATTTTGGATTGGGACATAGTAGTTCCTTTAGAAGAGTGTTTTAATAAATGTTCTTGGACTCTGTCCTTAGTAGTCTGGTACGTGTGTCCTCTCTTCCGCTATATTCGAGAGAGTGAGACTAGGCAGTCGATCATTGGCACCAACGGAGGTAATTTATCGCACCCACCCTCCGTAATGTGGCCCTAAACGTCGTCTATACTGCCGCGGAGATGTGGGGACTGCGCTACTAGGTTTGACGTCTCCTTTGAGATCACCGCCGCAGTTGAGATAACCCTTTGGTTACTCTACCAGTACCTCTGTTGGTAGCTAATAGCAATATCCCACAAGGTCTAGCCCCTATATTGTTCCATCAGCCAATAAGAGCTCGGCGTTTTGACATCATTGCAACCCCTGTGCAAGAAGTAGACCAACTTGCGTTCCGCATAGTTCGGGTATGCGGATGGGCACATTCGTAGTTCACTACGGGTATACAAAAGATAGTATCAATATGGCAGCATGTTACACCGCGTGAAAAAAACACACCCAGAGGCTTCGTCGCCTACACAGCGCGCTCAGAAAACAAAACAAAAAAAAGTCCGAAGCTACTATAGCAACTACTATTCAAATTAACCATTCACCCGATCGTTTATTCCGGATCTTTACGAAACGTACCGATTCAAGTGGTCGCGGCACGTAGAAAACTCGCAGGTTGAAGATCGTATACACAGTAAACCCAGTAATAATACTCTCGTTACACCCCTAGCCGGAGTCAGGTCACCTTTAACTACAGTTACGCTCTACGACAGTTGCCACACTATACTTTCGGACACTTCATGCACAAGTGGTGAAGAGTGCGTGCGCAGCCTTGAAGCGCACGTGCACCCATAGCTTTGACTGCATAGCCACAGCAAGTTGTCCGAGAGAACTATCCGTGTAACGAGGGTATTACATGAACACATTTAACTGCAGTTTCTTAACCACAGTTACTACACGATACGTTTGGACAGCTTTCTTGGGCAATCAAAGCTGTGGGCGCAAATGCACTTACGCGTCTTGAACGCCCATCAGAGCAGCGCACTCGTCACTTCTGGAATAGCTGTCCGAGAGTACACTGTGGTAACTGTGGTGAAGCGTAACTGCAGGTATTAAGACTGCCCGCGTAACTAGCGTATAAATAGGCTAGGGTAAGAGTGACGGCCCCAGATTCCACGACTGCTTCGTGGGCGCCGCCATTTTGGTGTTTAGCACAAAGCGGGCGCAACAAACCCTTTTCGAAAGTGAGCGCCCTTGCCTCTCCTCCATTCAGTGCTTAAAGTCTCCCGTAGAGTCTGTACAAACCTTGGTCATATTAGATGCGCACAAAACCAACTTGATTAAAATGTGCGCGTAACCCAGCATGTCCCTTGGGAAACAAAACCGACCAACAACTTGGATTACGATTATTTTTCTCATCAAGAATGAATAGTGTCTCTGAAACATCCGCCATTTTGTTCCACACGAAATGGGCATGGCTACGCACATCATAGCATAGATATTTTCTCTCTTGAGATTGCTGCTCAACGAAACTTGAATGGGGAAAATCATAACAATCCTCATCCCCGAACTATGGCGGGGGGTCTCAGACCTCCCTTCAAAATTGACGGGGGGCCTCCTCCTTGACTTTAAGCACTGCCGCCATTGTTTGGGCACGTATTGCGAACATGTATTGGACACGAAGGCTGTGTCAGCATTCGGCGTGAACTTAATCCGTTTAGAACATCAAAAATCATTAAAAAAAAAACAGCCATAGTGTTTAGAGGTTTCGAGATATCGACAACTCGTTAAATTTAATGCAACTCGGACATACAAAATGATCATGATGTTTTAAAATCCTGAGACTGGGAAGGAAAATGAAGAAAAATTGTAAGACAGAAAAAAGGGGACAGCACAAACGTCTCAAAATTTTTTCTTCATTTTCCTTCCCAGTCTCAGGATTTTAAAACATCATGATCAACATACACCAGCTCGCCTGCACCTTGACAATTTTTTCGTTATACAAAATGAACTGCACATTTTTCACTTTTGTATCATTTAGTGCAGTCACAGTATCTTTCATCGAGAGCCCATTGTATCAGTCGCTCGATTATTTCTTGGTTTTAATTACTCGGACAAAATAACTTATATTTGTGTTCGTTCCTGGTGCAAAAAAGCAGTCTCGTAGCAAAATGTTGACAACCACTCCTTTCAGTATCTTCGAAAGATTTCTTTCGAAAGTGTGTTCCGCCTATACTTCGTTTCATCATACCTTTGTCACCAGCAAACGCTACAGCCCCCTTGAGCTAATCGGAGACGGAGTGAAGGTATAGGACAACTCTCCTTAGAAGTGAGCACTACCATGATATGTTGTCACGTGCCTCTTTCTGACGTGCATATTGGCTCACAGAGACTGTGGCCTTCGTCATTTTCTAAATTGCGGTGAAGCGTCGAACTGAGGACAGCGGCAAATCAGTCTACATTGATATGGCATCTGACATTGCCGCGCGTCCGTGGCCGAACGGTTATCGTGCTTGGCTCCCACGCAAAAAGCAGAGGTTCGATGCCCAGTAGCGGGGTCAACTTTTTGTTGTCGCATTATAGTAAATTCGAGAACTCTGTTGCTTGTTCGAGGTCAGAATGTTGTGCGCGCCGAATCTTCTACGCCGACTGTTTCAGAAGCCAGTGCGTGTACAAAAGGGGCTCCGCGTGGCGAGTCGGAGTCAATCTCGCCCCAGCGCTGGATTCTGCTCTTTCGCCGACATCGAAGCCTGCGACGCTAACTTTTCTTCTTTTTTGTTTTCGGCGCAAGTTAGTCCCGTTAAACGTTTAGTTTCTCCAGTTATTCACCGCCTCATCATTTGTCATTTCTGACAATATCGCTGTTTTAGGGAAGCATCTTGTTCAGCGCAATACGACCACTCACTTCATACCTCTGATCTGCATTACAGAAATGCGTACCACTGTAACATCCATCCATACAAAACTAACAAGAATGGGCTCTCTGACTCGGTGGAAACCTTTCACCGGAGGAGCCAGAGAGCTTCAACGTACTCGGTCGTTGATTCTGTTTGGTGCCCGATGCTGACCAAAATGTTCATTTCATAGTTTTCAACGGACACGAGAGTTTCTTGCTTAGGACGTGTTCAATGTCCTGCACGAGATTCGCGTTAGGCAAACTAGAGAGAGGAGCAGATATTTGTCTTTGGGAATTCATGTATGCCCTAAAAGTTCCGTTTAAACAGCATAATATTCTCATGTGTGTGGCAGAGTTGGCAACGCACGTGGCTGCCGTGCGGAGGAACGAGGTTCAAGCCACGCTTGGTCCAGTCCGTTCTTCTTGACCAGCACCACCGGGGCACACCATGGACTGTTTGAAGCCTGGATGACCTCGTCATTGAGCATTTCTAGTACCTGTCCTTGGATTAATTTCCTCTCTTTTAAGGAAACCCTTCAAAGAGATCGGCGGCTGACGAAGTGGGTGCGCTATATCTCGTCAGTGTTCATCCAGTGCTTGGCGATGGTGGTCTGGCGAACCCCGGATGGCGCGGCGAAGCAGTCCTGGAACTTGTCCAGTAACTCAAGTAGTTCTTGTCTCTGCTGCGATTACGAATTCGGGTCGACGACGGGCTCGGACGGTGTGGTCTATTCAAATCCGGGAATGTGATATGCTTCTGCCACTGCAAGTACCTCGGTCACGTCGCTGAGGTCTACGACGTGGGCTATAGCAGTGCCCTTGGTAAGACACTGTGGCTCGTTCCGGAAGTTTGTAAAGAGAGTCATGGCGCGCTTCGTCTTGACAACGCCAATTCCTCTCCATAGAAGCAAGGAGACGCTGCCTTAGCGCTTCTCCTCAAGTGGCCTCGTTTGTCTCGGCAAGTTAAAGGACACTTGACCGAGGCGGCAGGCTTATATAATCGGTACACCTCGGACCGTGGCTGGCAATAGTTTTCGATCCTCCGGTCATGTAAGGGGTTTTCAGAAGGTCAGCTTGTTTTCACCGAGGTCAATGACGGCGATGTCTTTCCACGAAAAGTCCATTCCCCGGATCATGTTACTGGAGCAGTCCTGCAGCACTATGAACTTCATCGGACAGGTTTCGCCGTGGATCTCGACCTGTGCAGTTTACCTCCCGATCGGCGTTATTAAGTGACCTCCGGCGGTTATTTGCGGAACACCCCACCGGGCAGTCCCTTTCAGAAGGCGGCGAGAGAGGTTCTCAATCGGAACAGACACGCATCGATGTCGATGAGCGCCATTGCTTCGTGGCCGTCGATGACAATGTGGAGGACACCTTTGCAGATGCGCCGTCGTTAAAGTGGGAGCTCTCCGGGGTTCTTGGAGGCTTTTTACTTCGACCGCCTTCGACAACGACACTTCAGTGTAGTTGCCGCACTTAGTTTTCTCAACAAGGCAGGGGGACAAACTGTTTCGGCGAGAACGGCGGAAGGGCGCAAGCGTACGTCGAGGCGATGGAAATCGCGAGCTTCGGGATAGTGTCGGCACCTGGGACCGAGGCCGCCAAAGATACTCCTCAATGTCCCGTGGTCGCTCCCCGAGACGTGGTCAAGGGTCGTTCGGCGCGAACCCTCGCAGGCCCATTCGTCGCTACCGGCACCTCCGGTTGACTTGGTCAGCCTCACCACATTGGTAGTAGAATGGTCATCGGTCGGCCGTTTGCCACAAGCACGTCTTCCTTCGTGTACGTTGTTCAGCACGGAGCTACACTTGCTCTTCCTGACGTCGGGAATACTGCGGCGTTGGGGTGTCCCGTCCAGTTGGCGTCTGGTACTAAGAGGCAACCGATGGCGATCGTCGTGCCATTGCAGCGTAGGTCACTCTCGATCCATGAGATGCCGCTTTTCACGCAGAAGTCTCCGGTTTAAATGCCCGTTGAACTTCTCCCCAAACAAGCTCGGCAGTCGAATGGAAGCCGGGTGACTGGCGGCAGGAAGTTTCTTCCCCAGCTCCTCCTGGACACCGTCGTCGATGATGTCACAGATGTCTGGGAGGCCCGCGTCGAAGTTGCAGCTGGACGACTTGAGTGCGGAGACGCCGGAGAGTCGTTGAGAGTGACCGGCTCGGGCCTGCGTTCGATGTTGGAAGCCTCGGGGACGAACTCTTCGAATGTTGTCAGAGAGTTCCGGTCAAGGCCCACGAAGATGCTGCCCCTGATGTTCCGCATGAGGATTCTCAACTTCTTCTCCTCTGTAGCCTGATGGTCGGCGCGGGCGCTCAGGCACAAGACATCGTCCACGAAGGCCATGACACTCTCGATGGGCCCCTGTGTCCTGGATCGAAGCAGGTTTTCGGCTCTATCTCGTCGACGTTGGCTGACGAAGATGCGCTTCAGCTCGATCTTGCAAACATCCAACAACATCAAGGAGGATTTGTGGATCTCAAACCAGTGCCTGGCAGTTTCTTCCAAGCAAGAAGTACGGGTTCTGCAGGCGTTGGTCGTCTGTCCCCCCGTTGTGGTGGCCGACACGGTGATATTGGTCAATCCAGTCCTCGACGTCTTCGTACCTCTCGCCGCAAAGGGGTGTCGGAGTGCGATGTGCGACGTGCACGAAAACAACGGTAGGAACGGCCGCGATATGCTACTACGGGTTGGTCATCGTTGGCCTAGTCCGCCTCGGCTTTCCAGGCAGGAGACCGAATTCCGGTAGTTCTCCCCGCTTACAGTGACTGGATCGGGGCTTATGCTTATTCGCGGTTTAATTGCGGGGCTCGTTCTTCTTGTGGGACTCGCTGGTCTTGCGGTTTTTCTGCCGGGCTCGGGATCGTACTTAATTCACGGCTCCTGGGGGTATACGAGGAAAAGGCATAGAGTAAAGTACCTAGCACTTCCACCAAAACACAAGAGAACAGCCGAGCATGGCCTGGAACTTTCCAGAATAGCAAACATTGATAAAAGGATTGGACAAATCTTGCGTGACAATATAACAAAACTGACTGAAGAGCGCTGTAACGCGGAAGAGAGAACGCGACGATCAAACAAAAGGCAGTAAAGCGGGAGAGAGAACGCGACGATCAAACAAAGGGGACAACGAAACAAAGGGCAAGCCGAACGCCATGAAACGAAGTGAATTGGGACAAATAATTAACGAGAGAGATGAAAGAAAAAGAAAGGGACAAGAAATAAACGATGAGACTCCGCAAGAACAAAACGCAAGAGGAAGAAAAAAGCTGTCCCTGAGTGGACCTGCGTGGTGGCGTGTGACGAAGTACTGTGTCTGATTAACGTTGAAGTTTGGGCTAGTTGGTATACAGACATAGTACCCTGCATACCGCGGCCCCGACGAGCTCTCCTTTTTGTTTCGCTTAGTTTCCCCATTTGGGAGGCGGCTTCCCTAATCCCCCTAGGCTCGCTAAGAGTGTATACGGGCTTTTCCGTTCACTTCCCACTCGAAGGGGTGCTCGGTTTCCGGAGTGCTCGGCAAACACGTAGCCTCAAGAGAATAATGGACGAAGCGGTACTCGGAGCGCTATCAACTTTTCCGCTCCTCTATCCACACTCGATCCCTAGGATTCCCCTTTCAAGATGCGTGCTTCCCCTTTCTCTCGCTCACTCTTTCACCTCATGTATTGGCGACCATCTCGCATTTCCTTTCGCCCTTACTCTTCCCCACATACGCTCCATTGTCGATTTGTTCCCTATTCCTCGACGTCTTCTCTCAACGGCACTGCCCTTTGCCCGCTTTCACTTTTCTCGACCTACTGTATCTAACCGACGTACAAATTTCAAATTGGTTGTACGGTTCTGCGGCGAAGAAGTTTGTTCACCTCGACATACGCGTCGTTCAGCAACACGCTCGCGTTTGCTGGCCTGGGCACTGCACAGAAAGCAGACAAGCGCGAGGCGTCTGCGTGTCTGCACCGACGGCAGCGCCACCGCAGCTGTGTGACGTGAGGGCCGCGCATTCTGAACACCTGGGCAGGCGCTTTGTTCTGCGGAACATCAAACGGCGTGCACGCGTCCACAGACCTGCGTCTCCTCGGCATTTTTCACCTGGGAGAGAAGCGTAAGGCCTCATTCACACAGCCGTTTTTTCCCCCGGCCCGGCGAAAGCGCCGGCCGTCCTTTACGCCGGGGGAGAGGGTGTTGGGACCGATTTCCGACCGAAATCGGGCCGTCGGACCCGAAATGAGCCAAACGAGAATGTCCAACGTCCCCGGCACCGGCGAGAGACTGGGAACACCGGCGCCCCGCCCCATTGAGGGACGGCCAATCACAAAATATGAAACTTTCGCTGAATCTGGCGGATTCTCAAAAGTTAGGGGACCATGGGCACGGTCGCGGGAGGGAGAATTGACCGTATTGTGCCCGAACGCCCTAACTGCCCTAACGACGAAGCCAACAAAGCTCTTTCGGGAAGGAGCGAGGCCAGCGAGACACAGGCGCATTGTGTGATGTTTACGGCTTTTGAACAACGGGCATACCGAGATCTGGATTTACTGCTAAGCTGCTGCTCGAAATGGTGAGACCACATCGGTTCCTTTGCGATAGACGTAAATGCGATTCTAAGGAAGAACAGCCGAAGAAAGAAAATACGGTCGTCGATCATCGGGGACGAAATGTGGCGTAAGGAGGGATTGATGTGAAACGTGCTCGCGGTGGGTCTTGTCGTTTTTGTGTCCAAACGTGGAGACAAATAAAATGTTTTCAAACATGCAAGATCGTTATCGGCGACCCGAACGCAAGCTCCAAGGAACAAAACAGTTGTGGCTGTGCCCATCGACGCCGATCGTCCGCTACATTTGGTGATCGACGCCGCCACAAAGCAGTCACAAATCGGCGATTACAAGATTGGTAGTAGAGATCGAGGGAAGCGTGAAATTGCGCACGTAATAATAGGTTATACCGGTTATACAGTTTTACGGGATGCAAAAGTTCGACGCAGAGTTGGAAAGGTGCAGAAAGGTTTTTAAGCTAGGTGACGCAAGCTGCCGCCTAATATAAGAGGGCACAGCCGCCAGCATTTTCCTATTCACATAGCCACCGCCGGCAGCTCCGTCGCCGCTGGTTCGAACACTCCTCCGTCCCCGCACCGTCCGATTTAGGCCGACTCACAGGATGGGCTGATCGGCGGACGGATTGATCACGTGACGACATGTCCGCGGTTCGTCCGTCTCTCAAGCGCATCCACACGAGGGAGGCGACGAGCAGACGCCAGCGAGGACGGACCGAACCTGTTCGCCACCCCACAGTGCCGTGAAACTTTAACATCGCACCATGGCACCGTTGTCCAAGACAGAAATCGACGTTTGCTACCGCGATAAAGAATCGTACGTCGCTGTTACGTACGGATTGATACAAAACACCGGGACAGGCTTCGCGCGAAGCGCCAGTAGCTTTACTAACCCAAAGAACACTGTACCCAAAGCATGACACAGGCATGGTCCTGCTCGAAAAAGCTTCGGCGTAGACGCGACGAAGTTCTGGGCACGCGGAGGAGCGTTTGGAGATGCCATCATGCACTCCGCGCTCGTGCACTCAAGCACAACACAGCCACAACACATCCACAAGAGAGGTATTGCTCGGTGAAATCCTGATTGGACGTGCAAGAATCATCGCGGCGTTCTAGACTAATTTTTACGGGAGCTTCTTGACACGGACCCGGAGGAGTACCGGAACCTGCGTCGCGTCAGCCGGACAAAGTTTCTGGAGTTTCTTTCACGCGTGGAACCAAGAATCGCGCGACAAAATGAACCAACGAACGCACAAAACGCAACGATGCGCCATTTTTGTTTTGAACGCCCAGAAGCAAAAACCCAAGAAAACCATGTACCGTTGCCAGACTAAATGCTTTCCAAGTCAATCTCCCGCCAAACGTCCGCGAGTGAAAAAGGCGCTTGACTTTATCAGTCCGCGCGTCCGCGGACGAGGCGCGGATCGCAGGAATCGGTGACGTGTCGGTCACGTGGTACACGGTCCGCGGACGAAAATTGCGATTCGGTCCGTCGTGTGAATCGGCTGTTTTCGGAACGGCGCTGACGGCGTTTTCGCCGGGACGGGGCGAGACGCCGGCTGTGTCACTGGGGCCGTATACCATCACCTGGCTCCGTTCTCCGTACGCGGAATCGAGCGTTATCGTGTGACGAAAAATAGGACTCGTCCAAGGAGCGCGTACCTTGGCCTACGCTATCAGCTTAGGGGTGAGAGTGTTTACTATATATTTTAAACGTGTTGCTCACGGTGAAACACCACCGTGAAGGTCATCAAATTGATCAAATAAAGAAATAACTCGGTAGTCGTAACACCACGACTCGGTACCTGCATTAATAAGCTTCTATTCCGAAGATACGCACCGTCGGGTCAGTGTTTGAGCCTCATCAGTGCACACCACTGACTTACGTTACAAAAAAACAAAACAAAAACATGTTAGGCAAAGCTGTTGTAGCTGGCAGAATAAAAAGGGCGGGGCAGTAGGTCGTTCCTGCGAGGGCTTGGTAACTCGGATAAGGCTTGGGCGTGTGTCAGCCTCGAACGCGCCTGCGCAGCTCCAAGCACGGCGGAAGGCAACGGGCGCCTTTTAAAAGGCCGGGCATCGCAAAGAGGCACCCTGTCCTTGTCCTTCTCTCAGTGACTAGCGCTGCTATTTTGCGAGCCTTTCGCTCACATCAAACAGAGTGGAAGAACAGGAACAGCGCCACCACTTCTTCCAAGTAATATCTACCACAACCTGCAGAAAAAAAAAAAAAAAAACGCAGGTGGTTTTGAAGTCTATTACCGATGTTTCCATACATTTGTCTTTGATTCTGAGCTTACCGCAAGCGGGGCTTTCCTTTTTAGAACGGTAGAAAAAAAAAAATGGACGGTGGAGATAAGCGGCTGGATCTGAGCTTCTCGAGAAACCTCAGCCGCTTTCAGTCCACTTCAAAGACTCATTCGAATTTCCAGCCTGTCTCTGGTTTTCTTTTCTATATTTGTCCGACTTTGGCGCTGCGTGCAGTGAAAGTGTCTCGCCTCCATTGGACACGAAGCCCCCGAGGCAGTCACTGGGCGCATATTCGAAAGGGGATGCGGGTGCGCGCCAGGCGGGATTCTCGCTTCAAAAGCGGCTCCAACAAAACTGCGCAGCGAGGGAAAGTCTCCCACCCCCACAATCGCCCCCAAGAAAATCGACGTATCAACATATTCATGAACGGCGAAAGGAAAATGCAACCACCTGAGCCCTGCGGCGGAGAAAGGAAAAAAAAAGCGGATGGTTTAAAAATAAAAAAAAGCCAGCCTGATTTACTTCTGTATTCGCGGGATGAATAAGTGACGCGCATTCCACGAGACAACCGTATAGAAAGGAACAACTGTTATTCCCTCTTGCTGCTATTTTTTTGACGATTCTGGTGCTGTCATGACTACCTCCCCGACAAAGTACCCCCCCCCCCCCCTTTTCAGAAAAACAAGCAAACAGAAATGTTGACAGGGTTCGTTTTACTAGTACAGATTCAAAGGGAGCATCGCCGAAAGCCCATTGTCCATTCAAATGTACCGCTAGCACTCCGAACCAGATGGCAAAATTTCAAAACTGCCGTATTTTCCGGGCTATAGCACCTGGTGTATGCACACAGGAGCAAATTTGAGGTTTGCTTAGGTAGTCCGCACTGACTGCATAGTCCGCACGCCGCGCATAGTCCGCACCTGGTGCTTAGTCGGCAGGAAAATTTTCTCATACACGGCACGCCTGGACAGATGTCTGTTTTTTAGCTCACAAAGAAGCTCGTATTATACACAAATCATCAGTAACGTACTCTTTCATTCTCAAATTCTGTCACGTCTCGTCATATTGCACGATCTTGAAAAACGAAATTCCTGCATAGTCCGCACCTGGTGCTTAGTCGGCAGGAAAATCTTCTCATACACGGCACGCCTGGACAGATGTCTGCTTTCTTAGCTCACAAAGAAGCTCGTATTATACACAAATCATCAGTAACGTACTCTTTCATTCTCAAATTCTGTCACGTCTCGTCATATTGCACGATCTTGAAAAACGAAATTCCTGCATAGTCCGCACGCCGCGCATAGTCCGCACCTGGTGCTTAGTCGGCAGGAAAATCTTCTCATACACGGCACGCCTGGACAGATGTCTGCTTTCTTAGCTCACAAAGAAGCTCGTATTATACACAAATCATCAGTAACGTACTCTTTCATTCTCAAATTCTGTCACGTCTCGTCATATTGCACGATCTTGAAAAACGAAATTCCGGCATAGTCCGCACGCCGCGCATAGTCCGCACCTGGTGCTTAGTCGGCAGGAAAATCTTCTCATACACGGCACGCCTGGACAGATGTCTGCTTTTTTAGCTCACAAAGAAGCTCGTATTATACACAAATCATCAGTAACGTACTCTTTCATTCTCAAATTCTGTCACGTCTCGTCATATTGCACGATCTTGAAAAACTAAATTCCTGCATAGTCCGCACCTGGTGCTTAGTCGGCAGGAAAATCTTCTCATACACGGCACGCCTGGACAGATGTCTGCGTTTTTTAGCTCACCAAAGAGCTCGCCGCTTTCAGTCCACTTCAAAGACTCATTCGAATTTCCAGCCTGTCTCTGGTTTTCTTTTCTATATTTGTCCGACTTTGGCGCTGCGTGCAGTGAAAGTGTCTCGCCTCCATTGGACACGAAGCCCCCGAGGCAGTCACTGGGCGCATATTCGAAAGGGGATGCGGGTGCGCGCCAGGCGGGATTCTCGCTTCAAAAGCGGCTCCGACAAAACTGCGCAGCGAGGGAAAGTCTCCCACCCCCACAATCGCCCCCAAGAAAATCGACGTATCAACATATTCATGAACGGCGAAAGGAAAATGCAACCACCTGAGCCCTGCGGCGCAGAAAGGAAAAAAAGCGGATGGTTTAAAAATAAAAAAAAGCCAGCCTGATTTACTTCTGTATTCGCGGGATGAATAAGTGACGCGCATTCCACGAGACAACCGTATAGAAAGGAACAACTGTTATTCCCTCTTGCTGCTATTTTTTTTGACGATTCTGGTGCTGTCATGACTACCTGATCTTCATACACGGCACGCCTGGACAGATGTCTCTTAGCTCACAAAGAAGCTCGTATTATACACAAATCATCAGTAACGTACTCTTTCATTCTCAAATTCTGTCACGTCTCGTCATATTGCACGATCTTGAAAAAACGAAATTCCTGCATAGTCCGCACGCCGCGCATAGTCCGCACCTGGTGCTTAGTCGACAGGAAAATCTTCTCATACACGGCACGCCTGGACAGATGTCTGCTTTCTTAGCTCACAAAGAAGCTCGTATTATACACAAATCATCAGTAACGTACTCTTTCATTCTCAAATTCTGTCACGTCTCGTCATATTGCACGATCTTGAAAAACGAAATTCCTGCATAGTCCGCACGCCGCGCATAGTCCGCACCTGGTGCTTAGTCGGCAGGAAAATCTTCTCATACACGGCACGCCTGGACAGATGTCTGCTTTCTTAGCTCACAAAGAAGCTCGTATTATACACAAATCATCAGTAACGTACTCTTTCATTCTCAAATTCTGTCACGTCTCGTCATATTGCACGATCTTGAAAAACGAAATTCCTGCATAGTCCGCACGCCGCGCATAGTCCGCACCTGGTGCTTAGTCGGCAGGAAAATCTTCTCATACACGGCACGCCACTAACTTACGTTACAAAAAAAAAAAAAAAAAAACATGTTAGGCAAAGCTGTTGTAGCTGGCAGAATAAAAAGGGCAGGGCAGTAGGTCGTTCCTGCGAGGGCTTGGTAACTCGGATAAGGCTTGGGCGTGTGTCAGCCTCGAACGCGCCTGCGCAGCTCCAAGCACGGCGGAAGGCAACGGGCGCCTTTTAAAAGGCCGGGCATCTCAAAGAGGCACCCTGTCCTTGTCCTTCTCTCAGTGACTAGCGCTGCTATTTTGCGAGCCTTTCGCTCACATCAAACAGAGTGGAAGAACAGGAACAGCGCCACCACTTCTTCCAAGTAATATCTACCACAACCTGCAGAAAAAAAAAAAAAAAAAAAAACGCAGGTGGTTTTGAAGTCTATTACCGATGTTTCCATACATTTGTCTTTGATTCTGAGCTTACCGCAAGCGGGGCTTTCCTTTTTAGAACGGTAGAAAAAAAAAATGGACGGTGGAGATAAGCGGCTGGATCTGAGCTTCTCGAGAAACCTCAGCCGCTTTCAGTCCACTTCAAAGACTCATTCGAATTTCCAGCCTGTCTCTGGTTTTCTTTTCTATATTTGTCCGACTTTGGCGCTGCGTGCAGTGAAAGTGTCTCGCCTCCATTGGACACGAAGCCCCCGAGGCAGTCACTGGGCGCATATTCGAAAGGGGATGCGGGTGCGCGCCAGGCGGGATTCTCGCTTCAAAAGCGGCTCCGACAAAACTGCGCAGCGAGGGAAAGTCTCCCACCCCACAATCGCCCCCAAGTCACGTCTCGTCATATTGCACGATTCTTGGAAAAACGAAATTCCTGCTAAGTCCGCACGCCGCGCATAGTCCGCACCTGGTGCTTAGTCGGCAGGAAAATCTCTCATACACGGCAAGCCTGGACCGATGTCTGCTTTCCTTAGCTCACAAAGGAAGCTCGTTATTATACACAAAATCATCCAGTAAACGTACTCTTTCATTCTCAAATTCTGTCACGTCTCGTCATATTACACCGATCTTGAAAAACGAAA
The DNA here is from genome assembly GCA_013358835.2 of Ixodes persulcatus. Lineage (NCBI taxonomy): Eukaryota > Metazoa > Arthropoda > Arachnida > Ixodida > Ixodidae > Ixodes > Ixodes persulcatus. The sequence goes on along the minus strand of JABSTQ010011182.1, from coordinate 643,504 downwards.
TTCCTGCATAGTCCGCACCTGGTGCTTAGTCGGCAGGAAAAATCTTCTCATACATGGCACGCCTGGACAGATGTCTGCTTTTCTTAGCTCACAAAGGAAGCTCGTATTATACACAAATCATCAGTAACGTACTCTTTCATTCTCAAATCTGTCACGTCTCGTCATATTGCACGATCTGCAAAACCGAAATTTCCTGCATAGTCCGCACGCCGCGCATAGTCCGCACCTGGTGCTTAGTCGGCAGGAAAATCTTCTCATACACGGCACGCCTGGACAGATGTCTGCTTTCTTAGCTCACAAAGAAGCTCGTATTATACACAAATCATCAGTAACGTACTCTTTCATTCTCAAATTCTGTCACGTCTCGTCATATTGCACGATCTTGAAAAACGAAATTCCTGCATAGTCCGCACGCCGCGCATAGTCCGCACCTGGTGCTTAGTCGGCAGGAAAATCTTCTCATACACGGCACGCCTGGACAGATGTCTGCTTTCTTAGCTCACAAAGAAGCTCGTATTATACACAAATCATCAGTAACGTACTCTTTCATTCTCAAATTCTGTCACGTCTCGTCATATTGCACGATCTTGAAAAACGAAATTCCTGCATAGTCCGCACGCCGCGCATAGTCCGCACCTGGTGCTTAGTCGGCAGGAAAATCTTCTCATACACGGCACGCCTGGACAGATGTCTGCTTTCTTAGCTCACAAAGAAGCTCGTATTATACACAAATCATCAGTAACGTACTCTTTCATTCTCAAATTCTGTCACGTCTCGTCATATTGCACGATCTTGAAAAACGAAATTCCTGCATAGTCCGCACGCCGCGCATAGTCCGCACCTGGTGCTTAGTCGGCAGGAAAATCTTCTCATACACGGCACGCCTGGACAGATGTCTGCTTTCTTAGCTCACAAAGAAGCTCGTATTATACACAAATCATCAGTAACGTACTCTTTCATTCTCAAATTCTGTCACGTCTCGTCATATTGCACGATCTTGAAAAACGAAATTCCTGCATAGTCCGCACGCGTGTATAGTCCTCAGAGCCTCAAATTTCAACTTTTTAACATGTATAGTTCGTGGACTATAGCCCGGAAAATACGGTAACCATTATCTTATTCAAAAGTTACGAGTGGTTTTCTGAACATTTCTCGGCAACTTGCGCCATTCAGAGGCGCAAGTTGCCCATTTGACGATTCAGTCGGCCGCCATTTTCCCGCTGAAAATTTCAGAAAATCAGCTTAGAACTTTTGAACAAGATAGTTGTGAAACTAGGGCCTCTTGTTCGGGCCGCTAGCGCTACATTTGGCCAGACAATGAGCGCTCGGCGATGCCTAGTTTATTCTGGCGGCGAAAGAATACTTTGCAGGTAGGATGAGGTCCGACCGTAGCCAACGCCACGATCCGAGCATCTGGGAAAGTGCATGTGTGCGTTTGCTATCACCGGAATCCCGAGGAAGCGCAGGATGATGAGGCATTCATTGTTCGCGATTGGTTCAGCCGTCGATAGAAAAGGCAGAAAGACGACAAGAGCCGTGAGACCTTTGGCGCTGCTCGCCCCATCGGATCGCAGATTGCGGTCGGTGTGGGGCGTCCACTGTTCCTCGCTCAAGGCCAGCGTAGCGTCGACCCTTTCTTCGGTGCTCCGAAGTTGCCAAGAGCGACTTGCCCGTGCGGATCGAGTCAAAGACGAGGCCACCTGCTCTCCCACCAGTGCCAAGCTGCAGCACCGCGAAAGCTACACTAGCCTCGACAACGTAGCACGATAGAAGTGAAGACGAGTGTAGCTTCGGATCGCCCTCTCGAGGAACGTTGAACTTGGTCACGGGATGTGAATTTCCCGTTAAATTTCACGGGTAAAATGACGTCAGGCGACTTGAATTCACTCGACGTCGTCACGTCGCTCAAAGTCAACCTGCCTTCCCCCGACGTCACGGCATTGAAAAGCGCGGGTATTGATTTCGGCGCCATTTTCACTCGCCGATTTCACTAGAACTATTCCGAATTTCGCGATACTAAATGGCATACCGGGAAGGGCAAACGCCAGCGATTCCAAAAATATACTCGGTTGGTTTAGCCCAAAGCATCGCCGGAGTAATACAAATAAAGAGTATTTTCGCAGGCAGCGTCCTCTGGAATAGCGCTGTGTAGGGGCGGAAGCTGACCTTTTTCATCCGCCATTGACGTGCAAAAGTGCCCGATAAAATAAAGTTTCCTGACCGCCAGTCGGGTCTTTCTCCGGGAAGGAGGCAAGCCGCTGGCAGCCCTTTCCCACTTCTTTGAGTAAAGGTAGAGGCTCGGCTGCTTTTTCCGCCTTTGCCCCGGCCCAGGATAGGATGCACGGATCGTCGGTTCGAACCCGTCAACAAACCAGGGAGCGTCGCAGGGTCCCGGCACCGACAGAAACGGTCGGAGACAGTTCAATTAAAAATAATAGTATCCAGAGCATTTCCCCTTTCCTAAAAACGGAAATGGAAAGTGCCAAAAAGATACAAATTTGAGATAAAAAAAAACAAAACAAAAACAAAAAGCGGGAAACAAAATTCGGCGTTATAATTAAGACACAAAACCGAAACCAATTCGCTCTCGAACCCCGTGCACGCTCCGTTGCGGCACTACACGATCAAGCGAGGACGAGAGTGTCCGGTTATAGACGACACTGGTGCCATATTAAGGGAAAGTTCCGGTTACAAAATCAAACATGTTAATGTTTTTTTGTTTTGTTTTTTGTGGCGCTTTACAGCTCACACATTAACGAAATACAGGAAGACGTTACAATTTGAACAATCTACTGTCACACAGTTGTAATATTTTTTTTTTTTTTTTTTACATGGTGCGTTATAAAATATGAACGCTAAGTTTCTCTCAACAGGAACCGCGTGAATCCGTGCTTTCCCTTCTGTCGCACTGTAGGTATGAAAAAGAAAAACGGGAAAACTGTAAAGATGATTATTCGACATTCCAGATTTCTGCGGTTCTTTAGAAAACCACAGGAAGACGACTGAATAACTAGACAAAAAATATCGCCCTCGCCGGACACGCCAGCTAACTTCCAAGACGCGTCACTTTAAACGAATGTCAAAATGAACGCGTGCACACTAAGTGGAGTTATCTCGAAAAAAAAAAAAAATTGCTGGAGCAACGCGTAGATGGTAATAGCATAAAAACAAGGAACCGAAAACGGAAGTGAGTGAAAGAGCGGTGAGGAAGGAAGAGTGGGGATATAAAAGCCGTACTTCCGGTTCCGGCGGAGGTCGGCCGCCTCCGACAGGAAATAGAGGAAAGGGACGCAACGAGGGAGGACCAAAAATCCCAATCCTCGGGGCGATGGCCAAAAACAATGAAAGAAAAATGGAAGGAGAACAAAAAGCAATAAAGATGCGTCTCCAGTCCACAGATAGCGCAAATCGTACTTATTCTGCATAAAAGGAACGCACGAGGGCAGTTCAGTCTAAGTGGAAACCTTCTACGAGCGTCAGAATGACAGCGCACGTTCCGCCAAGAGATACCGCCAACCTTTCTTCAAACGCGAGGTTCGAAAATAAACCCAATAAACACTTATCATGTTAAGAAACTAAGACCATTTTCGGACTTTCGAAATCATTTCAGCTACAAATTTGGAGAATTTCGAGTTTCAAACCTCCGACGTTCAAAAGTTTGAATCAGGTCAAGGACCTGTCGGAATATAAATAAAATTATCCATTTAGGGAAATAATACTAACGATAAAAAAAAAAAACAAAAACAACGAGAATGATAAAAAAAAAAAACGGTGTATGTGTGATTTTCTAAAAAGTATTTATCTATACTCTGTTTCACCTTGTGTCGTACCGCAGGAAAGGCTACAAGCGCGAGCTCCTTGCTCTAGGGCCCATCTCGGCGGCACAAGCTCTCGTGCACCAAGGGCAGCTGCCAACGCTATGAGCTCGCACTTCTAGCCTTCGCTGCGGTACAACATAAGGTGAAACGGAGTGTAGTCTCGGGTTTTTCATTATAGGGTCAATCCCCCACCCTGCTTGTGTTTTTCTTCTTTTTTTCACTTTCATCTACGTGTAGGCTCCGAAACAGGCTTTAATCGTCGCAATTTTGCCTGCGTGCCATGGAATTGCTGTCAGATTGCAAAGAGGCAGGAGGACGTTCGGCGGATCGCCTCAAGATGTTTCACTGAACCATTTAGAGTCTTTTTCGTATGTTTCCTCTATGGGACCAATGGCAGCTGCGTAGGAAGAGCTGAGAAAAGAACAGAAAGTGATGGTCGACACTTGTAACATTATGTTTTTTAAATACGCAAGTAACACGTCTTTAGGAAAATGTGGCGAACTTGTATCGCAATTGTTACAGGTGAATTCGTGGGAAATTTATTCCATACTTTAAAATTCGGACCTCTGTTGAGACTGACAATTTGACACTTCGCAAACATAAATAAAAAAAAAAATAAAAGCTTTGAAATTGACGAATACAAACGGTCGTGCACGAACTTTCAGAAGCCTTCAAAACTTGGGACTTGTTGCGAATACAAACGTCGGCCATGTTCGAAAGTCGCGAAATGTGAAATTTTGAATCTTGCAAGGTTGGACAATTCAGAAACCTTTCAAACTCGTACATCGGGAGGACATCGATGGGCCCAGATCACGGGTGATGATTTCATATACACAAAGAATCAGCAAAACATCACTTGCAAGCTCTGTACTTAACGCTCAGAATCACAGTCGAATGTTGAGCGAGCGGATGGGATAACATGCCAGTTTTTAGTACTGGACAATATTTGGCGCAATCGTGCGAAGCGATTTTCGGATGAGGTGATCTGGCTCTGGACTTAAGGCCTCTTATTTTGAATGAAGTTATCTCCTCCTCAATGAGCTGGCCAGGGGAGCTCGAGAATACGCGGGGACGAACAGCGTACTGCTTTTGCCAGACATGGAGGGTACTTTCTGATCGCGGACAAAACCTCTCCCTACGGTCTACTTATACAAAGATATCAGTTCAATCAATCGCTTATGAAAAGGGTGAGATTGTTTTTTTTTGTTTTTTTTTCAATCTCCGATCAACTGGGTAAAAGGAAAAAAAAAAACAATGGTGAAAAATGTTTTAATATACACAAAATGTAGATACATCGTTCTCTGCATAATCATCGCGCAGATTTAGGCAATTGTCATGACATGGGCCAAGCCTTTGGATGCCAAAGAAGGATGCCGCCGAAAATCTGAATCCTTCTTTCACGCGTCAACAAGACTGCCAGTGGCCACAAACGCCTACTGTGTATGGAGACTTCATGAAACTCTGGAAAGAGCGGACACCTTGATGTCAGGGAAGAAAGTTTGTATTGACTGACGGTCTTGCTGAACGCGTGATGGAAAGAACCGAGACGTTAAGGTTGTTTTCAGGAGGGCATCCAAAAGCTTTTGCCACCACATGATAATTTCTTTAACCAGCGCGGGGATTATATGAAGTAGCTGCTTCACGCGTTCTAGATATTGTTTCGACAGACTGACAGACTCAACAATATATATATATATATATACGAGGGGCGTTCATAAAGTACGTATTATTGTCACGAAGGAATAGAGATACAGCAATCAAACTTGAGTAGAAGTTGAGACTTTCTCTAAATGTTCGTCACCAAAAGTTACCCACTTTTTCCGGCGATGCACTGCATGCCGGAGGCCATTGTTATAGAACTCCTCGTTTTGAGTGTTCAGGAATCGCTCCACCTCAGCAATCACTTGGTCGCCGTCCTTGAAATGCTTTCCTCTTATTTGGCCACACTGGAAGCGTCTGCGCCATTTAACCAAAGTGTCATAAACTAGAACGTTGTCCCCGAACAACGCTCCCAGATTATTGGAATGACTATCCTTGGCATTGCTTCCCTTCAAATGAGAAAACAAACAAACGGATCACTGCATGTGCTTGGCACCAACGGGCGGTGCCATTTTTATTTCGACACTCTAGCGGCGTTCCGAGCTACCATAGCAAGCGATGTTTATACTGTGCGGAAACTAGAGGGACGCGCAGTCATTTTGATGCCTGTTTTGTTCCGTTTTTTTTTTTATTTTTGTACCAATAATACGAACTTTATGAACGCCCCTCGTATATATATATATATATATATATATATATATATATATATATATATATATATATATATATATATATAAGAGAATCCGTACTTCAACCAAATCCCTTTATCAGTCATATCCTACGAAGAATATTCTTACCAACGATATTATTGAAAACATACGCTCCGACAGGTTCACCTTACCGCACCGCAAAAACGCATTAAGTCATCTAGGTGATATGAACATCGATACATGCGCAAGGCTAATACCCCATTCACATGGCCAGCGTAAAGGTACCTTCAACATAGGCCCCTTTGCGTTCGGCGAATCTCTTCGGTCGCGCGGATAATCACCAACTGATCCGCCGCCGACCATTAAGGTCCCTTAGCAAAAGGGACCTCTATGATCGTGTGGATGGGGTATAAGAACTACTGAGCGCTTCCAGGCTCGCGCATTCCATGCTGTCAGCTTTCACTGAAAAATCTAGCCAAAAAAGCTTCCCGATTGAATGAAAACCGCTACCTTAACTGAAGAAAACTAAAGCAAACAAAAAACGTATATAAAACATACGCTGGCGTATGCATGCGTTTTACTAATAAACAGCTGGCGCATTAGTACAACTACGAGAGGTGACGGGTGAGTTGGCATTCGCGAGAGCTCTCTATAGCCCCAGAGCAGTGAACAAGAGGCGCCTCAGTCGGTGAGCTTTTCTCCGGCTGGCTGGTCAGCGCGGCTGGCGGTCAAAAGGGACAACTTCGGGTAAGCCACGATGTCGAACGAGTGAACACGACAGCTCTGTAACAGTTTGGCAGCGCGCTCCAATGTCCGAGCTCGAAATCAGGACTAAGAATTACGGCCGTGGACTGCCCCGGTTGGATGGATGGATTTCGCATAAGATGGCGCTACTTGTCAAAGCAAACTTCAATGCTCAGTCTGTATATCAAGTAGCCCGAGATCTAGCCTGCGAACGGTGGCTCGCTCTCCGGTTAGCGAGCGCGCTCCGCCAGGTTTGCCTTCTGTGATTTCATTCAAGTGCACTGGAAGCCGTCGTTTGGAAAGCACCAACTGGAGCGCAGCGACACGGTTCGAAAACGAAGCTCATGGAGTTTCGGTGCTCCCGGAACATTCGGTGGCTCTAGACCAGATCAAGAACCAGCAAGGTCAAGGTCAGCTTCCCAAAAATATTTTCCTGGTCACTTCACTTTGCTAGCAACACCATATGGTAACAACTCGCCCAATTCGCTACAGTAGTGCCATCTGTAAGCTCCAATCAGGCCCATTAGCTACAACAAAAGTATTTAAAAAACAATTGGCAACGACTTTTACCATAATATTTCTATCATGGATGGGGGCGGCGGAAAAAAACTCACCACAGAAAAGCTCACCAGAGATAAGCTCACCAAAGAAAAGCTCACCGGAGAAAAGCTCACCGCAAAACCGTCATTGCAGAGAACAACTTACCGGAGAATAGCTCACCAACTAATCTGTGAATTCAGTCCTCGCACAGCCGAAATACATTAATCCAATTGAAATGTAAATTTATTGCGCACTTTACCAGCAGAAAAAATATTCCTTAATGTATAAGCACCGTGCAAACCTCTTAGATTGCACGGCGCCAAATAAATTTTTACTAGAGGATTGCCTGGGACAATATAACACGGTAGTCACCTTGAATTGTTCCCGAATTGTGAAGTTACTTTTTATGTAGTGTCCGACAGTAAATAAATAAATGAAATTCCTTTATACTTCACTATTTATTTTATCGTCCAATTAAGTCGCTACTTCCTACAACCAGGCAATTTCAGAATTAAATAGGGTCAGGAGAAAACAGACGAGATGGAAGCGTCCCATTGATCTGTCGCGTGTAGCTTTTTAGCTCATCAAACAACTAGCCCAAACCTAAACTTTAGCAAGCTCTTTAGCTCTTTTAAAACGTTATATCCGATCCTTGAAAAAAGAAACAAACTTTTCACTTTATCAAATAAACACTAAATTGATATCGACCACCTCGCATAAAAATTTATCTCAAGGCGAGCTTTTCTCTGTGTCTGTCAAGAGACAGGTGAGCTTCTCTCCGGACCCACTACATTCCTGGTGAGCCTATCTCCTGCGAGTTTTTCGCCGGTGAGCTCTTGTGCGGGATCCAAAGCATGAACTGTAGTATTTAAGAAGAGATCGCTTAAATACGTCACCTGACGACGCTACAGTGTCGAGTCGTGATGTCACGGGACAACATGACGCCACGTTGCCTGGCGTCAGACGATACCCGTCGTCACAGTGCAAAGTGTCGCGTCACGTAACGGCACGCAACGTAACTGACGCCACGTCAGGTCACGTCACTTAACATGATGTTACGTGCCAGGCGCATGGACGGACTAATTTTGCGACTGAATGGAAAGCGCCGAACAAATAAGGACGAAGAAGGGGACAGAGACGAAGCGCACTCACAACTGAAGGTTTATTGAAACAAAAATTGACTATTAATACCGTCTATCTGGGTGTTGGCTCAAAAAGAAAAACTCTTTATCTGTGAAGTGCAGTGACGGCGCACTAATACACAGACTCTCCCCTTGCTCTCTTATGCGGAATGCCTCATGCATTTCTCGCGCTGTTTTGTTTGCGTATCTGCCCAGAACTGTCGTTTTTTTCCATTTCCGGGCCACATGGGCACCTATCACGGTGCACCGCAAAATTCCCCGACGGGGACTGTTTCACTGACCAGGCATGTTCCCTGGCTCTTTCATTTATGCAACGCCCCGTTTGACCGACATACGATTTCCCGCAACTCATTGGTATGTTATATACCACTGACGTCTCTCCCTTTTCGTTGATTATTTTTGAACATAGATGAGACAGCTTGTGTGGTGTTGAAAACACCACTGGCACTTCAAAATGAGCACATTTTTTAGATCGTGCGATAGATTGTGAATGCATGGAATCACCGCCGGTCTTGCTAGTTTTCTGGAAGGAATATGATCGTCATCTTTTTCTTCAACTTGGAAACAAGGTTATCGGCTACTTCCCCCAAGAAGCCATGGGGGTACCCTCCGCGTTTTAGACGATTCACCTGCGTGAGGAAGCTTTCATCCGCGACATGGGGGCATGATTTTGCCAGCGAAGCTCTCATTAGGCACAATGCCGTTCCCCTTTTAACGAGTTTGGATTGCGCAGAATTGAAGGGCAGAACCCCTTTCTTAGTTCGCGGCTCATATTTCCAACAAACATGGTCACCTTCGAAGTTGAGGCTCAAATCCAAAAACTGCAGCCTTCCCTTCGTCATTGTTTCATGGGTGAACGCCATGTGAATTCAAGTTAAAACAATCCAGCACATCGTTGATTAATTCCATGCTAACAGTAACGGACTTCGGGGCAAGCACCCAGAAATCATCCACGTACCGACAGATTGTGAATTCCCCCAATCTTTCGATATCTTACCTATTCCCTTATCACATTCAGCCAAAAATATATCGCAGGGCACTGTCGCAACACATATGCCTCGTTTTTGACCGTAAACACCATCCCCAAAGGACACAAAGGTTGAGTTAAGGTAGCATTCTAGTAACTCTAAAAACGATTCCACACTTACTCCGCTCGAATTTCTAAAGCTTATTTCATCGTTTTCTTCAACGCACTTTTTTACCGCTGGGAAAAGCTTGTCATGCGGGATGGAATAGAAAAGGTCCTCCACGTCAATAGAAAAGCCTCTGCCGTAGGACTGGTCGCCCTTCGCCGAAAATTCTATGACAGCCTCCGAGTTCCGCACCAGGAATGGGTCGCTCAATTCAAGGCCGGCCAACTGCCTACTAAGGAAGCCCCCCACTTCTTTTTGCCACGTATCCCTTTCCGTTACGACCGCTCTAAACGGACAGTTTACATTGTGGGTCTTGACACTAAAGAACACATCTAGACTGAGTTTTTTGGAGGCTTGTATCTTCTTCGCAAGCTGACTCAGCTTGCGAAAAATTCTGCGACCAGGGGCTTCCGCTATAAAGCATTCCACGATTGAAGAAACGTTCGTGAGGACGCGGTGGTGCAGAAGGGGCCGGAAAGCTGCCTCTGTTACATGTTGGCGAGCGGTGTCTGTCGTCTGTCCGCCCGGTGGAACCCTTCAAAGCAAGAGACTCACCGTGAGAGGAAGACTAAAGGCCTCGGTTCATCCCGACCCTCCGCAGCCCAAGAATTGGCGCAACACCAGCTCATGGCACCACCACACTGTACGGACTGGATTCTTCCTGCTGCCCGTCAGAGACGACAGAGGACACACATCGTACACACCACGAACACTCCACACACGCGCGAGGCTCGTGCGGGACTCAACTTGAACGAAGGCCCCGCCGACCGAAGATCTTCATGGAAAAGAAAGTCCAAGAGAAGAAGGACCAGAAACCGAAATGTCGAGCTCTAGGCTACGAAACCCCGAGGTTCTCAATCGCCGCAACCGACTCCGGTGCACCCAGTGCCTCCGGAGTTCCCTTGCGCGTCTCTCGCCGACGCCAAATTGCGCTGCGTGGGTGCTGCAGTTACGCCACAGCCGACAAAAGACGCTCGTCCGTAGAACACGGTGTCGAAGTGACAGGAAATGTGCAGAGACATCCTTAAACGATCTCGGTGATGGATGGAGTGAACTTATTGAATGCTGATTCAATAAAAAAAAAATTACTCTCAACGTTGACATATGAACAATAAATGCTTAGTTCGCGCGTCCATGACATTAGTCGTTCGTTCATTTAATATACTATGTACGGGCATTGCGGTCGTCGATACCTCGAGTAGACTCAGACCTTGACGATAATCAGCTGCTACGCAGAGCAGACGGTTCCTTCGTGAGAACAAACAAAACATTAAAAACCAACGACTTTTTTAGGAACGCGGCAGGGGACCTCTGGGCTGTCTTCAGCAAGCCATGTGACAGCCACCAGAAATCATCGTCTGCAATCATAGAGGTTCAAGAAGCTATGTCTGTAGGTAGACTCAGAATAGTACCTCGAGACCTGTTGCAGCAATTCAGAACTGTCTCAACCGACAAAAAGATTTCAAAGATCGTCGTTACACAATTCATCAGCTACTCGTCTGCTCAGTTCGAGTTGTTCGCTGGAACATGCCATATTTCACTCACATTAACGTGGACGATGATGACTCTAGCAGTAATGACCACTACGAAGCTTACGCAAGCGAAGCACACACTAGAAACTCATATAATTAGAATCGATCACAGAACTTTCCGCACCCGTTCAAGGACTTATAGCGGACAGCACTACTACGAGCCAGTGCCTCCAAGAGTGAACTGAACTCTGGTTTGATTTACTCATTCAGGAGCAACGAAAACCGACGACAAGAAGCTGATTTCAGCGCAGGACGTATTCAAAACGGAACTCTCATTGAAATGCGCTAATATAAAATTGGAGTACTAGACAGTTTAAGAGACACCGCAGTCCGGAAGGTAAATGCAGCCCAAATCACATTTTGAAGCCGTAGGAGCACAACACAGACAGTCACATAACTGACGAAGCGAGCAGCCGAACACAGAATTGTAGAATTCGACGCCAGAAGCCCACGTCTTCACCATAAACCGAAAACGCACAAAGATTGCGCAGCTATATCGCTGCCGGACGCAGTACTCGAGCCTCACGGTGATTGCGGGTTGATGGGAGTCGGGGACGTTCGGTTCGGAAGGTTCATGTGAGCACCGCAGGAAGAGTCATCCAAGACGGAACCAGGTGCCTCGGAGTTGCAACCGGATCCGGAAGTAGAAAATCTAGCACAACGAGAAACCAAAGAACGTTCCCGAACCACGATTGGCGCAATCCTTGTCGCGATTGTTTGTCACAGGAGCATGCCCCGAGGATTTGGAAGACGAGCGTGTACAGCCTCCGGGGGGATTTCCACGGGCGTTTCTTGGACGACGGGTCAACCACCTTGGGTGTGTTCCTCCTTTTAGACGCCAGCTGCGCGGCAACTGCGAGTGGTCCCGACCGCAGACGGCAAAGCGGAGACGGGGAAGGCTCGGAGGCCCGACTTCTTCACAGACTGCCGACGTTTGGGCTCGAGACTGGCAAGCGTAGAAAGAAACGCGGCGCTGCGCTCGGTGAAAAAAAAAAGAAATGGGTCTCGAGATATTTTGGTGATGCTGGCGGGGGCAGCCGAGCAACGCGCAGTTAGCCTTGGGAACAAACGGTGGCGGGGGAGATAAGTTGAGCGGTGGCGGCGGAAGTGTTATGCGGTCTTTAGAGATCGGAAGATGGAGAGGAGCCAGCGGAGGAAAGCTGGAAGAAGGGGAGGTGGAGGAAAAGGAGAAGAGTAGTAGACGAACACGTGAGAGAGAAAAATCTATGCTTAGGGATATGTAGTCGGACGCGCATGAGCTAGGAGAGAGAAAAGGGAATATATTTGAACCTTGACACGTAGCGCGTAAACATTCAGTCAAGCGCAGACGAAGCGAGGCAGCAAAAACAAGGAAAGAGAGAGAGAAGGAGAGCGGGGAAGAAGAGAGGGAAAGAAACGGAAGGCAGGCGGCCAATAAGTTCTGTTCTCGCGGGAGCGATGCGGCTGACACGTGCATTTTCTACGTTCCCGGGGATTTCTGAGAAGCCTCGTTTCACAAATCCCCTCCAAACTGAAGGCTTCCGAGGGAACACGCTTGTATAGTCGTTGCAAAACAGCGAGCGCTCGACGAACAACAGCGAAGAGCGGCTCCCGCCAGCGAGATTGGGACGAGAGTGTGCGAGGGAAAAGCCTGTTTTCCTCCGTGGGTCCCGCATCAAGGACGCGTTGCTCGCTTTCAATACCTCCTCGTTTTCTTTCTTCGGTATTATAAAACTTGGGCGTCGGTATACACGCATCGACCATAGAACTCCGGGCACGGATATAAAGAAAAGGGTTGCGAAGCGAAGGTCACCTTCCCATACTGATCACTGACAGGACGAGAAAAGCGCCCACCTAGAAGACGAAAGGTGCGCCTTTCGTCGTCTAGGTGCTTTAGACATTAAAAGGAAATGTCTTCCGCTTTAGCTCGTACCTTACAACAAATTCGGCTCATCTTTGCAGGGGCAGGGAGCCCTAAGGGGATACCTTACCGATTGGCCACCTGCTTGAGATTAGGGGAAATGGTATGCAAGTACGATGTAACCACCACCCCGATCATCTGGTGGGCTAGTTGGTTGTTCGTTATGTGGAATTAACAGCGCAAATACGAAAAGGAAGACAGGATAGAGCGCTGAACTAACAACTGACGTTTAATGAAAAAAAGAGCAAAAAAAAAAACAACCTAAGAATGCTTTTGAAACATGAGTAATGAAAACCGGCAAAAACATGTGCTATAGCTAGAGTACTCCTATACACTGCCTGAAAACGAATTTCTAAGGATACTAAGCTTTAAGCTGCTCGCTTAAAAGACTTTTTGAAAACGATTGAGTCCTGGGACGACGTGCATAGAAACTCCGGTAGAAAAAAGAAAGAGGAAGTTTACGACTAAAATATTCACAGATGCCAAGGATCGTTAAAGGGATACTGAACCAAGGAATTTAGTGTCCATAATAAGTGGCGCACGTTCTTTCCACGAGCCAGCAGCCGCCTGTGTGCGCGAGCACACGCAACAAAAATGACGTCAAAGACCTCCATTCGCGGTTGAGATGACAGTGAAATGTATGGGCTTCGGGCCGAAGGAGAATAAAGACAAGTTTTTCATCTACACAGTGGTGTCTGGTGTAAAAGGTAAGCGATTAATTGGTCTAACAAGCACGTAGCTTTCACTTGTAGAGATGAAAAGCCTGTCTTTATTCTCCTTTGGCCCGAAGCCCATGCATTTCACTGTCCTCTTAAGCGCGAATGGAGATCTTTGACGTCATTTTCGTTGCGTGTGCACGAGCACACCGGCGGCTGCTGGCTCGTGGAAAGAGCGTGCGCCACTTATTATGGACACTAAATTCCTTGGTTCAGTATCCCTTTAAAGATTGCGACTTAAAAAAAAATAAAGTTCTTTTGGCGACAAGGCCACGGACGGCGCGCTTACGCAGGCATCCCCACTGGACAGAATAACCTCGTAGAGCTGGCGAGTTCGTCGTTCCCCGAAACGTTTCAGGCTTTTTGTTTTCCTGAACAAGGCGGAGGCAGTCCCTGACATGTATGGCAATGTATGGCGACGAACTCGCCAGCTCTACGAGGCACAGGTTATTCTGTCCAGTCGAGATGCCTGCGTAAGCGCGCCGTCCGTGGCCTTGTCACCAAAATAACTTTATTTTTTAAGTCGCGATCTTTAACGATCCTTGGCATCCGTGATTATTTTAGTCGTAAACTTCCTCTTTCTTTTTTTCTACGTGAGTTTCTATGCACGTCCGTCCCAGGACTCAATCGTTTTCAAAAAGTCTTTTAAGCGAGCAGCTTAAAGCTTAGTATCCTTAGAAATTCATTTTCAGGCAGTGTATGGGAGTACTCTAGCTATAGCACATGTTTTTGCGGGTTTTCATTACGCATATTTTAAAAGCGTTCTTAGGTTCTCTTTCCTCTTTTTTGATTAAACGTCAGTTGTTAGTTCAGCGCTCTATCCTGTCTCCCTCGTCTCTCCTTTCTTGTCGTATTTGCGCTGTTAATTCCACGTAACCACCACCCATTTTTCGTTGATATCTCGCCCGATGTTTTCAGTCCTTTTTAACTGTTTTAATCGAGGATAACACCAGATGATTTTAGTCATTCAATTTGAGCGTAGAAACTGGATTCACTAGCATGAAAACATGACTTATTTAGGGCCCATGAGAGGCAGGAAGTAGCTATGTCCCTTTTTACAACTTTAGAATGCGAAGATATGTAATGTAGGAAAGCTTTTTTCGACCAGGGCGGGAAGGACCGCAGAGGTGATTCGGTTGGAAAGATATCAAAAGGTAAAAAAAAAAAATTGCAAAATGCTTTTTGGGGTTTTTTAAAAGTAAAGGAAGGTTCCAAACCACCCTTTAGAAAATTTCCCCTAACATTAGGAAATATGTAGTCTTCTAGGGATCCTTTCTAGTTTAGTAGGAAATCATCTACATATCGAAACACATTGGTATCTAGCGTGGTATCAATTAGGACTTCAATAGCGCTGTCAACCTTTGAAAGAAAGAGTGTCCCTAAGTATCGTCGTAACACATGATCCTACGCACACGCCCGATCACTCTAAATATAAACCGAGCAAGCAACGCTCGCTCGTGCGCGCGGCAATATACTTTTCTTTTTACCCTGTGAATGTAGAATTTAAATAGAAGAGCAAAAGTTCAAGAAAACGTTTTGTAGATATTCCACACGGAGAGTTCATAATTTGACTCAATGCAGAGTTTTACAGAATTAAGTAGATCTTCATGGGGAAGGGAGTAAAAAAGACGTTGGACGTCTACGCTGAATACACCGTGAGAGGTAAATTCATTTGTCCTCAAAATTTCAATAACTGCTTCCGAATTGCGAACCATAAAGGGATCTTGTAGTTGTAAACCAGAGAAATGTTTGTGCAGGAATGCAGACATTTGTCGCTGCCACGTACCCCTTTCGGTAACAATCGCTCGGAAACTAAAAACTACGAAGAGACGGCTTGTGCAGCCAGTTGTCCTGCGAGCACTTTGGCGCAATTGGTTCCTTCCGAGTTAGCTGAGTCCAGGGACCTCCTCGGACCCTGAAAAAGCGACGATAGAACGAGTTTAAATCTCGATAACCATGGCACGAAAGGTCCGCGGACCATGACGTTTACCCACGTGATACAGGACATTCCACAGGTCCGCGGACTCGTCCCCGGACACGTTCCCGTGGTCCGCGGACCAGGTATCGAGTTTCGCCTGGAACATGGCGGATTTCGAACCGCAGAAAAGGTGACGTCACTGATTTCGTAGGAACTTGTCCGGGGACATGTCCGCCGTGTGAGTCAACCTTGTGGGCCTGCCCCAAGCAGCAAACAGAGTGAAGGACGGTCAGAATCTCCGCAGGCGTACGCGTCCGTCATGGCGTCGCCGCGTGCTGGCGGCTCACGAGCGCGACGCCACGAAGACTCTCATAGAGCCCGTGTGGCCCTGGGGCGGGATCCACAAATAATGACATCGCACCTCGTGTTCTTGATGGCCTGAGCACGCGCTCGTTGCTTTCCGCCGTGCTTTGGATCCGCGTGCACACTGGAGGCTGACGAGACGCCGACGCGCTGTCCAAGCTGGAGGCCGGAATAGCTCTCTGCCTTTCCGATCCTCTCAGTGATTAATTGGCGAGGAGATGGAAAAAGAAGTGGCTCTTGGTCCAGTTTGTTTCCCCACACGAGACCCCCGGATCCTTTCACGGCGTCTTCCTCGACCGAGCGCAGGGTTAGGTCACGAGTGCTCCGTCAGTGTTCGGTGGGGAGAAGGAATCCTTGACTGAGCGAGGACGCAGCCGAAACGCAGAGTTTGGTTACGTGAGCCGAATGACTAGTGTGGTTGTCTTCGTGGGTTCAGTTCTCAACTTACTCGCTAGGGGCGCGACGATCTGCTTCCACTACTTGCTTTTCCCCCAAGTCTAGACGACACCGAAGCTACGAGCTTATGGGACCAACCAATCAAAAGCGCACCATCATGGTGTTCGTCCTGTTTCAGTGCGAGTTCTGTCATCGCTGAACCTATGGTAAAGAGAACAGGCCAGGTGACTCGCGCTTTCGATACTGCTTGATCGGTCCCATTAGCTTGTAGCGTCGCCTGCGTTTGGACTTGAGCTGAAAGTTCGATCCAAGCATAAGCGGCAGCGAGATCAGAGAGTGTTTCCAGCTGGAGGTCAGGCGATTTACGGGCCGCGTTTGCAATGCGAGAAGACGACGAGAGCGTCGATCGTCTCAAATGCTCTCCGCCCGCTTTCCAGCTTGCCACGCGAGAACAGAAGGCACCAGCTAAACATCGGTGCAGGTGGCGTCCGCCATTAAAGTCCAAACACTCCTCACGGCACGAGTTGGTCGCTCCCTTTCATCCGTTTCACCTTAGGGTGGACCGCAGCGAACGCTACAATATATTTGGGCCAATCCGGCGTTGCATGACCTGACGCGTCACGTTCCCTCTTTTACGGGATGCTCACGGGGCATTGGACTGGCTCCGCTGCGGTGCGTCCCTAAGAGAGCATAGGCTCTCCCTCGCTCCCAGTTCCCTCTTCATGAGCCGATTAGGGATTAGTTCCCGCATCCGTTTGGAAGAGGAGAAGGAGAGAAGCAACCGAGAGAGCATTTCAGACAGGTTGAAACACGACGCAAAGATCCGAGCTCCGGATCTGTGTTTGCGCAAAAGATTTTCCCCGAACACGGTGTCCTATAATGTGCCGACTCTCGAAGCGTTTCTAGCTGCGCTCTAAGCTAGGACTTCGAAATGTCGAGGAAATTAAGGAACCGCGCAGCGCTACACTAAACGTCACTAATCAAGCGTGAAACTCGGGGTAAACAGCGGGAGCGGCACTAGGGATATTGGGACTGTTTCGTAGATTCGCATCGCTGCGGATTGCGGGACCTGCAGGCGCGCGCTCAACGAGTGCTCCAAGTGCCGGCGGCACGAGCTCCCCTTATTGACGTAACGCGCTCGGTCCACGTAAAGTTCCAGCTGTGTCTCTGTACGTATACGGGGCACATTTTTCGTCCGCAGTTTCCGGTGATTAGTGGAATCATATGGGCGTGGAAGCGGCCGTTCCAGTAAGGGACTTCTGGCCGGCGCAATTTCCAGCGCTTGAGGGCACGGTGCCTGGTTCGCTCGCATTCCGAAACTAAGAACAACCGAGTGCTCGGCTGTTCCGAGGGGAGGACACGGCATGCTCTGGAAGCGCCGCCATGTTACGCCATTCCGATAATTTAAAATCTAAACGAATACAATACCTTTTTTCTGGTGCAGAGAGTCATTGGCAAAGTTTTTCTCCGCCGTAAGCCCTCGTGTACCTTCCTGCTCTTTAAGATCGATGGGACTGTTCTATGTTGGTACTATCTGTAAACGCTCCAAGCTCTGTCACCCCCCCCCCCCTCAAAAAAATAAAAAAAAACTTACACTAGTTTTTTTTGTTTTTTTCTACCTGCATTTGACACGTTTATGTCTCCGAATAATTTCAATAACTTGGTGATCTCGGAACTGTTATTGGATACGTTGAATGCATTTAATACCACAGACTGGGCGAGTCGGTAAGGCACAATTACGAACCAGCGCAGACGTCGAGTGTATTTCGTTTGAGTGTTTGGATTTTTTGAGTGACTCTCGGCTTCTGCGCTCGTTCGTAATACTCAAATTGTATTTCGTTCAATATTTTTATGACCATGTTAGAGTATTAAATTTTTTTTTTTGTCTTCGCTGTAGCGTACCACCGGAAAGTCATGTAGTTGATTGAGGGCATCATCGATAAACATGAAAAAAGTTGACTCTTGGGCGCAAAGACGTTTAGTGAATATCATTTCTAGGCCTCTTCGGGCGGACACAAGGGGAGGCCACTGGAGGCAACATTGCGAAGCTTTCGCGATTATATCAACCCATCACAGTGGCACGTGACGTATTGATGTCACGTGACGTCAAATCTAAATGGTTGCACAACGCGAGCTTCTCGAAAAACCCCAATATACGATCTTTCTCGCCATCATTTAATCATTAGAGGGGGAAAAAACGCAGGAAAAATCTAACGTTTCTACATGAACGTTGCCAGCGATATGTACGAAGATGAAGCCTATATACGGGCATTTTAAAGGAACGCAGAAAAAGCGTAAATCGAAAATCCACATTAAAGAACAATGCCGACCCGCATAAAAAAAAAAAAAAAAAAGTTTGCGTATATGGTTTGGTGAGGCAAGAGACGGGAGCAGCGCGGGCAGTCAGCTGTGTCCCGAACAGGGAACGAATATTCCCGAGCACGCATCTTTTTCCAAACAACGTTACTACGGTAAGAAAATCATCTGCGGCCCGCCGAGCGGGAGACGGCAGCATATTTGTTTCGGCGTCTCGCGGCGCTTAACCAAAACCCGCGTATACAGTGAACTCGTGTTACAGTAGACCTTTTGTGGCGTTGAGGCCGAGTGTGGTTAGAAGGGAATGTAGTGTTTCCGGGTGTACGTATGCCCGGGTGGAGTGGCTGGTAACCGAAAAAAAGTCTGAAGAACGTTAGCCGAGAGGAGTAGAAAAATTGCAATCCCCGATTATAAAATTGTAATTGCGCTGTGGGTATGCTTATACGGCCGGAAGTTAGGCAGCCCCAATGGGCGTCTGGTGTCTCAGGAGCAATTTAGCCAGTGCAGTACAACCGCTAGCTCGGGGTCTTTACGCGCACCACACAGTAGTGATACACGACCTTACGCCGGTACGATGCTCATCCAGATCGAAACGGGCAGGGGTGAAATTGAACCCAGGATCCCCGGGTTCTGCAGCGCGAGTTTTCGCTCCATGTGCTCCAAGCTGGTGTGCACTATCCCACTCGGCCACCGTACCCCCATCCCTGATTAGCCCATAGATTGGTCCATACTTCTAGAGCGATATGTTTATATGGGGACGCTTTATGAACCTTCCTTCCTCCTGATGGTCGCAGGATAGCCAGGCCACGGGAGAGGGTCAGCAACTGTTGGTTGGACGAGGCGCAGCGCCGCGCGCGTATGGGGAGGGGGTGAGATGCGCGCTAACGCTCACCCCTCCGCTGCGTAGGAGCGGGGGTTGCCTCGTAGAACAGGAACTTTGTAGTAATAGAATCATCTAGAGGGCCAGGAGGCATTTCAATGCCAAACCATATTTACGGCGGCATAACAGAGAAAATGATGCCATGCCCCCCAGAAAGGAGTGCAGGGGTGAAGAAGACAAGTCCATTTATACACTCACAAGGAGCTCTCACAATACTACGTAAATAAGCCGGGAACTTATCACAACACTGATCAAGAAGCCAAAAAGTCCTTCCAGCATGGAACTAACAAAAAAAAAAAAAAGACGCTCACACATTTTTAAGTTTGAAGCTCTACAGCGCTGAGTGAATGAAGAAGGAAATTCTCATGGCGGCACGTACGGGAGGTTGATAACCAAACGTGGCAGCTTTCGCACGGAAGCACTAGACGCCGGTATGACGAACTTGTTACAAGTTTTCCCCCTTGCAGCATAAGAGAAGCAGTCATGGCTTGCCTACGAGACTTAAAGGGGTGATGCAACGATTTTTGTACTTTGCGCAAACACCGCTTAGAACGGATCCGTGCCGTTAATGAACTGTGAAACACCCGTTCGTTTTGCACCACATGCAATCGAAGTCGCAGAGAACATTAAAGAAAAACGAGCGGCGTTCTCCCTCTCAACTCGCTGCCAGAGCAATGGGCCACGCGATCTGACGCCGATTGCATGCCGCCATTGTTTATCGTAGTGCGGTTGGCAAAGCACATGACACGCGATGAGTTCCAGACATTGTTATGGTTCGGCTATTGTCGTCATTGCAGCGACTGGACACTTGCCACTACCCGAATGCTTCTCGAGCTATCGATTATCACGAGCCAAAATCGAGTGCCCACGCAATTCTCGGGACGAATCTATGAGCCGCATCCAAATATCGTCACGGGGAGGTACTGCGAGGGCCCAGCTACGTCATCAAGTTTAGCGAAGTATATTGAATGAAAACCCTCGCTTTTGTCCTTGACATTACACGGCAACAAAGGAGTTTCTTGGTGAGTGGCGTTGCATGCGAGTATAGACCTTTTTCGCATAACCTCAAACCAGCCAGTAACTGACGTACCCTCGACCTGGTGCATTTTTGGATTGCCCGCTGACACAGGGTATGCAACCGCCAAGGGTATGGGCGAAAAGGCTTAAAAACGGACGTCGTGCCTGAGTTAGTTCCGCGTCCTCCTTCTTACCGTGCTGCAATTTCCGAAAATCTAGGGTTGTCTGGCTACCACTGCGTGGTCGTCGGATGGATGAATAATTTTAAAAAGCAAAAGAGCAATAGCAGAAAGTGTGCCATGAGCACAAGAAGCTGCAGCGCGAGTGTGGCTGCAATGTTATCGAGCTTCGCATTTTCCCCAAGAATCCTTATTTATGAAGTCAGTCGATTGTGAGCTTGCATCGCGAGAGATTCGTATCAGACTCAACGTCACGTTTAAGCTCACGACCACTTCGTTTACGACAAGAGGACCGATTTTAATTCCCGGTGCAGGTGGTCCAATGGACCTTTTGTAGAAATACGCGGTGCGCATGCGCGGAGTATTTCATGCGCCTGGGTTCGAGAGTATCTAGTTCCAAACAATCCGCCATCTTGCATTTCTCGCCTTTGAGCGGTTTCGTTGTGTCGACCTCGGGGCGGAAGATTACGCACGATGGGGACAAAGGTGAGCTTGGGGGAGCCGTATCTAGGTCACATCGCCTCAATGGGTGAACAGTATGTAGCTGACGTTTTGGGTGTGGAACGGGTGGGAGAGGCCTTGGGCGCGCGTTGTTTTCCAGTCACCTAGTCTCGAACCGATTCGCGTGTCTAGGTGGCAGCACATATTCGCCAAGAGGTCCATTAGGTTATCACTGCAAGCTCCATGGTATGTGAAATTTATGAAAAAGTCTACATGCCACACTCAAGATGGAGCTATCAAATGCCGAAAGCTTACCTGCATAGACTACATTAAACGGCTAATATATTCTTTCGTTGTGGAAACTGAATCAAAACTCCCCACCGTCTTCGTCGTCATTCTCTCGAGGAGGCAAGGTGATGGCCTGTGAGTAGCCAGCTGGATTCAACCGGAGAAGCTCCAACCAAGTTATTGCAGCCCACCATAGCCAAGTCTAGCCAAGTTCCCCCCATACCCACACCGTTGCCTACCCAGATAGCTGTGCTGCCAGAACTAGCCGGTATTTCTTTTTTCTAAGCCGCTAGACGGCGTCGTCGGCGCCGCAATTCTCAAGATGGCGGCGCCGTTAAAGAAAGGTCTATACTTCAGTCCCACTAGTGCCAGTTAGCCCATCTAAACTGAAAAACAGTCCAGATAAATATAGCTGCATCAATATTTAGAAAAAAACAACGTGTTTTGAAGAAGATTATGTTTTGGCAAAAAGTAATACACTACAAGTTGCCTAATTGTGCACTTCTATGACGACAAAGAGTACCTGTGACAGTCCAGCGTCGGCGCCGACGAAGACGACAAAGTTAGTGGTCCGCACAAGCCCGGCAGCGCGAAAATGCATAGGACGTTTTCAGCTAAGCTCGGAGTCAGTCGCACCATCTCTTCCGTCCTCTCCATCGAACGCGCAGACCCATCCCAAAACTACTCCCTCTTCAGGCAGATCTGAAAATCCTTCACAGTGACGTGCGCAAAAGACACCATTAATGTGGCGAGGCTATTACTTGTATAATACTGTTCTTAAATGAGCTATATATAAACGATCGGCTTTCAATTTTTATGGTGTCTTTTGCACACGCAGCTGTGCAGTTTTTCAAACTCCGCCAGAAGAGGGCGTAATTTCGGTATGGGTCTATAGCCGGCTCCGAGCCCCTGTCATCCAGGGGAACGTTCTCCACGGCCCGGGGCACGGCAATGGCTCGGCTTTTGAGACGATTATGCGACGGGCACATCTCCCACGGCCCCCGCATCCGGAGCCTCCCCCGTCGCCTCTGCCCCGTCGCGTCTGCCGGCGGTATCAGCAGCGGACTGCGATCACCTCGCTCGCCTCGTCGGCTCGGAAAGTCAAGGTTCTTGGGTATTTCCACCTCTGCCGCAGTCCCCGGTGTCACCCCGACGGTAGCGAGCTGCCACAAATCTGTGGAGCGTGCCGCCCCGCGCCACACTATGGGGCGTGACAAGTCAGAGTGCAGCACGCTGATCACGACAAAGCACGTCGCTCTACTCCGTTTCACCTTGTGTTGTACCGCAGCGAAGGCTAGACGCGCGAGATCATAGCTTCGGCAGCTGCCCTTAATGCACGAGAGCTTGTGCCGCCGAGATGTGCCCTAGAGCAAGGAGCTCGCGCTTGTAGCTTTTCCTACGGTACATCATAAGGTAAAATAGAGTACAGCTGACCTTTTCATCGCCGCTAGGAAAGCATCCGCTCTCGGCTCGGTTCCTCATCTCCGGGGAAGACGTTGAATGGGCCCTGCAGCCGGCCGGCATCTCCCCTCGAGCCCGAGGCTGCACACTCGGAGTCGATGGAGCCGGACCCGCAGCACGACCGGGTCAATTTGCCCGCTGCCTCAATGCCTGATCTCAGCGTCAAAACGACGTGCACGGTTCCCGCGCGCTGCCTTTGGCCTTCACTGCTCTCCGCCGCGAGCTGCGGGCGTATCCAAAGTCCGCCGTTGCCACCGCTAAGATATATACATACTGAAAGTACAAGTTTAGAAATAATAATAATGTTTTCTCTATTTATTTACGAGTAAACTCGAAATATACTTAAAACGTAGATTTACGAGTACACTTTTTTTTTTCGAAATGCGCAAAATTGGTAAACTTTGGACGTCCTATTTCTTTTTGCGAAGAATGGGCATCAATCAAAGCGTCCTAGTGGACAGCAAAGACACGCGAATCTTCCGACTACAGCCACCCCAGCCGGGAAACGGAACAAATGGTCCCGGAACAAATGGTCCCGGAACAAATGGTCCCGGAACTAATGGTCCCGGAACAAATGGTCCCGGACCTAATGGTCCCAACTTCAAGGTAGGAAAAAATGGTCCCACAAAAATGACGCCCCTGTAAAAGCCTCAGAACGGAGCTCGTACCTATTGTTGCACTAGGACCTTCCAAAGTCCGATAACGGATAAGGGGGGGAAGGGGGGTAAGGGGGGGGGGGGGCGGGGGCGCTTTCTCATTTCGTTGGTGAGATAAGCGACAACACAGGCATTCACGATTGACCGCATGATTCAGCTTCAGTTAACGAATGACGCGTGAAAGTGCCACATTTTCTTCCGCTCGCCCATTTTCAAACGGTAAGTAATTTACTGTGCTCTTTCAGACCGTGTCAATATATGTATAAATGTTAATAAGCGTCTCACTCGAAAGATTACGTAAATATTGATTAGTTTTATACTTTTAGCTGTAGAATCTCTCCGCCAGTACAGCCAGGGCGTGAAAACCATGGAGGCCTTCCTTCGAGGTGTGAGCCGAAGCATTCGGTGCTGACCTCTTTGGACGTAAGATTTTTGTATGTTTATCAATATGGCATCAATAAAATGTTTGAGTTCTGAACAACTCCCCGTGAAATATATTTCAACGTAGGTGGTATATTTACTGATTTGTTTCGAAAGACAAGAAGGAGCACCACTCGTGCACACGCACCCAATCCACCTCAAAAGGCCGCGAGCTCCGCTCCTAATGTGGGCCGTAACCAAAAGACACGCGGAGATTAATGTAATTGAAGTCGCATAGCACCAATGACACGAGTAGAAGTGCTCAGTTTGCCTATCAAAACAAGGCATAAAAAACATCCCTAGCAAAATGCTCATTATATGGTAATAGCAGTGACCCCTTGCAGTATACGATCGCTAAATACAATAAAATAACACTGACTCTTCTATTGTTAGACAGTATTCCGGCAATATTAAATAAAAGAATTATAGAAACCTCATCAACTTGCTCTGAGGTAACCGGTCTCAAATTATGGGACCAAGTTCCTCATTCCACCAGCAAACAATTACGAAGAGAGCAGAAAGAAATAAAGTGCATTGAGTGTGTTATATTTTCGAAGTGATCTTATGACGGGACCATTTTTTCCTACCTTGAACTTGGGACCATTAGTTCCGGGACCATTTATTCCGGGACCTTTTGTTCCGGGACCATTAGTTCCGGGACCATTAATTGTTCCGGGACCAAGATGACGGACGGACCGAGAGAGCGAGGGTTGCGGTTGGACCAAGTCACGACTCGTTAATATGGAGCCCTTTTATACGCACACCGCGCTTTATAGACAAAATAATCGGGGACGACGCGGGCATTTTTGTCTCCTTCTTAGTGTCCACTCGCATTATTACGGACGAGTTTGGGGGGAAGGGAGATATTAGCGAGACAGGAGAGCGTTTTGTGGCTGCGGGATCCTCCCGTGGCATTTCTAACAAGCCCCGTGGTGTCGGTTTTGCCCCGCTTTTTGCTTTCGTGGGTTCGTTCGCCTGACCGCGGCCGCTCTACTACGTCTAAGCTTAGGATGGAGCGCTGCCATCCATCCCAGCCATGCAACAGCCCCCGAAGAACAAAGTCCCAGTGCCGAATTTTCGGCGTCACAAAAAAAGGGACAATCCGGGCACGAACTGGATACTCTTGCCCTTGCCGATCCAACGTGAGCTTTAGCCGAACCCGAGCTTTGGCCGAACACCGATGCGGCTCTCCCGTCCAACCTGTGTCCCGCGTTGGCCTTCTTTAGGTCACGCCGAAAATTCCACACTACGGCTTCGTTGTCTGGGATGTGTTTCAATGCGGCGTGAATATCACCTGACCTGAGAGAGCGGCGCTGGATTGGCTGGGATAGAAATCAGGTAACCAAGGGTTACCTTTCATTGCCGACACGCCACAGGAATGAATATATATATATATATATATATATATATATATATATATATATATATATATATATATATATATATATATATATATATATATATATATATTCATATATAGAGAATAAAACGAAGTTTTATTCTCTATATGCCTATATATATATAGGCATGTTGGCTTGGAGGCCGAAGGCGTAGAAGACAGAGATGCAGGGTGACGGTAGAAAACGAACCAGGAGGATTTTATTCGACGTTTCGACTTGAGGCAGGTCTTCGTCAGGAATAGGGTTAGAAGAAAATTGTGGTTCTATTTATAGAGTTTTGAGAGGTCCGGGACCATTAGTTCCGGGACATTGTTCCTACACCCGGTCGACCTGGGTTACCGGCTTTATAGAATTTTGGGAGCATGTAGAAGCGACCACATGAAGGATGAGTTGGCTTTATTGTATGTATTCATTAGTAGTTATTTTCCCTTGTTCTAGAAGATCCTTTAATGCCAATATTGCGACCCGCGTGTGTTCTGCCGTAGGGTCGCCCGTAAGTGGCTCGTAGAACTTTCGATCGGTTAGTTGGCGGTGGCCTTCTCGGATTGTAGTCATCTTTTTTTAGAATGACGATTGCCCCACCTTTATCTGCGGGTTTTATTATAATATCACTCCTAGCGGCTAGTGATTTTAGGGATTCTTTCTCAGATCTCGCTAAGTTGTTCCTCTTTTTCCCGTGACTGCGATATTCCCGCAAAATATCCCGTTGTATGGCGGCTATATACAAGTCACGACAATTGTCGCGCTGAGTGCGAGGCGTCCAATCACTCGTAGGTCGCGAATGCGGTTTCTGGGGTACGGGTGGTTTATCGAGAAAGTATTCGCGTAGCCGTAGACATCTGGCAAAGTTGTCCAGGTCTTGAAGGATTTGCAATTCGTCAAAATGACCGGTTGCCGGGCAGAAATTCAGACCCTTTGATAGTAGCCTCTCCGCGGTTATGGAGACGCCCGACAGGTTTACGATGGCTGTGTCGTCTAGCTTCTCGGTATCAAGGATGTCGCCTTGTGGGGTAGTTCTCATAGAGGTGGATGGCTCAGTATTGGCACTATTTTGACTTGGCATCGAAGGAAGAGCTAAACCGGAGTTTGGGACTTGTCATCCAGACTTTGAAACAGCATACGACATGCCTTCAAATTATGGTCTCCGATGGGTCGAAGCGGCGGGTGCTTCGTTCCGTCGCCCTGATCGCGGCGGGGGCGCTCGTGCCCCTGTGGGGCTTCGGCATCCTGAAGTCGGCGCCCAGCCGGGGAGCGCGTGCTCCGGCTGCGTTTGGGGCGGCGGTGGGATGTGACCTGTTCTTCCATTGTATCAGCGGCTATACCCTTCATTTTTGTAAATACGCCCATCCCCATTATCACCTCCTACTTCCTATCCCCTTTTTATCCCGATCCCCGCAAGACGACGAACCAGACCCCTCCATGGGTGACTAACAATGCGTCTTGCATCCCTCCTTCTATTTATTTATTTCTTTTAATTTATAATAAAAGCAATATTTACACACACACACCACTTTTGATGTGTCATCTATGTATTCGGCGACCTCCGTGTGCGGCTTCCCCCGCCTTAGATTTCGTCCCTTACTTTGTGTTCTCTGTGCGCAGCCTTTTTTTTTTTTTCAAAGTGTGTCATTTGGTAAGTCACCTACTTTCGTCCTCGCCTTTTTTTGTTTTTTTGCGATCTTTGTGTGCGGTTTCCCCCGACTTAGAGTTCAACCCTCCTTTTGTGTGAGATTCTGGGTGATGTACCCTTACCTGTTCTCCCTGCGCACTTTCTTTGTATGTGAACTCTCTCCCCTCTAAAAATTGTATAAATAGAACCACATTTTTCTTGTAACCCTATTCCCGACGAAGACCTGCCTCAGGTCGAAACGTCGAATAAAATCCTCCTGGTTCGTTTTCTACCGTCACCCTGCATCTATATATATATTAGCCCTTCCTTCGATGCCAAGTCAAAATAGTGCCAATACTGAGCCATCCACCTCTATGAGAACTACTCCACAAGGCGACATCCTTGATACCGAGAAGCTAGACGACACAGCCATCGTAAACCTGTCGGGCGTCTCCATAAGCGCGGAGAGGCTACTATCAAAGGGTCTGAATTTCTGCCCGGCAACCGGTCATTTTGACGAATTTCAAATCCTTTAAGACCTGGACAACTTTGCCAGATGTCTACGGCTACGCAAATACTTTCTCGATAAACCACCCGTACCCCAGAAACCGCATTCGCGACCTACGAGTGATTGGACGCCTCGCACTCAGCGCGACAATTGTCGTGACTTGTATATAGCCGCCATACAACGGGATATTTTGCGGGAATATCGCAGTCACGGGAAAAAGAGGAACAACTTAACGAGATCTGAGAAAGAATCCCTAAAATCACTAGCCGCTAGGAGTGATATTATAATAAAACCCGCAGATAAAGGTGGGGCAATCGTCATTCTAAAAAAAGATGACTACATCCGAGAAGGCCACCGCCAACTAACCGATCGAAAGTTCTACGAGCCACTTACGGGCGACCCTACGGCAGAACACACGCGGGTCGCAATATTGGCATTAAAGGATCTTCTAGAACAAGGGAAAATAACTATATATATATATATATATATATTATCGCTTGGTGTTCAAACGAAACGCCATAACAAGAAAACAAAAGGAATTTCTGAAGAGAGCACACTCCAGGATAATCAAGAAGGAATCGAAATTCCAAACGAACCCCGCCGAAAACTAAAAAAAAAAGGCGAAATTTGGTTACTTATTTTTTCCCCCCCGTAATCCTGATTAAATTATTTCAGTTTCCCGAGTTCCGCGCGGGTAGAACAAAGACTCGTGGATTTCTTTACGGATGAAGCGAGAAGTAGAACTCCGATTTTATTCCCGCTGGATAAAAGGGAATATTTGCATCGACGATACTAGGCTATTATCTCAACAAGAAGAATGTACACACCACGGAGACGGGACATTTTTTTCTTTTTTTCGCTTTCACATAATATGCTTGCTGTTGAACGTTCCTGCGCTCTCACATGTTTACTCTGTTTATTGTTACTGAAGTACATGCCTAGTTGGCAAGAGAAACTCTATATGCCATATAACGAGGCTTTTCAATGCATCACACTTTTCAGCCAGATTGCTATGCTTGTTTTGCTCTAGGGCCCTAAACTCAGTCAAGTAACTATATTGCAGCTTTTTGTCTGGAAGGCCCGCCAGAGTAAATTTCTGGAAATAAAGATTTCATTTCATCTCAACAAGAAGAATGTCCGCACCACGGAGAGGAGACACCCTATATAGTATATTTCCCAGTTAAAGTGGAGATCGATTATTCGTAAAACATGAATGCCGACTATGATGTCACGAAGATACGATGATGTCTCGGTTACCTCAGTTCCCGCCAAAAATGTCCCTAATGTGAGTTGCCTGCGACAACGGGACAAGAATGCCGGTATTTACCCAAATCGTCCACGAAAACTGTCTTTATAGCGAGGCATGCATTTTAACGGGGTCTCAAAGAAACATGACTGTACTATCTCTCGTGACGAAATTAAGAGAAAAAAAGACAGATATTATGCGTTTTCTTCGTCTGGCTGAAAACAATTTGTGTCAGAAATAAAACAACTTCTTAATTGTTCCCTAAAAAGATACCCTCGAGGGTTACTGATAATGTGCATATCTGACATTGTCTTCAGCGTTCTTTCTAAGCCCGTAGTTAAACCAAGTAATCACCTCTAAGCTAGGTAAACCTAGAAACCACCCGCAGCTAAACCAAGAAACCACCTTTAAAAAAGCGTCCTATCAAAATAAGTTCCACGTTCAGACTCAAATACGACAATAACCGAGCTGTAATATAAACCGGCGTCGCAATATACTGAACCAAAATTCCCGCAGACACGACTCGCAAAAAAATAACCATATTAAAAAAAAAAATATTTCCGCGCTTTGCAAATACGCAAACCTTTGTTCTCAGATAACGACCTCTGCACGTGGAAAAGGGCCAGGCTCAAGCATCCCATTTTCCATTTTCAAGGCACACGGTGTCTTGGACCGCTACTCTAACCTGCAGTCTGGGCTCACACAAAACAAGAGGAAAAAAAAAAAAGCGGCTGGCAACGTTAAGCAAGTGTAACATAAACCTGGTTTGAAACTAGCCAGACGGCGGCTCGCTCGGCGGTAGCTTCGCTGTATACTTCGATATCTCCGCCTTTGTGATACGCGAATTTCATACATTGAATGTCGTCACTCGTTTCAGGGGCGTATTTTGGTTAAGAGAAGCTCGCATCGGTCGGTCGCCGCCAGGACCCAACCACAATGTGTTTTATCAGCCAGATTCCATGACAAATCCGTCATGAAGAACCGTCACGAAGGACCGTCATGAAGGACCGTCACGTTAATTTCCCCGCTAAATTTAGAGGGAAAACAAAAGTCACGTGACCTCAAGTCCCGTGACGTCCATTTCCCCGCAAAATGTATCGAAGAAGCAATTTATTTAGTTATCTGTACATACTGTGACCTCAATGAGAACATAGCAAAAGTGGAAAACAGTGGTTAGTATAAATCAATATTGAACAAGTCGGTCGCCGCCAGGACCCAACCACAATGTGTTTTATCAGTCAGATTCCATGACAAATCCGTCATGAAGAACCGTCACGAAGGACCGTCATGAAGGACCGTCACGTTAATTTCCCCGCTAAATTTAGAGGGAAAACAAAAGTCACGTGACCTCAAGTCCCGTGACGTCCATTTCCCCGCAAAATGTATCGAAGAAGCAATTTATTTAGTTATCTGTACATACTGTGACCTCAATGAGAACATAGCAAAAGTGGAAAACAGTGGTTAGTATAAATCAATATTGAACAAGTCGGTCGCCGCCAGGACCCAACCACAATGTGTTTTATCAGCCAGATTCCATGACAAATCCGTCATGAAGAACCGTCACGAAGGACCGTCATGAAGGACCGTCACGTTAATTTCCCCGCTAAATTTAGAGGGAAAACAAAAGTCACGTGACCTCAAGTCCCGTGACGTCCATTTCCCCGCAAAATGTATCGAAGAAGCAATTTATTTAGTTATCTGTACATACTGTGACCTCAATGAGAACATAGCAAAAGTGGAAAACAGTGGTTAGTATAAATCAATATTGAACAAGTCGGTCGCCGCCAGGACCCAACCACAATGTGTTTTATCAGCCAGATTCCATGACAAATCCGTCATGAAGAACCGTCACGAAGGACCGTCATGAAGGACCGTCACGTTAATTTCCCCGCTAAATTTAGAGGGAAAACAAAAGTCACGTGACCTCAAGTCCCGTGACGTCCATTTCCCCGCAAAATGTATCGAAGAAGCAATTTATTTAGTTATCTGTACATACTGTGACCTCAATGAGAACATAGCAAAAGTGGAAAACAGTAGTTAATATAAATCAATATTGAACAAAACCAAAGCACTAGAGGTAACAATTAGAGAATTACACATCAAGGCAAAGTAGGTTTCCCTATTTAAATATAAAAACATCATACGAGGCATGCATGTAGATACATCAACACTGTTCCATAACCCGATAGTGCTAGAAAATGTTTTTTTCCTTTGTTTTGTTAAAACAGGTGATCTGAGATTGAAATGGAACAATGTTTAAAGGATGAGACCGTCTAGTGCAAATGACATCCGTGAAATTAATGTCGTTCATGCGCAGGATGACACAATCCCCATTAACAATTTTATTCAACAGTCTCAGCCGCTCGACAGTCTGCCTGAAAGACAAAGATCCCAACACTGTCATAGCAGACGATGGTGAGAAAGTCGTTCGTACCGACTGTAAATAAATCGAACAGCCTTAGCCTGGATGGAATCGAGAAAGTTCTTTTCTAAATATGGGTCCCAGGCAACGGATCCCTGCTCCAGAATGGGCCGAACGGTAGTTTTAAAAGCGGTGAATTTGACCTCTTTAAATTATAAACCGCAAGAGATAGACAAGTACACGAAGCAGACAAAACAAACTTGTGTGTATGTTTATACAGCCGGAAGTTAGTCTGCCTTCGTGGACGTCTAGTGTCTCAGCTGTAGATGAGAAATTTAGCCAGTGCGGTACAACCGACCTAATACAGTGTAGTTTTATTTAAGTAAGGTACAAAAATCAAACTACTCATTTAGGTCGGTACACAGACAACACATTAGAAGCGTTTATTATCTCCGGCTTGGGAGAACGCTGTGTCAGCGAGCCTTCTGTTTCCTTAACCGACGAGTAAATTTCCTTTTTAAAGAGTGGCGAATGTGGTTGAAGTCGCTGCCGCGCTTCTCGTGCCGGTGATTTTCTCTCCGGCCTTCCAAACGTTCGGGTTGTTGCCTGCTGCGGCGCTGTTGCCAGTGTTCTTTTCCTCGTCCATGCCGCACGCTCCTGCTTATTTCTTCTTCTCAACGTACAATACATTTGAGTTGCCAGTCTTCTATGTTCAGTTCCTGTCCTCGTCTCTTCGTGCGATATTTTTTTATAGTGTTCAGCCAGTACCAACTCGCCCTGCTTACCACTTTAAAACGGTAACACTCTCTGGATTTGCCCGCAGAACACAAATGTTAAGCATTAAAACAACAGCTATGTGCTCAGATACACCATCTACTACCTCACATTCATAACTGGACCGAGTATTGCTATGACTAAGGAGAACAAGGTCAATGATTCAATTATCGTTAGTAAAGTCATTAACCACTTATTCGAATCAAAGGACATCGAGAGTATCACAAACAAGTTTAGCGCGACCACCAACGTTTTCCAATCTGTCAGGTACATTAAAATCCCCCGTCGTGACGAATTTATTCTTTCCAATGCTATGTTCAGTGTGTAAAATATCAAAAATATTTGAGAGGCGGTACGTGGATCATGTAGGCGGCTCCGATAACAAGAACAAACGTATCGACATAAACCTCGCAAAACAGCGACTGCATTTGGTAGACAGGGGAAGTACAGAAATATGAACACCAGACCTAAAAAACAACGCACCTTCCAGATGACCTATCGCAGCGTAGAACATAATTAGGCGAAGTAAATTCATAACCAAGTATAGAGTCATGCAACCATGTTGCAGTGGCCACACGAGAAGAACATTCGATGGAAATGCTAGTAAATTTAGTAGACTTGGCGAAAATCTGGTATTAAGATTTAACGGAGTAAGATAATTTGCTTGCAAGCGTCATTAGAGCGGCTAGGAAGGTGAGGGAGAAGAACCCTTATAAAGCAATTATCAGACGGATCCAATGTGTGCCGAATTTTGTAGACAAGTGCGTAATCATGACGCAAGACAACCTTCGCAAAGTTCCTTCTGAAATCAGCCGTATTAATTAAGACAGCTGCCTGCAAATGTTCCAAACACGAAGGGAAATATCTTCGTTAATAAACAAGCCGGTACCCTTTTAAGTTTCGGAGTGTATTTAAGAATCAAAACCTTCTCCCGGTAGTCAATAACCTTGAAGACTGATAGGCCTAATCTTGTCATTAATTCGAGAGCCAAGCCGATGACACCGTTCATAACATTGGAAGAAAGAAAAAAAGCTTCGAAGCTTCTAACGAGGAGACTGATGATTGATTTTCACCTTCATCTCAACCGTAAATAATCGGGTTGTTCCTTCCATACTCCGTCTCACCCCACAATGGACTAGGTCCCGAAGGCTGGCAGGCGGAGCACAACCTCAGAAAAGCTTCCATCCGCATTGCAAAAGAGTGCGCGAGAGATATTCCGATGGTTCTCTCTTTTGATAGCGCGCTATTTTATATTGGTGAAGTCAATATACGTAGGATTTAGTTTAATAAATATACACGCAATATTTCGTGAACATGTCAACTGCTCGAAGAAGTTGGAGGACGCGCATGCAACACTGACAAAATCGTTTCGCTTTAGCCATTACAATCCAATCCAATCCAATCTTTGCGTACGTGCTCGGGCCCGTATCTTCCTTCCGCACGTGGTCCGTAGACATGCTCCCGTGTCGAACACTCGATCCGACTCCTCTTCATTTCTTAATGGCCACTGGTTCTGATTCTGGGTTCCTTCGCGACATCGCCTTCTTGGGGGGATTTAGTCCTTTCAGTAGTCTTGAGCAGTAGAAAGCAGACGGAGCCGCCGCTAAGGCTCGATAAGCAGGCGAAAAGCTCGCCTCCGCATGGCTTTTCTTGGCGCACTGACACGTACGACGGAGCAAATCTACCACGTGGTTTCAACCAGGCTCGTGATTGGACCCGGCGGCCAACTGGGGGCGTGTACGAAGTACGGGGGGCGCTTCTCCAGCTATCATCAACATCGTTTGTGACGTCACAGGTAGGAGAGACTGGGCCAGACCGCGCAGATGTTGGATCCCTCAGCTCGCTTCATGCGCTGATTGCGAAGCCTGTTTCACACCTTGTGTTTATTTAAGAAAGGGAAGTTTGTAGTAGGACATTTTACCAAAGCTGGAAACCGTGGCACGCGTAGTCGTGCTAGCAAACACTTTTGGCGCTGAGCTGTCGAAGCGTATAGGATGGTGGTGTGCTGTTCTCTATCCCAGTACAAAAAGCTGGATGATGAGAATAAAATACCCCCCCCCCCCTTTAACCCTCCACAACATCTACCCCGGCGAAAAGAGAGTTTTTTTTTTTTGTTAATTATGATTCGGACAAAATAAAACTGAGAAAGGAATGTCTGATCAAACTGAAAATAAGAGAGCGAGGTTCGAGAAGCTCTCGCGTGTAGTAAACACTTCAGTGAAAGCGACTCCATGTGTCCTGTTGGTTGCAATGTGTTCTGTGAGTGCTGGTCTCTTATTAGTTCCGGGTTGATTCCGTTTTTTCTTTTGTAAACCAGTAAACGAACATTTCTTCAAAATAACTGACAAGAAGAAGCGGTGGCATTGCTTCTGGAATCGTTTCAACTGAATCCCTGCTTATTCACCCGGTCGACGACGAAACATGCGAGACCCCCTCGCGATCCAAGTCTTAAATCTAGTAAGTCGGTGGCACTTCACCGACCCCCTCCCCCCCCCAAAAAAAAAAAAATAAAAAAATACAGCTGCTGTGAATTACTAGCGTTTGTATGTTTAATTTTCGGGGAACCGAAATGCGTGATGCGCTTCTCAGCGACCGATTTTAAATTTGTAAGCAATTTTTAGTAAACATAGAATAGAAGAAATGAATCAATCGCCTGAATTTGCCGGGCCATGGCTGACAATATAAGAATTTATGAAAAAAAATCTGCTTTTCTTTTGAGCAGAAGTCGCGATGTGAGAAAGTTCTTTGCCACGTATTCGATTCGGGAATAGCTAAGCGACAATTGCTGACGAGCATTTGCTCGGCAGCAACTGTCGAGTCATACTTGGATAGAAGCGTCAGTATCGGCAAGCTCAATGTAGCTAAAACAAGCGTGCGGCGCTTTGCAACCCAATTGTGGGCGTGTGCACAGCTGAGAGGACAGCACTTTACGTACTCTGGTGAATGGCAAAACCGTTTTCTACAGAAGCCTCCATAGGCCCGAAAAAAAACAAGAAACAGATAAGCTGTGAATAGCTCTGACGCACGCCGCGCAAGCTGTAATGTGAGGCTCTAAGCTCGTTTTTGAACATTTTAAAGCTTTTCTTATATAAAAAGCAACTTCGAGGCGCTGCTATTCATTAGAAAGATCACTAAAAAAAACGCTACTCATACATGATGATTGAAACCTGAGATTGTAGTTTGAAGAACGGAAACTAGTGAAGTAGGAAGAAAAAGGGACAGACAACGGCCCATTTCTTTAATAAATAAACCGTTTTAAGAGGAATAGATGCGAACTAACATTCCGTGCTTTGACATAGCGCGTCGTCTGCTCGCATCCTGCCAGCTGCGTCACAGGAGAGCGCCTGCGAGACGGCGCCACCAAAACATCTCGTCGCGAATAGCATCGGGCTTTAGTACATTGTAGGATGAGACGGAGTATGGAGCGATTTTCCGAGTCATCCTTTTTCTCGGATATCTCGGCAATTGAAGGTTCGAGCGGGGCACTTTATGTTTTTTTTATTTTTTAGACACTCGAGCTTTTTATCAAGACCGGGTAGTTGGAAAACATCAGAATCATTGTCTACCACAAGTGATTGGATAGCATCGAATCTGGTCGCGTGACGTCAATTTTCCCCTCAATAGAGCGAATAGATTGACGTGTCCGCGTAATGGGAGCTCAAGTGATGTCAATATCCCCTCTAAAGAACGATTCCTGTCACCTGACGTCAATTTCCCCACTAGCGGGGAAACTCGTGTCTCCTGACGTGACCTCGAGTCAAGTGACGTAAAATTAAACGAGGTGCTTCTGCTAGCTGCTCGTTTGCGCAAAAGAGATTCTCTGCTCTCCGGTCTTTGTCAGCACGATTAAGCTTGTATCAGTTTTTGCAGCGTTGCGAGTTATTGTATGTATGTTGCGACAGCAAGACGTTAGCCAATGGGCGTCCTCGCTGTGTATGGGAAACTTAGCCAGTGGAGTACCACAGCTAGCCTGGGATCTTTAAAGGGGTGTCCAAACAGGACACTACAATACGCACGACTCCGACAAATCGTGAAAATTGAAGCGGACGCCTCACGCTTCAATTTTCACGATTTGTCGGAGTCGTGCGTTTTGTAGTGTCTTGTTTGGACACCCCTTAACGCGCATCACGCAGTAGTGATAAACGACTGCACGCCGGGACGATGTTCGTCGAGATTTAAAAGGACAGGGGGCGGGAATTTAACCCAGGATCCCTATGTTCTGCACCGCGAACTTTTGCTCCTCAGAGCTGCGTTGCCTTAACACGCTCGACTACCGATACTCCTCGATCGCAAGCTTATCGACAAATTATATGCAAGAGAGCAGCAATACTGTGGTCAAGGAGAAATTATTTATAAAACAAATGTGTTAAAAGGAAAACAAAACTTGAAAACGAACGCAAACGCACGGAAAAGAAAGTCGTCTCACCATAACGACAAATAATAAACAATTTTCGGAAACACACGACAAACGCAGCACCTTAGCAATATTTTTGTTGTAGCACTTGAAAGTCCCCACCTGGCCACGAACAATATGTTCGTCAACCAACCTGGTATCGCGGAAGAGTAAACCGGGTCGCCGCTCAGAAGATGCCTTCGTTACATGTTGCAAAGTGATAAAGTGGCAAGCGTTGGGAAACGTTGAACACGATGAAAAATCGTGCCCAAAGACAAAAGAGGAAGAAGCAGAGAAGACAGACAAGCGCGTGTTCCAAGTTACACGTGCACGAACTACCATCGGTGTTCGTATAGCCCTCGTGGGAATAGGTCACAGACGTGCGTCGCAGACAGGAAAAAGAAGAACTCGGTCACGATGACTGCCATTTGTTCTTATTGGATCCACTCAAATTATGAACATCGTAAACTCTAGCTCGCGCGCATTTTTACAATTTCTTCGACTTTGCACCCGCCAGTTATGTTTATTTTGTAAGCTCATCATTTATCTTTTACGATAGAAAGATGGAGCAAACGCAATAAATAAATAAAAGCGGACTGTGTTTCTAAGGAGATAACTCCAAATTGCTCGCCGTCTAACGAGGCCGTTTATACGAATAATAATAATAATAAAATCTAGCCTAGTCCACGCGGTTGAAGTATATGTAATACGATGAAGAAAAAGGAAACGACAAAAATATTGTTTAAAGAAAAATTAAAAAAAAACATCGTGAAATAAAAAAAAGGAAGGAGGAGAGAAAAATAAGGAAATTTGACGATCCATCCGCTTCCGCCCAGCCCTCTGCCTTCTATCAAAAAACGTCCAGTCATAAAAGAATATAATCGTAGACACAACGCTTTCTACTTTTCGGAATTAGAGATAGCGAGCGAGAGGACGATAAAAACAACGAAATAAAAAGGGGAAGAAAACGTAATACGGAAAAAGGCGTCAATAAAACAATGTAACGAGAAAAAAAAGCTCCAAGAATAATACCAAGATATGCAGAAAGGAAGAGTCGGAGCTCAATGAATAAACCGATAGCGACAATAACCAACGAAACATTATGGCGATAATGAATTCTGGCCGTTCGTGAGCGTCAAATAAAAGGCGCTTGGATTCGCGCGAGTTGCTTTAATTTGCAATTTCTTCCTGACCCAGAAAGGCCGCTCTCCTTTAGCATCGGACTCAGACACAAAGAAAAGGGAGGCTCTAGAAATGAGGCTATTTCGAGGAGAAATGCTCCTCGGAGCTCTCCCTAGCGGCGGAGGCTAGCATCAGCTTCGGATGACACGGGGCAGCCGGATGACGCTGCTTGCTTCGGCTGCTCTTCAAGCCGCTGGAGAGCCCGTGTCCTTCCCAAGTCGTCAAACCTACTTGTACTGTGCTTTCTTCTACAAATGTGCACGCGACCCTTGTATGCGTCTGAACGTGTGTGCGTAATTATTCTCTCTCGTGTGTCTGTCTGTCCACAGCTCATAGCCACACGTTTTTAACGCGATAGCGTTTAAGAGCTCGCGTCGCAGAAAGTGCGGCGTCGGCATCAGTGTTCGCGTCGGCGTCGGTGGGACCGAAAAATCCTATAATGCAACGCGCGCAGCCACGTGTCACGTCCCACGTTGCTGCGCGCGTTGCATTATGGCATTTACCCGCTTAATTTGTTAGAAAACTTTTCCCCCCAAATTTAGCAGAAACTTTTCCCGCCACATTTAGCGAGCCGATAGGGTCAAGACGTCACGCATCACGTGACATGAGGTCACCCGTGACGTCACGTGAGACGTGACGCTACCGACTAGACCACGCAGACGCGCTTGCGTGGCTTGTCAACGAGCGCGCGTTTGTATCAGAAGGCTTTGGGAACGGGGCCCGATAACCCTATCGCGTTTCACTCTTAAAGCGTCCCTCAAGGTGTTTCTTTTTTTGGTATTAGTTGGCTATATTAGGACTTCAATTATGGGCCTCCGATATTTCTTGTACACCCCAACCCTCCCGATTTAAAGAAAGAATATCAATAGCACATATCGCACGCCAGCCGGAAGGTAACCCTTTTTGCGTAAAAGCAAAAAAAAAAAAAAAAAAAAACATTTAGCCTTTTCCACTTTCGTGAAGGAAAACCAGCGAAGCTGTACTATGGTGGAAATTAAGTATTTATAAATATAAGGATTAAGGTGTGATTGGGTAATTGGTTATGCGAGAACCGTATTGTCCCCGGTTGTCTTTGTTATACCACGTCAACCGCTGAAGACTCATGAACGGGAGTCCGAGGCGCCACAGGCCGTTCCTGCAGGACCTGCACCACGTTCAACCTCAGTAAGTGCTCCGGTACGGGTGGGCACTTGTAGCCGTTCACGGTCGCGAACCGGGGCACCGCGCCTTTGAGCAGGGAATCTCGGAACGTTCTGCACGCCGGTTCTTTGTAGACGTCCGCCGACTCGATACACTGCCGCAACGCGCACGCGCCCGTTTCCCGATTCTTCTCGTCCGACACGCCGCCGATTGTAGATAAGTCTTCGGCGAACCAGAGCAACTGACCAGAGTCGGTCGCACACGGCGCACGTGACGCCAAACAGGTTCTCCACGAACTCCCTCCGGAACCTCGCCGTCGCACCTGGGAACTGTTCAGCCGGCGTGGAGTGCTGTCGTCGCCGGGCCTCGCGCTTGCGCTTGGCCTCCGTAGCCCGCCGGCGCCGTCTAGATCGCTGGTTTTGTTCTCGGCGGCGGCTTTCCAGGCAAGCGATGTGCTCTTCTTTCAGGAGGGAGTCTGAAGCGATGGACGCAGTGGACGTCGAGGCGACAGCGGCTTCACGTCGGCTGCGGACCCATTCGCGCTGTGCGTACGTCGCTGCTCTTTCCGCACTCAGTCTTCTTTCCCCGAAAGGGCACGCGCACGGACCATCCTGAGTCTCAACCGAAACTGATAAGAGCGTAGGAAACAGCGCGCAAAACAGACGAGGACGAAGAAACACACGTGACGAGTGATGCGCTCGTCACTTGTGTTTCTTCTTCGTACTCGTCTGTTTTGCGCGCTGTTTCCTACGATGAATTCCCACCAACTCGCCCAACTATCCATTCTTCTATGATAGCTGGAAAGGTTGCCGCCATCTACGAGCGACGGCGGCAAACAGACTGGTTGTGTGCTTGCCGCCGTCGCTTATAGATGGCGGTAGCTGTCCAGAGGTTTGTGGAGGTTTGTGTCGACAAGATGTTGGTACCGGACACGATCCTGGGGAACCTAGCCCTTAACAGCTCCGTTGTAAAAAAAAAAAAAGCATTACTTGGCCAGGTGGCGCAAGCAACCCCCCGATTCAAAGGCTCATGCATCACTCCATCCATTCATACAGTCGAAAAAGTAGTCGACTATGGTGAAGAGATCCAACCCTCGTGCCCCTAATGGTTACGATAAGAACTAAAGTCCAGTGCATAACAAGTCCAACAATATTGATTCCTTGCGTTTCTGACACAGCACTCGGCCGGGGTTCAATGAGTGAAGCAGCGATCGAATCTAAGCCGAACGCAGCACTCATGTCTCTCTTTGCGTCCCGCGCTCGATCGTCAAGAAAGAATTCCTTCCACGGGTCTTGCGTCGGTTTGGAAAACGAGCTGAACAAAGCGCCCCCCATGGTTCTATCTCCTCGCCAATAGCATTCGCCGAGGTATGCTAAAGAGACTCCAGCGTTCGAGGAACCAGCCGGCAAAACACAAATACAAAAGTAGGACGCGATTGCGCCAACAAAAGACTGGGGGTCATTTCAAAAATATCCCGGTCTTAATTAAAAGACGAGCTCCTACGGTATTTCCAGCCTCCAGTTTTAAAATTACCGAGGATAGGAGAGAGAGAGCTGCGAGTGTGAAGCGAATTAAATCCGGAATCCCGCTACGCCTTGGCTCTGCGAATGTCGTGTGTGTGTACATGCTTGCGCCCTGCGTATACATGTGCCCGAATACGTCTGCGTGTCATTCTTTAAAACTAAGAACCGCGCAACCAACACGGAAACCAGAGAAAATCAACTCGGACAGAGCGCGGACTTTTTTCTGGTCCTTCTTCGCGCTCTTTTTAGTTTTACAGATGCATTCTTAACTCGCTTAAGTTTCGACCATCTTTCTGCGCGCAAATGTTCCTTCGCGTGTGTTTGTGCGTGCGTGTGTGCGGGCGTATTTGTATATGTGCGTGTGAGAAAGAAACACGTTAATGCGCCCGTGTCCATGCTGGTGCCCGACGTAGTGAAAAGAGGTTTCGTGAGAAGAGTACGACACGTTCTACCACGAAAGCTCAGCTGGTTCGCCGTGAAAGGCTATAAAAAGAAAGGGGAAAGCAGCCAGGTGACTGGGCTTTTCTTCACCTAGGTGATGAGCGCTGGAAAGGTGCACAAGAGCAGCCGCCGTGTCCACCCGACAGCCCGGAGCGCGTTCTCAGCCGAATCGGCGCACCTTGACAACCAGCCGAAAGACAACGAGGCATTCGTGCTCCCATCCTCGTCGTCCGGCGACCAATCCCCAACAACCCAACAAGTTGCCTCGGCGAAGGAGAAACAAATTCCCGCTTGGTGATGAAGCGGGGTGTTGCAGCAACCCGAGAGAGCGTTGGAGCCCGATTGCAATCAGAAGGGCAGGTTTCAGGAGCCGGTCGACCGGAAAGTGTCGGTCGGCTGCACTCCCGACTTTTCCAGACAGTCCAACACCAGGCTCTTCCCGGCTATTCTTTCTCACTCCCTGGTCATGCTACAGTTTCCATTTCGTATACTCTCATTACCGCAATGTGCGAAGAAAATACTTAGCAATTACTTTTACATTCGGAAGAGAGATATCAGACATGGTGCGCTTCCTTGCGTGCGCCTGAACATTGCGCAACAAAGATGTTACTTCGTAGGTTAGTACCCAACTGAGTACTTTCCACCGCTAGAGTAGTTTTGTCGACAGTTCTTTAATCGTGAGAGAAAAACGTATAACCGCGGCTGGCTCGTTCGCGCTAACAGGCTCGAGGAGTGTACGTGTGCGCCCGTGTGTAAGCATGTGCGTATGCCTGTTTGCCTACGTGTGCGTTTCTCTGTGCACGTGCAATTGTGTCTGACTGAGTGTGCGTGTGCCGTAAACGGACAAGGGCCGTAAAAGGCGGCCATTGTCTTATATCTTGCTAAAAAGAGTTGAATTAGTGGTTTTCCATGATGCACTGCAAGTTTCTAAATCGAACCATAAGTTTATTTTCACTAATTAAAAGTTTAATTAACAAATTATACTTAAGTAGCCGACTGATCGTTACGATTCGCCCCCTATACTACGTTCCCGTGGCCGTATAGCTCCACTGTACAAACCGCGTAGGTGTATCTTTAGAGATTGTAAAGCAAACCCGTAAAGCTTAAAACAAAACACCCTGTATAATATACACTGACATACACTCACTCTGGATAAATAGATCGTAACAGTCCGCAAACTATGCCTATGATAGGTTTCGATCCCGATACATGCTCACAATATGTGTCTCTGGAATGTCCTGCGCCGTCTGTCTAACTCTCCATGTAGGTTCTGCGATTTATGTCTCAGTCTCACCGACCGCAATGGAACGGCAGTCACATGCACACGTTTTTTATATCGCACCGAACGAGAACACGATGCTTAAGAACGAAGGCTAAGCCGAACAAAGAGCAGCAGCCACCTGGAAGAGATAACGACACGACAAAGGCGCGAACATCTCACGCTCTTTCACAACTTCTGGAAAAGATTGGGACTGAGAAAGAGCTCATTAGCTTAATCGCCTGTCTTTCCAGGCTCTTGGTAGACGAAATCCTAATCCAGGAGATTTGATTGCGGGGTCCGTTGGCAGCCGGCGTTCATTAGGCTAAAAGCTCACCGAGTCCCAACAGCTTTTCAGCCAGTCCCAGTCGCACGGGATTGGATTTCTCAGCGGCGCTATAAGCAAGGCCAGCTGGCCCACCTCTCTCTCTTTGTATCTTTCACTGCCTCTTTGTTTCTTTCTTCCTCTCTCTCGTTCTCTCCGGCTCTAACTTTCCGTGCGCGTGCGTGTGAACGCGTTTGAACGAATGTTCCTGTACACGCAAACTTGACCCGAAAATTCTCTCCACAGGCCGGCTTCTTTTCTCCCCTCTGAGGGGAGAGCCTTATCTTCTTCGTTCTCTCCCACCCAGGCAGTACGAAACAGAAAAACCACACTGGGCCTTCATACACACGCGCGCTTTTCCTTGAGTGATGACATCTCAGCCATTTTTCCGCCCAATCGTTTTTTTTTTTACGTTTTTTGAAGTGCGCGCAATCCGGTGTCACTCAGCTCGAGCGCGTAGCTTTGGCTAACGCATAGACGACATTTTACCGCCCAAGTCACGCACCGAGTGCGCGAGAGCGTCACGCGCTGGCACATTCAGGGGAACAATGCATGTCTTCACCCTGAGACATATAGGCACCCTACTCTAGGGGATCGCCATCTTATGCAATCTTGTGCGCAGCAAGGAGGAGGACAAAAGATTGCATAAGATGTCAAACCAACTCGCCCAAACAACCACCCATCTTGGATCGCCATGCTTGAGCCAAGTGTAGAGTTTCTGTTGCGGTGGTGTTTCCGGCTCAAGTATGGAAATCCCCTAGGGGCCTAACTTGGGCCCAATCAGAGTTCACTTCCAGGCTTTAGTTAGTGCCCAAGTACTTTTCTTTGGCGTTTCTATGGCTCCGGTTCGCCACATAACTGCCAAAGTGCCAGATACGAGCCAGAAATACCACGTATCTACCGAACAACCCGCAGTCAATCCTAATCATGGCAATTGCTCGGCAATTTGAGCACAAAGTTGCCACGTGAAAACTGAACAACCGGAAGTGAAACCTAACTCTGGCACTTGTTTGGCGATTCAGGCCCAAGACAGCGAGGCACTGTCCAAAGAAGCTCCCATTTGGGTGGCAACAGGTGCTAGCTGTACCTGCGGAGAGGCTCCTTCCTGTCCTCTCCACAGGCCGAGCTCCCTCTGGAAACCGTAAACTGCAGCTAGTGGCTATCGGAAGTCCGTTGTGGAAAAGTAGGCGTACTAGATTTCTCAGCGAGTGCAATACAGACGCACATACTCAAAGCGCAAGGTCACCGTGCATTCACAACGAATGATTTGTTTAGTCAATTATAGCAAACGCAAAACAAGACGTTAAATATCGTGACGATGCACGTTGTAGAGCTTTTTGACTGGCCCCATCGGCGCGCTGCGTCGGCTGCATTCTAACGTAAGGTGAAATGAAGCATATAAAATTGACACGCGAAAAAAATCGCCCGTCTGAAAGAAAAAAAAAAAAGAAACACCTCGAGCGAGTGCTGTCATGTCGCTTCGAAAAGAAATAAAACCTTGCAGGCTCAATAGGATAAATTCTAAAACATATCAGCGGTCTTCATTAGAAATACGTGTCGGAACAGTGGAAAGCCAAATACAACTCTAATTAGATTTTCCTGTATCGCGACTTTGGCTCTGGTAATTCTGTACGCGCGCTACCCGTGGGTGAGTGGAATTCACTTCAAAGGCCGAAGAATATATAGACGCTAGAAATAACTATTTCCATTTACGTGCAGATGCTCTCGAATTAAAAAACAAAAAGCAGGAAACAACCCTCGCACTTCTCGAAGTTATTTACTTTTGCTTAGTTCTTTTTTTTTTTTGCCCGCGTGTGTTGAAATTTTATTTCCGACTCAATCTTCAAAGTAATGAAAACGCAAAAAAATGAAGGTGCCTTTTCAAGAATTTGCAATAAACTCTTCAAATAAAGTAGCATTTTGCCTCGCCTTCCTTCTTCTGGACCTATGAAAAATGAAATAAAAAAGCACGTTTTATTAACGAGATTATTTAAAAAAATTCTTTATCATTACCTCAATCCGCTAAAAAAAAAAAAAAAAAAAAAAACCTTTTTTAGACGTTTT
This sequence comes from Ixodes persulcatus, assembly GCA_013358835.2. Taxonomy (NCBI): domain Eukaryota; kingdom Metazoa; phylum Arthropoda; class Arachnida; order Ixodida; family Ixodidae; genus Ixodes; species Ixodes persulcatus. The sequence goes on along the minus strand of JABSTQ010011182.1, from coordinate 599,170 downwards.
TATTGTTTGTGAAATCGGTTGATCTCGGGCGCAGATGCATACCGAGGCACGTCGCGCTCTTCAAATCCACTTCAGCGCATCGCAGATGTGCGATAGGTGAAGCCAACCTTTGGTGCACGAACGGAGAATTTTAAATTGCGCGATTCGAAGGAAACAAAAACTCAACAAACTAATATAGTTACCATTAAACAAAGCGAGTTCCGAATTTGGTTATAAAAAGATCTCAACGAGGTAAGAAGTAGTTAAGAAAAGAATAAATAAATGAATAAATAACTGCCGCAGACATGTATCCGACGGTCGCTTCTCTGCAACGCCAGGAAGTATGCGGAGAAGCTATCCTCAAGTACGAAGGGGTTGCTTTGCGATTGTAACATTCGGCGGAATCTGCGCAGCTTTTTCAAAAATGCGCGTTAACGCGCATGTTACGAGGAGAATAAAACGAAAAGTGGAAAATGCCCAAATATACATAAACATTTATAAATAAGAGAGCCGCATCACAGCTTAGCAACGAGGAGCCACACTACGCTGCGACGCTCTACCTTAGCATTATCGCCTTCCATCCGGAATACGAATCAACTAAAATAATAAAAATGCGCCATTCTTTGCCTGCGCATAAACTTTCTTAGGCTGACTATTCCTTTCGTCATTAAAGGGACACGCGAGTGTAAAAACGGCAATATTTGTTTTTTGTAATGTTCCTGCGGGGTACAAAGTGTCTCGAGCTTGCCTGGCGCTGAAAAAGCAACAGAGATGTCATACCTGGAAACCGCCTTTTTTATGTTGCGTGATACCCGGTGAATGTAGGGCATCGGAGCCGGGCGTTGTCCTTCCAACTTTTTTTTTTTTTTCTTTTCGTGTATGGGAGAGACACGAGACGGACGCAAAAAGGAAAACAAACACAACGTCTCAATGAGGTGTTGTGTTTGTCCAACTTTTTTGCCTCCGTCTCGAGTTTTTGGAAGTTCATTAACAACCAGCTCTTTTGCTTAATAAAGTTGTCTCCATTTTTCTGTGCGTGATTCTTCAAATCGTGAAGTCACCCGTCATCACATTTACGTTGACAATGAGGCATAACCTTTTCCTCTCCATCGCAGTCTTCTGTAGCTCCAATTTATTACAAAAAATTATCAACAAAACGTTATTCTTCCCGCCGCGAAAGAGTATCGCTACACATCTATGGTAACATTCGATCGCGTTTTTCTCTTTGCGTAATTTTGGGACAACTTCAGTTTGCGCAAAAAAAATTTTCTTTCGAATATTGTCCTATGACAACTTTAGAACACGTGGAACTGCAACCCTCTAGGTTTACATAAAATGTATGTTTTCATTTTTTGTATCTATGAAAAATTTAAGAACTTCTGTTAGCCCCTCGAAAATGGCGTTTTTGTGATTTTTAATTATTTTAAAGGAAAGTAAGTCTCACACAGATTATTTTTTGTGTTATTCATTGCACTCGGTGGTTTAAGGGGGATTCACCCGCAATTTATATACAGACTTTTGCTCATAGATGGCGCAGATTTTTTTCCCGGAACAAACGAGTTGCAGGCTAGCTGCTGCGCATGCAGCCCGGTTGTTCGGGGTCAGCTCGGACCACGGGCTATTCGCCGCCGGTCTAGAAAGGGTTGAGTGGGGCCACCAGAGTGCCATTTCTGCAGCTCCATATGCTGAAAAATTATTAGAGGGCGCTACGAGCGAAATGGCTCGGATTTGCATAAAAATGGAGCAACCAGCGCTACAATATGAGGTCTTGACCAAAAGCGCAGAAAAAAAAAAACGAATCGTGTTCAAGTTTGTTATCGGCAGCCCTATTCCATCACAAAAAAAAAAACACGAAAGAGGAATTAAAAAAAAAAAAAAGTGATGCGAAGGCACTGTTTACAGTTTACGAGACAAACACCCAAATTATTGGTTGCAAAACGCGTGGAAGAAGTTTGTTTCTTTCTCCTTCTCTCTTTCTTTATTTAAAAAAAGAGAAGAAAATACAGGTCGAGGGAAAGAAAAACGAGCGAAGTAAGCACGTTCGGATTGCCCCCGGGAACGCGAAGCGTGGAACCCTATTCAATCAGACGGATTAACGAAGAGGAACACAAATTGGGGGAAGCGCGCGAGCACCGGAGAGAGCTTAGGCACAGGGATTTTGCTGGTTTGTTAGTTGTAATCTTTCCCAGGACAGGTAGAAAGAACCCGCTACAAAGAGCAGCGAAGATGCGGGACGAACAGCAGGCACAGGCGCCCTATTTCACTGGGCGCACAACAACAAAACAACAACGAAAACACGAGCCTCCCCGACATAAGGGAAGTAGCGAGACAAGCGACCCAACTGAATCTTGACAGTGACACGCGTTCAGAAACACATTTTGGTTGGTTTTCTTACAACTTGAAGGAGCTCAACCGAAGCAGATATTTCTGACTTGGAATGCCTGAACCCAATGTTTGTCCAATGTTCGTATATATATATATATATATATATATAAGTTAGGGGTGAAAAGGTGCCGCTTGTTGACAGACAAAATTTGCTAAAGTTTTAAGCAGCAAAAACGACATCAGACATACCATAGCGAATCTTTACTATAACACATTTTGCCCCATGTGCGTATCTCCTCGGCGTTAACGTTCTCTGTTTAACGAGAGACTAGCGTACCTTCATTATAAAATTTGTCTTCCTCTCTCTTCAAGCGTAAATAAGCTAGAAGAGAATGACATCTTGCTTCGAGATACAGTGAAAGTCAATGATGCATAGGCAAAATCGTTGCCGCTAAAAATAGGCAAGTATAACTGAAATTGACAAAAAGAAATAACTGCGACGACAGAAAACATATTGCAGGAGGCACACTACGAACACACGTGAAACATGTTGGTTAGGACAAAGTAAAAGAAAGGCGAAATGAAAAGAACGCCGCAAGAAAACTCCGAAAACACCATGACCGAAACTGAAAGCAAGCATACACAGCACAAACCAAGTAAAGGTTCAACTCTACGGAGCGCTAAGAAAAGTCCGCGAATATCGCCCGGGCGCGTCCGCTCTACGCTCGGCGCCCGAACAGTGGCTGTTCTGCTGATCTGCCGAGCGCAAAGCGAACGTACTGCGGGACGAAAGTTTGTGGGCTGTTCGCATCCTCGGAGTACAGCCTTTAAGGGACACTGGTTTCTGCTGGTTTCCCTTGGTTCGTTCGTCGTTCCAGCGTTATTCCTTCCGTAGAAGAAGGCTGTGGTGTTTGAAGAATGTATCCTTCAAGCCGGTCGTGGTTGTGTCGGACTGCAGCGTGTCGGACGCCGGCCATCGTCGCAAAGTGATGCTCTGCTCTCTTATATTGAGCGAACATAAACGCCACACGGATTCATTTTCGTCCTAAGGTACGTACGTTTTATTAATGGAAAAATCTTTCCTCGAAGAGGCGACAGCGATCGAAATGTAGACACGGGCGATTGCGCTGAAAACTTCCAATATCACTTTGAACGGGATGAAAGATGGCGCACAAAGAGACAAAGACATTATACAGACAGGCGCATGATGTCACGCGCCTGTCTGTGTTCCTTCCTCTTTTGTCTCTTTGTGCGCCATCTTTCATCCTGTTCAACGTTTACCAACGCGCCCAGCCAGCCACTTGATTCCAATATCACGACCATTCATTTCCACTTGCCGTGTAGAAGACGCAGCGCACACCAAAGAAGCAGGGGTGCCGTTGTCGGTCGTGATTCGTCCATGCCGTGAAAAGACGGAGCGTGGACTCCATGTCTATCGAGCCGCGAGCGACGCCATTGCTACAAACCAACAGGAAGGACCACCGAGAAACGCAACTTCCGGCAAACGCTGATCGGCCAGCGACAGGCGAAACGCATCGCTTGAGGAGAAAAAATGGGTCCCAGACCGATTCAGATCTTACGCCAGCGACGAGTGGATATCGCCACCCGGCTTCAAAACCCGCTCGAGGCCGGCGCGCGGACCCTCTCCTCTCTCCCCCCCCCCTCCCCCCCCCCCCCCGTCAATTCCCGCGTGTAAACGCACCATGAAGCTGGGCTTACATTACTTATACAAAAGACAGCCTGCGTACGGGTTCGAACGCCAGTCATCGCGAGATCCGTGCTTCGAATGCCGCGTGGCAATGAATTCAAAGAGAAAACTTGGCAGGCGGCACTTGAACCGCGGATGTTGCGGTGACTCGTGACTGACTTTTGTAGGAAGCAGTGTGACTCCGGCTTCAAATAGAACTCGACGAACACTCAGCGAATTCGGAAGGAAGTAGCGGAAGATGAGCGATAACAAACAAAACGACCCCCACGGACGGAAAATACCGAGATCGGGTAGGAACGAAGCTTTCTCCCAACCATTAGGTAACAACGCATCGCAAATGAACCGTGAAACTAGCGCGAAAAAGCCGAGAATCCAGCCAAGCCGAAACTTAGCATAGTTAAAACAAAAGTCGCGAAAAAAAGCAGCGGTTAGGCGAGCACAAAACATCATCACAACGATTCAATATCGAAAGAAACGCAAAACCAAAAAAAAAAAAACGTAACCGAACCAGAGCGAAACTCTCCGAAAGTCAGCGGAACTAAAACTCAGCATAATTAAAACGGGAATGACGAACCACGAAAATATAACGACGAAGAACGGCGCAACCTGACGCGAACGAAACGCTAGATTAAACGAATCAATAACGAGGGACCCTCGAAATCTACCATAACGCCACCGAACTCGAGCGGAACTAAGCCAAAACATAGTCGAAACCGCGCCGAAACTACCGAACCAGCGAGCGAACTAAGCGAGGTGTAGCGAGAGGAAGGCCCCCGGCCGGATACCCAGCATCGGGGCAGAGCCAATAATCCGGGGCACGTGAAATGGGCTCCCTGTTGCGGCGAGCAAGAAAGCCCGCGAACGGAGCCAAGCTCGCACTACAAAGCGCATCACGTCGAGGTCATCCCGTCGGGAAAAAAAAGGAAGAGCTCTACCGCTTTCACCCTCAGGCTGTCAGTGCGGTGGGAGCTACGCGATCCCCGGAACAATCTCCCCTTCATCTCTCATTCAGTGCGCGCGGGTATAGGCGAGACCGCCATCACGTGGCGAAAGACAGGCGCATGAGTGGCTCAAACGAGCGCGTAGCTTACACCACACTGTCAGCTTAGTATGAACCCCGTTTCACCAATCGACGGACCCAAACAGAATCTAGAAGCCAGGTTAGCCCAGAAAACAGTCACGTAAGCTCGCGCTTCGCGCGTCGCGGCGCCCCGCGGGAAGGTCACGTGATACTGACCTCGCGTTTTATTGGCTCCTATGGCTGGTAGCGTCCGCTGCGGTCCATCGTAAGGTCCGGCGGAGGCTAGCCCAAGCACGCCGAGCGAAGGAAACGACCTAACCCCCGAGGAATACCGAAACGACTTTGGCGACGCATAGGTGGAAGAGTCGTCGAGAAAGTCCCCTTCAGCAGCTGGTGCGTCGACTGCCCGATGGACGAAAAACAAAAGAAAAACGGCCGAATAGCCCCGAGAAAGCACCGCGTGAGCGAGACGGGGCCGCCGTCAACAACACGTACACGGGGCGAGTAGAAGCTACGCGAAGAAAACTACGCAAAAAGTGAATGACGAACGAACGACAACAAAGGGTTTCCACGGTAAACAGCCGTTATACTGAGAACATCGGCCGAAGAAGTCGTTTTCTTTGTTTCGTGCCAACAAATTGGGTCCCTGTAATCCGACTGGATCAAGTGAGCCACCTAAACGGGTCGACTAGACCTACTTCATAACCCCATTAAGTAACATTAGCAGCTGCCATATCTCGGAAGCGTGCCCTTAGACCAGGGTCTTCACCGAACGAAGCATCCGTTCTCACGCGGGGGAGAAATCTTTCCCGTAGCTCCCCGGGAAGCGCATCACGCGGTTTACAACGCCACGCTTTTGCGCGGGGACACGCTATGGTGGCTAGAAAGCAGGAGCTGACAGCATCGCCTAGCTTGCTCCGTGTGTGGCAGGGCGCTGGATTATGACGACGATAGGTGGCGCGCTCATCGACTCTGAGATGCCAATGGCAGACTCCGCGTCCGGAAAGGCTCGTCCGCGTCGTTACAAGTGCTCGTTTGAGGTGCTCTTCCCGGAAAGATTACCCCATGCATCGAGACTACCGCGATGGCAAGACGGCAAACACACTGCTTCGCTACCGGATGCACCACGGGGTACTCTTCTGCCACAAAGAAGGCCTCTCTCTTCGCCGTTCCCGACGACGACCACAAAAGTTTCCGCAGGTTTCTCCTCGCGTTACTTTAGTTAGATATCCGAAATGAGCCTAGTTTAACTTTCAAAAGTATTTTCTCGAGCGCTTATCGCACGCGATACTTAGTCGCGGAGCAAGAAAGCAAGCGAAACGCAGCGGACAAAGCATCTCAATCTGACAGCAGAGCCACCGCTGCATTCTGCCCGGCTGCTCCTTCTCTACTGCGCAGATTCTGACACCTCCCATTTTAACCACCGTAGCCGGGCTGACGTAGATGGGATGGGAGAGCTTTGGCTCGGGCTGCACAAACGCTCCATTCCATGGCGTAGGATCTCTTTGCAATGGACCTTTTCCACATACCGACGGCACCAGGCGGTGGCTGCACGAACTAAAAATCGAGGAAGTGACCTACCTGCGCTACCAATCGAAAATTGGAGCTACGCTACCAGTTTCTTCGCTCTCTGAGCTGCGGCGCGTGCCTAAAGCGACTTTAAAGAGGGGAAAGAAAAACACGACCTAAGCGTCGTGTTTTTCTTTCCGTCCACTTTCTTTTTTTTTTTGTGTAACACAATTATATATATGCGGAAATTACGTGTTCTACTCGCTGATCCACAGCCTCCTTCCGAATTTCCTCGATGTTTCGTGCCGACTTCCGCCGCTTGGCATCGGGCGCTCGCGCGTGCGCAGAACGCTTCTCGGAAAAGGTCCATTGGCGCTATCTCGTTCGTTTGTCTGGCAACTTCTCAGATTTTGCTCAGCGAGATGCCGACGCTGGCATCGGGATCGCCTAACTTGTGGCTTGCGATCCAAGGAGGTTATAAACACTAGGAGGGCGTAGGTTGCGATATTTGGGAAGCCTAGTCCTAAAACGTTTAAACGATTGTTTGGCCAACGGGACCGTCAGATCTCTCTGACAATTGGTGGGCGTGACATGTCACGTGCGAGATGGATAGTTGATTGTAGTAAGATTCCTTGAAGGGGTTGCGCGCGCTCCGTCCGTTAGGTTTTGTCAGATCCAAGTCTAGACGTGATGCAAGCAAGCAAGCGGTTGACGCGGATCACGAGCAGACGACACACCGCCGCTGGTACACGGGACGATCAGGGCAATCGCCGCAATCGCAAAGGAGTAAACCAAAGCCTAGCGTCACCGGGACGCTAATTTCCGCCGGCTACGGGATGGGCGCTTGCAGCGTGGTCGGCTGCCGTAATCGAACTGCCTTTTCTTCAGCGGGGGTTACCTTTCACCGGTAAGCCCTTGGCGTATCACACACATAGTTTTACGATAACAGGAATCGATCAACAATTCTCTTAGATTTCCGACGGTCGCCGAACTGCGGAAACGATGCCTTTCAGCCATTGGTCACGGCGGTGGCTGGACCTCATCGAAGGGGAGCCTGGTGTGCTCCGTGCACTTGCAATAGTCAAGAAAACATCTCCCAACCTCGAGTCAAGTTGAGCTGGTTCAATTTGTCCCGACAGCAATAAAACGTCCCAGTGGACGACCTGCGCAGCGGCCGCAACTAAAAGAAAAGGCCCAACGTCTTGTAGCGTGATACAATATGAGAGTGATGAGAGCGCAGCTATCATTTGCAGGCGGGCGCAAAAATTATCGCCGTAAAAATGCGCAGGTATTGGTCCAACGTGTCGGGTCTACATAGTTACGACAATCACGTGTGTATATAATTTATTCTTGCTTTGACTACTGTAGTAGCTAGTGGCCAGGAAATAAAAGAATACTCCCCGCGGATGCACGCAGATGCACGGTACTATCGTGGACACTGTTAGCTGTAACACGGCAGCGGTGGCCGTCCCGTACACCCAGCGCCACGTAACAGGCACCGTCCGAAACTCCGCGCATGCGCCGTGTGGTGGACTCGCTCTTCCCACCTGCGAGCACACCCTCGCTTTGTTGTCCTGTACAAAACGCTTGTACGCTCTAAATTACAATATGCGTCTGCTATCTGGGACCCCGGTCATTCCAAACTAACGCCCTGGAATCAGTTCAGAATCGCTCTGCTAGTTTTATTCTTAATAACTTTCATCGCACCGCAAGCTCCATGAAAACTAGCCTATCGTTGCCTCACTTTACGTCGCAAAATAGTTCGCTTATGTTTCTTTGATAAGATATTACTTCAAAACCGACTGCTGAATCATGCGTCTTATATTTCGTCACGCATTGATCCTATGTATAAAGTAGGCATTCCAAAATGTAACACCAATAGCATTCCAAGAGTCATTCATTCCGAAAACTTGAGTAAATTGGAACCACCTTCCCGGATCTGTCGCAACAACTGTTCCTGACTACTTATTTAGAACTGCCATAAAAATCTATACTGCTCAGATTGAGCTGCAAAGCGTACTACTGCCACTAACCCCCACTCCCCTCGGTAATGCCGATGGCCTTGAGGGTATTTTAAATAAATAAATATAACTCTCCCAAGAAGATGGCCGACCGTGACAGGATTCGCGGAGCGGGCAAACGCAATTCAACAAATAGTCATAGAGATCAGTGCTTGCGATAAAAATAGACAAGACGCCTCCCCCGTCTACGTTTTGGTGTTTCCTTTCAACCACAGCCCCAGGGAATTCAACGTGGCTAATATTCACCAGCTCGCCTGCACCCTCACTGTATTTACCCACGCACATCCCTCCCTGAAAAGCATCCCCCTTACGAGAAGGTACATGTTTCCCCGTAAATTCAGCGGAAGAATTTCCTCGCTAAATGTAGATCTCGAGGAGTTTACGGAGGAACGCACGCGGCAACACGGGGTTTGGCGGCCCTAAAAATGCTATCGTACTAAAAAGAAAAAGAAAAACAACTTCTGCGTTACGATTATTTCGACACTTTACAAAATCGCTGAAGCGTTTCATACACAATATGTGCCTATAGGTTGGATTTCATGCGGAAAGCGTTACGCTCGAGTGCAACGAAACGCCTTCACACGCACGCAGGTCGAGGCTACACAAAGCCTATATAGCCCAAAGCAGGTCATGCATAATCTTACAAAGCATAGAGGAGTAGAGTCAAAATTAAACATACTTGGTGAGATTTACAAAGCGGTGCAGCAGGAATTGAACTCTGGATTGTGCAATCCGCGACCCGACGCCTATTGCTCAACGCCACGCGGTTATTTTTTTTTTACAGCATACATTGCACAAGCAAGTTCAGGCTAACCGACCAGTCTTTTGGTTAGCACTTCTCAATGAATACGTTGGCGGCTTTTTAGAAGTTTCTCAGACTCACCGACCCACTCAGGAACAGCATTCTGTTGTGCAGAGGTACCACGTATTTGAGTCACAAATTCAACAAAGTATGCTTCAACTGGCCGAGAGTTAAAGTCTGCATGCATCACCGACATCCGTCAACACCAGGTGCTGTATAAGCCAATTAAGGTTATAAGGTCGTACGGAACAAGTTCCTGGGAAGTGATCGGAAGAAAACGAATCGAGTGTGCTGCGATTTCTAAGTCCTTTTTCGAGGCTCTCGGCAACACATCATAATACAGAACGAGGCATCCCAAAAAAATATAAACCCGTGCTCTATTGTTTCGGGTGCTTTACACAGCAAGCAACTGGTGTCCCAAGGAACAAAAATACCTTTCTCATAAAGCTATACCTTCACAGAGAGCGTCGAAGTGGGAAGTTTGAAAAATAAACTTTTAGCACGTGGCTGGATTGCCATATCTTTTTACGCGGCAAAGAAGGTTCTGACCTGGCTCCTGGTTGTACGATGTACGATACAAAGGCTCCGGCAAAAGAGCTTCATCACGGCGTTGAACAAGGATTTTCTAGTTATGCGAGTCAAATATTCTCTGGAACAGCGAACTGCTAAAACATCGTATGCTTCAACAACCTCTTTTACGAATCCAGCAATTCTTGTTGGCTGCTCGCCATGGCTCCAGACCAGAAACGAAGGCAAGTGAGCTGACAGTTTTGTCCGAACTACCGCGCGCATAAATGGCTGTTCAATATCACGTAAAAACATGAATCGGGACACGAGCTGCCGGATGAACAGAAGCCCAATCCACCCACAGGAATACGACGGAAGAGGCTTTTCATTGGCTCCCAGTTTGGTTTCCAAATGAATGTAGCAGATAGCCTATGACCTTTCTTCATACTACTTTGAGCACAACGTAACACTTTAAGCACGTACATCAGCCTAGCATTAAGAATTATGTTGCAAGCCGTTGTTCTGACAAAAATTGATAAGATGTCAATACTTTCACTTCGAAGGAGCTAAGCGTAAAACCATGAACGTCTTTACTGTTAACGACACTCAAAGAGAAAGGCTCAAGATAAAGTGTAAACAATAAAGGCCTAAAGCAAGCAACCCTGACGTACAGAGGACAGTACAGGGATGCTGCAAGTTACGCTACGATTAACAATTAGTCGCCTAGAAAAGTCACCATATGCCATTCGTACGCCTTCAGAAATAACTTCTCCAATGTGAATATAGCGCAAAATGGCCCAAATAAATTTATGACGTACGAGGTTGAATACTTTTTCTAAATCAATCTGGAGCATCGCAATCTGGTCTCCTTCCTCCTTACAACATTCTAAAATGCTTCTGGCTACGTGAACGTTTGTTTGGATCGTCCTGCCCATTATGCTATGCGTTTGGTGGTCACCCACCGATTTGCAAATTACGTGCTGTAACCTTCCATTCAGGATTTTAGTTAATATCTTATCATCTACATTAGGCAGACTAATTGGTCGATAACCCTCTACACGTCGCAACTTGGCGGCGTCCTCTGCTTTTGGAATTAACGCAGTATGTCTAGAAGATGGTGGTAATGAATTTCTTTTATACGATTCCATTATGACAGGGAGCTGAATGGGAGCGAGTACTTTTCTTAATTTCTTACAAAAACTTTAACACAGCACGCCTGGGCCTGGCGTTTTACAACTGAACAGGTCACCTATTACCTTTTCGGGTTCCTCCAACCACTCGTTCGTTTCGTCATCTAGCCTCGGCATGAAAGACAAGAGTTCATCAATTCCATCATCTTGTCGTTCTGGAGTGAGATGATAGTGTTCCACAAAAGCACCCTCGATATTCGCTCTATCTTTGGTTGTGATACCATTCCTCTCGATTTCAAGAATTTCCTCGGGAGAAAGCCTACTTTTTTTTTCCGCTATCAAGGCCAGTCTGGTGGGTTGCTCACCGCAGAGAAACCGCCGTGTCCTTGAGCGTATCCCAGCGCCTTCGTATCGCTCTTTCTGGAATTTCTCGAGACGTGATTTGACATCTGCGACACATTTTGCTCCCCAAACAGGGATTTTCATATTCGGCTTCACACAGAATACGTAAATCCCGCTGCAGATTTCCTTCCTCTGCCCGAGCGTGAAATTTAAGCGTGCTGTACCTTTCGATTGCCGACATTTTTCCTTTATCGTTGAACCGTCCGTCTACTGGACATGTCTCCTTCTGCTCTGCTGTTTTCCTCGACAGGTCATCTACTGGCTCTACAAATGCTTCGTCCTTAAACAGATTGGTGTTCAGCTTCCACAACTGCCAATTAAAGTTTGCCTTGGGAATTTTGTTTTCCCCAATTGTGGCCTTTACGAGGCAATGGTGACTAAAAAAAAAAAAAACTGGTTTTACGAAATAAGAATTGATGTGAAGCACAATGTCACTAGAAATATAAATGCGATCAAGGCGTGCGTGCGAAAATTCTTGCAAGTGCGTAAACTGAATTTTTTAGTTCCGCTCGAAATGTAAAAAAACATCATCCAAATTGTTTTCTACAATTTTTTTTTTTCACACAATACATTTGCACTAACCTCGCTACCACGCGTGACTGGACATCTATCACTGGCATCGCATAAACAGCTAGAGTCGCCTAGAAATATAGTGGTCCGATTTGATTTGATGTATTGTGAGATTTCGGGGTAAAACAATGTTCGCTCACTGGCTTTACAATTGGAATAGACACAAATAATTCGCCACTGACCGACAAACAAATTAACGTCACACATTATAAAACGTCATTGAGCATTGGAGGTGAGACTTACATCAGAGAGAGGGAGAGATTTCTCAAGGAAAAAGAAACAGCCTCGTGACGTACCAACTGCATGTGCTACACACACCTCGTACGAGGTTAGGAAGGGTTGTAGCACCTCCGAAACTTGCTCTTTCGCCGACATTTTTGTTTCTTGTATGGCTAAAACGTCAAGTTACTCTCCTTGAAGCAAACGTCGTAGCTGGTACTGCTTACGAGCACAATTTAAACCTCCAATATTGAGTGTTCCCAGCGTTAAGCCAATAGTAGAAGGTGCTGGAAATTTGGGTACAAGCATTATTGGGGTAGAGGAGGAGGTTTGCAATAAAAAGTGATGTGTAACAATCTCACTCAAGACTTTCACGGTTCACAGCTGTCACGACAAGCACGAGCAAATGTTCGAGTCTAAGGAAACATTAGTATAAAGTGTTCTCAAAGTGAGCGTAACCACCTACTGCGAAGTTTGCTCTCGTCCGATATGTGGTGGAACTCGCGGGCTTGCGTTTTTTTTTTTCCCCTGTGGCGTGCTCCATTCAGGACCCTCGAGGACAGGGTCTTTCTCCTCGACGCGATCTAGCGGTCGCTTGGATTTATCGTAGCCCATTTCCAGGTCAACATCGGTGGCATCGTCTGAAGAGCGGTCGTTTCCGCCGACTTTCTTCGTATGCTGGCTTTTTGGGGCGATTGAAGCGGCACTGTCGACGTCTGTGACAGTTCCACCGCAGGCAGCTGTCTTGACAGGTTCCAGACTTGACGCGGTGGTGTCTTGGGATGTGCCTCGATCGTCACCGGCTGAATACGTTTGGGCATGGGTGGTCGGGTGCCCAGTGCTGTCTTCATTTTACGAGGCTTCTTCTTCATCAATGAAAAACTCCCGAGTTGTCTTACCTGGGGCAGGCCGCATTACAGTGGCCTAGATCCGGATGCAATCCTCTTGTTCGTGACCAAAACGATGACACTTGTCACACTCGGCATTCTGTGAGGATGTGGCTCTGGCATCGGAGGCAGAGGGTCGCTCTTCCGGGGAGAACAACGTTGCTGCCGAACAGACGCAGCTGGTACGGGAGGTTGTCCTTGCTGACGCTTTCCTTCAGGTTCATTCTCACCAAGCTTGTCGTAGTCTGAACATTCTGAAAACCTTCCGCTCTCCATGGGTCTCGGGCTACTTGGTGGATTTTTCCGTAGGGCTCGAGGTCCCTGCGCACCGTGTCGTCGCTGATGGGAATTGGTATCCAGTGGAGCTGCATTCGCACCTCGCACTCGTCGGGATCGATGCGAAGGCATATTTTTTCTTTCCCCACAAGTTCCTTAGCTTCGAGAAGTTTCCACTTCGCTGTCAGAGGGTTGGAGGTGAAGAGCCAGACATAGTTCATCTGGTACGCGGCGGATCCATTGAGGTCGTTTAGAACGCCGTGGCGTTCCATTTCTCCTCAAAAATCGTCAGTCTTCTACGGGCGTCCGGTGATGTCGCAATGAGCGAATCCAGAGTCTCGAATACCTGTAGGCGGAGATGGCAGAACCACACGGTAGGTATCTTGGGATATTTGAGCAGACGCACGACGGCCGGTGAAAGCCGTTGAAGACGCTCCACGGAAGCCCATCTTCTTTGTGACCGTTTGGAACGGCGTCAGGCCCTGCTCGCGCCACACGGAGGCGGCGAATGCGAGGGAAAGGAGCTGCAGACTACCGTAGCAGACTCTGCTGCGCTACGAGGCCACTGTCGGCTAGAGTCCTTGAGAAATTGGAAACATCATTCCGATAAACCAGTGAGTCGTGTGTATTTCGTAAACAAGCATAACAAATCATAATGCATGTAGGACACATTCTGTGCTTCCGAGTATAGTAGAATCATCAAGATGAGATTTGTTTTTTAGGACACGATTTTGTTTTTGCCTGTGGACGGCGATGGTCTTCCCAGCGAGTTAAAGGCCGGCGACCAGTTCGCGCGTTCCACTTTTCCCTCGCTTACTCTTTTCCTCCCTTCTACCCTGTCCACCGCTGCCCGTTTCCTCCTCCCCCATGGCGAGGAGGATCGTCTGCCTTGCAGAATCTCGAGTCTGGTCGTCGGCCTTTAAGTGCGTGTGCCGTCGTGACGCTGTAGGCTCCAGAGTTTATTTTGTTTCCCCTTTATGTTCATCTTCCTTTTGTGCTAAGTAGCCAACCGGGACGAAGTTTCCAGATATATTTGTCATCTTTCTTTTTTTTTTTTTCTTAATTCTCCTCCATCCCCTTAGAGACGAATTTTACTCGGACATTGTGCTCGAAAATACTAAACTGCTACCAAAAAAACTGCCTGAATGACTTTTTTTTTCGGTCGCCAGATTTGAACTAGGAAAACAAAAATGAGACGTTTACAAATCTCTCTAATGCGAAATTACAGAGCAGCACTCGAGGAGGAGGAGGAGGAGGAGAGGGTACGGAGGGGAGGGTATGCCACTCCTCCGTATCCTCCTCCCCTCTTCCTCCCCACCCCTGCTCCTCCCACTGCTCCTCTGCTCCTCATTTTCTTCTTATCCTCCTTCCCACCCCTGCTCCTATCAATCCTCCCCTCCTCCTACCTCCTTTCCATTTCATCCTCCTCCCCTCCTGCTCCTCCGTGTCCTCCTCCTCCTGCGTACCCTCCCATCCTCATCCATACCCTTCCCTTCTCCCACAGTTTTCCCGCTAAATTTAGCTGGAAAATTGACGCCACGTGACCTCAACACCAATTCAGTTTCCCCGCTAAATTTAGCGGGGAAGATGACGTCACATGATTTCGTGTCACGTCACCCATAAACCAATTCAGTTTCTCCGCCAGATTCAGCGGGAAAATTGACGTCACGTGACCTCAACACCAATTCAATTTCTAGCTAAATTTAGTGGGGCGGTTACGCCGACGGCGACGCCGCTATACGCGCAAACGGGCGCCTAAAAGCTGCGCTCTAAAGTGTTGCGCTGCGTCAGTACGCACTAGCGAATTTGATAAGAATGCGAAGGGGGGGGGGGGGGGGGGGGAAAGGCAGCCGTCTACCGATCATGCGAAGATAGACAAAACATCTAGTAATCACTTTTATAGAGACTGAGAAAAAAAATATCCGACTGACTGGGTCTGTTGATGTACTGTGAGGCTAAAACGAGCAGTGAAACAAGAAAAAGTTGCACTTCCATCTTTGCCTACCCGCACAAATATGTCAGACCAAAACCTGATCGATAAATGTCAGATCAAGTCTGAATCTTAAATTGTCCGACGTTATCATTATTTAGGAGACACCAGCTGAACAAACCAAGCATACAAATGTAAGGAAGACGAGAGACGCATTCGACCACTGGACTACCAACTGCATTTAATGAAACACTTCATCTTCATCGACAGGCTAGGATCAATCAAACCTAGCTTGCTGCACTTCTTCCTTTTTTTTTTCCCTCATTTTTAAAACTAGGGCATCCTAGAGTTCCTGTATAGGCTCCCTACGGGAGCCAGAGTTGCGCGTTCATGCATGGCATGTGGATTCAGCTCCTCACGTGACTGAATTCGGCGAATAGCAGCGCCGCGGGGCGCGTGCAACGTCTACTTTGCTGCACGACACTTGATACGGCTCCTCACGTGATTGGATCTCGGCGAATAGCGGCGAGGGCGGCACGCGGCACGTGGAATCAAACGCGCAACTCTGGATCCCGTAGGGAGCCTATACAGGAACTCTAGGGCATCCTACTCGTCTGTTTACTTGTGGGCGATACTTCCACCTCGCAGACCGTCCTCTCTTCTCTGGTTAAGGTCACAGATGGTGAACTAACACACATGTCCCCTTTTTCTTCTATGTTTAAAGCTTCTAAAACTTTATGTTTAACCAACGTGCTAAACTCTTTCCAGTGGTTAGTTATCACTATTATTAAATTTTATCATTAACGCTATTGTTCAATTAATAATATTAAAAATAAAAGCTCGTCAGTAGGAAACACTATATTGTTGCATGCTGACGAGTGTTTTCGCTTACATATATATGCTACAGGCGCCCACAATCTCAAATTTCGGTTTGATGAATGACAGGCTTATGTAACCGTCGGCTCATAAAAACTGGCCGAGGTTGAGCAGTTTCGCGTGGCCCTCATATTGAACCGTGCTCATTATGCGAGGCGTGCCCATTATGCGGAGCGCGCGGCGGCGGCGGCGGAGCTCCGCACAATGAGCACGGCGCCGCGCGCTCCGCATAATGAGCACGGCTCGCATAATGAGCACGGGAGAGCCACGCGAAGCCGCCGCCGCGCGCTCCGCCGCCGCCACGCCCGCCTCGCCGGTCTGCGCATTCCAGAGGAGTGACATCATAGCCGCGGCAGACGCACTGGCGCCGCCGCGTGCCCAGCTGTGCGCCTCTGTTGCGCAGTAGCCAAGTCTGACGCTGCACCGGAGCCGCTTGATAGCGCCTCTCATTTTGTGCGCATAAGCTCACGCTACGCATATCCTGGCATAGCCGAGCTAAGCCACCGCAATTGTTTTGTTTTGTAATTTTTATTTAGGTGACGTCGTGTGCCCAAAATTTTCCATTTGATCACTACCGCTAGTGCCCAATTCTCACGGAGATTCAGCTTTCTGCGATGCGAAGTTAATTTATCCGAGTCGAAAAGCCGGATTTCATTTTTTTCGATCCAACCGGGGAGAATGCGGAGACGCTCCATCCGACCCATAGAAAGCTGGGAAAGAACTCTCCCACTCCAGAGCCCCCACGCAGTTAGGAGACACCGACGCTCCATCATGCCGAAGCGCGGAGAAGCCTGGACGAAGTCGTTACGGGCCTCTGTTTTTACAGAACACGGTATTATAATAAGCACTTTTTGGTGTACACCCAGACTGATACTAATTAATAACGCTTTCCGGATTTCTTCGTGACAGAATTCTTCGCCGTCAGTAGTTGCGCGCCGGTAGCGTAAATAATCTTTTTCGTTTTCTCTTTTCGTCGGAGATCCACTTTGCTGTATTGACGCTCACACAGCGGAAAGTTAATCTGCCCTGGAATACGTCGTCCTCTCTCGCATAGAGAGAGAAAGAGATGATCAGAAAAAAAGAAAAACAGGGAGATATTTAGCCAGTACGGTAGAATCGTTAAACTGCAAGTCTTGAGCGTGCGTAACGCGACAAACTCAAATAATAATAATAAATAATAATAATAATAAATAATAATTTTAGTTGTATGTATGCATATCGAGGGAACGAAAAACGGGTCTATCAAAGCCAGTAAAGGCTTGGAGGACCTTCACTTAGACTTTATAGTTGAAAGTACTCCCCTATATGAAGTTTCAGATGAAATATACATAATACACGGTGTGGCTAAAGGATAATGACCATGTTCATTAAAAGGGGGCGGATAACGCACACGCATTTACACCAAGTCAGGAGGCTTCACTAATACCCTTGTTACACGGGCACACTTAACTGCAGTTAGGCAAAGCCAGAGTTAGCACACAATACTTTCGGACAACATTCTGCAGCTCTGCCTTCAAAGCTATGGGCGAACCGATGCGCTTGAGCATCTTGAGCACCCATCAAAGTAGTGCACGCGCGCTCTTCACTTGTTGTTGAATAGCTGTCCAACAGTATTGGCGACGTGCGCGATCGAAAGCGTGGCTGTGGTCGGCCTTCCACGATTGGCCGAATGCTGACTATGACGTCAGGAAAGGATTTCTCATCGACTGGAAATAAGAGGAATGGAAGAACTTTAATTTCGACGGTGTTGGTAGTGTTGCTTAAAGAGCGCATTGATTTCAAGCTTCCACTATGCTCGTTACAAACACCATCGAACTTGTTGTTCGCAAGGTAATGACGTCACGAAAGGTAACCAAAGGAGGCCGCCACTAAAACATCTCGACGCGTAACAGCAGTTAAAGCTGAGTTAACCGCGGTTAAGGGTGCCCGTGTGACAGGGGTATAATACCACGGAAAAGATTCTCGAGACCTTCCCACCATAAAATTCGTCCGGCAATAAAGCTTAAACTCTAACATGAACTGTGCACGCTATGACGTAAACAACAAGAATCACGTTCTAAAACAAAACAAAAGAACGTATCACACACGTATTTACACAGTCAATAACGAAGATACGTAGGTAAATCACCACAAAACCAGAATGCTTCACTAATACGACGGAGAAGGCGCTTGAGTTGTTTTAGTGAGTTGTTGAAAAAAAGAAGGGGCCTCGAAACTCCGAACCCCGTTTCCGTACTTGGTGACGAAACGAGGCAACTCGTATCGCTCACTACGACCAAGGGCTGGCTGACCGACAGCTAGCGTGAGGAATCTTCGAGTCATCGCTCCAAACGTGTTTCCGCACAACAGGTTAAAACAATACGGTTTTAAACAATGGCGAGCCTAGGATCGCCACCCTTTGGTCGTCACTTTATGAACCTGGACCATATGTGATACTTTCCAATAGGCCTTTGAGAACTGAATCGATCCTCTGGAGCCATGAGCCACAGCCATGTCCAAAGATTGTTATTCCGTACCTTAAAACGTTTTACTTGTGCTTGGGCTATCAACTTAGGAAAGGAGAAACACTTCGCAGTCTTTTACAAAGATACGATAGATGGGAACTTGATGACAGGCCATTGTCAAACTGTATACCGAGGTATTTAACCTGATCAGTGTACTTAGCATGAGAGCAGTCGCAAGGCGAGAACTCCGATGTATGAATGTAAAGCGGGTGACTGAATGGGGGAAAAAAAACTGAGTGAATTACGAAAGCACGCAGGTTTGGTTTTAGATGTATTAACCGAAATCAAATTTGATTTCAACCAGTCAAGAAGGTAACTAGTATCTCTCGATGGTCAACTGCTACATCATAATGAAGATGAAGGGAGAGAAACGCTGCATCATCTGCGTATTGGCAATGTCTGCGTGCAGAAGCAGAGGTCACAAAAGACTACAGCCTTTGATACAACTCTAGAGCTTTGGATGTTGCACACGAGAAACAACTGCGTTCGACAAGTCAGAAAGTATCTATCTATTTATTTATTCGGGAATACTGCAGGCCAATTGCGGCCCAAGCAGGATTGGGGGTTACAAAAGTGGAGTCAAAAGAGTGCAACACCAGGTAATCCGTAAAATGGAAAAGGGGAACGGGGGAAATTTATGCAAAAATTGTAATAAAGCACAAAAACAAATGCGTAGAAAAAAAATGTAATAGCTCACAACAAAGTTGGGAGGGGTGGCGGTAGTGGCGAACAGGAAAACAAAACACAATGCAAAGAGTTCCACATCACACAAACGCTCAATGGACTCCGAAACATTGTCGGATATAAATATGTGATGAGGTAGGTTGTTCCATTCTGTTATGGTTCTGGGAAAGAAGGAGTATTTAAATGCATTTGTTCGAGCGAATACTGGAGGTATTTTATGCGGATGGTCATGCCTTGTGCGCCTAGTCGAGGATGGGTGAAGAAAGGACGACGAATCAAGCCGGAGTTTTTTAAACCAGAGTTGATAAAGAAATTTTAGTCTAGCTAGCTTCCTTCGTGATTCAAGAGAGATGATGTTGTTACTTTGAATTAAGGCAACAGGTGAGTCATGCGGGTGGTAGCGATTAAGTATAAAACGAACTGCTTGCTTTTGAACATCTTCCAGTATCTTGATATCTTTTTTTTTTTGTGAATGGATCCCAGACTGTACAGGCGTATTCTAACTTCGTTCTTATCAATGTGTTATAGGCTAAAAGTTTCACATGAGAACGCACGTGCTTAAGCTTGTGCCTTATCATAGCTAGTTTTCGACGGGCAGCTGCACAAACGTGTTCAATGTGTGAGGACCAAGATAAGTTGCTAGAAATTGTTATACCAAGATATTTAAAGCTCATCGTCCGAGAGATGTAGTTATCACCAATAAAGTAGTCATACTGATGAGAGGACTTTTTGTTAGTGATGCGCATGTACAAGGACTTTTCTTGGTTAAGCTTCATCTCCCAACGATCGCACCAGCTAGAAACTGCATTAAGACTTTCGTTCACAACAACTTGGTCCCTAGTAGAGTTAATATCCTCGAACAATAGACAGTCGTCCGCAAATAAACGAATACTCACGCTTTTATCTATACAAAAAGTGAGGTTATTAATAAAAATTGAAAAAAGAAGAGGGCCAAGGACACTCACTCCCTTGCGGAACACCCGAAATTACAGGAAGAGGATCAGAATGGTGACCGTCTACATCGACGAATTGTTTTCGAATTTGAAGATAAGCTGAAATCCATCGAACAACTGTGCTGGGAAGGCCAATCGCATTTAGTTTGTATATAAGACCGGAATGAGGAACTCTGTCGAAGGCTTTGCTAAAATCAAGGAAGATGACGTCGACTTGACCAGGCCTATCTACTATAGAAGCAAAAGAATGAATAGTTCAAATGAGCTGAGTAGTAGTAGAAAGTCCCTTTCGGAACCCACGCTGAAAAGGCGAAATTATTCCATGTTTATCGAGGAAATCATCGATGTAATAAGAAATTATATGTTCCAGTAGTTTACACGAAGAGCTGGCGAGTGAAATTGGGCGATAATTCGTTAACATTGTACGGTCTCCTTTTTTTAAAAACGGGTACAACCCGAGCGATTCGCCAATCTGAGGGAACAACGCCACATGAAAATGACATCTGGAAGATAACAACGAGGAATCTAGAAATCCACTCAGCGTAACGACGAAGAAATGCATTTGGTATATTATCAGGACCATTTGACGATTTCGGTTTGAGGTTAAGAAGCATAGAAAAGAAACCTTCAAACGTGATGAACTTTGAGCTTATTTCAGTTTTTTCGTTAAAAGAGGAATGTCTAGTGTAAGACTTCGAGAACACTGACTGAAAGAAAAGATTAAACTCCGTAGCTATTTGTTGTTTGTCGTGAACCAACATTTCCCCAATTTTGACGTAATCGACAGTTTTTTTGTTGATTTGAGCTGAGGTGTCGCCAGAACTTCGCTGGATCTGTCTTAAGGAATCGTGCAAGTGTAATGGAATGATAGAACTGTTTACTTGTGCGAATTTTAGCTGCTAGTGCTCGCTTTAGGCAGGGGAGGGAGGAACTGTGAACTCGACTTCTACGGTTTCTTTTTACTTTCCGTACTAGATGAATTATTTCGCGTGTCATCCAGGGGTTTTTGCGGCGCACATATTTACTTTTATTAGGAATAAAGTTTCGAAGACAAAAATGACAGATAGATTAAAATTTATTGCACAAATAATTAACGTCGTTCCCAGAAAATGTATCTAAGGATAACTCAAGGTAATCTAGAACAGATTCGTCATTCGCCCTAGAAAAGTCTTTAATAGTTTTGCGCTTCTGGGCTCGTTTTAATGATAGCAATGAACCACAGAACCCGATGTATAATTTTTTCAGTAAACTTTTATGAGAAAGTCTTTAATAGTTTTGCGCTTCTGGGCTCGTTTTAATGATAGCAATGAACCACAGAACCCGATGTATAATTTTTTTCAGTAAACTTTTATGACTCACTGTTTTCGAATATTTTTGCCACGTCTATTAAAAGGAGTGCACATGCAACCTGATGCCTATTAAAAGTAAGGTGTCATTCACCTGCGAAACCTTCCAGGATTGGTTGTGTCCCCCGACCACTGACGAAGCCATTATGGTTTGACGAAAGAATATCCAATCTATCAAGAAACGGTGCCATGGTTTGGAGAATATGTTTTTTTCCAGAATTTGAATAATACACGGTCAAATTAAAATTGGGCGATAGTTTTGAAATTTTTGCCGCTCCCCACCTTAAAAAAAAAGGCTTCATTAGAGCAGTTTTCAAATCGTCAGGGATCCTTTCACTTGAAATAAAACCATTTAACATTTAGAGCAGTACGTGCTTTATAAAATTGTAATTTATTTGGAGATGCTCGGATTGGATGCCGTCTCTTCCAGGTTTTTCCCCAGCTTTAAGACCGAACAGCACTGTTCTCAGATCAAGCTCGGTCATGTTTGTGGTAAAAAAGCTGAGGTAATATATGCATCAAGAAAGTTTGACAAAGGCCATCAACCCGGGATACTCCGGGGAAGTAGCAAAGTACTTATGAAAATATTCAACCCTTCTCGTCGTCTTGTGTTCAAATGCCTCGTCTAATGTGCCATGTAGTGATCGCATATAACCCATAGTCGCTTCACCAAGTTCCATGTGTGTGATAGATACATGCGTGTATGTTTAGACAGCCAGGCGTTAATCAGACTCAAGGGGCGACTTGTCACTTAGGTGTAGATGAGACATTTCGCCAGTGCAGCTAGAACCGCAAGCCAGTACGATGGTCATCCAGATCGAAACGGACATGGGTGGGGATTGAACCCCCCTGGGTTCTGCAGCGCGAGCTTTTGCTCCACGGGCTCCAAGCTCTGTTACGCCAACACACTCGGCCAGCGATGCCCCACGGCAAACAACCTTTCAAGAAAACTTACAAGAGTGAAAGCTCTTTGAGTCAATCAAACCTCCGGAGTGAGGCACGTGACAGCCCTTCGCAGGAGGGACACTCCGATGCTGCGGTGTCCCTTCGACGAATGGATTTGCGCACAGGCACGCCGGTAAACAGTGTCCGCGCACGTGGAGCCGCCGCCCATTGCATCACCCCACCGTCCTCCCGCATTCTCGTAGATCGATACGAGAGGGGTATCCCCAAAAAAGCTTAGCACGAGAGAGACAAGCGAAGCAAAAACTGCAAAAAACAAAAAGAAACGAAGAATATCGATCCACTGCAACAGTGTTATGGTCGAATGGCCCGTTGTAAAACAAGTGTTCGTCAAAGTCTTCGGCCCGCGGCGCATGGACCTGTCATTAGCTGCCGTTTCTAGGATAAAAATAAAAGCACGCTCAGAAGCACACCGTGCTTTTTCTGCTTTTTTTTTTTTCTTTTGAAGTTCTCAGAAACCTATTTCCACGTGAGGAGTCTATCGCGACAAATTTGTGCTCTTCCCATCGCGGCTGCTTGCGTATGCTCCGAATAGTCGATCGTTCTCGCAACGTTGCTTCAAAAAGTAAAAAAAGGTTCCTGACAAGATGAGAAGGGCGACTCTTTCGAATGCCCGGCCTCGAGCACGTGGATTTCCGTCCTGGTGTGGCTGCGACCGCACGCCCCAAGCTCAAGAGAAGCCGAAGCTAGAAAGCTCGAGCTGGAGGCGAGAAGCCTGATGAACATCCCCACCGTTCTTATCCTCGGAGTGAATACTGGTTTTTTGTCGTAACCAACCAGGTAGAAGGGCTTAGAGCGAAACCTGGCATCCCGTTCACCGAGCAAAAGTGACCCCTACTTGACTGCCGCCATGCTGTATAATTTTGACCACTAGACACATGACCGTGCCAAATTCCTAGGCTTTTACGCAAAACTGAGCCGAGGTTTGTATAGCGATCGCTGTAAAAAAAATAAAAAAATGATCAACTATTTTTTCGTTACTGTTGGCCCAGAGATCAGTGTCTAGCTTCGATAAAAAAAAAAAAAAAATACAGCACCGCGGTTGACGGCCTCTAGCGGAGGTATTGCGAAGGTCCCCGGGTTGTTGTAAAAGCACATTTTGGACTTTAAACAAACGAAACACAACTTATCTCGTCGGTGCTGTTATTAAAGATCAATAAGGAATTATTTGTGCGCGGTACTTCGTTCAAATCCAGGCGTAAAACTATAAGGTCTCGTGTCTATCCTCGGCGACAACTTTTCTTGGTAATGCAGCGAAGAGGAGGAGAGCCCGAGCGCAGCTTTATTAAGCGCTCAAAATGGGAGAGGGAACGCGTGTCTCTACCTTCCACTGCATTGCCAAGAAAAGGTGTCGCGGAGCATGGTGGTCACAAATGTGCAACATGGCGGCAGCCAGGTGGGGGTCACTTTCAGCTGCCAGTTTATCGCTCTAGGGCCCTCTACCTCGTTGGTTGTAACGGAGCTGTGCTATCCCAGTCCCGGCTGGTTTCCTTCGAAGAATACACGTTCGTTCTCGGAACCTTGTTTTGAAAAGTAAGTCTTTAGTTTCCTTTACGCTCACAGTGTTCGCGGGGTAACGCCACTGTATCCATAAATAGCGGCTGTCTCTTCGTAAGTACATCTGTCTAAATTACGAGACTGCGAAAGCAGCCGAGCATCTCACGTGGACAAATTCCCTCGACTCGTGAAATAGGACCCCTAACGAGCACCAGAACAATGGAAGTACGAGTCGCGGTGCATGAGTACGTCGTCACTTCCAACGCTCTTCTGGAATTACTAGAACGTAGTTGTCTACAAGGCAGCTTCACTGCAAACATTCTTTGGCGGGTGGCGAGGGGGTAGCCTTTTATTCTAACGTTCTCCCTCGAAACAGCGTTACTTTAAGCGATGCTCGTAGTACCCAGACTGTTCGGTTTGTCGGAAACAATGTATCCCATATCCTAAGAAAACCTAACGAGCGCCCCACACCGATATCCTCACGAAGGTCGCCACCGCACCACTAACAAAAGCGGTTGTACGCGTGCTGAAGAGTCCAAGAAGTACCGGGACTCAACGGAGACGCAACTAAACATCGCGGAACCCCGCCAAAAGCGCAGTGTCAGCTCATGCCAGGAACTGAAGAGAAACGCGGTTCGCAGATGCTACAATAAACCAACTGGCAACGAACACGTTGGTGAACAAGCTATACTGCCGAAACTACCAAGGTCAAGAAGGAGCATCGAGTCCCCAACAATTTTGTGTAGGTTGTTTGTCTATGAGACCCCGAATGCCGCCCAATAGGTACACAGTAAATACTTAGGTATTAAAAGTAAACACCGAATATTGAAAGTGTCTTTAGTAGTTCGTGTCCTCAAAATGAGCTGGTTGCTCGGTAGAGTTAAAATTATGATGTAGTCTCTATCTCAACGTTCCATCAATTTTCAATAAATGCCTTCTAAACGATAGCGATATATATTTATTATTCCGGGGGCTGATCGACATTCATGTTATACTTAGTTTATCGGAGGCTTCCTTAGATTTATTGAGTTAGTTTACTCTAATAATGTATAACTCGCGAAATATAGCTATGCATTTGAACGCATCCTCATCTATATTTTATTCCGCGTTTTATCGTAATTTTTAGGTTTGTTTGAATATATACACTTCTAGAATTCTCAAAATGTTTTCTGGGGGTAACTGCCAGACCAGATCAAACTGCTCTTCGGCAGCATCTTGTCTCTACCCGCGTTTCAATTAAATAAAAATGAATCACATTATCTCACTGCTTAGAGACACTGACACAGGTCATGCATGTGCAGAGATGTTCAAAGCATACTTGGAGCATGCTTGAGGTCGCGTCTCCAGCGAACAGCTTGTTTTCCGTATGACGTATAGGAGGAGCGTGAAGGCTGCTTTGCCACTCGGGCCGACTCCATTCCGGTCGGCCCCCAACGAGCTATCGATCGCGGCAAGCGATGCTAGGGCCCCTTTCGATAGCCCGCGAATCAAAAGGCACCGCGGCGAGCTCGAGCACTGGTTGCAGAACGCTGGTTTCTAAGCGCGGTCCACGAATACCAGCGATATTACGTGTCACTGCTCGCAGCGGGAACTCCGGGCCGAGAGGCAGCCGCAGTCATTAAGTCCATCGCACCATGCGCCGAAACAGCCATTTCCTTTCCCCCTAATGGCCGGACTAGTGTGCCTAGACTTGAGAGTGTTTCCAACTGCGCGATGGGGCGGTTTATGAGGAGAGGTTCCGGGCTTTCTTCTTCCGAGAATTCGGGACTGTTTTCGGGGCTTCATTTTCCCAAAGAAGCAAAGAGCGTTTTTCGGTAGCCACAGTCGGACGAAATTGGTGGTTGTGGGCGAGGCCTGTGCATGACGTCATCGTATCCCCGACCCGCCCCAAGCGGCAAATACGTCCGTCTTGGCGCTTCTTGGGAGACGCAACGCAAGCTATAGGCGCCTGTTCCACTAGTGATGACGTCGGAGAGCATCCCTCTTCTATAGTCAGGGGAAACTCCTCCCTCCCCTTTCCACTAGAGCAAATGCTGCAGCTCTCAACTTTTAGCCTGTCACTAACTGCACATGGCTTGCGCTGACGTCACGTCAGCACACCACCAAAGAGAGAGGAAAGCTGCTTTCGAGCGAAGGGTTAATCTTCGATAATCTTCAAATAGCAAAGCACGGGCAAAGTTCCCCTCTTCTCTCGCGGGACAACCCCTGAAATGACGTCGTGTGCGAGTCACGTAGAGCTGGTATTGTTTCGTGTCGAACAAAACAGGGCACGGGCATGGAAATGCGGGTTCCCGATCAACACATAAGAAAACCGTTGAAAGCGCGAGCGTTGCGCAATTTTCCCCTCTTAAATCATCAGGAACCAACTAGTTCAAAGCAAAATCTTACTTGCTCCGAAGTTCGGGTGTTCGTTCTTAGGGGGACAGCTCCGATTCGGGGGATTTCGGGTTTCCCCGATTTTCATTAAAATCGGCTCGGGAGTTAGTCTACTGGGGGTTACCGAAGACACCGAAGCCTATTTCCGCCCGCAATACGAGCTGCGAAGAGGAGGCGGAAGCGTGGATAGTCTGCTGCGAGCCAGGCTTGGCTCAGCCTCTCCGGCCGCTATCCTCTTGTCCACGCTCACGCATGCGCACGAGGAATCAATCGGCGCCGGAGGTGTCCGCCATTCAACTGCGATCGCTGTCCATGGTTCGAGTTGATCCCTCTCTGAAGTCCGTACGTCCTTCGAGAAAGGCGGCGGACGAAATGAGAAGCCCGCGGACGACCCTCTGAACAGACCGATAGACAAGTCTGTCGCTATCGTATTAGGAAAGGGAGCGTGTGGACGATTGGAGCCATCCGCCATTTCCATATCCTGATAATCAGGCAAACTAGATTAACTTCTCAATGAATACGCCGCATTAATCTCCCAAACGGGACAGAAAAATATTAAAAGGGGGGGGGGAGCGTGGGCAATGGTGGGAGCGTGCCCAAGTGGCTTTCATACTGTTTTTAAACTTTTTTTTTTCTTAATATGAAATGAAGACACGTCGCCGATGAACGGTTTGGAGCACGGTTTTGACGACGTTTGATTGCAAAATCACTAGGACGGATGAACGCATTCGCTCAGGAGAATACATTCATGTGGACAGGAGAAGTAAACCGTTCGGGCATAAACGCCTGCCTCCTCTGCCATTTGTGAACCCTCGCAGTCAACCGCACCCGGTGGCTGTTCCATTTTACTACTCCGCGCACTTTGGGTTTCAAATGGAGTACGAAAATAAAAGAAAACGCGCCACCGCAGATATTGCTCCTTCATAGGATGCATATCATGACGAATTGTCCCGAGCAAGAGAGTAAGTGAGGGTGAGATCAGTTGACAAGTTTTCCAACGCGTGAAATAAGCCGAAGGGGTAACCTCGGACGTGACGATCACCACTGCTGAAATCATTTTCCCCAACGTGGAAAGTCAAGGTAGCATCGCAGCGTCCTAGCATCCTCGGAAGGAAAGGGACGCAGGGGTTGTAGCCGACGCTCAGAGCGAATCGGGCAGCCCCAAAAGTACCGCTGTTCATCGCTTGCTTTGCTATCTTATCAGACTAAACCGATCGGTGAATCCGTCGCCATCTTGGGCTTTTTCTCTGCCCGATTGGTTTCGTAACGAGAAACTCTAGACTGGGAAAATTAATACCAATGCCACGGTGCGCGTGTCATTGTTCATTGTGGAGTTCCTTGGCCAGCTGGCCCGAGTATTTCTCCATTCATCGGCGATAGCGAACCCGGAAAGAAAAGAAGCGCCGATGACCCTTTTTGGCGCTGAGGAAAGCAGCGTCGGCTGCCGTCGGACGGAGTGCAGGGCTTGGAAATGCTCCATTTCGCGAGCGTGGAGAGCCCCCAACCGTGCGAGGGCAGAGACAAGGAGCTCGAAGAGCTCGTTGCGTCTGTCTTGGAAATTGTTGGCGCTCTTCACGTCCCAGCGAATGAGGGACTCTGAGAAAGCGACAGCACGTACTACCACAATCATTACGACCCGCAAGATCCGGTTTTTTTTAAGCATCTGCGGTCCCCGAGACCTTTATTACCTCTCAACTTGACAAATACTTGCGAGTATGCGACCTAGACTCAGCCTTCCGCTCCTAGTTTGTACCCCAGCTGTCTGAAAACACCTGGCAGGTATATGCCAAAGAAGCGCGAATGACTGCTTCAGCTGCTCATATTAAAGACGATGGTACCCAGCGGCTCAGGCGACGCAGTAAGGGAACACATGGGCGCTACCCTTCGGACACCAGGCATCGGGTAGTAACGTCAGCTGTCTAAATTTGTTAAGGTAGCCGGACGAAGAATATTTCCTAAATGTAGATGGGTCAAGTAGCCGTGGTTTTGTTCTTCTTTTAGTTCTTCGCGATTTATTCCTTCTTGTTTGCTCGGTATGTGTACCCAACTCCTCTTGTTTTTAGGTCCCTCACGCCTCTGCTCTTCAGCCGGGGCTGAGAGAATCGTCAAGCTGTATTTTTACAGCTTCTTTCGTCGCTCTTTACCATCGATTTTCGTGAAAAAAACAAAACGAATTACTATTGATATTAATATTGCTATTATAGCCGATGTTGAAACAAACCCCCGAGTGCCATAACCACACGCGCCAGGAATGTTGCTAAAAGCTGCCGTATGCGCAGTTCGGTCAAAAAACAAAAAGAGAAGTTTTTCGACTCTGTTCAATTGGCCGTTTGTGCAACGAGAAGCACAGCTTACCGGCGGAGACACGGGTGTAAATTGAGTGTTGAAGAGTGCGTGCGTGCCTATTCTCGAGTGCGCAGTCAACGAGGCTCCGTCGCTGTGTTTTTTTTGGGGGTTGTGCGTGACCCGAGATACGACAAGGATGTAAACTCCCTTTATTTCCTATCAACTGGAAAATCCTCGCGGTGGTGTCTTAACAGCGCTCTGGTTTGGCTGTGTTGGGGGTACATTTTCATTCATATTAAAAATAGCGCAACAAAGACGGGACAAAGAGACGAAGAAGCACACAGGACAAGCGCTAACTTGCCCAAAGGTGCCGTATCCTTCCGCGTGACCGAAGGATTTATTCGCGCGTTAGCAGTTTTTAAAGGCTTTTGTAACTATCTAAGCTGCCGAGGTTACTAATTACTTCGTGTGAGTAATGCAAGGCTTCAGTTCGTATCTCAATAAACAGAAAATGCTGAGTGCGATAGGATACATGGTAACTCAACAATACCAATTTCTCTTTGCACGGTGTCCCCCTTCTAAAAATAGGTAGAGAACAAATTTGCTCGTGAAAACCTGCGCATTTAAAATGTTCGACATTAAAAGCGTTCCTAGTGCTTAAACTCTGCGGCATGAGCGTATATTCTTAACACACGGGTTCTTTTTTGCCACAGCTCCGCGCTTCCAGACGGTCTGACACTATTAAAACACTAACGTAACCTCATTGTCTGTGGTCATGCCAGACATGGCTATAATCTTCACGATCATGCGTTGCTGGCGTTTAGCCTCGTGCCCGCGACGACGCTTCCTTCCTCCGCGGCTCGAGTCACTGGTGACTCTGCTTCCTCATTTTTTTCCACACCTTCCTTCGCGCAGCTTGTTTCATTGCCGGGACAGGTCGCCGGTGGCACCGCTGCTTGGGTGCTGTCGACTACCGCCGCCGCACTATGTCCGTTGTAACTGAAGAAGGTGGGGCGATGCACGGACGGCCGGGGAGGAGGAAGCAGACGGAACGCCAAAAAGAGGAAGAGGTTTCCCTCCTCGAGGGTTACGTCTGCCCTCGCCCTACCTTCTCCAGTTGCAACGGACCATAGACTCAATTTCCGAGCAGCGTCGCTTTGCAGAAGTTTAACGAAAAACGAGCGGCCGCTTCTTCGGCACTTTCCTTGGCGGCTTGGACGACACCGAGGACAAGTGCTTCGGACAGTTAAAAACAAAAATCGATGGCACCGCTTTTGCCGAGAGTACCGACCTCTTCGGTGCTTTGAGCAGTCTTCGTTCTCCAGGTAATAGGTCATAGAAATGAGGCGTAGGCTCAAATGTTTTTCGCCAACACAATCGCAGGGCTTCCGGTCGGAGCGGGAGAGTTGCACGATCCCATAATGCGAGGCGATCGGGGTCCGCAGATGCTTGGAATAAGGACACTCGCTCCTTACACGAGCGCTACCCAGAAGTACAATTCCGCACAAAACATTTCTTGCCCATTTCAGGCGCTCGACAGGTGGATATCCGAGAGATCCTGGCACGCGAGCGTGCGACTGGCAAGAAAGTCAGAACTGGCGGTTTACGGGTTTACCGCCAAACTTTCTCCATTTCCCACCAATTTATGATTGGCGAGAAAGCGGGCACATACGCAAAAGCTGCCCAAAAGTATTTCGGGGAGGGTCTTTGCGCGAAACCGCGTTTTAGGCGGTCCCATGGTGGAAGGCATGCACTTTTCGACAAGCACTCGTGAAATGTTAATCCTACAGTCAACTCCGACGAGCTGCGAGCTCGTTCAACGTCTGAACGTTGCGTGACAGCAAGGTGGTGCGCGATTGCGGTCTCTTCATAACATGAGCGACTGTTTTAAAGCATCGTACTACGTTGACTCAAGCGGACGACGCGGACGTCGTCTGTTCCCTGTGGCCCCGCGGCAACAGGGCCACTGCGGCCGCCCGGAGAGGAGAGCTCGTGGAAGAGAGAGCAGAGGCGACACAATCTGTTGCGCGCTCGCTGGGGAGCGTCTTCACCTAACCTCCTTTCCTACGCCGTAGAAAGAGGGGGCATTATCCGCCGAAGTCGATCACACTCATAATTATCACGTGCGGTCAGTGGAGAGCTGGAAAGGCCAGAGCCGTCGGACAAGAGAAAGAAAAAGGAAGATGGGAGACAATCAAGGAGTGGGAAAAACGAGCAAAAGTTGGATGTAACAGAGAAGATGAGGGTGTGCTGAGAGGAAGCACGGGATGCTAAGAATGTGAGGGAGATCAAAAGAAAGCGAAGGATAGAGGCAGAGAAAGATGGAGACGGAGTGAAAGACAGAACGAGGCGAAAAGGTGATGAAAAGCGGAAAGAGAGAAAAGAACCAGCAAATGGGGCGGAGGGAGAGAAACAAGGGTGTAACGAGTGAGGATAGTGCTGCCAGAGAGAGAAAGCGAGGGATGTGAAGATTCTGAGGGTTCAGGAAAGAGAGGTGTAAGGGCTGGGGTCCTCTACTCGGCGTCAACTCCTTTGTCCTACATTGCCAAGGCTAGCCTAGCATCCGCAGTGCTCCAACTCTGTCAAAGCACATGACGTCGAAGAACGTGTCGACAAAGCTCTGGGCGATAAAAGAGCCCGCCTTATAAACACCTTATCAACGTCTACGCGACCACCGATAACAAACGTTCGAACAATATCTTCTTATTCTCGGCGTCAACTATCTTGTGCTACGTCAACGAGGCTAGCGTACTTTCCACAGCACTGCAACTCTGTCAAAGCTAGTTTCGCGTGCGAATGAGACGCAAGGTAAACCAAAGTAGTTTCACAGCAGCGCGGAGCTTGACCGGTGTGGACGTTACGCTGGCCTTGGCAATGCAGCACCCAATAAGTTGATGCCGTGTATACAGCTTTTTGGTAGTCGCCTTCTGCGCGCTGCCATCTTTGTCTACTGGGCTGTGAAGGGCGTCCTGAGCGTCCGCAGTTCTGAGGAATATCAGGCATGCGTCCACAGCTCATTTCTAGTCTGGCTGAAAGGAGCTGTCTATAGACCATTCCAGCGGCAGTCTCGAACGAAGCGAGTTACAGCGGACGTCCCTGGTGTTGAGATGGTACGTCAGTGTGGCCCGACTGCGCTGAGCTGTGGGTTTTCTAGTCAGTAGGCTGTGGCAGCCTGCGTAGGCGCGATTCCGGGCGCTGGTGGAGGCTAAATAGCCGCGTTCTATTTGTTATTTTGTGTTCTATGGCGAATATAATTTCTCGGGGTTTTTAAGAATGCATTGTACTATATTTTGGGAACAAAAACGAAGAAATTAAAGCTATTTTGGTAAGTCCGTGCGCGACAGAACAAATGCAACTGGAAAATTTGTTTCATTTTATGTTGACCTTTTTACGGCACCGTACACTCAGCCGTGTCAATTTACAAAGGTCTTAGCCGTCGAAAATATTTGGCCACACAGGATATCTGGTGCATGGATATTCCCCGCCCACAACGTGAAATTCAACGAGTATCATCAATCGAACAACATATATTGTACGTACCCCACGGTGTCGCGTTATCCGAACAGGACTTGAGTAAGGTCTCAAATAACACAGCGTGTCCAATATACAGTGTCGACGATCGACGATAGTCACCTCACGACAATCGGACGGAATCCGGTGTGTTTTGGGGAAAATCTAGAAGAGAGCTGCTTTTTTGCACAGCTTCAAAGCAAATGAACGAAGGTGTTTATTCCGTCCCCACACCCCGGACCCGACCCTATAGCGCGAGACACATGCGCGAAAACTCCATCCGATCCGACGTCCGATCCCGCAGTACTACTGCCTGATCCGACAAAGTTGGTCGCTTCAGACGTCGGATCGGCGATCAGGCGTGCGTCCAACGTGCCAGATAGTTTCGCACGGCGGACGGGCTGTCGGAAGCGTCCAGCCAATGACCGCACAGCTTGCGCAAACGTCATGATGACGTACTGGGTCTGGTGGGACGAGCACGAAAACGGGACGGGCGACGGGAAGCCGGACGAGTGGATCCCGCTGATTCATTCGTAAAAGATGGCCCCGGCAAAGAATGCACGCGCTAGCGAGAAAGAGCTCCTAACTTCGCACGTGCGAGCTAAACCGTCAATCTGAGACCAGAGATCTATGAACGCGGACCTCCGCTGGAGTGCTTGGATCTCCTGGGCGGAGCCGAACGGATCGTCGTGTCGCATGCAAGGTCGGAAGCGTGTGTCTCAAACTGTCGCGTGCGGCAATTCGGAGCGGCGTTGGGACTGTCGGATCGGACGTCAGATCAGACGATTCTGCCGTCCATGTGTCTCGCGCTTATCAGCTATTTTTTTCGCGAAGACCCGGAACATAGCCGGGAAGGGTTTTTGGAGATTATCTAAACGGAAATAATCCTCCAAGAACGTCGAACTGCCTGCGTCACGGGCTGCTTGACATTCGCTCTCTTAATTCGTTTCCTGCGAAGGCCGAACAGGCTACAAGCCCTGCTTTTCCCTGGTTCTCACAGTGGAAGATAACACACAAAGGGTAAGCATCCTAAACACGCAAATAAAGTAAAAACTTCTAAGAAAAGCCGGCGAACTCCGAATGCACAATGCAGGTGGGGAGTCACGCTGACCGGGTTTCCACAGCTCAGGCGGGTGCCAGATATCTCTGACTGATAGGGGTCGCTCGATTCGCCAAATGGCGGCGGCCAGAACGCTCTTTTTGGAAAGGTCTATAGACCTTTCCAGCGGCAGTCTCGAACGAAGCGCCCGGGCGGAAAATGCTGAGTCACTGAGCTGTGGACGCATGCGCAGCATCCGATATACCTCACAGCAGACCAACAGCGCATGCTCAGAAGGCGTTCCACAGCTCAGCAGACAAAGATGGCAGCGCGCAGAAGGCGCTTTTTGGGAAGGTCTATACGGCGAGCAAGTGTTCCAAAATGCGGCTTGAGCGCATCGGCACGCAAGCAGGAGCACGTCAATCAATCCAAGGGTTAGATAGATAACGCGAGCGGAAGGCGCGATGACGAGGCGGCCAAATGCGCTCCGTCATTGGTTCAGGTCGGGGGTGAGCAAAAGCACGTGGGCGCGTCTGGGGGGTAAACAAACGCACGAGGTGCGCAAGCAGCAGACCAACTTGCACGCTGTATACACCAACATCTGACGTCACGCCTTCAAAGATGTCGAACATGGTCGAACTCGACCTACGGCAGGTTCGTGACGTCCCTAGTCCAAGATAGACGTGTCGGAAACGTTTACCGAACCCGAGGTTCGGCTGGTTCAGGCGAACCTTGGACCTTGCAGCAAAGTTCGACCATTTCGACTGATTGTGGTGATTGCGCCTCGGCCGGAAACGTCTCATGAAAGCTCACAAAACTACAACGAGACAGACACCGAAATAAGGCTCACCCCGGCGCAGGGTACGCCTTGGCCCTCCGACCGGCGAGGCACGAGCTCCAACGTGACTTGGAGTTTCCCATGAGACGCCCGCTTGGGTCGGTACTTCCACCGACGAATCCACAGGGGGCCGCACGTCTTGAGCCGCAATCCGGGCAGCTAGTTCATTATCCGGCCCACAAAAGGTTCGCCCACGAAGGTCGAGCGACCGCTAGACGACAGAAGGTCATGTCTGCACCGCCGCACGGGCACTCTGCAAGTCCGGGGCTAGACTTGTGAAATGCAAAGTTCGTGCACCAGAGACGCGGGCGGAGCTTTTCGAGACACGGCTCACCAAATTCAGAGGAGGTACGGTTGACCTTGACGACGCAGCAAGTTTGTAGAGTGTTCGATTAGACAGCCAGGTAACACAGATTCGGGGTGTCTCAGCTGATCGTAGTAGCGATATTGGCGATGCCTCCGTGTCGTAGATGGATCTCCCAGAACAAGCGTGTTCGTGTTCACGTCTGTATGACCCTAATGACGGGGCCAACGTACGTAGCCGTTGAGCTTGCAGTTACGGAAGAACAAAATAAAACCAGGGTGCGAAGATTTAGTTGGAATAGGAACAGTACTGATGACTCGTCTGCAACAGAGATATGGATGTCCTGGCATAAGACTCTGACAAGGCCCACTAGAGTTCCGATAAGACTTAAAGATTACTGACAAAAATCACACACTTATGGTCAAAATAGCACATTTCAAACAAGGTTCACAAAGTAGACAAGAATCTCAGACTTCTGGAAAGGCTTGCAGACTTATGACCAAGCTCAACAACTTCTGTCAAGACTCAGACTTCTGACAAGACACACACTTCTGATGTGGGTCGAGCTTGCAACCATATCGTTCTGGAGCCTAAATTGTCCGCGCCGAGATTGGCGCAAAGGTTACTTCAGCGTCTGCGCACCACGTGAGATAATCTTCCGGGCTAGCTGTCAACACTGACTCTGGGGAGACTCCCTGACAAAGAAAACAAAAGAGCGAAAACGTTATTCGTAGGAAAACGGTCTGCTTCTGTTTCCTCCGAGTAGAACGACCTGAAAATGATGTGAATCGTCCCACATACACAGACAAATCACAAGAGAGCGTTCGGAAATTCAACGACGAGTACCCACATCGACAGAGACAATATTAAAACAGAATCACGGTAAAACCACGCCAAACAAATCACCTCGCCTCGCTACCGCAGACATGATGCAAACACAGTCGCTGCCTTTTAGGGAACATGCGGACATCCTCCCACCAGGACGCGGGAAACCCATCGTACGCTTTGGGGGCGACGACGCGGTAGTAACTGTAAGTCTGATACCTGTTAGTGGCTCTTACGAGAAAACGCCGCAGCGACGCACCACGTCCAACTCACATAACGAGCGTCTGAATATTAATGTCGCGCCAGTGACTTTCTAACGTGCGATTCTGGTAATGTACGACCAGGGCAAACTGCAAACCATAACCAAAAGGCAGTTGAGGTTCGTTTCAACAGATACGGGAACGAAAACACAACGACAGCGGAAAAATAGAGACCGCCAAGTCAAGGCCTGCCGAAAGGGTCAACAGAGATCCTCGAGCGGAGTCGCCGAGGCGAATGAGATGTTTTCTCTAATTAAGAACAAGGCATTCAACTTGAGCGAAACCACTTCCAACGGGTGAGCGAGCAAAGAAAAGAGCCCGGAACTTCCAAGACTGCTTCTTCGCAAAGCTGGGTACATCGAGGAAATGATGATGAGAAGGACGCTCAAGGGAGCGTGCTGAATCCGCAACGAAACGCTCTGCTGGAAATAATTAACGGTAAGGGAGGGGAGAAAGGAAGCGCCCTGATACCTGAAAGACAAAAAGGCTACGGGAAAGTCCTTAGAAATGAAGAACCCCTCATAAAAATACGGGTCGAACCGGAGATGCTATCTCAGTACGCACGAGCGAGAGCGCAAACGTAATGGTGGCGTGCTAGCTGAACCACGAAAATCGGTTCTTGGTTTTCTTTGCGCTCCGACGATGAATTTAAGCAATGAGCGGCGTGCGACTCAGCGAACTGTTGATGCGAGGAGTACCGATCGAAGCTTCAAACTCTCCGCCTCGTCTCCGCGTTCTCGAAAACCCGCTAATGAATTAGAAGACAAATGACACGTGGGTTTGAATTGGAAGACGAGGCAGGGAAAGAACACCTCGCCGTCGGCAGACAATATATATGAAGGGATTCAAGAAAAGGGAAGAAGAGGTGGTGCAGATATTACGTTCCCTACTAACGATGATTGACGTCGAGTGGAGGGAAAGAGCAGAGTCTGACTGCTTCTCGGGATTCTCGCTCAACAGACCGGCGAAAACCTTATAAGCCCGCAATTAAGGAGTAGCAGAAACAACAATAAAAAAGACGGAGCGTCAGATGAGTTGGTTCTACCGGCTGGGGGCTAGGACGAAATCCCCTTCCCTGAGTAAACACGTCGGGGCGATTTCGGAACGGACAGATGGAACAGCGAGAAGAGCCCCGAAGAGACGAGGGATAACAGAAGGACGTCGAGAAGCAGTTCGGAGACGATGACAGGAGCAAACAAGAGAACAGAGGGAACGCTACGGCTTCCTTTCGGTCCTGTCACCGACGTGAAAGAAAACGAAAACTTGTCATCGAAAGTGAAATATCCTGTTCCAAGTTTGAAGTTTACCTGGAACTTGAAGTCGGCTCCAACCTCCAAGTCGACTCGAACGCGGAATGAATTACGAATTTCAGGTCAATTCTAAATCAAAAGTCGATTCAACTCTCGAGGTCAACTCGGAGCATAAATTCTGTTGGGAACTTCGGACACAACTCGGGACTACGTGTTCACTTAAAATGTGAAGTAAGTCGAGGCAGAAATTCAAATCAACGTAGAAGGTGGAGTATATTGAGAACTGAGAATCAATGCAGTATTTGAAGACGACTGTGACGTTAACTGGGAGCTATAGGTCTAGAGTCGATTCGGAAGATTTGAAAGCGATCTGAGACTGTCAAGTTGATTGGAAGACGACGCCCAAGTTCTCTCGGAGCGTTGAGTCGACCAGAAGCTTCGAGTCGGTTCGGACTTTTGGGAGTGGAATGCTCGCTGTCAGACACAGTCTAGATACACACGTATGCACAAAGAGAGACGACACAGTGAGAACACGAGACACACAAGTGGTGCAAGATGATGGTAAAAAACGCTCGTTGGTGCAGACCTTGGCGTCCAAGTAGAACTTTTGGCAAGTTTGAAGAAGCGCACCTGGTGGCGATTCTACGTTAAAAACTCACAGACGAACGCATAGTTTGTGGTCGATCAATCCAGCTGATCACTTGACGGAAACGCTGGCGTCTGCGTAGACGGCGAGGCGGGTGACGTAAACACTAGCACGTGGTGCGATGTCTTCAGGTGGGAAGTACAACGTCCGAACCAAGCGTCAACCGCTGAAACCACGGGTCGTCAACCTGGGTACAATCGTGCCATCACATCATGCGCCGGCATGAGTCATCCCACACGAACACGAGGCCGACGCAAACACTGGGAAAACAGCCGTTACACTAGGGATACACACGGACACAGAACATCACATTGTTCAGGCCGCTCGTAACGGGCGTAATTCACACATTCCGTTCCATCGTAGCCAGCGTTTGAAGCGAGATTGATCCCCGGGATAATCCGGGCAAGTTTGCGAGATTCTGTTCTCGGAGAGTGTTCCCCGGCAACAAGAGCGCGGGAGAGGGAAGCGGACTGCGGGCCCGCCGACCGCGCTCTGACCCCGGCGTTGCTCTGGGAGTCCGTAGCCGGGCTCACGTGATCGGCGCCTCGGGCCGGAGCCACGTGACCCCCAGGCGGAACCGAGGCGCGCGCGCCGTCTCTTTCGCGCATGCGTTCTTTGCCTCACGGCGCGTTTCCTGCGCGTTGACTTTTAAAAAAGATAAACAAATGCGCGTTGCTTGTGTTTACTCTCCGTACATGATCAGTAACTATTTACTATATCCCATAATTTCCCCTTTTAATTCATTTCTCATTCCCTCGAGCACGGAGGATTAAGCATGTGTCTCGCACACCGTCTCCTTTCCGTTTTACTTTATCGCATAATAAATGCGACACACACGCCGCAGCATTCTTGAGAGAGCGACTGTCTGTTGGGAAGAATTGACTGATTTGTATGTACCTTTTTTATCGAGTGGCTCGAAGCGTGGCCCGACGGAAGAATGCGCCCGGCATCACGAGAAGGCGCTCCCATCGCTGCAGGACGAAGCATCGAGATAGAAGAAAGCAAGTTTGATTCGCCGATCCGTTGACTCGGGACTTTCGGTATGTTTGCTCCGGCTCGAAATGTGCGTATAGACAGACACGCGGCCTGGACGTCCCGCCAGTGCGCTGTTGTCGGCACGGTTCCTGCGTTTCACTCCAGGCAAACGAGATTTGTGCGCATGCCTGGTGTGGGCAAACTCTGTCTGGAAACAGCCACGAGGACAAGTTTCGAAGGGATACTGAATCAACATTTAATATACAAGCGTTGAGAAATAAGCGGACCAATAGTCGTCAACGATTATCGCGCTTGTATTGTGAGTTGATAGTCTATACTTCTCCTGAATTGCCGGATCTTGGCGAGCACTTGAAAATCAGACATGGAAGAGCGCGCGATGCCTATGGGGAAATCCGGCGTACCCGTGACGTCATCGTGTCTGGCTGGGTCAAGCGTACCGCAGTTTCCCATTTGCTGGCGTCCGCGCGTTCCAACCTGACTTTGTCGAGGTACCCAAGGACTGAACGACCGCATGACATCACTAGCACCACGAACGCGTTCGCGGAGTACTCGCGCTGTAGGCTGCCCGCGCTTGTGTGTCTAGAACAATCACTACGATGACATCAGTCAGTTGCTCCGGCTCGCTGGCAGCAAAATAGCGGTAAAGCGATGCGTTTATTCCAGCCACGCTGTTGTTCGGTACACGCACTACCTGAGCGCCTTTGCGCTCGTTTCGTGGCAATGTCCTCGCTACAAAAAATAATTTCAGTGCGAGCGTGGGATACGACGGACGAGAAATATGGACAACTTCGGTAGCTTATCATCGCTCGTAAACCGGTGGACCAGCGCCTCACGGTAGTCGATACGCCTCGCCGCTGCCTCAAACCCCTGTCGCGCCA
Organism: Ixodes persulcatus; assembly: GCA_013358835.2. Taxonomy (NCBI): domain Eukaryota; kingdom Metazoa; phylum Arthropoda; class Arachnida; order Ixodida; family Ixodidae; genus Ixodes; species Ixodes persulcatus. The sequence continues at coordinate 559,853 of JABSTQ010011182.1, read as the reverse complement.
TAGCACGGCGTCTCGCTGTAAACCCCCAGAATAATCGTCAACGCTTGATCCGTCCAACGAAGCAAACTATCTTTTCGGACGGCCGTCAACTTGGTCAACGCGGGAACGGCTCTGCAAAGCTTTCCGACGCAGCCCAGCGTGGCCTAATCACCCGTGGCATTCTCCGCCAATCTCTCGCGCTCGTGTACAGATCCGTATAGACTAGTGCGCCGTACTCCTGCAGAGCAGCGCTGCTCTTACGGGTTCAACAACGTCACATGGATTGTAACTTTCGGTTAGAGAGAATGACAGATGAATGCTCCAGCTTTGCGGCGATGTGAGATTATTTGCCTTTTTTCATTAAATCAAAATTTCATCGAAGATTAGTCGATTCTTGTAATCACGAGCTTTAACTTGGGGCGTGAGACGTCGTTAAAAGGGTTCAGCCGTATCTATCTATCTAATGAAGACAGGAACCCCCAACGAAGCTAGAGGTGAAAATTGTGAATCGTTCAATTCTTCTTCGAGCATCTTTTCTCGCATTTTCGTACCAAGGACTAACGTTATGTGTATCCGATAGGCCATATTGTAAGAAAGAAGTAAGCGCTGCAATTTCGTTTCAGTACCGATTTAATAAAATGTCGGACGACTATTTGAATATTCGAGCCGTCAGACCGCTGTTGCCCTAGCGCTCTCTTTCATGAAGCCTCCATTTAGCTTTCTCTCCCCAATGAGCAGTGAAGAAGCAAACGCGTGGATACAGAAAGTCCCTCTGGTCAATGAGAGCTCGAGAAACGCTCGCATTATTGCCTTCTTTTGCTTCCTCATTCGATCTACGGGAATGGACTAATGCCGCAATCTCGCGCAATATGAAGATCTCCCCACACCCCGCCTTTCTTAAAGCTGTCCCCGACGAGATTTTTATCACTCTTTTCATTGCATTTTTGCACAATTTCATCAAACTTCCGCCAACTTTCGAAGCGCGCAGAGAAGAGGGGAAACGAGGTTTTCGCCGCAATTACTTCACCCCCAGAGTCCTCTAACTTATTTTCAAACAGGAAAAAAAAAAAAAAAAGAAGACGGGCGTAGTTTTGAATATAACCATCTCGAACTCGCATCCACCAATCATCACCGAAGAGATTTCCCTACGGGTTCCGAGACAGTGAACTTCGCTCGCCGGAACAACGCCCGGTCATTCCATTTCTTCACCCGTCCCGCCGGGTTCGATTTCCCCGCAGCCCACCGGAACAAAGCGGCGAAAACAGAACGAGACAGATTCTCAGCGCGCGGGGGCGCTTCCGGGCCAGATTTCTCATCGCGTGTCTTGTACACCGAAGGAAAAACAGACAAGTGATCGCCGACTTCAAGCCAGCAACGTCTTCGAACGGGAAGACATCCGAGCAACGATACCGGATTACAAAACCTTACGACTACATCGCAGTGAAGTAGAACAAAGGGAAAGGATTTTCGTATTTGTGATTCGTACAGTGAGGCTTCTAGTGCGAGAGTGACTGACAGAGTGAGGCGGACGGGGCATGTCTTTCGAAGCCTCCAGAAGGCGCTTCGTGCCTTTGGGCGTGCTTTAGCATGCGATGGCGCGCTCGAGGAGCACGAGACGGCCAAGCGTCGTCGAAGGCCGGGAGCTCGCGCTGGAGGCGGGACAAGTCACGCTCCACCCTGCCGGACTTGAGATCCCTGGTGTCCTCCTCCGTGCGGAAGAGAAATACCAGGGATCTCTCCGCGAAACGAGCATCACGTGACAAAAATGTCACGATTGTGCGATCCGGCGCGGTGACCTCGGCTCCGAGATGGGGAGAACGCTCCGGCGGTACAAAGAACTCCCGTTTGACGCTAAATTTATTTGCCTTTTAACTTTGAACTTAGAGCCTCGGTTGCAAAGCGCACCAACTATCCAGTTTGTCCGCAGCTATGCCGAGAGTGGAAACAACTACGTCCTAATGTTAACACTGGCACCACTCTCGCCGGCACATCGTCCAACGACAAAGCTGAGGAGGGAAGTCGCGCCCGCTGCTTAAGTCACGCACATTTCTCCGTGTTATTGTCTCCCGTGCGAATGCCGCTTTCCAGTCACGTGCACATCCAAAGAACGAGTGGACAGTCAATTAAATATCATAAATTACCGATTGCCCACGGACCGTTTAGCGTGTTTCGTTCGTTCTTGATTTTAACATCTTTTTAACCTGCCACCAAGTAAGGAGGTAGAATCAGACCAGAACATCGCGTCTTCCACCCAGAAGATATACAGGGGGCGATTGAGGATCGGATGACTAATGCTAAGTCCCTCGAATCTTGCGGTGGATCGTGCCACCTAGCGTTATTCGATAACGGCGCACCGCCTTCAAAATCAGGAAGCTGCAAAAGAAGCAAAAATAACTTGAAAAAATTGACCGCATCTCCACGTGGTGAATGATGTTGCTTGGGGCGAACCTTTGATGGTGCTTGTCTGCGTAGACGTCGAGCCGCAGCATGCCGAGCCTTTTCATTCATGTCAGTAGGAGAATGTGTGGCTTTCTTCTTTTTCTTTTTTTAAGCAGACAGATGGGATGGCATCTCAGAACCCCCTACTCTTTTTTTTCTTCTTTTTCTTTGAGCCTTTTCATTCATGTCAGTAGGAGAATGTGTGGTTTTCTTCTTTTTCTTTTTTCATAATTTTTTTCATCTTTTTTTTTCCAATTTCTTTTTTTTGCCCTACACGAGCACGTGAGCATGTGCTCACGTGCTCGTGAGCACGTGATCTCACGAGCAGAAGCAGGAGCACCCGACGCCGGCCTACGGCGGACAACGGACGGCGGACGGACATGGCCAGCCCCTAAGGAGCTTCGCCCCTAAAAAAACATAAATACAATCACGGGTAATGCTCGCAATAAAAACCAGCATGCGGTAGAAGGGACATTCTCTACAGTCTACAAATCTGGAGCAACCGCTTTTCCGCAAAACACTCGGACCAGTCAAGCACTGTAGTCCAAGGAGGGAGCTCGGCGAATGACGATATGAAAAATATCTTTAGAGTCCTAACAACAAGTTTGCGCCGTAACATTGAGAGTGCTGAATGCTTAGTGTCAAAGCGCAGACTGTTTAATCGGGTCTAAACCCATTTACAGCCTCAGCCCCCGTAGGTTGCAGCGGCTAACTCTCGCAACAGCTTTACGAGAAAGCAGTCGCTTCAAATTGCCGAGTGTAGGATATAGAGGACAGGCGAAGAGGGAAAATGGCGGGAGAAATGGGGATAACGTGGAAAATATAGAAAAAGGGGGACAGAGATGCGGATGTAAGGAGTAGGGAAATAACGCAGAAAACATGCGAGAGGGATGGAAACGTGCGAGAGTGCGTAATATTGGGGGGAAAAGGGGGAACGATTGAGAAAGGGGGGAGACTTATAACTCCGCCGGGATGTCCCGGAAACGTGGCGGGACGGGCGGTGTCCATTCTCGTTAAAGCTGGCACACAGAACGACCGGACATTCGTCTCCGCGGGCTTATGACCGGCTCTTTGGAAACTCGGGAGAGGGGAAAAGAATAAACGGGCTCCGCCTCGATCGAACAGAAAGATGAATCGACGAAAATGGGAGAGAGGGAGAATAAGAGAAGGAAGAGGAGGAGAAGGAGAGAGCATTCACCGCGTGACACTGAAGAGAGGGAGAGGGAAGGGGTGTAGCACAGTGGCTCGGGTGCCCTGGCCCGCCGCCAGTGTTTCCTTCGTCGCCTCCGTCGTCTGCTACAACCGGTTTCGTATCCATGTCTTGCAGGTGACGTCATCAACAGATCGCTCCGACGACCACCAGAGAAGAGGGGAAAAGGGAGCTCCCCTCTTACCAGGATCCTCTTTTGTGCCTCCCGGATTTGCACAGACGTCGCTATTCTCCTCCCAGAAGATTACACGAAGTTTAAGCCGTCACCCAAAAATTCTACAAAAGTAGCTTCAATCTCTCTCTTTCTCTTACACGGTGGTCAAAAGTACGCGATGTGACGTCAGCGCCAGCCATGTTATATATACCAGGGGTGGCCAGAGTGACATGGGGTTAAAACTGCAGACAAAACTACGAAAATTGCAGAGCCGCCGGAGAAACAAAAAAAACGGGGGGGGGGGGGCAACTTTTAACACGAAGCGATATGGAGGGAACAATCCTTTCCAAAGGGGATCAACTAAAACCGGGCAGCAGGTCTCTTGACCCGCTAATTACTGCATGGTTCGCTAGCCAGCCTCTGACGCCCGTTATGCGTATACGATTCGATATTCTCTCTACAACGTTAAAGAGTCACTGGACACATGGATGTGACAAAAAACAGTCCAGCTGTATGTACGTAGTGTAGTCCAAGGATGCCAGCCCTGTGAGCATTCTTTTTGCATTCTCGAAGAGGCAGGAGGGGAAGCGCTTCCCAGGGTGCAGCGAGCCGCACTCGGACCCGCGAAGAGGCGCAGTTTGGCCACCCCGGACACATTCCGTTTTCGGCGTTCCTTTCCGCGCCGCGAACAGAGTTTCAACTCCAAATATATGCAAACAAAACCCCCACATATATCTAAAGGCCAGGCTCCGGCCGAGACGTCGAAATAAATGTGTCCGTTGTTGTGCACCGAAGGTTCTCTCTCCCATATATATTGTCGGCAATTTATTAGAAGACAATACAGATGGCCGTCGGGCGCGTGGGGCTAGTCCGTGCTCGTGATGGGCGCGGGGCAGTACGAGCAAATACAATATAGCTTCGCCTATACTGGAAACTCCTCCGAAAACCTAGAGGAGCGGAGGCGAACGTGAGAGTGGCGCCTCTAGCGGACTCTGAGTCTACGGAAGCAGACGGCGCAATGGAAAAGTATAAGCTCTGCGACGTCCTCGAGCTTTGCGAGCCTCGTGTCTTCACCCCAACATCTGAAACAATTCCTTACGGTCAGTCCGTTTGCCAAAGCGGAATCCACTGATCGCTACTGAAACGGCAAACAAATAACAACGCGCCCAGAAACAAAGATACAGCACTTTATTTAGGAGTCTCAAACGCCACTCAGGGGGGCCACACGCGTTGGAAGCGCATCTGGGAAGCGGGAAAAAGGCGTTTAGCTACTCGAACTACGTCGTAAGATTATACTGTTTATCCGTTACAAACTGCGTTGTCACAATTTCTTACCTGAATAGGTGATTATTAAAACGTGCGCAAACAATATGTTAAAATTACCAGAGCAGGCGCACCAGCCTCCGCAGCATTACAAAAACAAAAAGTAACGAAAAAAATGACCGTGCAAACACTTTCCGAACTTTGAAGAAAAGATGGGGTCCCCCTCCCAGACGAAAATAAAAAGAAATGGGGAACAGTCGCGAACAACAGCGAATGAAACGAAGAAGTTAGCAGACGATACAAAGATAGAAATCACCCAGCAAAGACCTCCTTCAACGACGACGATCGACGTCGGTAGAAGCATTGAAAAATAGCAGGTGGTGCTCGCCGTTGGTGTTGTGTCCACAACAAACAAAGCAGAAGCAACACGACGAACCTACTAAAAAAAAAAAGAGCTTCACTTTTTTTTTTTTTTTTAGCTGCACGTTGCACGTTCGTTTATTTGCTTTCGCGGCGTTGGTAGGAACTAAGAACAAAAGATAGGAAAGGAATAACGTAGTCTAGCGCTGCAATCTGCTTCGAGCTAGCAGTGTGTGACCTGTTTTTGCTTTCGTATTTCTTTTCCCAGTGATTTTGGCAGGTTGTTTGTTTGCTCGCTTGGCGCAGCACTTAAAAACTACATTCCAGTACTTGTTGGCGTACATGTCCAGGCAATCCTTGCACACCGTCCCTTTGGTTTGAGTGTCGATCAGCAGCCTCAAGTGCGTTTTCAGCTGAACTCTTGTTTGTTGAAATATTTGTCTGTTGAGGCGTCAGCGGCGATTTCGAAGCCAGACTTGGATAGCTCTTCCAGCTTAATTTGAAGTAACTTAATTACTTACGTTTGTTCGGTCTTCGGGAAGCGGAAGAAGGATTTTCCACCACATCACAAAAACTTGTTTTTGCAGTGGAGATGGCAGGCACATGGCATGCCTGCCATCTCCAAGTATGCGCTGGTGTATGCCTGAAGGCGGCCGGTCGATCAAACAACGATGACCCATAGCAGACGTGACCGCGTACTCAAATAAAATCCGAATAGAATGTATAACGAGCTTGCACTTCTTAATATATTTATTAAGTTTCAAAAAGTTGCATATGAAGATTTCGGATCAGAAACTTAATCGGAGGCGAACGTACGAGGTTATCACAGACGACAGTGGAAAAACAACAACAACAACAACAAAGTTGCAGACGGCCCTCCGAATGTCCGGGCATAGTGTAGGCGTAGCAGACGAACCGGTGGTAGTAAGCGACGGAGCGAAGGAAAGAAAGTAAAAACTAAGCCAAGCAATTAAGGCAAAGCAAAATACGCGATGATTCGAACGTCAAGTGAGCACAAGAAAGAAAAAAAAACAAAAAAAACATAAACGCAGGGGGAAGAAAGACCGCGGCGGCGTAGCGTCGCCTCAAACATAAAAATAAAGTAGACTTTGAAAAAATGGAAGGAGGTGCAAGACCATCGGGTGTTCTTTTTTCTTTAACTCCGCTTTTATTAGTTTCAGTAATAGCGTCCGATTTGCATGTGCACAATCGTCTTCTTCCAGAGCACACTGACATCGCAGTAACGTACGTGGTTCGAAATTGCTTTTTGCTTCTTCATACGGAGACAATCAGGATTAGCCAGCTCGCCTATTCGACAAAACGGTTTTAAGCAATACATTCATGAGAAATTGAAATTGCAACAAAACGAATTCATCGATATGAGCAGTAAAGTTCAAACGTAGCAGTGTTCTAAAACGTTCTTTACATTTCCCTTTTCAAAAAAGAAAAATACAGGGCGAAGGTACATTCGTGTTTTGCCTGACTTACGTAAGTTCTGACAGTGTTTTCTTCAGGAGAGCCCGAAAATTGCACCCTACCAGCTGCAACATCTTTCCCACGCGAAGAAAATGTCCTTGACTCATGAGGTGGAACCTACTTTTTAATATTCAAAGCAGCGAATACCCGTGACAATTTTTTTTCATTGGTCAACTCGCACGGAGATAGGCAAAACCAATGCGTTGCGGAGAATTCGTCTGCTCGCGGAGACTCCAAGCTCGCCAGGGGCGCTGTGATCACTTTTCGCCCGCGATCCGCGGGAGTTGCCAGTATTGGCTTACATGGTATTTGGTACGAGCCTGGACATCCTCGAAGGCGGTTGTCGGTCCTTGGTATGTATACTGTTAAGGTGGAAATCAGGAGCAAGGGCAAGAGCGGTGCGTTTGAACCTCGGTCGTTTAATCGAGCTGCCGGCTCGCCCCGGAGCAGCCCCACTACAGTCTACTTGGGTAGTGTTGGCACCGGAGTGGCTCGGCAATGGGAGCTCGAAATGCCGTCGGCGCGACAGGACTCTTGCTGAGCTCTTGGTTGACAAACGGGCTACATCCGAGTAAAAGGAGTGAAAACGGAGTCCCTTTTTGGCGTTTCAAAGGACAGAGCCACGAGAGATTTTTGGGAAAAGAATCTGCAACGATCGGACAAGCGTCTCGAAGAAACAAGCGCTGTCTGCGAGCTGCGCTTCGAACCGCGCTTCATCCTTCGAGACTACGTCCACATAATCGGTGGAAAGGAAGTGAAGATTCTTCGTGGACAGCACGCGTTTAGGCCGAACGCGGTGCCGACTCCGCTGCCAAGTGTACCCCAGGACCTGAGTGGTGACCCTCCCGCAGGACGAGAGGAAAGGAAGCGGAAGGCAAGTCCACCAGGGCCCGTTTGCTCGAAGCCGGTTAACTTTAACCGCGGTTAAAAGTTAACCACCCTTCCCTACTAGGTACCTAAAAGTACCTAGCTAAGTTTGACGAGGGCTGGATGAGCGATAGCTCCATTTTTTATTATGGGGTGGTAGCTGGTGTCACCTCCTGGCTGTAGCGAATATAAGTGACTTCCGTGGAAAGGTCCCCGAAATGGGGGGGCCCAAAATGCGCGCTACCGTTTTTTCGCGACGCAGCGCGGCATACATTTGTGCTCAAGAAACAATTTTTATTGCTTGTGCTACAGATAATCGGTAAGGTAAAACTAAATTAACCCTTGTTTGGAAAATTTCTAAATATTTGGCTGTCTGAAGTGAAGACAAGCCTCGTTTTAAGTTCCTTCCAAGTTCGAAAGAGGACGACGAAGTTCAGTCCTAGAAACGATGAGAAAGAAGTGAGCAGTGAAAGGCGGGCGTTACACCGGCAGCATGAATGGCCAGCATGTAAGAACTGTATATAACACCGTCATAAATTGAAAAACCTGTAATTCGGCTCCAGTGAAAATTGACCTATTAGTAAATTACCCTAACATCGAGGAGAACACTGGAAGTGTAGTTCAATGATCGGCGCGTGCTGGCCTTCCACTTATAAAATATTCGAAGTAAATAATCATAATAAATCTTTGACGAACGCGCGTGCACGGTAAAATTTGTTGTAGGCTTTTTGCTTTAGAATACTGACTACTGCAGACGCCAGCACGCGCAGCGCGTGTAACTACACTCGTACCATGCACCTCGGTGCTTGGGAAATTTAGCAAGAGGTCTATGGGGACGCTGTCTGCTTTTGTGTGCTATCAGTACCCGGCCGATTGAGTCAAGGCAATCCACTTTTCAAAGACGTTGCCATGCCGACAACTATCGCGTTCATTTAGGCTTAGGGATTGCCAGAATCGAAAGACTGTTTAAAAAATGCGGCGAGGTCATTGCTCATGCTTTGCGTTTTAAGTGAGGTAAGGCAAATCGAAAGCCTCCTGCACCATTCATTGCTGACAAACGCGCCCAATATTGCAGCTACAACAACGTATTAGTTTCGAAGCGAGCGGCGCTCACTTACCGGGGCACCGCCATGTTTCCCCGCCGTCCTTACTCTGCCGGTCAGATGACCTAAAATTCCCCCTCGTAGGGAAATCCGGTTAACCGCGGTTAGTTAACCAGCTTCGAGCAAACGGGCCCAGAGCTCATCGTTGCAAAGCGGTCGGGGCTCGCTCGGGAACGTTGTTTCCAGTGGTGAACAGCGAAGCTCCTGCCGTGATCCCACAAGGTATCGATCGCGACGCACTAGGCTCCCTGAATATGCCAACTCCCCACTGGGCTGTTCACAAGTTCAACAACTTCGACGATGCTGCTTACTTGAAGACTGCCCTTGAGACCAAGTCTAACAAGATCAGCATCGAAAGGGCGGTGTTCTTTTGTCTCGACAACTTACCTGATGTGGTATGCCAAGGATACTTTAAGACGACTATGTGGTATGTCAAGCACACCCCAAGACCGCTACGTCACTATTCTACGTATCATCATCACGAAGTTTCTGAATCATGCGAAGGCAAACTTTTAACGATGAATTTCGCGAACCTTGTTGCCTTTTCGCCAATTGACGACTCTGTGTCAGCCTTTAATAATGACTCCCTTTATAACTGCAAAACAAGTGAATGAACCACTAGTCCCAGACAATGATCACGGGTTTGCTGTGATCCATTGCTAGACCGGTCTCCCTTTTATATATGAAAGCGTGGTGACGTCACTACGCGATTTTTATGCTGTCTGGCACTTTTCCACTCGGAGTAGCTTACGCAACCGTAATCTTTACCGGCAAACACACGCGGGGACAAGGAACGTGCTTCGTATTGTTCGCAGGCGCCCTTATCATCCATTTTGCGGTTTGCACTTCACACGAAGGCTTCGAATGACATCAACCCCTTTCGAAGCAGCTGCAAATATAATCTTTACCGGAACGCGCGGGAGGGTGTTCCCATAGGTCACACGCGCCTTATCATCCATCATGTGGTTTTGATGCTTGCTTTGTGGTTTTCTTTATTGAAACGGATACTGAGCTTAATGGTGTATGCCTGATTTCAAAGGAGATATGCTGCTGCACGGGTGCTACCATTAGCGCACACTGCGATTCTCAGGCGCTCAAAGTCTATCTGAAAATTACCGATTTAGCGACGAAAATGATCCCTTGAGAAGGGGAACAAGAGGGGCAAAAGACATACATGAATCTCCAAACACAGCTAGGTGACTGGTGCGCGACCGAAAAAATCCGCCTGGTCCTGGTATCGAATCCCGGACCTCTCTATTTCCAGTGGAGCGGTCGCGCACCAGTCAACTAGCTCTGTTCCGAGACGTGTGTTTTTCCTTTGTCCCTCTTGTTCCCCTTCTCCAGGGATCATTTTCGTCATTCTTGTCCAGCTCGCTTACACCTTTGCATTTAATTGTACTATAATGATTTAGTGGTTTTAGATGATGCTCAGCAAGTTTATAATTGGAACCATTCGTCTATCTCCACTAATTAAAAGTTAATTAGGCATTTTTATTTAATTAGCAAATTAATAGGTATCGCGCATTTTCTCACGTCCTCAAGCACGAGTAATGCGGTCCCTAAAAAGTTCTTTTCACCTCGAATGCACTAATTTTATTAATTTAGTCAATCTTCGCTGAAAGACTGAAAAAAGAAATATATATATATATACAGGGTGTTTCACGAAAAGCGGACAAAGTCGATATTGCGAAAACTACGCGTCGCAACAAAAGAAGGCTCGTGTCGTTTTGGTCCTGGGCCAGGGACCTATTTAGGAAAATTATTGAAGTCCGGGATAAGCAGATTGTTAATTATTTTTGCGTAATAAACTTTTTTACTACTGTGTCTAAGGGCATGGTTTCCATTAGAAAATTGCTCAGCATCATCAAAAAAGACTAAATCAACAAATTGAAGAACGATAAAAGGCACGCGCAGCATTTTACGGCTTTGTGAAAAACCGCATAAATTCGACGGATTTTTAAGTTTCGGTTTGCAATCGGAGCGCATCTCGGCCCCGACGGCACCGCGCCCCATGGAGAAATAGTGCAACCAACCACTGCTGCGCTGTCCTCGCGCAACGTAGCAGAGGCAGATTGCACTAGTTCTGCAATTTGTTGATTTAGTGTTTTTCGATGATGGTGAGCAATTTTGCAATTAGTTAATTACGCAAAAATAATTAACAATTTAATTATCCCGGGCGTTAATAAATTTCCTGAATAAGCCCCTGGCCCAGGACCCAAACGAAACAAGCCTTTTAGAGCGCAGCTCTTAGGCGCCCGTTTCCGGCTTGCGCGGTGTCGCCGCCGCTGTCGGCATAACCGCGCGGTGCATCATGGGTAACTTTCCCCGCTAAATTTAGCGGAAAAAGTTTCCCGCTAAATCTGGCAGAAACGTTTTCCCGCTAAATCTAGAGGAAAATTTCCCCGCTAAATCTAGAGGAAAATTTTCCCCGCTAAATCTAGCGGAAAATTTTCCCCGCTAGATCTAGCGGAAAATTTTCCCGCTAAATTTAGCGGAACATTTTCCCCGCTAAATCTAGCGCAAAATTTCTACGCTAAATCTAGCGGAAAAATTTCCCCACTTAATTTAGCGGAAAATTTTCCCCGCTAAATTTAGCGGAAAAATTTTCCCGCTAAATCTAGCGTAAACGTTTACCCGCTAAATTTAGCGAATAACTTTTTTTGCCGCCCCCCCCCCCCTCGAGGTCCCGTGACCCCCCGAGGTCACGTGCCCCCCCCCCCCCCCGTGCCTTCCCCTCCTCCTCAAGAGCTGCGCTCTTATTCGGCGTCACAGGGAGTTGTAAACGGCTTTCATTTTTTTTGTTGCGACGCGTAGTTTTCGCAATATCGAATTTGTCCACCTTTCGTGAAACAGGGCGTTTTTTTTTTTATTCTTGCAGATTTGTTTTAAAAAAAGCCATGATAGCTACACTTATGCGGTTTGTGCGAGTGAGTTATACGCCCAGGGGGACATTATGTCGCTGGCTGATCTTTGCCATAAGTCGGCTAATTAATTAAAATTCACTAATTCGCTTTCTAATTAATGAAAATAGACATATGGTTCCAATTAGAAACGTGCTGAGCGTTATCGAAAACCACTAAATAAGACATTTTCAAAAAGACTTTCAGAGCGTGAGAAGCTAGTTACCACTCGTGGGGCAGGTACAAGGCTAGCGGTTTCGGTTCTTATCTAGCCCCAGCCTTGGGGCTAGATAAGATAAGTTACCACTCGTGGGGCAGGTACAAGGCTAGCGGTTTCGATTCTTATCTAGCCCCAGCCTTGGGGCTAGATAAGATAAGTTACCACGAGTGGGGCAGGTACAAGGCTAGCGGTTTCGGTTCTTATCTAGCCCCAGCCTTGGGGCTAGATAAGATAAGTTACCATTCGTGGGGCAGGTACAAGGCTAGCGGTTTCGGTTCTTATCTAGCCCCAGCCTTGGGGCTAGATAAGATAAGTTACCACTCGTGGGGCAGGTACAAGGCTAGCGGTTTCGGTTCTTATCTAGCCCCAGCCTTGGGGCTAGATAAGTTACCACGAGTGGTAACTTCAGCGCACTACTGCGCTTCTCACGCGCTCAAAGTCTTTCTAAAAATTACTGATTTACGGGTTTTGGACGACGCTCAGCAAGTTTCTAATTGGAACCATATGTCTACTTTCACTAATTAAAAAGTGAATTAGTGAATTTTAATTAATTAGCCGACTGATCGCAAAGATTAGCCACCCACATAATGTCCCCCTGGCCGTATAACTCACTCGAATAAACCGCATAAGTGCAGCTTTCACGGCTTTTTTTAAACCAAATCTGCAAGAATAAAAAAAAAAAAGACACCCGTTATAATTATATATATATATTATGATTATATCCCTGGAGTAAGAAGGGTATAAACGGAAAGCGAAATGTAGGACAAAGAGGACAAATCTTGTCGGTTTCCTTCATTCCCTGTAACTTACCAGTACGCTCCAATTCATAAAGTTCGCCGGGAGAGAAACATTGAAAGTGCAGTATCGCGAGAACAAAACTGGTGCTTCGCGGGAGCCTCGTCCGCGAGGAGTAGACAGATCATAAAATTTTGGGTCTTAAATGTAATAGAAGTCTTCGAGAACGTCGACGAAAAATATTCCTGCGATTTTCAGAGCAGTTCCTAAGCAGCTTATTAAAGAAATGTTTAGAAAGTACAAGACGGTGTGAAATGCTATCGGATTTGAGCGACCATCTCTGGGACGAATTGGGCAATATTTTGATAGAACACTCGGACAGCAGACCCGAAAGGGCGTTGGGGAGTCCGGCGACGTAACTCCGGCGTCCGTATAGGCATCCCTCGCGCTGTCTCATCTCGGGCGAAACGAGACCCGCATCCCAGTCGCATCCCGCTCGTAGAGTGAATGACAGCCGCGACAGCACCGATGGAATTATCAAACAGCGCGCCGGACACCTTCGCAAGTTCGATGAGAGGACGTATGGAGAAACCCGCTTTACTCACGCCTTTCTACACCCACGGTCGATGAACGGAGAGAGAGGTTTTTGAACGGCACCGACTCGCCATAGAAATTCGCTCACATGTTCGGGAAACACCCGAAGATGGAGCGCCTGGGCAGTGTTGGCGGTAACACGTTGCAAGGACATTTGGAACGTAGTGGCGTATTCGTTACATTTTTAAAACAGTAACGAATGAGTTACTTATTTCGAGTACCGGGTTACCTAGTTAGGTTACTCTTGTTCGCGAGAAATTAGACTGAAACGTTTCTTCGTGCTTTTATGCGCCAAGATATTCATTCGTGCACTCATCCTGATACATTAAAACTCAGAACCGAAAAATGATACGGTTCTGAATGTAAGAGTGCAAATAACGTTTCTCGAAATATGGCGCTTATGCACACCTCTCACGTTAAAACGGTAAAACTTTAAATTCGTAATAAAAAAGTGCGTTTTATCAGTAACCGGAACGCGTTCCTCTTATTTTGAGGCAACGTAAGTCGGTAACGCGTTCCCTTCATTTGGAATTGCCGAGTAACGTATTTCGTTACTTTTGGTAACGCCTACAACACTGCAACTGAGGCAGGCAGAGATGGTAAAATTACTTTCAAAAGGTATATAAATTAAATTTCTAATTACCTTTCTGAAGACTGAAAAAATGTAATTAAATTGCATTACAAATTACCGGAGACTAAAAGTCACGACATTACGTTACAATTACGTTCTAAAAGTAATGAAATGACCTTGACATTACTTTTCAATACCTTAGTGCAGAAACCCGTGCTCATTTTATGTACAGTATATGTACCAAAACTCAGATCTTACTGCCTACACCGCAAGAGCCTTATGTGCCTCTAAGTGAACCCTACCGAGCAGTCGTTTTGCAAGCGCACACGACATAACTCTTAAGCATGGTGAATAACTTCTTTAGATATAACTCGAAGACAGTCATCTCGCCGGTTTCGCTGTTCATTAAACGGTGAAAATTCTTAGTTGAGTGATATATTAGACAGTTGTAGAATAGGGGGCCCCAACGTTTGGGTTCCCCTAAGCGAATGGGGGACCCAATTACGAAACAAGGTTGGCGTCGACGGCTTAGAGAAGAGGGGTTTGGCAACGCAGCGCGGCGCGCTTACGTTTTCCGCTTGCAGCGCCAAAACGGCTAACGAGCGTAATATTCAAAAGAAAAATGTAAAAAAAAAAATGTAAAACACATGTGCTCAGCACGCACTTTTGGTTTACAAATAATAGTTAAGGTAAATCGAAATCGAGCTGGCTAAAACAAAAGACAATGTTAGATCAGTATAAATGTTGTTTTCCTGTATTCAGCGAAAACAATCCAATCTGTAGCGTTCTAGTTTGGCGCTCGTTCTCGAAGTTTCTGGGCGGTCGTGTGTGCTTTGAGCGTCTGTCAGCGAAGATTTAGGCCTTGAACTATGCCGAAACTGGGACGAACGCGAGTGAGCATACTCTGCGAGCAGCTGCTTTATTTAGATCTGAGCTGGAGCGACTTTGAAGCCTCGAAATACTTGTTTCCAAGCTGCAGGTGTCGTGCCACGAACGAAATCCACTCGGAGCCACAGAGTAGCGATACGTTGCCATGTCAACGGTCTCTTTCGGCTTCGGAACGGCCAGAATCGGGGACGATCTTTCAAATGGCCTTGTGACTTGAGCGAGAGAAAGTGGGAGCCGGTTTCATTGGCAATGCAATAGATACGGGAGGGAGGGGAAAGGGCGCCGCCATGTTTTCCGACGCAGCCCGGCCCCAAGGAATTAGCCCCGTGCGCGACCGAAAGCGTCGCTGTGGTCGGCCTTCCACGATTGGCCGAACGCTGACTATGACGTCGGTAAGGGGATTTATCATCGACGGAAATAAGAGGAATGAAAGAACTTTCATTTTGACGGTGTTGGCAGTGTTCCTTTGAGAGCGCAATGATTTCAAGCTTCCACCATGCTAATAACAAACACCATCGAACTTGTTGTTTGCAAGGTAATGACGTCACAAGGCGGAACCACACGAGGGCGCCACCAAAACATCTCGCCGCTAATAGACCGATCTCACCAGCCAGTTTGACTACGCCACCGCTGCCGCAATGCATCGAGGGAACTTTAGTCTTTCTGCACGTGCGACAACTTCGTTGGAGCTCTGCGCGTGTGGAGCACGAGACAGCACGAGCCCTCTCGTGCACTGCCGTTTCCCTCCTGTGAACTAAAGTTATGGCGGCGTCACGCATGCGCCGATCGCTTGGTGAGATCGGTCTATTGGGGGCCCCACGCTATTTCTCCAATTTCGCGTTGGGGGCGAGCCCAAAACCCCAAACTGAGTTTGGGTTCTGCGCATGCGCAGTGGTGAGCCCCTATTTCTTTGGGTTCCCCCAACTCTGGGGACCCTTCTTCTAAAACTCTCTATTTTCGACTTGCTGATTTACAAGTTCCAGTCCGTGTGAATATGTTAAAGGGATGGTGAACCGAACATTTCAGTGTCTATAATAAGTGGCGCACTATCTTTCCATGTGTCAGCAGCCGCCGGTGTACGCGAGCACACGCAACGAAGGTGACGTCATCATATCCCCCATTCGAGCTTATTAAGCGTGAATCGTTGCGTGTGCTCGCGCACACCAGGGGCTGCTGACTCATGAACAGATAGTGCGCCGCTTATTATTAGCCCCGAGAGCGAACACAAGCGTCGCTGTGGTCGGCCTTCCACGATTGGCCGAACGCTGACTATGACGTAAGAAAGGGGATTATCATCGACGGAAATAAGAGGAATGAAAGAACTTTAATTTTGACGGTGTTGACAGTGTTCCTTTAAGAGCGCAATGATTTCAAGCTTCCACCATGCTATTTACAAACACCATCGAACTTGTTGTTTGCAAGGTAATGACGTAACAAGGGGGAACCATAAGAGGGCGCCACCACAACTTCTCGCCGCTAATAGACACTAACCAGCTCGGAGCACGCCGAGCGAAAGCTCGCGCTGCAGAACCCAGGGATCCTGGGCTCAATCCCCACCCCTGCCCGTTCCGATCTGGATGAACATCGTACCGGCGTGCGGTCGTGTACCACTACTGCGTGGTGCACGTTAAAGACACCATGCTAGCGGATGTACGGCACTGGTTAAATCGCTCATCTACAGCTGAGACACCAGACGCCCACTGAGGCAGACTACCATCCGGCTGTATAAACATACACACAGCAATTGGCTTTTTTGCATTCCTTTACGTGGGGCCATGGGAGCACGTTCTTACAAGGAGCAGTCATGTGAAACGCGGTCCCGCTTCGGATGCAATCTAATCCTATTCTCCCAAGAGCACTTGCCGTATTCACTATCAGTCCTCTCAAAGGTTACAATACAATACAATACAAACTTTATTCTCACCACAGATACATGTGGTGAATGGAAGGCCGGAGAAAAAGCTGCAGAAATGCAGCTTGACAAGCTCCAGACCCCCCCCCCCCCCCCCCCTCAGCAGCTATGACGGAGCACAAAAACAAATAATATGCGTTCAGAAATAAACAATGCAAATATAGTGCGCACATAAGGGATACATTCTTAAGTATTAAAATACAAATTGAGTATACTGCTGTTTGACATTTTCACTGCATCTATATTTTGATCACAATATTCATTCCACAAAAAAGGTAAAGCATAACGTATTGTTTGTTTTCTATAATTTGTCCTGCCTTTCGGAATTTTCCAAGGTTGGTGATGTCTAGACGGGTAATAATTCTCTGTTTCTTTTAATTCAGATAGTTGAAGAATTGTACTGGAACGGCCTTATGTCGCATTTCTGTAAGCTATTGTTAAACGGTAGCTATAAATTTGCTGTATGTTAAGGATCTTATATAGTTGAAACAATGATTCGGTGTGATGAATGTAAGAAACATCTGCTATTATTCGTATCGCCTTTTTTTGTAATAAATGTACCATATTTAAATTTGAATCAGACGTATTTCCCCAGACGAGATTGCAATAACACAAATGTGAATAAAATAATGAGTTATATAAAACCTTTTTTACGCTTTTCGGTAGAACATGTTGTTCATAATTCCTACAGATTTACCCAGTTTAGAGCAGAGCTTTCTTACGTGGTTAGTCGAGAGCATATCATCACAAAAAATAACTCCGAGTGTTTTAACACTATCTGATCCCTATCCAGGTTGATCCCTATAAAGAAAAAAAAATGGTAGCTACCATTTTCTTTCTTTTTTTAGAATAAGGCTCGTTTGTCATATAGAATATAGATTTTTAACTGGAATTCGATACGCATCTTCGAGAGACGACAATAAAAGGACGCGGCATATAGGCAAACAATAACCCGTTTGCGGTTTTGCCCTTTTAGCGTTTGCCAAAATGAAAAAAAAAGGTAACAAAAACGTCCATCGCGTTCACGCGAGCTTCAACAATCCCGTCTTCCTTCATAAAAAATAAAACATTCGAGTTTTCGTTGACTTACGGGCGGTACCGCTCCGTAGAGTGCCTTTGCACAAGGTAGGATAGGGTGTCCTCGAATTGTGTATGAAACGAGATCCACCCCTCCTCCGTCACTGGTGGCATTAATATTAATGACACTATTCTACGTGACAAAAGACGCCCAACATGACAGGCGAGCCCACTCCTATTCATATCACCAATGTCGCCAGAAAAACGCGGAGCACAAAGCAAAAAACCAAAAAAAAAAAAGCAAATCGGTTTTGCATACGTGATTCTCCCTTTTCTATCGTTTGCTTCCCGCCTTTGATGGGAAGAATACTTGGATTTTCCTTGTTTTTCTTTGAAAGGACACGCTTCCCTCGTTGATCCAAGCTGTGAACTCACTTCTTTGTGTGCGCACCCTGATGCAGCTTTCTAAGGACCCTGGAACAGGATGAGCGACTTTTCCTCGTGCTTTGGCTGCGCGTACATGCTCCAGACTCACGAGATGGCACTGTGTTGCGAGAGACCCTAAAGCCAGAGACCCTAGAGTCCCTGTATAGGCTCCCAGCGGAAGCCAGAGTTGCGCGTTCATCCCCGTAGCCCCGTCTTTCCCGCACGGCATGTTGATTCTGTTCCTCACGTGACTGAATTTGGCGAATAGCGGCGCGGCGCTGAAAAGCAGGGGAACGTACGCCGGCGTCTACTTTCCTGCACGGCATTTGATGCTGCTCCTCACGGGATCGGATCTCGGCGAATAGCGGCGCGACGGCACATAAAAAACAGACGCGCAACTCTGGCTCCAGAAGGGAGCTAAAGGCCCACACACGCGGAAAGACACACGCTGGCCATGCTTGAACACGACATTACCGAGCTTCAGGCGTTCTTAGACGACATCTGGAGGCACGGATACCGGCGGGGCAGGATTTCAAACGGGCCGTCTCACGACGCCACCTTGAGCTGGGGGAGGCGATAATTTTCCCCATGATCGGGGTATCCCCGAACACTTTGTCAAGGAGGACGCCGGCGGAGAGCGATTTGTTGCTGCTTCAAATGCTGCGCCCGCCATCGGCAAAGGCAACAGACGCGGCCGACTTTGCTTTAAGGCCGGTTCAGACACTTGCGTTTGAGTGCGTTTGACTGCGTTGCGTCCAGAACCGAAAGCGAGTCACCGGCACATCTGTGCTTCGCATGAAGCGTGGAATCCAATTCAAGGAATCATCTTGGCACGCGACATAAGCAGCAGGAACGTCCTGGTTTCTCGCTGCCGCAACGCAGTCAAACGCAGTCAAACGCAACTGTCTGAACCAGGCTTTAGGCGGCACATCCGAGTCCGGATTAATCATAGTGCCGCTACAAAAGCGCCACGAAAACCCACAATTTCTCATAAATACATAGAAATACAGATCTCTGCCAATTTTTTCTTCTAAATATTATTTTGTAACGTTAACACATAGAAAAAAACAACTGCCGTGAACCGCTTTGAACTGGTTACCGTTATATATTTTTTCCGGTTGAGATCTAAGATGGCGGCGAAGATTTCGGTTCGGTTCAGTTCCGGCTAAAAGTAAATGTTCGCTTCGGGTTTTCGGTTCGGCTCGGTTCCGGTTCGGACACTCTGCTTTCCGTAGCGAGCCCCTGGTAAGCGCGTGTCCGTGCTCGACGGCACCGACACCGCTAGCAACGCTCTTGCGTACCATCTACGAAAAGTCCATTATAAATGAAATGATAAGGAAAGCAGAAAAAGAAGGTACAGGAGTAAAGTGGGAAGGCGGCTCTTCCTTTCCTCGTAGATTCCATGGACAAAAAGAAAAACAATAAATGCGAAACATCATTTCTCGGGGATCCTCTGCGACTACTGGCGACATCTATGGGAGCGAACATGAAGCAGCGGAAGAGTAACTCGGGATAGCTGAGAGCGGCCGTTAGATGGAGCAGGCAGGTCAGCGGTAGCCGGTCAGCGCCAAATGACGCCGACCTTTAAATCTTCCTAATTGCGAGTTCGTTTCACGGCACTCGTGCTCCCGCGTGCCCCCGCGTGCCCACTCGCAGCGTGGAGCGGGTTCGTTTCAGCCGGCACTCCACGAGTCGTTGCACTCTCCGAGTTCGTTTCAGCGCTGGCACCCCACGCGTGCATGCACTCGCTGCACCGAGAAAATCGGGAGTGCGCCAAAATGCAATCCCGTCATGCCTCGCTCCGGCGAGGAGCAGGAGCAGACGACGAGAGTTCGTCTGCTACGATGTGTCGCGGAACCGAAAGGGGAAAAAAGTAGATTTTATGATAGAAATCGCGTCCCGCGGGCAGCGGAATCAAATCCGAGCTTGAATTGTGAGCGTCTGCTATTTTATGAAGGAAGCAATTGAAAAACCGTGCTTTATTTGGAGGTTTTAAGTCGCTCCGTTGCCGTGCAGACGCTGAAATATACCAGTGTGTAAAAAAATTCTCAGAACAAACGCATCAGCGGCCCCCGAGATATGTTTATCACCATCCGTGTGCGGGTGAAAAAATTAACATTTGTCGACAAAACTCCCCCAGCAGAAACCTGTGACTGCCCAATAAGCATCAGAGAAAGCTAAACAGAGTGACTTTACCCAAGGCTTGGGCAACAACATCATGTTTACCTACAACAGCTAACTTGCCCCGTCGTATTTTGTTCGAGAAAACTATCGTTCTCGACGCCCTCACCAAAGCTAATATCTGATCCACCTGTAATGACGATCGAAATCGAAAGTCCCACGAAGCGTTTTGCTGGATATTCCAACAGATTAGTTTTAAGCCGTACCCTTTCGGTGGTTCACGCATAATACCATGCTCAAACGGATCAAGCTTCTGCTCGGACAGCATCATCAGTTTTCTTCAGTGTAAGCGAGTGCAAAGAGATCGCAACCAGCTTCTTTGTAGACAGCTGGTTGCGGAAATTTACGCCGTCTGTAACTATCCCTACGACAGCCGAGTTGCTTGAAGTCATCGCAAATATAAACTACAGGTTGCAGCGACCAACGTTTGTAGATAAACGTTGGTAGCGACTGCACTCTCGCATTCCTACCTATCACTCCGAACCGAAAGGCGCTAGTTTCGGTTTGAGGTTGGTACCTTTTCTACAACATAGATGGCGGCAGCATCCGTCTTCGGCCAGAGAGAGTTTGGCCTTCTAAGGAGATTTTGACAGCCTGACAACCACAGCAGCGTAGTCTGACAACCGGGGGATGACTACTTCCGTCCGCCATATTGTGGCTCTGACTCATAGGAACTCTACGCGATTTCTCAGGAATGAACAAGACAAAGAAGTAACGCCATATTGTGTTACCGCGAAATCCGCTTGTTCTAGCGGCCAACAAGCTCCGCCCATTGGCCAAACTCTCTTCGGCCAGAGCCGTTACTGGCTCTGTCTTCGGCACTCGGTGCATTGGGCGTGTTCGTTTGAGTCCAGTTCTCCGTGCAACACGCTGCGAGTGCGATGCATTCTGGGAGAGAACTCGAACGGTGCCAGTGCGTGTGAAACGAACTCGCTATAACAAAAGAGAAACAAGAGTTCCGAGTCGTAGCAAGCGATCGGCAACTGTCAGCTAAATAACATTTTTCAAGTCGCCAGCCGTCTAGGCTTTTCTAATAGTGGGCGCGTGAAGTCCGTACTCGTTTACTTCTACTCCGAGCGCAGCAACTAAACGGCGCTTGGGGTACAGGAGCGCGACACACTGAGGCTGGGTTCCAAACAACGTTACTAAAACCACTCAGTTGGGAAACTGCCATAGAGCCTGCTTTGAAAAAGTGGCTCCGATCCGTACTCGAGAACCGAGCTAATGACGACCGCAACGCCGCCATTTCTCCCGCAGCGTCTACTCCGGGAACTGCACGGCTGCACGTAGAGTCCATAGAGTTATTATAATGTACGCTAGAGGTTCAACTGGCGCTAGTGTGCTGTTGCAAATTGAAGCAGACAGCAAGCAGTCGGAAATTGACTTCCGGTAATGCATTTCTATGGAAAAAAGCGAGTGCATTTCCTCTCTGCGCTCGGTTATAAGAGCAAATATCACGAATAATTCGTATGTACTAGGCACTTTGGAACATTTCCCAGTCACGCAGACGAAATAATTGGTCAGTTACGGCGTTTTTATTTTAAAATCTTGACATGAAAAACGGTGCTAAAACCGCTTCGTACATGCATTTATGTGCACTGTCGGACACTGTTAGCGCGAACACGGCGTCGAAGCTTTCCAGCATGGGTGATATACGTGCCAAACGAACGAAGGACATGTGGAAAACCAAGAGAGACGACAGGAACTACGAAGTAACACTGGATAAGTAACTCCTTGTGCTTGCAGACGATCAAAATAAATTGAAAGTCACGTAATATAGTCCGATTTGCAATAAATAAGTACAGCTTTATTCTTTCTGCTCATGAATATGTGCGAAGATGCTTAATTGTTCTGGGTTCAAATCATCACCCGCACGCTCCAAATCTTTGCAAATAGGGAGAAGCCAGGGAACAGGTGCCCGATAAAAACTGCCCGACAAAGGAAATAATAAGAAAACACACCTTTAGTAGTTCACGTACTTTATCCTTTACGTTTCGAACGTTTTTTTAACCACTCGTAAAGATGCACGACGGGGTCATTTTCATATAGTGTCAGAACGGGCATATTAGCAATATATAAGCACCAGCGGAATGCTGGTGAACTTTGAACACACTCTACATCCCTTTCGATCGTTATTTTGCTTAGAATCGTCGCTTGTTTCTATTCCTGCCATGGAACAGAGGATTGGGCCTGAAATATAGCGAAGTTTAACATCGTTCAGTGGTAAAGAGAAAATGCTGTAACTTAAGAAATTACACTTCCACAATATTAATAAAGGTACATACTATCCGGTACAACCGAAATAACAAAGGTTATTCATGTTATTTTCCGGCGAAGAGACAAAATTCACGCGCTTTTTCCCATAGGAATACACAGGAAGACTGGAAAAGTAGACTGCATGCTGTCTGCTTCAATTTGCAACCGGAAGTCCCGTAGACACTAGCGCCAGCTGAGCCTCTAGCGTGTATTGTAATAACTCTATGGTAGAGTCGGGCAAGGGCCGGTGGCGCCATCTCGCAGGGCCATCACGCAGTAGCTATGTAAAGCAACTTTCATACTTCAACTCATCGCTAAAGGGTGGCGCAGTTATCGTATTTAGCTCGGTCTCGGTGGACGCCAGCGGCCCAGCTTTTGAGGGTGAGTTTCCAAACTGAGTGTTTTAGTAACGTTCGTTCCAAATCTACTCGAATGGATCCGAGTTACCCGAGTTACCCTGGCGGATTTTGTCACGTGACAATAAAAATAGAGGAACGCTGGACGCGGGTAGGTTTTCAAACGCTAAGGTTCAGAAACTTTACCCTAGAGTGAGATCGTGCAAATATTGGAACAGGGCCCGAAACTATCGATGAGCCCCACGAGCTCCTTCCGACCGCACGGTTATGACGAACCCGGCTTCTCCTGGATACGGGTGGCAGAAGCCCAAATTATTTCGAAGATAAATTAATTAGGCACGTGTGGAGCGGCAAAGTCTGAAGCAAAAGAGACGGCGTCGTTATGAAGTTTCTACGAACGTTTTAATATTCCTGAAAGGTTTCAAGACTCGCTTTGTGCACATATGTGGAAAGTTACCTCGGCCGATCTGTTTATTGACCATGCATACTGTTCCGATTTAAATTAACGACAACATTCTTGAACCTGCTCGTCGATGCAGGAAACACTCCGATTTGCCAGATTCCGTGGTTCCGTCTCGCAGCTCGAGACGGAAGCTAGGCCGACACCGGCACACCGTCGTTCGATAGCAGGTACGTCAATTCGTTTTTAGGCGGTAGGCATGAACAAACCATTTCCGCAACACTAAACTGATATGCTTCGGCTTTCCAATCAAAGTATCTTGATTCGCTGGGCTAAGCAGCCAGCGTTCCGACTGTCATCTCATCTCAAGTTTTCTGTCGCTGAGCTCTCGGCACGTACCGTACGATAGATGAATTCGTTTTTAGGCGAGATGCATGACCAAACCTTTCCCGCAACGCTAACTGATGTTTCGGCTTTCCAAGCATTATTCGCTGCGGCTGGGCTAAGCATTCTAATCAGGGCAGCGGTCTGTCTTTTCATCACAACTTTCCTGTCGCCGAGCTATCGGCACGCTCGTTCGATAGATCAATCCGTTTTCAGGCAAGACGCACGAACAAACCTTTTCTTCGATGCTCACTAATGTTTCGGCTTTCATATCGAAGTATTTTCATTCGCTGGGCTAAGCATTAGAAAAGGGGCAGAGCGGTCTGAATGTCTCCTGATCTCGACAACGTTTTTCTCGCTGTGCTATCGGCACGCTACAGTTTGATAGATGAATTTCTTTTTCAGGCGAGATGCACGAACAAACCTTTTTCGGAACGCTAATTTCTGTCTTGGCTTTCAAATCAAATCGTTTTTACCTGCTGGATTAAGGAGTAATGAACTAAAAAGGGGCAGCGGTCCGGCTACGCCTTTCGTCTCGACGTTCACAACAGCGGCGCAGCCATCTTGTTTGTTTACGTGACGTCACGGAGCACGAAGAAGTCACTCGCGCTCCAAGGAATTCTGGGTGCACGAAGAGCGCGCTCGAGTGTCAGCCTCCGGCGGCACTCCTGTCCGTTCAGTGGAAGGAGCAGCAAACTCTCGCGCTCCAGAGCACACACTTAAGGGGGATTCACCGCTATTTATTTGTACCCTTTTCCTCATAGATGGCGCAGAATTGTTCCGGAACAAACGAGCTGCATGTTCGCAGCTGCGCATGCAGGTCGGGCGCTCGAGGTGGGCTCGGGCCACGGGCTGTTCGTCGCCGATTTCGAGCTAGATCTTCTTCGCTCTGCGTCCGCCGCTGCAGGAAGCAGCCGACAGGTGGCGCGAGATACGAGCCATGACATACGTAGATTACGGTGGCTTACAAAACGTAGAATAAGCTCTGATTTCCGAATGAATTCGAAGTTCCATCCACGTTCGAAATTTTTGAAAGCACAAGGTACGGCGTTGCGGCCATTTGGACCACCACATTTAACACGCAAACGTTGGTTTGCAAAAACAAAACAAAAAACAAACAATTAGAGCTTAATTTAAAGCTAGAAAACAAAAACAAAAAATAAAGTGGCAGTTTTGCACTTCCTATGCCCTATATCGGCCTGCTGTTCGTCCGAATACTGGTTTGCAAACCCGCTCCCAGGATGTGTGGCCGATCTATCCAGGGAAAAGTGACGCCAATCATTTTTGTGGAAATGATCGAGACACGTGCCGCGCGCCACTTCTGGGAAGAACTAGAGCCACTAAATGAGCTGCGGTTAGAGTATCGGCACTCTGTTCCCCAACATTGTTGTGGGCGCCGACATTTTGGTGCTTGTGCAGAGTAGACGCAACTGCCGATCGTCATGATTCAAAAGTGCGACTTCCTCAGCATTAGATTCGGTGTTAGGAAGCTCATATAATATTTCTTTGCTCTGTCGCGAACTGTTTAAACATTTGTGGAGGACAGAAAAGCGTTTCTTGTAATTTCAGATAAATCTTCAGATAACTAGCAACCATGATTTTAAGCCACAATATGAACAAGTGTCCGTTACTCTGAAGCGTAGCTAATTTAGTGGCACTATATATAGAAGAACATGGCGTCTGAAATCTAGCTCAGTGCTGCGCTGCTCCGCAATGATCTTCCATAGTGCCACTAAATAAGCTACGCTTCAGGGTAACGACACTTGTCCATACTGTGGCTTAAAATCATGGCTGCCAGTTACCTGAAAATTTATCTGAAATCACAGGAAACGCTTTTACGTCCTCAACAAATTTTAAACGCTTCGCGACAGAGCAAAGCAATATTACACGAGCTCCCTAACACCGTATCAAATGCCGAGGAAGTCGCACTTTTGAATCCTGACAATCGGCAGTTGCGTTTGCTCTGTGCCAGCACCAAGATGGCGGCGCCCACAGCAATATTGGGGAACAGAGTGCCGACCCTAAGCATAGCTAATTTAGTGGCGAGGTCCACACTTCTGCGCGGCAAGGTCCACACTTCTGCACGTCCAGAGGTGTGGACCTCGCCGAAGAAGTCCACACTTCTGCGCGTCGAGTCAAAAGCAACAAGAAGCAACCGTTTCCCACCCGTGAACTGTACCAAGGAGTTCTCTGTCCAAGCAAGTGGCGCGGCTATACTACTCGTCCACAATCGAGCGCAAAGTGCACAGCAGCTGACAACATTGTCAACGGGTATGGCAAGAAAGGACACTTTCCGTCTGTCTGCCTCTCGGCGAAAAAGAACCACTCAAATACACAAAGCCATGTTTCACTCGAGTTACCCTCGTAAATTCCGTAAGGTGAAGGCGCTCCCGGCAAGTGCAGACTAAATTCATTTGATAAAATTCACGCTTACAAGAACCGCTAACCATTGTTGTGGAAACGCGCAAGACACGTGTGAGGAGCGGGTGCTCCGCTGCCATTCGCTTCCAAGGGTCGCTTATTTCAGTACTGCGTCAACAACTGCTTCCAAGGGCCGCTCGAGACACGGGCCTCGTGCACTGGCGCATTTGACGCCACTTGCAAGACAAACGCAAACATTCGAGAGGCTTTAGTCCAGACAGATAAAGAGGGATCGGTGGTCAAGTGCAATAACGAAAGAAAAAAAATCGGTGGCCGAGTGGGCACACCAGCTCGGAGCACGTGGAGCGAAAGCTCGCGCTGTATAACCCAGGCACGGCCTCTTGATCCCCCTTGTTGGTGCGGCCTGCCGATTTTTTCCGAAAACAAAAGAGCGCGCGTGAGAGGAGAACTTCTCCCATCTGCCGTGGAGGCGCTGCACATCGGCGAGTGGTCTCGTGAGCTGAAAGCTATACTCCGTTTCACCTTATGTTGTACCGCAGACAAGGCTAGAAGCGCGAGCTCATAGCGTTGGGAGCAACTCTTAACGCACGAGAGCTTGCGCCGCCGAGATGTGCCTTATAGAGCAAGGAGCTCGCGCTTGTAGCCTTTCTTGCGGTACATCATAAGGTGAAAAAGAGTATAGAAAAGGCGCCCAACGCGCTCTTGCTTCGCGACCCAGAGAAAATATCTGCCCGTCATTGGCTTCGCCGATACCGAGGCGCTGTCGTGGTTGCAAAAGGCCGCAAAAATCGCTTGTCCCCCACCTTTGCACCACTTTGCGCGGAGAAAATATCGCAGTTTTACCCTGTGCTCGCATGCGTGGTTTGTGTTTTCGATCGTTTTTTTGCTCGTTTCTATAGGGAGTATTCAATGGCGGCCATAGTTGTGTGCGTGACTGCTGAGCGCGTGCGAAGGGCGAGCTTCCACAGTTCTTTTGCAACCTGCATTGCACACCATCGAGATTCGCCATCTTAGCAGCCTATTGATGTGAGCTCGTTCTGAGCATGCGCTCTAAACAGCACCCACAAATATGGCGTCCAGTGAATACTCCCTATAGTTTGATGGCGATAACCACTGATGGATGAGAAAGAAGAGACGTAGACAGCCGCCTTTTGTCTGTCTCTGCACAGTTTTAAAGTGTGCAGATGGGTTACGGAGCACGCGATGCCTAAAAACTGTTGCGTGCAGCGTTGTAAGTCAAATGCTGCGAGAGATCCGGAACTCTGCTATCACGAGCTTCCGTCTAGAGAGAAATTTTGGGATGCCTGGTTGAAGAACATTTCGCGAGAAGGCAGCGAGAAGGGCAGCCAGTGGCAACCAAGCTCCAGGAGCGTCGTGCGCTCCCTTCATTTTAAAGGCCGACGTACACTTCGCGCTTTCCACTTTTGCCCGTCACCTCCTTTCCTATCCTCTTCACATTCTACCTTGCCCCAACCTGGCTCCCCCTCGCAGCTTAGGAGAGGGGAGCGCTATGTGGATTATCTTCCCTGCAGAAAGCCGAGGTTGTACATATAGGCATTTAAGGCGGAGGACTACAAGGTAGGGATGAAGCGGAAGGTACTGCGACCGACAGCGGTGCCGACTCAATTCCCATTGTATTCGTTGTACATGCAGCCAGCAGGTTCAAAGAAACGTAGAAAGCTTGTTCGTGTGCCACCTAACGCGTCCACGTCGCACGCGAGCGGTAGAAGCCGACAACGCAAAATGCAGTCGCCTGCAGAAAGAAGACGAGCTGTTGATGAGTGCGTGGCTATTGAACCTTGCCTGCAAAAAGAGTTTGAAGTGGAAGAATGTCAGACGTCATTCAATTTGACAGCTATAGGCTTTATGGAAGATGCCAAGAAAAACGCGCACCACCTTCAAATGCAAGCCAAACGACTGAACGAGCGAATTAAACAATTGCGACAAACCTGCGACGAATTTCAAGACAGATTTAAGCAAGGAAGGCTAATGTGTAGAACCCGCTCAACTTTGCAGGTGACGTGTCCTGAATGCAAGCTGTAACTTAAGGGAAATGAATCTCGTGACGGAGAAAATCAGTTCGTGTTTAGCCTTGACCAAAGAGGACTCAGCTATCCACGACCTGAAGCTGTCTGGCCGTGCAAGCTCGTCTGCACCTTTGTCGAGAGGGCTCTACAGTTGGCAGAGATTCGTCGTTCTGGACGGATTGGCAAGGTTCTCTCGAGCGCTGAGATTCCACACCTTATGTACTGCCCGCTGATGTGGTGTACTAACTGCAGAGACCGGTACCACAGCTAAGAACTCTGCGAGCTTTTTCTCGGGAAGCTCGTCAGACCTCTTCTGGCTAACTCGGCTGGTGACCTAAACAGCTCTCTAGAGAATATATTGAGACTTTCGCGGGTCGAGTCAAAAGCAACAAGAAGCAACCGTTTCCCACCCGTGAACTGTACCAAGGAGTTCTCTGTCCAAGCAAGTGGCGCGGCTATACTACTCGTCCACAATCGAGCGCAAAGTGCACAGCAGCTGACAACATTGTCAACGGGTATGGCAAGAAAGGACACTTTCCGTCTGTCTGCCTCTCGGCGAAAAAGAACCACTCAAATACACAAAGCCATGTTTCACTCGAGTTACCCTCGTAAATTCCGTAAGGTGAAGGCGCTCCCGGCAAGTGCAGACTAAATTCATTTGATAAAATTCACGCTTACAAGAACCGCTAACCATTGTTGTGGAAACGCGCAAGACACGTGTGAGGAGCGGGTGCTCCGCTGCCATTCGCTTCCAAGGGTCGCTTATTTCAGTACTGCGTCGACAACTGCTTCCAAGGGCCGCTCGAGACACGGGCCTCGTGCACTGGCGCATTTGACGCCACTTGCATGACAAACGCAAACATTCGAGAGGCTTTAGTCCAGACAGATAAAGAGGGATCGAAAAAGATCGGTGGCCGAGTGGGCACACCAGCTCGGAGCACGTGGAGCGAAAGCTCGCGCTGTATAACCCAGGGATCCTGGGTTCAATCCTCACCCCTGCCAGTTTCGATCTGGATGAGCATCGTACCGGCGTGCGGCCGTGTATCACTATTGCGTGATGCACGTTAAAGACCCCAGGCTACCGATTGCACTTCACTGGCTAAATTGCTCACCTACAGCTGGGAGACAAGTCGCCCGTTGAGGCAGTGTTCTAGGCTGTATGAACGTACACCCCCCCCCCCCCCCATTTGTTTCCAGACAGATAAGGTAGCACCGCTTCATTCCACCGTGACAGACATAGTAAGATCACTGTTGAAGGAGGTGTTCCTAACGGACAATAGCATGTTGAACTTCCGAGGTTATTTACGAAGACACTAAAGGTATTTAGAGATGCATTTGATTTTGCCTAAAAATTAGAAAGGTGAAGAGAAAAAAAAAAGAAACGTACGCGTCACCTTATGTAGAAACGTATTTTCTACCTCTTGAAGGCCCGTTTGGTTTTCTTAGTAATCCGCAAAACGGGAAGTGTTATATTTAAAAACAAAATTGTTTCGAGCGCCAAAACGCTAACGTCAAAATTCCATTTGCATCTCAGAGTAAGCACCTCTTTGTCGGTTAAGAAAATATAGTGTAATTGTTCAAAATAATAGAAATCATGATTCTTTTTTTTTGTTTTTCATATCCACTAGCCACCAAACAAGGTCTACAGAGAATGGAAATATCTGAAATAATGTTTCATATAATAAGTGTTATTCGGAATAAGCATTTTAGCCTTTTTTGCAACTCATTAAACTATTTTTTTTTATTTCCAAATACATATTAGTAGGGTGCCTTAATGTGCGCTTTGCTTAGGGTGCAGATATCTGGCCCTTTTGTCCCACTTTTATTTATTTATTTGTTTGCTCAAAAGCGCGTGAAAGAGCGTGTCCCGGCACGCGTTTGTGGCGCTGACTGTGCTATACTTCCTTTCACCTTTCGAAGGCAAAGCTGGAAGCGCGAGCGCGAAAGTTCCGTGCGTTCAGGCTCTGGGGAGAAACGCAAAAAGCGCTGGTCTCGCGCTTCTAGCTTTGGCTTCGCTCCCAGATAATGGGAAACGAAGTATATAGCGACATTTTGTTTTCATCGATTTCTTTGTATTTTACCCGTGAGCGCGTGCTGTCTGCCTTGGGTACTACAAAGGGTGGCATCACCCGGAGCAGAAGGACATTGAGGCACCCTACATATTAGGATATCTCTGTTCAGCCCTGCACAATCTTAGGGTGCTTACGAGCCACGCTTGTAGCGTATGTAAGCGTTTGACCACGCGCGCTAACATAGTACACACAAAAAAATAGTATCAACAAAAGTATCGCCCTCAGAGCCTTATCAGGCCTTTCGTAAAGGGGTATTCACACGAGGGAGGAATCCCGGGGATTTCTCCACGGCACGCGCATCCCGCGACGAAAACGTCAGGCTTTGCGATGTGCAAAACCCTCGCGTTTTCGTCTTGTGATGCGTGCGCGCCGGGAGCGTGTGAATATCCCTTTAGGAGCCTGCTGATGACTAGTTACATTTTTATGCAATATTCAAAATGTGCCGACCCTCAACTGTCATTCTGTTGTGTCTATGTTTATACAGCGGGAAGTTAGTCAGCTCTGAGGGCATCTGGTGTCTTCGTTGGAGATGAAAGACAGTGCAGTATACCGCTGCTTGTCTGACGACTTTAACGTGCATCACGCAATAGTGATACATGACAGCACGCCGGTGCGATGCTCTTCCAGATTGAAACGGGCAGAAGCGTTGGATTGAATCCATGATCAGTGAGCTTTACAGCGTGAGCTTTCGCTACACGTGCTACCGATTCACGAGCAACGAGACATCGCGGTCGAATTCGAGCTCGAGAGAAAAACAACAACAGCAACAACAGCGAAAAATCTCCGGTTTGAGGCATTTAGTACTAGTGTCGCCATCTCGTTTAACAAGGTGGAAATAAAATTAACAGGGTGATTTTATTTACACAAATACGCAAATACAACAGTATTTTGTTTTCTCGTCATGGTCTTAAAATTGAGATTAAAGGCACCCCTAGTACATACGGCCAAGTGTTTTGTCACGTTTGTCTTCTAAATAATTGTATTTTCAAAAATGCCTCAAAACGCGCTAAAAACAGTCAAAACGGTCATATTTCTGGATTTTATTAAAAATCTCCAGCGCTCTAAAAGAAAAATCCAAGGGCTGTACAACCTTCAATACGTTATCATAAGTAACCTCCAAAAGAATGAATACCATCGTGCATTCCTGAAACTCAGGTTTGTGTAGCGAAATTTGTCCATTGAGTGACCAGCGGTTGAATCCCCCTTAACGCGCCCAATAATAATAATGGTCTAAAAAAAATTCATTTGTCAAAGTGGCACCGATGCTGGATGAAAGTAACGAAAAGTAACGATAAGGGTTGTCGCGAACCGGTCGAGTTTCGAGTTCGACCAGGTTCGCTTTTTCAAACTTCTTGTGAAAAGTTCGACAAAGGTTCGACTCAGGTTCGACTGCCATGCGCATGCGCGACAGGCTGGCCAGTTGGCCTCGGATTGGATGGTGATGGCTAAGGGACGTATTAAGGGCAGCACTGATTGATTATTTCAGTTAATACAGTACAAACAATTAAGTTAACTTCTTCAGTGATTAGATTTTGTTTCTTTTTATTGCAAGTGTTCATACAATTAAAATAACCCTTTGCATAAAAAACCATCTCCAAACCTAGACATGCTTGTATCAAGGTCTGGTCACACTGTCCACAAAGTCGCACCGGTCGAATCTGGCTAAAAGTTCGAAGGTTCGTTGAACCGGCTCGAACTAGTCGAACCCCAAAAAGTTCGACCTAAAAATCTGGTTCGAGAAAAGTTCGCGACACCCCTAGTAACGATACAGATTGTATGTCCCGGATAATATCCTCATTTGTATAATACGACAAAGATTTGTTTCGTTCTAATCGCCGCCCCCGCTGAGGGAAGAGAAGCCCCGGACATAATGGAGGAAAAAGAGTTATTTGCTAGCAAAACAACCAAGTAAAAACAAAATTAAGACAATTAACAGGAGACGCTAGAGATGAGTGTAGGTATTGTAAGGAAGCTCTCACAAAATTCAGGGTTCACACATTACGGCAGATAAGAACAAAACAGCGATTTCGAAAGATATTTGCGGTACGGTCGCGCCATCCCTCGGACGGCGATGAATGGGAGTAGGCCACATCGGGCTTGGTATTGTTTACATGGCCACATCAGGGGTAGAAGAATGTTGGAATGAGAGAATATATAGGTGTCTGGAGAAAGATCTTGAAGAGCGCAACATTATACGCCCAATTATACTGATGGGAGACTTTAATGGCCATCCGGCGGAGTTAAGTAGTAAAGATGAAAGAGCTCACAGTCTCAGAAAACTTGTAGAGCACAACAATTTGCGAATAGTTCATCTGGAGGAAGGCTGTAAGGGGCAAATAACATGAAGCAGAGGAAACCAACAATCAACCATCGACTACATTCTCGCCTCCCAAGATTTGTTCTGTGCACCATGGCACCTTCAAGACATGACAGTGGACGAGGAAAAAGTGTTTAACTGTGGAAGTGACCATAATCGGATAAAAATAGCGACTGACCACGCCTACAAAAAGTCCATACACGGCTCGAGGGAACAAACTCCATAGGAGGACAAGCTACTGGAGAACTAGCGACAAAGATAGAATGCTGAGTTTGCATGAGGACCCCCATCAACCTACAGCGAGTTCTAAGAGTCTCTAATGCAACTAGCATATACTCATGTAAGAAAACAAACCAGAGTCAAAAGTGATATACGAACAACGTGGTTTGATAAGGAGGTGAAGGAGGAAATCAAAGTACGACACGAGTGGTCCAGAAAACATCGAAAGGCCATGAATAAAAAGCAATACAGCATGGCAACGCAAAATTGGGAAAATTACGAGCTACAGAAAAATAAATTCTCTAGTGGCGACAAAAATTCTAAAGATACACACGAAACACGAACTAGCCCCACAAGAAAGCGACAACAAAAGCCGTTGCTTTTGGAGATATGTGCTATCTCTCCAACCACACGAGGACCTCGAACACAAGAGGGTAGGGACTGGAGAAGACCAATGGACCACTGAAGAAGAAATTTCCGGGGGAATGACTAGATACTTTCAGGGACTTCAAGCCTCCCTCTACAACAGGCCGAGGATGCAGGAGGAAATATCCCTACGACCTCAGGAACAACTTGACCGCAGCATTCTTGAACCAATAGCGCCAGGTGAACTGCAGAGACATATTAATAAACTAGAAGCAGGAAAGACAGTAGGTCCAGACGACATCCCCAACGAGTTCCTGAAAAAGCTTAAACCGGTAGCACAGAAGCACCTAAGATACCTTCTAAACAACATGCTGGCAAAACGTGCTATCCCTGAAGCCTGGAAACAAGGCAGAATAAAACTAATCAACAAAGGAAGAGATAAAGACGAGAAATCATTAGACTCATACACGCCGATAACAATACTAAGTAATGTATACAAACTGGTTGCATCGATTCTGCAAGACAGACTACAGAGACTCTGTGAGAAAGCCCATCTTTTCAGCGAGGCACAGAATGAATTCCGTAGGAACAGGCGGGGCAGCGAGAACTTCTTCACTGCCAGACAACTAATAAAGCTAAAAAATTTAGATAGGTCACCAGTATATCTGGCTTACCTTGACTTGGAAAAGGCGTATGATGCAATGCCCTATGAGAAGATGTGGGCGAAGTTAGAAGCGATGGCACTGGATATTCAGACAGTATCGCTCTTCAGAGCCATGTACGCCGGATGCGACGCCAGATACAGTTTGGGATAACATTTATCAGGGCAGGTGAACATGGTTGTGGGTCTGCGCCAAGGCTGCCCCCTCTCTCCAACCCTGTTCGACATCTACATCAACGATCTCATTCTGGAGCTGCAAGCCAAAGGGCAGGGTGTTTCTTTCAAAAGCATTACCACCAGTAATGACATGGAAACAACTTATATTCCAGTACTGGCCTTTGCTGATGACATACTCCTGTTATCAGAGAATGAAACTCACCTTCAAGACATGCTGGATATCTGCACTCGAATTGGGAATGAAGAGGGACTCAAATTTAGTAAGGAAAAGTCAAAGTGGATGGGCTATAATGTTCACGCGACTAACCACACGTTTAGAGTACAGGAGGTGGAAGTAGAACATACTAAGGAGTACAAGTATCTGGGAGTGACTCTTCAAGAAGGCCCGCGATACTTAGAACGCGAGAGGAACACCCTAAAAACCTCCAACATCCGAAAAGGTCACCTGTGGAACATGGCAAAGCATTCTTATAACCCATACGCCCTTGCGAGGGCACTGTGGAAGAGTGTCACAGCACCGGCGGTCACCTACGCTAACGACGCAGAGGTCTTCCAGCAGACCACCCTGAAGACACTGAACCGCCATCAAGTGAAAATCGGGAGGTGGGCACTGGGCGGAAACGGGGCAACCGCTAACCTGGCCGTCACGGGAGAGATGGCCTGGTTGACATTCAAGCAACGGGATGCAAGGACCAAGCTTGGATACCTCGGGTGCCTGATCCACATGCCAGATGAAGCGCACGCCAAAAGGACATTCCACTACGTTAGATACCGCAGCAGCAGGACGAACTGGTCAAACACCATCTCCAGGCTCGACTCTGTGTACAGCAAAGGGACAAAGCGGCATGAGGCCACATCGGAGAAAGAATGGTTGTGTGACAGAGGAAGTGAACGCGATGGAATTCGACGCCTGTAGACAGGCGATGATGAAAAAGCAGAGCCTCCAGAGCATCTACGCGCTTCACAAGTCAGAGCCGTCTCCCTGCACACACTGCCGAGGGAACCATGAAAGCGCGCTACTGTTTCAGGCACGGGTAGGAGCGCTGATGACAAACTGCCGACGTGCCCAACTCTTCGGAGACACCGACAAGGCCTGTCCTCTGTGCGGGCAGTCAAGCGAGGACGTCCTCCACGTGCTGCTGTGGTGCCCTGCCCTAGACCACTGTCTAGGGCAGGGCACCACAGGGCGACCAGCGAAGAGAGGATTCCCGAAATGCTGGGATTCGGGAAAGGGGCCCACGGTACACTAGCAACCAAGCGCATTCTCGTTGAGTGGGAGAGACTGCGTGTGATCGCCAATCAGTGAAAGTCTCCCAAAAGTGGGAAAAGCTAAAACAAAACAAGAAACTAAAACTTCGTGGTTCTCCTTAGGGCCACTGCGTTTGAGAGCACCACGTTCGCGGCGAGACGCTCTACTACGAAGCGGGTTCGTACTCGCGTGGCATGCCGCTCATCGAGCGCAAACAGACACCAGTCACGTTGGTAACGGTGATAAACTCTGTTTATTTACAATACAAAACAAATAACAAAAAGACAGCGGCTATCAGCTGGTGAACGCCGTCGGTGTGGAGATCGCCCACGGCCGAACGGTCGTTCACAAAAATACAAAGGACGGGGTAAAGGCTCACCGGCGCACCGGACGGTTGCCCGTTGTCGCCGCCACCGAATCCCAGAAAGAAGAGACCGAGTCTCCGAGATCCTGCTGTCCGCTGGTTTTAAGATAACCGCAGGGGCGAAGGGGCCAATCAAGGAGCGACAGGTCGATCTCCTTTCTGCGGGGGTTCGTTACGGAAATCGCCCCAAAAAGGGAGAGGTGGAAGCCACTCACAGTAGAGTTCCTGTATATAGCTACCTACGGTGGAGCATATAGAGGAACTCTAACTCACAGTGGTAAGCAGCGCCACCTCTCGCTACGTCAGCGCGGCCACCACGGCGCGCCAAAACGCTGACGCGACAGAATGTTGAGGGATCGCAATCCCCACAACTTTTACCTGTGTCGGCAATGTGAACTTTTGCGGACCCCCCTGTCTCAAAAGGGGTTAGGTACCGCCAACTAACTAACTAAGAAAATTGACTTTCGCATCATTTTTTTTTTTGTAAGCATAAATTTACGAGAGAAGAAAAATCCCCTTTTCTTATCTCCAGAGAGGACAAAGCATGATATAACATCGCCTCCGCTGTTTAAAATACCATAAAGCCACGCTGTGTCTACGGTAGGGAATTTTTTCCAAAGGAAGGCGAGCGCACAAATAAGCAGCGCACAAATTAAAACACGCGATACAAAGGAAAGGAGTTCGAGGGTTCGTACTCTTGAACTGGATCGGAAAGCTGGGGTCACACTGCTCACACATTATGTAAAAGACAGTCTGCAAACACGAGTCACCGCAATATTCGTGGTTCGAATGCCGTCTGCCAAGTTTTCTCCTTAAACTTATTCCTATACGGTATTCGAAGCCCAGATCTCGTGGTGACTCCCGTTCGAATCTGTTTGCAGACTGTCTTTTGTATGATGTATAAGCAGTGGGACCCTCGGCTTAAAAGAAGCTCCAGCGTTGCGGCCAGGGGGATTGTTTCGTGAGGATAGCACTAAAGTAAGAGCTGGGGTCGTCCCAGAAAACCCGGAATTCACGCCCTTAAAAAGTAAGTACCGTAATATAAGGTGTATAAAGTCAAGTTCTTTTTGTTCTTTTTTGAAGGATTTTAACTCTACTCCTTAATCCCAAAATTTCTTCGGTCCATGTCCATCCGTCCCGCTGAATTTAGCGGGAAATTGATATCAGGAGATACATAGGCAAAAAAAAATAAGTTCCCCGCCACTTAGAAAAGAAGAAAGAAAAGATCGCGGAGCGAGAAAAATCTGGAAATAAAAAAAAGAACAAAAGAGGAACGAATACGAATGTGAAGTTAGGAGGCGGAGTGAAATTGGATTGAACGGCGACGGGAGCGCATTAGAGATTCTGTCTCAAACTAGTGCGTCGACGTCGGTCCATTGGATCGGGAGGCGCTGAAAAACAAGGACATTCCGCAGCGATTGACCTTTTGGCCTCTCGTATGCAAGAAGGCTGCTCGTACGGGATACAAAAGACATGGCTGCACCCACCAAGTCAAGCACGTTCGAAGCCCGTATGTCTGCAGACAGACTTTGTTCATACGAGGAAGAAAGACGCCCTGTGACTACAGATGATGTACTAGCAGCGGATAGCAGACGCCAAGAAATAGGCTCGTCGCCAGCGCGCATGTGCAGAGCTCGGACCGAGCTTTTGGACTGGCGCATGGCGATGACCTGTCTCAAATCTCGCTAATGCATACTCTGCTCTTCTCACCTACATTCGAGGCTTCATCTTTAGACCGCCAGCTGCTGGGAATATCCGAGTGGCTCGAGAAGGTTGGCGAGCGAACCTGACGTCACATCTTTCTGCTCTAGCCGCTAGGGGCATTTCGCTCGAGTCGCTAATAAACCAGATCCCTGTTCAGGGAAGCGTCTGCACATACGCCGCGCCGATACCAGCGCCACTGCTGCGGTCCCAGGCCACACCCACCAGTTGGTCTACGAGAAATAAAACGGCCTTCCTTTTATCCCTAATAATAGAAAGTGAAACAAAAAAACAGCAAACCCGTTTTTTTTTTAAAGTTTTATCGCGATCGAGTTCGTGCATGTTCAGTTATAGCGGCGACGCGGAAGACGAGACAGAGATGCGCGTTCTAGAACCAGACCGAGGCGATTTTAGTTCGTTGCAACCCGCTGAGATTAAACTACATACATACAGACATACAAGCATGCATACAAGCACACACGAAAAGCAGAAACGAATACCTGGATTAATACAAAGGCCCCTGAGCACACAGGGCAGTAATTGCATTACAGCACTTATGTTACGAGTAATTGAATCGCCTAAAGCGGTAATTAAATTGATTTAGGACGGTAAGTTCCTCGTTCTGACATCGCCACTTTACAATTTAGATCAACTTTTGAGTGCACTAAACTAAAAGGGAACGTTTTGCTTCTGTTTTAGTCGCTGCTTTTACTTTGGATCTGCTGCGAATTCAAAGTTAGAGTTTGAATATTTTGATGCCTACTTTAGTCATACGCGGTGGGCGTTCATCGGCATCAATATTTTGAGAAGTAACTTTTGGTATTAATTGGCATTCTTATACATATACTATGTCCTTCTTTTTTAAAGGCTATTAGGCATGTCAAGTCAAAGACGACCACTCGGGCGTATTAAAATTCTGGAGAGACAAAAACGCCAGTTCGCATAATAATTACAGAACGATAACATAACTTATACCGAAGGAAGTATAATTATATTAGTTCTAAAATTAAACCACCCATTAATAGTATTCAGAAAGAGAAGAATAATGGAAAGAGCTGCTTAATTGTGGTATTGTAATCATCTCTTCTTTTGGTATAAGTTATGCATCGAACGGTGGGCTTTGAGAACCTGCACTCGTACATTCCAGGGTCCTCATCTGACAGAAGGGAGCGTACTTTTAGAAAAAAGAAACTTCCCATACAAGCCCGTCAAGTGCCGCATACGATATCACCATTCCAAAAAATGACTTATTCAAAACTGAACAACACTCCCCTCGAGCACGTAGCACATGTACCCCCGCGGAAAAAATGAGCCGAAATTCTTTCTCCGACTCTGCGGTCCCCACAAGCCTTATTATCTCTCAACGTGCGAAACAGTCCAAAGTATACATGGGACCTCAACTTCGCATTTCCTTCCTAGTTCGAACCATAGCTGCCTCAAAAACTGGCAAGTACGCCAAAGAAGCATGAGCGACTGTTTTAGCTTATGTTGGCCGCGATATGGTACTCTGTAAATTACTTATAGACACTTTATCAAGAAAAATTCCTCAACGTTTGCTTTCAACCGAAATGAAATTTTCGAACCAAATTCATAAGCTCCAGACACGCTAATTTTGTTTTTCTCCCGGCAAACTTTTTTTTATTATTGACTAGTTCAGACCAGTGTTGCGGAGTAGCCACTGCGGAGTTGGAATGATTCCGGAATCATTCTGCACTTTCGCTAGCCCTGAATGAAATGGGAATAGAAGGACGGCAGCGCTGGGGGGAATGGAATGGGAACGGAAATAGATGCATTTTGCCCAGAATGCAGTGCGAATGGAATGGGCTCGGTTCTTCTGCGAGCAGCGTCGATTTTCATCTCGGATTAACGGGCTGATAGCGCAATGGACCTTTTGTAGAAATACGCGGTGCGCATGCGCGGAGTATTTCATGCGCCTGGGTTCGAGAGTATCTAGTTCCAGACAATCCGCCATCTTGCATTTCTCGCCTTTGAGCGGTTTCGTTGTGTCGACCTCGGGGCGGAAGATTACGCACGATGGGGACAAAGGTGAGCTTGGGGGAGCCGTATCTAGGTCACATCGCCTCAATGGGTGAACAGGATGTAGCTGACGTTTTGGGTGTGGAACGGGTGGGAGAGGCCTTGGGCGCGCGTTGTTTTCCAGTCACCTAGTCTCGAACCGATTCGCGTGTCTAGGTGGCAGCACATATTCGCCAAGAGGTCCATTGGCTAGCGCATGGAAAGTTGCTAGAGCATCATTACACTGGAGGTGACCGACGGCGTGATTGTCTCACTGGCTTAAACTCCTTCGAGGATGAAAATGGCGCGTCCTTTGTGAAGCAACCAAAATTGACTAGTAGTAGACGAACAAGGTGTCGTTCCGGGCGCCGCGAAACGCGACAAAGCGGCTCTTATACGTGATTACGTGATTAGCAGGTAGATTTTCATCATAACGTCGAACCGAGTCCGAACCGAAAACGGGAGAAAAATTGTTATTTTAACTGAACGGGAACATATAACCGAAATTAAACATATCATATTAGGGTTTCGCGTTTTCGGTATCTATTTTTCTTCAGATTCGGGGGTTATGTATCGGTGTTTATTTTTTCTCTTGGAATCGATGTTTTTCGGTGTTTAATTCCAATGCTGGAAAGAAATCGGTGATTATCGGGGCTTGCGTTGCAAAGCGACTGCATAATTACTAGAAAAACCACGGCACACCTCACATTACACACGTTTATTATACACACACCAAACACGTCACACAATTAACATACATATGGAAATAGCAGAAAGCGTGACGCTTTCAGAAGCATGATATCAAAACTTAAACTTATTGAAAAAAATTGACATGTACATTGGCAGAGACTTGTCAGTCATCGGAGCACGTTCCTTGCGGCTGAGCAAACACAGTCCAGAAAACCCACGCTCCACTTTCGCGCTTGAAACGGGGATGGTGAGAAAATCAAAAGAAGCTTTTGACAAGACTGGCCATTCCTTGCTGTGCGCTCTTCAGAAGCTGTCAATGCAAACTTCTCCAGATGGAACTTTATGCAATGAATATTCTACAAGTTCCTCTTTTAACGATGGTAGGTTGGCGGAGCTCAGGAACGGGGCAATAAACATGGTTTCAAAAGAAAGGGACGACTTCAAGGGCAGTTCAGTGGGGCTGTGTTCCGGGTCAACAAGAAAAGAAAGCGCGCTAGAAGATTCTTTCAGCAAAGCTGCCATTTTTTCCGCAGCTTGAATTCGGTGTTTTTCGGTTTTTACCGATTCAGAAAAAAACAACTCTGGGGTTAATTATCGGTATTTATCGGTATATACCGAAAACAAGGAACCCTAATCATAATGAGCCCGAACCGGAACAGAACCGTAATCTCATGTGGCGGTTACCGGTTCGTTGGAAACGGTATGGCGTAATAAAATGTGAGCCAGGCCTTCTTGCCGGTGGCGGCGCGAAGTTAATTAAATATTCGCGACGGTGGTGTCGGCGGCTGAGGTTTCACTGAACAAACGTCAGCGATATTCCTCAAGGAAGGAGAAAGCGAACATAAAAATCAACATAAAAACAAAATGTTGACGGCTGTCGGCACATTTTTTCCGCGGTGACGAAATCTGGAGGCGCCAAGGGGACAAGCCGCGACGAGGGCGACATTGCGGCGCCGGTCGCCGGGACGCTGGTCACCCAGAGCAGTAAATGCAGCTCAAAGAATTTTTTTTCTTTTTTTTTTTATGTGTGCGTTTTCTAGAGCAGCAAGTCATGCGCTGTCTTTTTATGTCCTTTTTTTGAATCGTGTTTCGACAAGCCTTCGCTGCCTTACTCCTGTTCAACTCAACTGTTCGAGCAAGTAGTTTGGGCGTGCGGTGTGGATAGCTTTCCACCTCGATCTCAATGAGCATCGTACCGGCGTGCGCTCGTGTTCAGTACTACGTAGAGTTCCTGTATAGGCTCCCTACGGGAGCCAGAGTTGCGCGTTTGATTCCACATGCCGCGTGCCGCCCTCGCCGCTATTCGCCGAGATCCGATCACGTGAGGAGCCGTATCAAGTGTCGTGCAGCAAAGTAGACGTTGCACGCGCCCCGGCGTACGTTCCCAGGCTTTTGAGCCCGCCGCGCGCCTCGAACGCGCGGCGCTGCTATTCGCCGAATTCAGTCACGTGAGGAGCTGGATCCACATGCCTTGCGTGAACGCGCAACTCTGGCTCCCGTAGGGAGCCTATACAGGAACTCTAGTACTACGTGGTGCCCAATAAAGGCCCCAGGCTAGCAGTCATACTGCACTATTCCCATCCACAGTAGGTGACAATGTCGCCATACTCTGGCCGACTAAACTGCTGTCTAAACAACTCATTTCTTTTTCTGGGTAGTTTGCGAGTAGGTGCGTGCTACCGTCACGGTGCCACTGTGCATGCTCCGTGATTGACTTCACACTGTACTCTGGTAGTCTCAAGTGCTTTTACAACCATCTTTTATTGATATAGAACCATGTTTCCGTTAAAAGTTCATGATCACAAAATGAAATTAAGGACATATTTGTTTTGCTGTCCTTGTTTCGCAGCACGGATTCTGATGAACAAATTTAGAATGGTGATAAAAAAAAGAAACAGTTACAAGTATCTTTTAGTGCTTCCAAAAGTAGGGTACGGCGAGGCAAAATGAAACATGGAGCGAAATGCGACATCTTGAGTTTGTGTATTCGAATCCAATGCGATTCATTTAGCAATTTGCCGACATGTGCCGGCTCCTGTCCGCTTTACTTCATAAAAATCACGATACAATTGTTGGAAAGACGTAGGCGAAAAAAAGTGCCCAGTTATTGTTTATGGGTTGACGAACAGCCAAAATGGTGTGAAATTCTGCACTCTCCTAAAAACGTGCAACTGAGCTTGAAAAAAAAAAAAAAGAATTACCGTGTCAAGGTAATTTTTTCCTTTTATTTCACTAATTTATTACCCAACTGTGGATAAAACTTTATCGATCTCGGTTTTTATTGGTATGACTATAAACTTGTCTAAATAAGAGTATATGCAAGGGGCAAAGCGCGACAATTTCGCCGTCTACAGGCGTAAGCAGATTCTTGGCGGGTTTGGTGTTTGTCTCCGAGCTATAGCTTTTCTGTCTTATTGTCTAGGATGGTCCGGATGTACACACACAAAAAAGCTAGGGCTTAATGGTGTAAAAAGATAAAGAACGCACTCGAAATTGCGCATCAACAGCGCCAGTCTATTGGTGCTGTAGCCAAAGCCTTCAGGGTACCTAAAGCCGGGGTCACACTGCTTACACCTGAGTCCCACCAAGTCCCACTAGACTAGAGCGACAAAGAGAAGCAAACGACAGCGACAAGCCTCAAACGCATGCAGCATGATCGCGACCTTTGGCAAGCGTTTATTCTTTCGGTGTTCGTGAAGTAAGCACGAGTGATTGCAAGCCTGCCAAAGATACCTTCGCGTGCACGATGCTAGTGTTTGAGCATAGCCTCCTTCAGGGGTTTCCCCAGGATTCTAATCAAGGGGGGGGGGGGGGGGGGGGGGTGTCCCAATGCTCGGGGGGGGGGGGGGGGGGGGGGAGGCTAGATAAAATATAAAACTGTTTCTTTTTTAGTCCACTAGCTAAATTACAGACGTCTATTAACCAAATGCTCATACCCGTAATGTACGTTTCCCTTTCTCTATATATGCACCTGAGAGGTGGTGTTTTCTACTTAATCTGAAAAAAAGAATTTTATTTTTTCCTTTTTTTTACATTCAAGGGGGGGGGGGGTGTCCAGGAAAACTAGGGGGGGGGTGTATACCCCCCCTAGGGGGGGGTCTGGGGAAATCCCTGGCCTCCTTCATTCTACCAAGCCTGTCAAATCGCGAAAGAGGCTTGTCGCTGTCGTTCGTTTCTGTTTGTCGCTCTCGTGGGACTCGGGCATTCTGCACCATACAAAAGACATTCTGCATACAGATTCTCACCGCGAAATCCCTGCTTCGAATGCCGCATGGCAATGCGTTCAAGGATTGGCAGGCGGCAATCGAACCACGAATATTGCGGTGACTCGTGTTTGCAGACGGTCTTTTTGTATGATGTCTGAGCAGTGTAACCCCAGCTTAAGGAGGCACTCCAAAACCGTGCAAGGAAATTCAAGGAATGGAAACAGCAATTGGTTTGAAAAAGTAAATTCATATCCGAACAAAAAATGCTTTCGGAACAGCAAAAAAGAAAAACAAAAAGAAAGGAAAGGACAGCTTCTTTAGCATATTGTCTGTTAAAGAAGTGCCGTTTTGGGCTTAGAAGAATGATGTGCAGAGGATAGTTACTCTGAAACAAACAAAACCGAGGGCGAAAATTCTTAGGAGTGAAGGCACAGGCTGCTCCTTCACTGAACAAGCCGGAAGAGAGGAGGTGTTCTGTTTCCGGCCCTGACGCGTAGTCAGTGGAATAAGCGCGGCTGTAATGGCTCCAATAATGTGCATAGTAGTCGAAACAAGTAAACACTCGGTTAAAAAGTATTCAAATAGATTATTCAATTAGGTCAAAGAAAAAGTAATTCACGTTTGCTCGAAAAAGTAACCCTTACTTTTTCGATTATGTTTCTGTCGGTTTGAAAAGGTTTTTTGTTCATAATTTCCAGGACTGGATTAGAATCCCCGAATTCCTTCTGAATTCATTAATGTTGGCAAACCATCCTCCTGCCGGAGACTTGATTCCAGGATTCCTAGGTAAGAATCTGGTACCAAAGGTAGAAAGGGGAAGGAAAAATAGTAATACTTTCAACATAATCAGATTACTCTAGGCATTACTTGCTAATACACAAACTCATCTCTGTTACGTCACGGCGCGGTGGTGGCGCGTCGGGCGCACTTCCGGTCTGGGGCTGTGGGCGGAAAGCCCCATGTAAGACGTGGAATCATGCTTTGTTTTCAAAGGAACCAGACAAAAACCTGCTTTGTCAAAACGCCGCAACTGGGGCTGTACCAAGAGTCGAAAAAGGTTTCAAGGTCAGTTTCATGTACTCGGTTCGTCTGAGAATCTGGATATGTGCCGTGAAAAGGGAACACCAGACGACGTCAGACCACGATTGCTTGGGCGGGAAGCACTTTGGGTTGAATTCACGGATACTTGTGGTCATCACATTTATTTGTTTTGTTCCAACATGAACGCCAGAAAGCCGTCAAGTTCTACGGACCACCTGCGGACTACGCTCAGTGCGTCTTCAAGTTCAAACGGCCGCCTG
This sequence comes from Ixodes persulcatus, assembly GCA_013358835.2. Classification (NCBI taxonomy): domain Eukaryota; kingdom Metazoa; phylum Arthropoda; class Arachnida; order Ixodida; family Ixodidae; genus Ixodes; species Ixodes persulcatus. The sequence goes on along the minus strand of JABSTQ010011182.1, from coordinate 515,414 downwards.
ATCGTTGGAACTGTCGTCTGCTTTTTGAAACGTTTCTGCTTGTCGTCTGCTCTTTTAGACGACAGCGGCCGTTAGACCAAATGTTGGCCCGGTACTTGCGATAAGAAGTAAGTGCAGGCCTCAAAAGACTTAAGTTTGAAGGTTGGTAAGCAAGCTCGAAGTAAACAGTAGACACAAGGAGATGTTGTTGATTGTTACCAGAGGCCATCACCGACTCGTTATGCCTGATTCACTTGGTCCGATTCTGCATGCAATGTTCAGTATCGACGTCGACCATCTCAGCTACGGTTCACGCTTTTGCAGCCCGAGCGACATCACGACTGAAAATTGCGAGCGAAATCTCATCATGCGAATCAGGCTTTAGTGTACATTCTGCAGCGTCCACGCGGAATGAATCGCCGCATGTCACATTATTTCCGCGAAGTTTTGCGGTGTGACGAGCCTCGGTAATTTTGCTGAGGCCGCTCAAGTAGTCGGACATCGTCTGAAAACGTAGAATGAACAATTCGAACGCGGAAAAGGGTAGGGGGACACACCGACGCCGACAACATCGCCTTCCAATGGTTTGTTTATGGACGACGGCGAGCTTCTTGCCCTCACTCTATTGCGCATGCGCGGCGCCGGTGGCGTTCGCTAGGGGTGCTCCGGTTTGTTTGTAAACATGAGTTGGTGTAAAAATGGAATCGAACGATCGCAAAATAAAAGGAATCGTATAAAAGTAATTTGATCGCTCGTAATGAGTGTCGTACGGGTCAAGATGGCTCGTACTCGTAGCATTCGCTGCGGTTCATCGTAAGGAGAAAGGGGCTATGTCCTTCGAATAAACTATTTCACTTATTTGTCGGAGAAAGTCAACGGCACGGTTTTGTCTGGCCACCGCCAAGTCAGCCCACGAGTTATTCTAAACTATAATATTAACGATATTATTGAACTCGGCGTCCTCCAAACCCGATTAGATGCGGAAGTTGGCTATAAATTATTCGCACTCAAGCGCAGACGGCGAGGAAATCCTGCGAGGAGAGCAAATCGAAAGACGTATTCCGGTATAAATTGGATTTCTATGCTCGCTTCGAGAGCATTTCACGAGGACTCGGCCAAAGGCAGTTGTAGAATCGGCGATCCTGGGCGTCTCTCCACTCAGCTTGCGATGGACTACAGCAGACGGCAGAAGGAATCCAAGCCAATCCACGGAGAGTGTGCGTCAGGGGTCTAGTTTCGTGCCAAATCCCGCCTCGACGTAAGGAATGAGAATTGGGACCCAAAAACGGCACGCCTACACTTCACGGACCTTATCAGGCGCGTCAAAAGCGTGTATGGTATTCAAGCGGTAGTTGCCGATTGGATGCTTCTGTTTAACGGTCTTTAAAGTGACAACTAAAGTTGTATCGTTGTTGCCAACCTGTCCTATCAACTTCCGCGTAATAAAGATATGGAAAAAGGAAAGACCCGTGGTGCAGTGCGTTAACGCAGCGCAGCTCGGAGCCCGTGGGGCGAAAGCTCGCGCTGCAGAACCCAGGGGTCCTATGTTGAATCCCCACCCTGCCTAGGGTGCCTCAATGCCTTTCTGTTTAGGGTGGTGCCACCCTTTGTAGTACCCGATGCCGACAGCACGCGCTCAAGCGGGAAATACAAAGAAATCGACGAAAACAAAAAGTCGCCATAGCACAGTCAGCGCCAGAAACGCGTGCAGGGACACGCTCTTTCACGCGCTTCTGAACAAAAAAGAAAAATAAACGTGTGGGACAAAATGGCGAGATGCCACAAGCGCACATGAAGGCGCTTTACCCATGCCCGTTTCGATCTGGATGAGCATCGTACCGGCGTGCGGTCGTGTATCACTATACTTCGTGATGCACGTTAAAGACCCCAGGCTAGCGGTTGTACCGCACTGGCTAAATTGCTCATCTACAGCTGAGACACCAGACGCCTACTGAGGCAGACTAACTTCCGGCTGTATAAACATACACACAACAATTTGCTTGCCCACCCATGCCCGTTTCGATCTGGATGAGCATCGTACCGGCGTGCGGTCGTGTATCACTATACTGCGTGATGCACGTTAAAGACCCCAGGCTAGCGGTTGCACCCCACTGGCTAAATTGCTCATCTACAGCTGAGACACCAGACGCCCACTGAGACAGACTAACCTTCGGCTGTATAAACATACACACAACAATTTGCTTGCCCACCCATGCCCGTTTCGATCTGGATGAGCATCGTACCGGCGTGCGGTCGTGTATCACTATACTGCGTGATGCACGTTAAAGACCCCAGGCTAGCGGTTGTACCGCACTGGCTAAATTGCTCATCTACAGCTGAGACACCAGACGCCCACTGAGACAGACTAACCTTCGGCTGTATAAACATACACACAACAATTTGCTTTCCCCCTGCATGTTTCGTTCTGGACGAGGATCGTCGTGGCGTGTGGTCGTGCATCACTTTTGCGCGATGCACGTTGGGGACCCACACCTCAAAGACAACCTTTATGATGGCTAAACAGCAACGTCTAACCTTTTTTTTTGTGTGTGTCAGGCGACCTTTGCGCGGAGCGCGTAGTCCTCCTTTCAAGTGCTGGATCGGTTGAGATGGTTCGTCCACAGCAGTCCTTGAAAAAGGCGGTATAGCGGAAGCTCGGAACAGAGTCGGGGAGTTCACTCGCCACTCGAAGCAATTTCAATATCTATTCAATTGAAGGGCGAGATGCTAAGATAACAACCCGTCAAAACATGCAGCCCCATAGGCACAGGCGTCGGGAGCTCGGGCCTTCTGCCGGCCTACGACTTTCCAGTGCTGGGACTTGAGAAAACGCTGCAGCAGTCAATAGACCATCAGCCAGTTGATACGAGTGTACCGTCAAGAGTTGGAAGAAAGCAGTCGGACTCTACGCTGTTGCATCACACAAACTGTAAGGGAGGCTCCGCACCGCCTAACAGCACCCCCTTCCCCAATTACTCGGAGTTCAATGAAATCACCGAACAAATCAGAAGGAACGCACTATTTTTATGACGGCACGAAAAGGAAGCTGCTTAGTATCGTTCCGATACTTCTGAATATCATACCAGACACCGACGCGCCGCATGCGCAAATGGAAAATTTTAGCAAATCGTATCAATGACTCTGATAACGATACCCAATACTCCGCCGACGTCTTTGCGCATACATTCGTTTTCGGGTATCGTTATCGGAGGTATCGGACCCATGCACTAAAACTCTATTGTATCGGCGGGAGTATGGGGTATCGTTGTCGCAACGCTCTGATATTTCAAAATTGACATTGGCAAAAATGAAATTGCCCCGAATGCCCACTGCGGCGTCGGCACGCATAGGGCAGATTCACCACTGCGCCGGGCTCGTGTCTAGATCTGGCGAGCTCGTCCCTGGCACAAGCTCTATACTCTGTTTCACCTTATGATGTACCGCAGGAAAGGCTACAAGAGCGAGCTCCTTGCTCTATTAGCCCCGTGCGCGACCGAAAGCGTCGCTGTGGTCGGCCTTCCACGATTGGCCGAACGCTGACTATGACGTCGGTAAGGGGATTTATCGTCGACGGAAATAAGAGGAATGGAAGTACTTTAATTTTGACGGTGTTGGCAGTGTTCCTTTGAGAGCGTAATGATTTCAAGCTTCCACCATGCTAATAACAAACACCATCGAACTTGTTGTTTGCAAGGTAATGACGTCACAAGGCGGAACCACAGGAGGGCGCCACCAAAACATCTCGCCGCCAATAGGTACATCTCGGCGGCACAAGCTCTCGTGCATTAAGGGCAGCTGCTGACGCCATGAGCTCACGCTTCTAGACTTCGCTGCGGTACAACATCAGGTGAAACGGGGAGCTCGAGCCCCAGTGTGGTAAGCTCGCGCCTCACGGCTAGACTGTTTTTCGTGGGCAGGCTCCTGGACTCGTACCTCGCGTGTAGCCGAGCCGCTCGGAAGTATTCAGCGCGGCAGAAAACGGACCGCAGAGCCATTGGCAGAGCAGGGACGTTAGGATGAACCGCAGTGGAGCGCACGAGCCATTCCGGCCAATCCAACGTTGCGAATGTATCAGGGGATACGCGCGGCGGCACTCCTCCCAAAAGCACTCGCGGGGCACCGATGGCTCGTAGCGTCCTCTACGGTCCATCGTGACGCGAAACGGTTCGGGAGGGCGGTTAAGGCGTCAGCTCTCGCGGTCGTTTAGCGGGGGTATCCGTCTTCGTTAGGATCGTCGTCCGACGTTTGCCACTCGCTCACGCTTTCACTCGCCGCCGCAACAAGGGCGAATGAAAACGAATTGGCGCCGGAAGAAGATACCGACACGCCGCTCGCTTCAAAACAAGGAACGGAAACAACGCTCATCCAAAGACCGGGGAAAAACACTGTAAAACACAACTTCCGTTAGAAAGATAACAGAAACACGGCAAACTCGAAAGAAAAAAAGAACAGGTAAAATTAGAGCGAATTTTTTTTCTTTTCTTTTAAAAGGCTACTCGAGGACCATCCACACAGAAGCGTATGACTATGTTTCAAGTTCTCATAGGACTCCGAGTTATATAGGCATTTCATATGCCAAGGCTATGTCACTATAGCGGGGAAGCTGCTCCCACCTCTCTCCCCTTTAGGACGCTAAAGAGCAGACTTGTGCCCGTTACTTCAAAAAAGTAATTAATTACAGTTACAATTACTTGGCCTAAAAAGTAATGAATTACCGTTACAAATTACTCGCCGTAAAAAGTAATCGATTAATTACTTCGTTACTTTACTCGATTACTTTTGCGTTACTCCAAAGGAATACGAAAAAGACACACTCTATACTGCGTGTTCGAAGGGGGAAATTTTGGGCCTCATCAAAATTAAAACAGAAATAAACATATTCATTACTTTCTACCCAATATTTTGGGCTAATAATTTTTGGAGAACGAATCTATAAAGTTTTAAAGAACTTGAACAGGTGCTCAAGATAAGCGAGCCTTACGCTGTCCAACCAGGACAGAACTAAATCCTATGAACATGCGACGAATGCACTTGGGCGGTGGAGGCACGCATGCACACCATTCGAATTGATCCGAGTTTGGCGTCGGCGAGCTTCAAAACACGATTTCCCTGAAGATATGGTTTTTCTATGTTTGCTGCATGTTGCCTAAATAGGGGCTACCTACTAAAACGGACTAGCTGTGAGACCAAGATGCGTTACTTGCCTCTGGGAACATTTCAAAGACTCCTCCTTGATGAAGGTTGTTCTCCGACCGAATGACCCACTTGATCTTCTTTCTTGATCACCAAACTTATCAGAGCCAAGACGTCACACGAAATATTATTGCACAATCTCTCAGCTGAACTGACTTTCCAGTCTAGAAATTATTAAAAACAGGCCAATTTTCAGTGAACAGCATGCTTCATGTCTTTCACACGTTTACAGGCGGCTTCACAACTCCAGTCTCCAAGTGAGTCACCGTTTATTCTCAGAAAACTCGGGCTATGTTTCCTTTCCCTAAAATTTCGGTCTAAGTTCCCGCAGGTCCAATCCGCTGACGAGAACCCTAGCATTCTCGTTTCTAAGAATACGGGCTCAGCTTGTATGTCCCAAGCTGTTTTGTTGTGCTCCCCAACCAGCTTATTGCCTGCTGTCGAAAGTTACTGTTTAAACTGACAGCAGGGTTGATGCTAGATTTTTCTTATTTCCTATGAACTGCCACCATCGCATTCCTCCTGTTTTTGCCCTACGTATCCTTCTTCTTGAGCGTTGTGAATAAGATGGGGGAAGGGAGAGAGGGCCGCTAGTCTGAAGGCTCTTCTTGAGCAAAAAGAATATATTTTACAAAACTTCGAGCAGAAGCTTCTGACTTTGGGCATTTTTGTTGATTTTACCCAGGCCTTTGATCATATCGATCACAATATTCTAGTTAAAAAGCTTGAGCGGTATGGCATAAGGGGTCTGCCACTTGAGTTCATAAAATCCTATCTCGGCAGAAGGCGACAATTCATTTTTCTGAATGGCTTAACATCTAAAAGCGAAGAAATAATCTCTGGTGTGCCTCAGGGTAGCATTCTTGGCCCGTTGCTTTTTAACTTATACGTCAAAGATATCATACATATATGTCAACAGGCGAAGTTTATAATCTATGCGGACGATACTAGCACATTTCTATCGTCCTGCTCCTACGCCGAGATAACCAATATGGCAAATGATGTTCTACGTAAATTAAGCTCTTGGTCAAAACAGAACCGTCTAAAAGTAAATTCTAATAAAACTAAAGCCGTTTTCTTCTATACAAGAGGAACGCCTATCCCATTGCATCATAACATAGCGTTTAATCACACAAACATCGAAGTTTTGGACACTATAAAAGTGCTTGGCACGTACTTCTCCAGTAACATGCAATGGGACGAGCATGTTAACTTTGTACTACTCAAACTTAGTCAAATAGCTGGTATACTGAATCGAAATAGGTACATTCTTCCGGAATCAGTTAAATTATTAATCTACAATACGCTATTTGTATCTCATATTAACTACTGCCATCTTGTATGGGGCACAACAACAGAATCTAACCTCCATAAATTACACTTAATGCAAAAGAGAATCATACGCGTTATTGCCAATGTCTCATACACCGAACATACTGACTACCTTTTCAAGAAATATAACATTCCAAAAGTTCATGACATATACCGAAGGAGGCTTATGCGAGATTTTTATTATAGCATTAGGAAAAATACCTCTACACTTTTAGAAATAGGAAACTTAGAAAAAAGGCAACCTTCGCATAAAACACGAACTCCAGAACCATGGATAGTTCCTCGTTCTCGGACAAATTATGGTGACCAAATGCTTAAGAATACTTTGCCTCGACTACTAAATTCCTTTGAGGAGGCTGGCACCGATATATCCTCTATAACCCCTTCTGAACTGAGATATCTTTTATGTTCATTTTCTGATACCGGCGCCTTTAGAACTACCTAAGATGAAAACGAGCTATTTCCTAAAATTGTTTTGTGTTCCTTACCCGACCTAATCATGTTAAATTGCAACTGTATACTAATGTGTGGAGCTGTATCGAATGAGTGAATCTAATTGACCAGGAAGTGTTTTGTTACTGTGTGTGAGTGTTTTGTGAGTCCAATGCTGCCATCATTTAAAGGGGGCCGAGTGCCCCACAAGCTGCGTTTGTAGCTTTTTTCCTCGGCCTCCTCCATTCTGTAGGAAATGGAAACCAATAAAGAAAGAAAGAGAAAGTCAAGCAACAGGAGCCACATAGCTGGTTGGCCCAGCCAGTATTCAGCTTTCACAGCGCTGTCAAGGATGAGCAGGGTCGCTCATTAGAGCTGCCTCTCTGTTTGCGGGGTGAGCGTGTGTATAGGCGGAAACATCCACAAGCAAAGCACGGTTTCGTTAAAAAAAATTGTATTGGGGGAACAAGGCGCGGAGGAGTGGGGAGGGATGAAGGAGGATAGAGGAGGGGGGGGGGGGAGGAAGGGAGCGAACGTACGCACCACGGTCACTCTGTCCACGGTCCCACTCGACACGAACCCCACGCCACGGTTTTATGGTCACTTCGTTTTCTGCTCTTTTGTAAGCTCGCAGCCGTCCGTTCGTTTTCCAAGAAGTCGAAGCCTCTTGCCTTTCTGTAGAGTGTCAAATCCTCCCAGCCTGGCTGACCGTACGAACGAGTCGAGAAACGGTCTCTGGCTGAGTTGTCGTGCTTTCCGTGAATTCCTTTCGCTCACCAGAACCTCACCAGAGTCTTGTGTTACCATGCTAAAAGAGCGAAGGCCGTTGCATCGCCCTTCTTCCACTCTATTTCTCCCTTTGACGGGACGGAAGAATTGTAACGAGTAATTTCAGTAATTCGTTACTGAAAAAAGTAATGAGATTACGTTAAAAATTACATTTTCAAAAAGCAACGGATTCATTACTAAATTACAAGAAAAGTAATTAATTACAAGTAATCCCGTTACTTGTAACGGATTACTTCCAAGTCTGCTAAAGAGGAGGTCGCCTGCTCTCCGCTCTGCGAAAGTGGAAAGAGAAGTTTTCCCCGAAGCCTGTACTCCAGTGACCTGCAGTTGGAGAGGAGCGGAACACCCTCCTTTCTGTACCATCCCCGTCGGCGATTAGCCCCTCACTCCAAAGTTGTACAAAAGCGGCTTGTCTCTCTTCCACATCACTGCACGCAACTGGAGGGATACAGTACGCTTCTTAAATTGCTTCGTACGAGGCACGTCCGGCTCACGTCGCAAGTCTCAAGAACACCGTGAAACAGGACTATGTGAATGGCTCATTCCACGACGTTCTATACTCTTAACCCTTAAAGGGACACTGACAGGGTATTTATGCTCGCGGAGGTTTTTATTTGTACGTGACATACGAGCGCCCAACGACCCAAACACGATTTGTGGCTCGAAATTCGTTTTCTTTCCGCCCGCAAAGCGCCGATCGAGACATGGCCGGTTTGAGTGGCGCTCACTTTCTTCTCCGTGGTCACCTGCCGTTCTCTATGCTTCGGACACACTTAAAGGCCGGTTCAGACACTTGCGTTTGAGTGCGTTTGACTGCGTTGCGGCGAGAACCGAAAGCGAGTCACCGGCACATCTGTGCTTCGTATGAAGCGTGGAATCCAATTCAAGGAATCTTCTTGGCACGCGATATAAGCAGCAGGGATGTCCTGGTGTCTCGCTGCCGCAACGCAGTCAAACGCAGTCAAACGCAACTGTGTGAACCGGGCTTGAGGCTCTTACAAAGTTGAGACGAAACCAAAGCGATTGGTCTTGATTAGATATCACCTAGTGTACGAAGGCGCTGTGCAGATGCGGTCGACCCGTATCTCTTTATAATAGGAACCTTTAGCAAATCGTTGCAGTGCTCCGCGTACCTCACAACCGGAGCCTTTGAAGCATGCTTTTAAGCACGCGCCCGGGTGGTACCGTAACAGCGGGGCGCGCGCTTAAAAGCATGCTTCAAAGGCTCCTGTAGTGCGGCACGCCAAACACGTCAACGGTTTGCTAAAGGTCCCTAATATGTAATAAATCATCGCTCGAGGGGCCATTACCGGACGACTGGAAAGCAGCTTATGTCAAGCCAGTGCATTAAAAGGGACCCAAGAGGGACGAACTACAGACCGATTTCTTTCACACCCATTTCTTGCAAATTCCTCGAGCCCATCTTGTATAAGCCAGACACTGCAGCATTCAGGTCCTACCAATTTTCTTCTGGACTCTCAACACGGGTTTAGAAAGGGTTATTTCTGCACTAAACGACTGAGCGAGCTTTGCCACGGTCTATCGATAGGGGGCAGCAGGTTGATTGTGTATTTCTTGACTACAGAAAAGCGCTTCACACTCCATCGCATTCGTTTTTACCTCAAAAATTAGAAATGCCTAAAAAAAGACACCACTCCAAAAGTAGACACATTCTTAATTGCCTCGCGTCAACAATGTGTTTTTTTTTCTTTTTAAATGGTGAAACGTCCCAATTTGTTGAAGTTACTCCGGCGTACCACGCGGGTCGGTCTTAAAGCCAATATTGCTCCCAATATTTATCGATCATATTCATATTGATTGTTACATCCCAATTAAGATTGTTTGCCGATGATTGTGCCGTTCACAAATGTATGAACAATGAGGAGGGCTCTGGGCAGCTCCGGGATGATCTAGATAAAATTGAACACTGGTGCAGTGAGTGGGGAATGCAGCTTAACGTAACTATATCTGTTCATGTCAGTTTCACTCGTAAGAAAAAAAAATGAAAACTAAGTACTATCTGAACAATGAGCTGGTAGCGAAGGAGAACAAAGTAAAATATATTGGAATCACCTTATCATCTGACTGCGCGTTGGGCGCGCAGATTGATGATGTTCCAGACAGGACGGGTCGGGCACTTGGCTTTGTTCAACTAAACCTAAAACACGCCTCGCAAAAAAAAAAAAATACTTGCGTATTTTATTTATGTGCGCACACTCGTAGATTATGCCTGCACAATGCGGGACCCTGCTCAGAAGAATCATATTGATGGCCTAGAAAAAATAGACGTTCGCTTTTTCCTGGGACAGTATGACCGTTACGCCAACGTCACTAATATGAAGCAGGTTTGTGTCCACTACAGCTTCGACGGAAAAACTTGCGTTTAAAATTCTTATATAGTATTTATCCTACCACGACTAGTATTATTAGCTCATCTTACCCTACGACGACTAGTAGTATTAGCTCATCTTACCCTTTAAGCCCAAATTACTTCTCACCGAAAAGATCATGACGCGAAATATGTGAATACAGGACCAGAACTGAGCTGCACAGAAATTCGATTTTTGCCAGAACTGTCAAGGACTGGAACGCATTGGATAAAACAATATTCTGTAGTGCAGATACAGAAGCATTTTTTTGTTTCAGCTTCGTTTGCGCCCTGCACTAATGCCTTAACAGGCGCTGCGGGAGTTTTATGGATAAGGAATATAATCGAAGACGTGGGTCATCAAAAACCAGACATGTACAAGTTACTAAAAAAAAGTAATTAAGTTGAGTTACTGAGTATTGACGTCAAAAGTAATTTGAGTAGAGTAGAAATTACTCAAATAGAAAGTAATTGAGAAAATTACTAATTACCGCAAAAAAGTAGCAAATTACTTTTGAAGTTACTTTAGAAGTTACGTTTATATGTTTTTTATGGTAAAAAGAAAGTACAGAGGTTTTGATCCGTTAGCGAAATTGTGCTAGCTAAATATAAATCGGCTTGTTTTTTTCACAATAAATGCTTTAATAGCTGGTTCTGCTTCTGCGTGCCTAATTGTTTTGTACTTTCTTGTTTGTTTAGTCAATGATGTACTGCGAATGCGTCATTTGTACTTTGAGGTTTACCACTGTCTGAGCTTGATTTTTAGACAGTGTTTGCTTGTTTACAGTGTTGCGTAAAATACATCTAAAACGTACTTGAAGTAAAGTACAAAGTAAATGAGAGGTTATGCACTTCAAGTGAAGTAGTAATTGTACACCTGGTGCAATGTACTTCAAGTAACGCATATAACTACATTTCAAGGTAAAGTACAAGCACTTTTGACACAATCTTTCATGATGCCCTTTCATTCCCTATACTGTGTTTTTTTAACTGGTATGCATTGCTCCAGGGGTAGTCGGAGGTGCATCAGTTGTTTTCAGGAAATGGCAGCAAATATTGTATAAGGTCAAGTCGCCGCAGAGTAGTTGTTTTATTCTCGCTGACGAGCTATTTGACACAATCAACTTAAAGGCACTTATTTCCATCAGTCTTACAGCCGCCATTACTTTACTCGGAGAAATGACCAGATGACGAATCGAAAGAGCGCGTTTGTGCACGACGATACCGTCATTTTTTGTTTTCGAATTTGGGGAATGTACATTGAAGTGGGGAGTTTTACTTTCCTCGGAAAATACAAGTACATGTTCAGTGAATTTACTTCAAGTAAAGTACATTTTTTCTAAACAGAAGTACTTAAAGGGGCGATGCAACGATTTTTGTATTTTGCGCAAATACCGCTTAGAACGGATCCCTGACGTTAATGACCAGTGAAATACCCGTTTGTTTTTCACCACACGCAATCGAAGTCGCAGAAAAAAAATAAAGAAAAACGAGCATAGTTCACCCCCTCAACTCACAGCCAGAACAAGCGGCCACGTGATCTGCAGTCGATTATATGCCGCCAATGTTGATCATAGCCATGCGCTGGGGTTGGCAAGGCACAGGACACGCGCTGGGTTCCAGACATTGTTATGGTTCGGCTGTTGTCGTCATTGCAGCGATTGGACACAGGACACTACCCGAATGCTTCTCGAGCTATCGATTATCACCAGCCCTAATTGAATGTCCACGCCATGCTCGGGTCCAATCTATGAGCCGCATTCAAATATCGTCACTGGGCGGTACTGCTACCGCCCAGCTACGTCATCAGGTTTTGCGAAGGAGAGATTGAATGAAAACACTCGGTTTTGTCCTCGAAATTACAGCGGAACAAATGAGTTTCTTGGTCAGTGGCGTTGCGTGCGAGTATCCTTGAGTCCCACTAGTGCCAGTAAGCTCGTGTAAAGTGAAAAACATTCCAATTGAATATCGTTGCACCGCCCCTTTAAGTACGATGTACATAGAGTACTTCCCAGCACCGCTTGTTTATTATTTTTTATATAAAAACGTTGGGTGATTACTGCAGGTTTCTCAAACGATCTATGAATCTTTGAAGGTCTGCATATTCTGAGTTTTGGGAGGAAAGGCTACGCGAAAAGGTAATATCTGCGTTGCCCTTTAGTACGCGATTTTTCGAGTACAACACAAACTACGGGAGTTCCAGATGAGTTTCAGAGCAGGTGCTGCATTTTGTTGCCTCCCTTGAGTGAGGATGCAGTGTATGCACCTCCTGTAGCGGGCGACAGTTTCTACGTTGGGGAGAAGCGGGGACCAGCCCTTTCTTTGAAAGGGTCGAGTTTCCTTGAGCTTCGGGACACGGAGAAACGCCAGTCTTCGGCGCAAATCCCGCAGCTACTCGGGCTCTCTCGCGTCGTGTCTCTTCACTCCCCGCGCCTCGTAGCAGTGTTGTTGCATTGTGTGTGTGTGTGTGTGTGTGGGAGGGGGGGGGGGGGGGGGGTCCTGTGAAAATATTTGGGGTTTCGGACTCTCCAAACCATGTTCTCCTCCCCCTCACTTCCTACGCCACATGCTTCCCCCTCTTTGCAAATATCAGCCGATCTTCAAACATCTTATCTCCTCTGAGAAGGAATGTTTGTTGTTAGGCAAAACAGTCACTAAAATCCGAAAGTAATTTGTAATTTGGGTAGAAGTTACTCAAAAAAAGTAATTAAAGTAAACTACTAATTACCGAAATAAAAATGTAAATGAATGTTACTAAACTACTCAGAAAAGTAGTTAAACTACAGTAACCTGAGTAGAGTAGTTGAACTACGTGCAAGTCTGTCAAAAAACCCCATCAACATTAAAAAAAATGTATATATGATGCCCATTTTTTTAAAGCTGCAAGTGCGTGGATCGAAAAAAAAGAAATAAAAAGTTGCACAGAACGCGGAAGTACTCTGTGCTTTCTCTGCGTAATTCTCAAAATGGCGTCGTATATTGCAAAAGTGGCGAGCTAGACGGCTGAACGATGCGGCAACGAAACGTTGGCGTCGGACGACGGGCGTGGGACTTCAAAACTGTCGTTTGCGGTACCGAAGCTGTCTAGCTTCGAAAGTTTACCGATCAAAACAATTAGGATTTATCCGCGAGACACGCCCGACCACCAAGCTGACTGGCACCAAGACGTCGCCGAGTCGTCGCCCCTTCTCCTGGCTCAAGTCATCGCTGGTCTTTCGAACACCGATTGGGAAGAACTAAAAAAACGCGCAAACGTCAATCACGAAGTGCTTGACGTTTGCGTTTTTCGTTTTTGCGTTTTGCGTGCGACGTAAGACTTCGCAAGACAAAAAAAAAAAAAAAAAAAAAAACGAAGGGAAAAAAGAAAAAAAAATGAAACGCGGTCGGTGTAGCCAGAAGTCCGGCAACTCTCTCTTCCTCTGCATTTCTTGTTCCTCCGCAGTGCGGTTTCGGTTTCGAGCAGTTGCGTTTTTTTTTTTTTTTTACTTTATTAATAATATCCGTGACGCAACAGCAATATATTGATTAGGTAGTCTTCTGACACTAGAAAAAATCACCTGGAACAAAAGAAAAAAATTTGGAAAAAGACGGAAAAAAGGGGGGGGGGGTGTAACTGCATTAAGAGCACCTTCGGTTAATTCCGAAAACTCTGGGATTACCGGTTATTATCATGTGAAAACGAATAATGAACGGTTCTATGCCACTTGTTTTCCGAAAAGCTAAATAGTTTTCTTACAAACCTTGGTCAAACAAAAATCACAAAGCGAAACCGAAACCTTGCCCGCGGCAGGCAACACTGGTCCTGCACGCCAGCTACTGAACATCACGTTGTAGATGTCCAGAAGAACATGGCGTCTGAAATATTGGCGACGTGCGCGACCGAAAGCGTCGCTGTCGTCGGCCTTCCACGATTGGCCGAACGCTGACTATGACGTCAGAAAAGGATTTCTCATCGATGGAAATAAAGTCCAAAGAAGAAATTGACCGCATCTCCATGTGGTGAATGATGTTGCTTGGGGCGAAGCTCTGGTGGTGCTTGTCTGCGTAGACGCCGAGCCGCAGCATGCCGAGCCTTTTCATTCATGTCAGTAGGAGAATGTGTGGTTTTCTTCTTTTTTCTTTTTTTTAAGCAGACAGATGGGATGGCATCTCAGAACCCCTACTCTTTTTTTTTCTTCTTTTTCTTTGAGCCTTTTCATTCATGTCAGTAGGAGAATGTGTGGTTTTCTTTTTTTTCTTTTTTTTAAGCAGACAGATGGGATGGCATCTAAGAACCCCCTACTCTTTATTTCTTCTTTTTCTTTTTTCATAATTTTTTTCATCTTTTTTTAATTTTTTTTTTGCCCTACACGAGCACGTGAGCATGTGCTCACGTGCTCCTGAGCACGTGATCTCACGAGCAGAAGCACAAGCACCCGACGCCAGCCTACGGCGGACGGACATACGGACATGGTTAGCCCCTAAGGAGCTTCGCCCCTAATAAGAGAAATGAAAGAACTTTCATTTTGACGGTGTTGGCAGTGTTCCTTTGAAAGCGCAATGATTTCAAGCTTCCACCATGGTCATTACAAACACCATCGAACTTGTTGTTTGCAAGGTAATGACGTCACAAGGGGGAACCATAGGAGGGCGCCACCAAAACTTCTCGCCGCTAATACTCTGTTTCACACTTAGCGTACAACGCTGTCAAAGCTACTGGCGCGAGCATGAGGCTTGATCTCGTTGATCATTTGCATGCGTGCCTGCGCGAACGAAACCATAGACAAAGCCACGCGCTCGCGCCAGTAGCTTTGATAGGGTTGCATATTAAAGGGGCGGTGCAACGATATTCAATTGGAATGTTTTTCACTTTACACGAGCTGCAACGCCCGCAACGCCACTGGCCAAGAAACTCCATTGTTGCGGTGTAATTTCAGAGACAAAAGCGATCATTTTCATTCAATCACTCTCTTGCAAAATTTGATGGCGTAAACTGGGGATTGCAGTACACCCATATGACGATATTTGAATGCTGTTCATAGATTGGACCCGAGCATTGCGTGGGTACTCGATTTGGGCTCGTGATAATTACTAGCTCGAGAAGCATTCGGGTAGTGGCCCGTGTCCAATCGCTGCAACGACGACAATAGCCGAGCCATAACAATGTCTGGAACTCAGCACGTGCCCTGTGCTTTGCCAACGCCTGCGCGTGGCTATGATCAACATTGGCGGCATATAATCGGCTCCAGATCACGTGACCGCTTGTTCTGGCTGCGAGTTGAGGGGGTGAACGCTGCTCGTTTTTCTTTAATTTTTTACAGGGACTTCTATTACGTGGGGTGAAAAACGAACGCGTGTTTCATAGGTCATTAACGTCAGGGATTCGTTCTAAGCGGTATTTGCGCAAAGTAAAAGAATTGTTGCATCACCCCTTTAAAAAGGGATACTGAACCAAAGAATTTAGTGTCCATAATAAGTGGCGCACGTTCTGTCCACGAGCCAGCAGCCGCCGGTGCGCGCGAGCACACGCAACAAAAATGACGTCAAAGACCTCTATTAGTGAAATGCATGAGCTTCGGGCCAAAGGAGAATAAATACAGGTTTTTCATCTCTACAAGTAAAAGCTACGTGCTTGTTAGACCAATTAATCGCTTACCTTTTACACCAGACACCACTCTCTAGATGAAAAACTTTTCTTTATTCTCCTTTGGCCCGAAGCCCATACATTTCATCTTAATCGCGAATGGAGGCCTTTGACGTCATTTTCGTTGCGTGTGCTCGCGCACACCGGCTGCTGCTGGCTCGTAGAAAAAACGTGCGCCACTTATTATAGACACTAAATTCCTTGGTTCAGTGGCTGCGTTTACATGGATGCGACCGTTGCGCATCGAATCGAGATTTGACTATTTTGATTGGTACCAGATAGGTAGAAGAGGAAGAAGTAGGAAGACAGGCTGCGTGCGATTGGTTCCTGCTCGATTCGATGCGCTACGATCGCATCCATGTAAACGTAGCCATTATCCCTTTAAGTATGAACGGAGCATAAGAACTCCAGGAGCGAGCCATACTGCCGCGAACTGAGGTTGCTTCTTAAAAGGCAACTCCGCTCGATTTCGGAAATTTTGAGATAGCGGGTGGGTAACCGGACAAAAGCTCACCGGACAGAAGCTCACCAGACAAAAGCTGACCGGACAAAAGCTCACCGGACAAAAGCTCACCGGACAGAAGCTCACCGGACAAAAACTCACCCGTTTTTTTCGCAGACCCGGACAAAAGCTCACCTCTGTTTTTTTTTTTTTCTTCTTTTTGCTACCCGGGCGAAATACGGGCTTGGATAACGTGCGGACGCGATGGACATTGCACCCTTTTTAGGGGAACTGGTACCTCATTCCATGCAAAGGTGTCGACAGATAAGCCATAACAGGCAGAGAAGCAATGTCTTAGGACCAACATTTAGGTCACCGAAACTGAGTGGAGCTCATAAGATCAAACTTGCTTGATTCAAGGTATGTCGGAGCACCCTTGTGCATCGTCCAAGAAACTTCGTGAACCGGAGTTTTTGAACCCGAAGAGTGACCGAAGAAGCGAAGTCACCCTTCGGTAAACTCGCTTTTTCATTATGCTTATGTTACGCTAAACGCACACGTAAAGGTTAGGCACAATGTCTGTTCATTACTAATGCATGTGTTTTCTTGGGGCTCAAGGTAATATTTAAAGTGAATGGCTCAGAAAATTAAATTCTTCCTGTTATTGTGCGTCGTAAACGGTATTTGAAGTCAAGGACTATCTCAGGGTGATATGAAAGGGAAACTCAAGCAAAACCGTAATATACAAACCATGGAGTTGCGAATTTTTAAAAATATTTTGAAGGAAAGGGATTTAAGTCTTTTGGACAAGTACAATATAGATGACCAATTTCAAAAGCTGCGCGGAATTTTGGACAGGCAGGCGTTCCTTCCACCACAGCTTGTGCCCGACGGACTAACCTACATCAGGGAAAAGTCTACAGGTGACATCGGCGACTTGCTGGACTACTTTGATTGCCCGTATGTCAACGGCCCCTTCCGTTATGCTTGTGCTTCTTATGCGGTGGCAACCAAAGCGACTTCTTCCCTTTGCCTGACTGTGCGCCGACGACGACCGGAGTTTCCCCCGAAACGGTGGAATATGTACGACGCCACTCTTCAAGATAGAGACCGGACGAACAACACCTCCGAAAAATGAATGAATGAAGCTTGTCGGCCACGCCCAACGTTATTAAACCACTCAGTTGGGAAACTGCCATAGAGACTCCTTTCAAAAGTAGCCCCGATTTGTCCTCGAGCACCGAGCTAATGACGAACACAACGCCACCATTACTCCCGCAGCGGCCGTTCGAGGAACCGCACGTTACTTCTATTTTGGCTTTAATCGGCCATTTTGGCGCCGAAACAGATGCAGTAAAAGAGGTTACAGCGGTGCCACCCCCGTCTCCCCAGCGGACGCGCCGCGTCTTACCGCCGAAGTTCAAATGCACCTAGGTCGGGACGCGCTACCTGAAAGCACCGCTGAGGCATGGTTGTATAAATACAATATTAATTATGCCACAAAACCTTGCAAAGTAAAGATTTTAAAAACATCACGCGC
Source organism: Ixodes persulcatus (assembly GCA_013358835.2). Classification (NCBI taxonomy): domain Eukaryota; kingdom Metazoa; phylum Arthropoda; class Arachnida; order Ixodida; family Ixodidae; genus Ixodes; species Ixodes persulcatus. Next base: position 497,716 of record JABSTQ010011182.1, on the reverse strand, counting down.
CCTTCATTTTGTACTAAGCTCCAATAAATTTCATACAAAAGAAGTCTTTTCCGTTTGTTTTTACGCAAAAACAGGCTTTCTAAAAGCTCAAGGTGACCACAGTAAAGACAAATGATAAAGAGTGGCGCTGTTGTCGCATTTAGCTCGGTCTCGGCGGACGCCAGCGGCCCAGGTTTCGACGGCGAGTTTCCCAACTGAGTGTTTTAGTAACGTTGGCCACGCCACCCAAGCGTCTGGAGGATGACTGAATGCCTATAGCAAAATCAGGCGCTCGTTGCCACGGCATTGACACAAGCACGGAGATGTGAGCCCCCAGTGAAGCGGGTGCAAAAAACCACTCTGCGCCTGCAGAATCGTCTGAAAAATATTTGCGAAGGCTTCCAGGTGCACCGAGATCTACCAAGACTGCTGGAGCTATAGGAGAATGCATTCGCTTCTAACCAATTGATAAATAAACTTGTTTCTGCTCGAACCAACAAACCATGCGCCTGCCAGATTAAATTTATCGTTGCATTTTAGTGTCGCAGGCATGCACCTAATGGCGAATTCGGGTGGTCAGTCGTCGGCAACTTATTTTGCCGAAAAAATGGCAAAAGCGTTCGCGTGGTCAGTTTCCGGGCGGCGCGCACCGTTCGAGTGGTGGTTCTCCGGCAAGCACCGGCAACTTTCCGGCGCTTTTTCCGCCCGAGCTCCAAACGGCCGGGCGAGCAGGCCGAGCAGGCGCCAGACTGTATCCTGGTGTCGTCACTTCCGAAATGGGAGAGAAGGCTGTGAGAAAAAATGAACGAAAGAACAAAACGGATCTGAGGTCCCTTCACCAGTCACTACTCGAGTCAATCCAAGCCGCTGGGACATGGGTGACGGCGGCGACAGCCTCTCGCTAGCGGTGTTGCGCGGGCAAGAGGCGAAGTAAACTGCCACCGTCTGGCGTTTCGTGTTCGGGTGCTGAGGGTCACGTGGTGTGCCGCCGGCGCGTTTCTGGTTGCCGGTTTTGCCGGCTCGGTCTCGCCGGCGATTGACCACCCGAATTCGCCATAAGTTGTCCGCACTAAGCTACGGAGCTTCTTGAAACAATGAGTTAGAAGTGAATTCTCGTGTATTTTTACCCCGTGAACCCGAATACCCAAACCATTTGCTGCGCAAGTATTAACGCGAGAAAACGCGAAAGACAGTCGCTGTATAGTCGCTGTACGTGACGTCGTCGACGGATCTTTTGGCTGCCCAAGGCTAGGGAGACGGGGCATCAGCTCTATTTCGAAATTGCTCTTATGGCTCTCCGGCGCGTCGCATTGAAACATAATTGTGATAGCTGTTATTTTAAAGCCAAATGAACGCAATTCAAGTGTTTTTTTTTTCTTTTTTCTCAAATGCAGAACTGCCCCCATCTTCCCTTTAAGACCAACATTAAATCTCCTCCTGGTGAGCTTTTGTCCGGGTCTGTGAAATAGTGGGTGAGCTTCTGTCCAGTGAGCTTTTGTCCGGAAGTTTCAGTGGGTGATATAAACATGAAAAGTACTCCAAAACAACCCTGGACCGTTTGTCTCATGAAAACCAAAATATTTTTCGTGCGATCTTGTTATTTCCCATGATCGCAAACCGAAACTGAAATTCGGGCACAGCCGGGCAACATTGTACCCTCGACGTCAGTAGTATACGCACCCACGTGGGATACAAGGGGTCAGGCGATCTACTTGAGGTAACCCAGAATAGACGCGGATGCACACGGAAGGGCGAGGACGGGTGAAGCGGCGGCGGCGACAGGCAACGAAACGGTCCTTGCACTGACGTGACATCTCATACTTTTCACCACCATGTAAAAGGAGGAGTCGGAAGCTGCTTTTGTAAGAATTTTGAGTGACAGGTTAATCTTGTATAATCTTCTGGGGAGAGAATAGGGACGTGTGTGCATATCCGGGAGCCACAAAGGAGGATACTGATAAGGGGGAGCTCCCTCTTCCCCTTTTCTCTGGAGGTCATCGGAAATGACATCATGTGCAAGCCACGTATAGGTGGCAACCCAGGCGGCTACTCTCTTGGCACTGGTTGGCACGTATGGCAGATATCCCGCGACTTGTCTCGTTCGTTCTTTTTCGTCTTTCGCCTCTTCGCTCGCTCAGACGTGGAGCGCGCCTGTAGTGCCGCCTAGTAAGCTCTTCCAAGAAAAGCAAAAACAAAGTAAAACAAAACTGACGTCAGCCACAACGCAAAGACAACATTGACTGCGCCGCACGTCGCCCGCTAAATTAGCGGATTTTGGTGACTTCGGGTACCAGTCTTTGTTGGTCGGTTTAAGGATCTTTACGGGAGGTATTACGTTCGAATATTTGACACGCGGTCTCTCTAGACGATACTAAAGAGAGTTTCACCGTCTGCTAACAACCCATGACGTGGCGCGGCATTCCAAAGGAGCTTTACATACCGCCAGCAGACGCAATTTTGAAATCTCTTCATTCGTTTCAAAATTAGTTTTCTTGACTTCTTAGATGGCAGCCTAGAAACACTAGGCTAGTGTTTTTGGGCTGCCGGCCCAACATAGACCACATAAAGAAACAAAGAAATAAGTGCGAGACATTTCGTTCCCCTTTCACCAGAGACTGCAGCCAAAGTCACAAAAGCGCGAGCTAGCCCGCGCTCCTGGGTTGGAGACGTGCATTTCTCTACTCCGTTCAACCGTAAGCTGAGACGAGAAGCTCCACCTTCAGCGCCAGCTTCTAGCGACAACAAACCTTCAATCAAATAGCTTATCATTGCTAGAGGGGACTTGACGCACAACGTCGGAACCAAAGAGACATTTTCTAGACCTGAAAAAGGCTGTACAGCGGTGCTGCTCTATTCTATGGCGTAAAGAGTTATAATGTCCCTACTTTAGCTCTATATTTGTGTTCCCTCGTGTTGCCTGCTAAGGCCCCCTCCAAACACACACACACAGACTTTTTTTTTTCAAAATACGTACAAACTGAGTGCATTTTACGGAGCGCCGTAAAAGGCTGCGCCTGCCTTATATCTCCATAAGCTGGGCGGTAGTGTTCAATTATTCGCAGAATGTTTGTAGTTCATGGATGGAGAAAGAATAAAACAATTAAAACTGGGACAACACAACCACATCGTTCATGAAAGATGCCGTTGTGTTGTCCCAGTTTTAACTGTTTTATTCTTTCTTCATCCATGACTCTAACCAACACGCTCTTCTCCCAAGCGTTTGTGATTGAAACGATACCTTTAAGTTTATTAACTATAAAGTTAATTAGTAAAATAATTACTCTCCTAATTATATCAAACACACATTAATTTTGCTTTGGAAAAGCCCGGTATAACATCAACCCGTTCTTTGTTTTGTGTTTGTGCGCGATGCGTACTTTTTACATGAACGATTTGGCCCGTGTTTCGCGAAACACCCTGTATCCATAGCTGAGTGCTTCTCCCAAGAACACGGCTCTGATATAATACACATTTTATAGAAATATACAAAATTCGGCCCGGACCATCACACTATCAACTGACGTTGAACATCGAACAAACAAAACACTCGTGGTTATCAAGTTCTATCTGTATTCATTGGATAGGCAAATACTTTACTAGGGGAAATGCATTCCACTCCTCTCAAATACAATAGCCTCGGCGCGGACAGGTTTTCTGGGCTTGGCGAGAGCCATTTATCGTCGCGGAGGTCTCGGCTATCGGGCGGTAAATGATGATGATGATGATGGTTGTTCTACATATCAAATTTGTTGCTGTGGAAATGCTCGAGACACGTGCCACGCGCAATTCAAGGAAGAACATGGCGTCTAAAATCTAGCTCAGTGCTGCGCCAAATACTTTGCTGCGCTGTGCCGCCATGATCTTCCCAAGGGTTGCACGTTGCAAGTGCCTCGTGCATCGACGCACCTTGCGCTACTTTTGAAACATGGAAGGGGATTTAGGTGAAATCGGAGACGACCCTGCCGCGGCCGCCGCGAACATCCACGTGCACATGCGCGTGGACTGATGTGGACCTCCACTCCGTCAGGGCTGGATTCGGCGCTGTAGGCGCTCTGTTAATGCAAATGAGCGGAGTGGAATGTATTCCCCCTAGTAAAGTATTAGGGATAGGAATGGATACTTAGAAAGGGTAAGCTGGTATGTTTGTCGCCACACAGTGTTTAACGCCAAGATACCGACACTCTACATACTACTTCCCTCGCCTTGTTTTCGCGGTTATAGACCTTCCCCGTGTAATGTGGTGTGCATAAAGTTGTCGGCAGTTGAGAACCGAGAGAGAGGGAAAACGTCGGTCATTATGCGCTTGTGCGGCGTCGTGTCATCGTCGAGGCGTCTGCCGACAGTCCTTCGTGAGCTAATGACCCGTGCCAGACTATTCGGAGGGTCTTAGGAGGCAACGCAAAAAAACACAAATATAAAACTAAACTAGGAACTAAAATTAGGGTGTGGGTATGTTTATACAGCCCGAACTGAGTCTGCCTCAACGGGCGACTTGTCTCTGAGCTGTACATGGAAATTTAGCCAGTGTAGTGCAAACCGCTAGCCTTGTTTTTGTTCTTAAACGTGCACCACGCAGTAGGGATACACGACCGCACCCGGTACGATGCTCACCCAGATCGACAAGGACAGGGCTGGGGATTGAACTCAGGTGAACGGACTTTCGTTGAGCTTGTTGGTGCCTAATACTACATAGGGCGAGGTGAACTTAGGAAAATAGAATATAGATTCTATTTTCCCAAGTTCAGCTGGCCCTATTCTTCGCAACTTTTACAACCTATAAGGGGCCCACTGGGGCCTATCAAAAGGGCTGTCATCTGGATGATCGTCGTAGAACAGCGGTACGAGGCTGAGTGTGCGACGCGTAAATAATTCTAGTTTTACTATATACGAGCAATACAAGAACCTTACATCACACTTTCACGTCAGGAAGGCAATCCCATTTATTATGCGGCCAATCATCCAGGAGCTAGGGAGCGTCATTCTCACACCGCGGTACCACCATCGCTGAAAGTTGCGAATAGTATTAGCGGCGAGATGTTTTGGTGGCGCCCTCCTGTGGTTCCCCCTTGTGACGTCATTACCTTGCAAACAACAAGTTCGATGGTGTTTGTTATTAGCATGGCGGAAGCTTGAAATCATTGCGCTCTCAAAGGAACACTGCCAACACCGTCAAAATTAAAGCTCTTTCATTCCTCTTATTTCCGTCGATGATAAATCCCCTTTCCGACGTCATAGTCAGCGTTCGGCCAATCGTGGAAGGCCGACCACAGCGACGCTTTCGGTCGCCCGCACGGGGCTAATAGAACCCAGGATGGGTTCTGCAGAGCGAGCTTTCGCTTCACGTGCTCCGAGCTGGTGTGCGCTAGGCCACTCGGCCACCGATGCGCCACGCTAGTGTCACTAAATTTAGTGGCTCTACGCCGCGCCACAACTGGTGCTCCATGCGTGCAAGCGCGTGCAACGCGCGGCTGAACGTAGCTTTGGCAAGCTCGTAATCGCACGGGCGTGCCTGCTCGAGCAGAGACATGGCGGCGGCCAGTCGCCCAGCTTGCAATCGTCTATAGGGAGTATTCATTGGACGCCATATTTATAGGTACTGTTTAGAGCGCATGCTCAGAACGAGATCACATCAATAGGCTGCTAAGACCGGCAATCTTGAGGGTGCGGAATGCACGTTACGAAAGAACTCTGGAAGCTCGCCATCAGCACGCGCTCGGCATTCGCGCACACAGCTATGGCCGCCAGTGAATACTCCCTATAATCCGTTTCACCTTATGTTGTACCGCAGCGAAGGCTATACTTCGTTTCATCTTATGTTGTACCGCAGCGAAGGCTAGAAGCGCGAGCTCATAGCGTTGGCAGCTGCTCTTAAGTCACGAGAGCTTGTGCCGCCGGGATGTGCCCCAGAGCAAGGAGTTCGCGCTTGTAGCCTTTCCTGCGGTACATCATAAGGTGAAACAGAGTATAGAAGCGAGAGCTCATAGAGTTGGCAGTTGCCCTTAATGCGCGAGAGCTTGCGCCGCCGAGATGTGCCCCAAAGCAAGGAGCTCGTGCTTGTAGCCTTTCCTGCGGTACAACACAAAGTGAAACAGAGTATAGGGACTGCACGAATTTCTATACCCTACGATAGAGCAGCACCGCTGTAGAGCCTTTGTCAGTTAGAAAAAAATGTCTCCTTAAAGCGGAAATCGCGCGCTCCAATTTTTGTTTTATAGGGAAGCGTAGTCTTTGTTATTTTGCTTTTTTGACGTACTGATTCAAGCTATCCGGAGGACGGAAAAGCGCCTCCCGTAATTTCAGATCAAGCGTCAGACTGCAACTATTTTAAGCGCAAAGATGGCCCAAGTGTTTTTAGTGTCTCGTCTCGGCATGAGAAAAAACTATTTCCTGCCAACAACTGGGAGCGTGACTGTGAAATTACGCGAGAAAGAATGCGCCAGATTGCGCAGGCCGTATACAGATGGTTAGAGCCAACGCCGAAGAGCTCGCGGTGCGTGTTATTTAACTCTTGGGACGTCGTCGTAATACTCTTCCCCAACTGTTTTCTTTCTTTTTTTTAAAGAATAAACCTTTTGTTCATTCGCGTCTCTCTTGTAGGGGTCCTGAGACTTCTTAGACGCTTTAACGAAGTAAGTAAAAAAACACTCGAAGGAAGATTATATGAAAATGAAAACTCACAGATTAAGAAAACGCTACAACTAATGTAATTCAAATTAATTTTCTTCGTTTCACGAAAGTATTAGAGCAAACACTTTTTCTTCTTGCTATCTACTAACCAGACTTGTACGCGACGAGTTACGAGTAACTGATTACTCGTAATCAATTACATTTTATTGTAAGTTTTTACCGCTTCCAATCACTCTTTTACTGCGATAACCTTCGTTGTAATTCAATTACTATTTTTTGTAATCAATTATACGTTTCCGAAGGAGGTAAAATTATTGAGTCGAGTTTTTTTTTCGTAAAAAAATCGCTCCTTCTGCCCGAGCCTTCTCTGCCGACGCTCCAGGAAATCCGTCCAGGGACGATTTCTTCAGCTTTTCGCGGCCCCCACCTGAAACGCTTTCGATCTCAACAGGGAAGCGCTTCACTTTCTAGAGGACTCGAAAGCATCCGTCGAAGCACTGCAAAACCTCGAACGCTAAGTGTGTGCGCGCTACAACACCGCTCTACCCGCAAGCGCATTCGTCGAGAGGGGCTTCAGCGTCAAGGCAGACACGTGCACCAGGAAACATGGAAAGATGACTGACGAGTTTCGAACGACAACTGCTGTTCAAGCTTAACAAGGTGGGAATGACAAAAAGAAACAAGATCAAACCACTTTAAACATCTGCATGCATTTTTTTTTTTTCGTAACAAAAAGTGAAAAGAAAGTTACGTGAAAAGCAGTCAATTCATTTCTGATAATTTTTAAATTCATTTTGTGATGCAGAAATGGATTACTGTAATCAGTTACATTTTTCAATACAGTAATTGTAATTGGTTACTTTTGTTTTTCAGTAACGCGTACAAAGCTGCTACTAACGTCCCCGCGACAAAAAAAAAAAAAAAAAAAAATAAAGGCCCAAACAAAGCGGGAGTTTTTCTCGTTGTCCGAAATTCTTGGGACGCAGCAAGGACAAACGGGACGTAAGAGATTCCTTTGGTATACGTGTGCGCTCTTAGGCGGGAGCTGGAAGAAACCGAAATCCCAGCTCCATCTCTCCGATATGTCTCCCCCATTTTTCCACGACTCGTTCTTTTTTGGGCGAGTGGAGACGACACAAAAGAATAGAAAGAGAAAGAAAGCGAGAGATCCCATTTATTCAAAAGTCCAATATGTTCGCCTCAACTTGTATAATGAATACGCGGGCATTCTCGAGAGAATTACTCCTTTTTGTTCGACGGAAAGTTTCCCGGAATTCGGGGGAGAACAAATACAAACCAAACTTGAATACCATTCGCTCACTCTTCGCGACGCTTATTTCTCCGGGGACTCTGGCTAGGTAATAAATACCGCAAAATATATCGCCGAAAAAAAGAAAGAAAAAAACCTTTTGACGGAAATTTGACGTTCGGGAGAAGAATCTCTGAGCTTAGAGCCTCCACTCTTCAACGCAATAACTTTCAAAACAGCGCAGCGTTTTTGCAAATGTATTACATATTGATATATGTAACGTGTGTGCACATTGATCTCTGTAACGAAGACGCCACTACTGTACATGCGCGCCGCTGCCCTTGACTCCAGAATTCCGGGTCTCATAACGGGTTGCAGAGAGCGTTGCAGGACAGAGGAAACGATCTCCCTATTAGAGATCCCTCCGATAACGGTATACCCGTTGAGGAAACGATGCATGAATGCGCATAGGTAGAGAGTAGATCGTTCCGATGACTCTGATAACGACACTCGGCCACCGTCTGTGCCCATACCGTTATCGGGGGTCGTTATGGGGGGTGTCGGAGGTATCGAACCGATCTACTACAAGTATCTCGTGTCGGTGGAGTGTCGGGTATCCTTATCGGAGTTGTCGAAACGATCTACTCAAACTCCATTCTGATCCAAACTTGAACAAAATTCTAGCGCCTATTTTATGGCCTGACTGCCCACACCACGGAGACACCAATTTTTTGCTCGAAAAGACAGCTACACATTATTTAAAAGGAATAAACCCAACGTCTTTACTTCACTCTGGGGTCTGAACTTAAAAGCAGCGCCGCCCCGCGGATGTACGCAGGAAAGCTAAGTGCGCGCCAGCCCTCTCGAAGTTCACCGAACCGGATTTCCCTTCTATCTTTCATATTAAAAATAGCGCAAAAAAGACGGGACAAAAAGACGAAGACGCGCACAGGACAAGCGCCTAACTGGTCACTAAAGTTTATTGAATGCTTCCAACTTCGCTATCGCCGTCCACGCCCTTAGTCTAGTCTCAACAACTATCCCGCGCTATTTGTATCTTGTGGGAAGCGGGGAGGGGCAACTAAAACGGCCAGGATAAATGGATGAGTAGATGAAAGGTGGTTATTCCCTTTGCATTGGGCAGTGACTTGCGCCACCTAGCCAAGTAGTGTTTTTAGTTCAACGTTAAATTATGACAATGCCCATTTAACCTAATTTAATCTATCCGTCCCTCGATTTTCGCCACCATTCCTCTAATCTTCTTTTACCGATTTCTACCTCCTGAAGGCGGTTTATTTCACCGTTCTCCTCGAATCCCGGAACCCCGATGAAGTCAGCCTCTCCGCGTGATGTACTTGGGTGGCCCAGCCCCTCACATTTCCTAATTACATGCTCTGGCGTTTTGATCCCCTCCCCAGATACCGTGCATGTTGTACCCAACTCTTGAAATTTGGCCCTGTACGTCCCGATTCTCAAAAGCCCCGTGCTGGCCTGAAACAATACCGCACTACCTCTAGAATTATCGAATATTGCCGCGCGCGCAGCTGGTCAAGTATAGGCAGCGCGCCCGTGGCCCAACGGTTATCGTGCTTGCCTCCCACGCGACAAGCCGAGGTTCGAAGCCTGGCAGCGGATACACCTTTTTGTTATTTCTGTAATGTCGCGTTCCGGTAAATTCGAGAACCCTGTTGCTTATCCGAGGTTAAAATGTTCTACGCGCCGGACCTTCTACGCCGATTGTTCCAGAAGCCCACGTGTCTACATAAGGAGCTCCGCCTGGCGAGCCGGAGTCAGTCTCGCTCCAGCGTTCGATCCTGCTGTTTCGCCGCCATCGAAGCTTGCAACGCTAGCCTTATCAGATTTTGTTTTGGGCACAAGTTCGCCCCATTAAACGTTTAGTTCGCTTCAGTCTTCGTCGCCTCATCAATTGTCATTTGTGACAATATTCCTTCCTTTCTAATGTCAGTTTCATAGTACATTTCAAAAGCTGGCTTCTGCATTCTTGTCTCTCACCGTTTCTCTCTCTCTCTCTCCATTACTATATTCTTCACTGTTCCTGTCCGCCCATCTTCCTCGGTGTTAAACCAGTACCTTGATGCGAGTCGTCGGGTTCGTTTTCTCCATCGTGTGTCTACGCTGCTCATAATATAGGTAGCTCGAATAGTCTGCCTGCCCAACTCTCCTCATCGATTTCCCGCAGCCCTTCCTCCAATCCACCTTCGCTATTTACCTCCCTTGCCTCGAACGACAACCAACCCATATCTACCTGTACACCTTCATTAGGGTTTATTCCAACCTTGCCTACGCCACGCTGTTTGACCTCCAGTCTTGACTGCACCTCCGACGTCGTGCAGAGAGCATTTCCAAACGTTAAACCAGGCACCATAACCCCCTTCCAGATAACTCTCACTACCTCGTATCTGTTAAAATTCCATAAAGGTCGCTTCTTCATTACTGATGGATTGTAGTTGCCTTCAGTTGCCAAATATTTTGCATGCTCTTGTAGGTACTGCGTGCCCTCGGGTAACCACACTCCCAAATACTTGTATCGCTCTACTCTTGGGACTTGAAATCGTTGTATACATAATGGGTTGTCCCACGTGTCCTTAAAAAGCATAATTTGGGATTTCTCTGCACTAAATTCCAGTCCCAGCTCGTCACTTCCCTGTCCACATATTGTGATCAGTTGCTGCATATCTCCACTGTTGTCTGCCATTAGAACGATATCATCGGCATAGTAGGAAAGGTTAAATTCAATGTCACTCTTCTCTAGTCTGCGTTCTAAGCCACGCAAATATGCCACAATCAGTAGTGGTGACAACGGGCAGCCCTGTGTACGGCTATCGGTGGTATCAGTTCGTCTTCCCATGTTATATTATCCACGTAGATGTCTTTTAACAAAATGGTCACCTCGGTTTCCCTCTCTGCTTCTCCTAAAATATTCCACACCTTATTCTGGTCTACATCGTCATACGCCCTTTCAATATCTAGGAACGCCAACAAGTGGCGAATCTCGCAACCAGGCCGTGAAGAAAAACATGACGTCACGAACGCGTATCCGGAGCTGTCGAGACAGTTGCCCCTCGGGAGGGAAATTCGTTTGGACAGGGCTCGCGCAGTTCGCCGTCCTACTTCTGCGCAAAGGCGCTGCTCTCAAGGCCACCCAAGGACATTCGAATCATTCCTCGTAAATACCGTCTTTTTTTAAGAAAGACATTTGTGTCTCCGTGGTTGACATTTAGACAGTAAAATAGAATTTCAGTGCAGTATCCCTTTCTTTAAATTAGACAAAAATAGGGACTCTAATCAGAAGTTTAATAAACAGTAACCCGATGTTCCGATAACACTTCGGTCCCGTGAAACAGGGGTATAAGCCCCAAAAGACGCAGACCGGGAGCCTTTGGGCGTGCAGGAACTCTTGACGTCACGAGCGCGATACGCATTGCTCTTCTCGCTGGCCGAGTTTGAAGCGAGGGGCAGAGAGCTCGCACTCACGACATTTCCTTTCCGTACACGTTTAAAAGTGAACACAAACAGAGGTATTTGGTTGTTCTCTTTTTGGCCTACATATTTTGCTTTGTGCTCGCAAAATTGCGGTGGCCGTTTTTTTTTTTTGTTTTGCTTTTCTTTTAAGTCTGGAAATACATTTATGGTTCTGTTCACCTCAAAATAATTAATGAAAATATAAGGAGAAGCTACTTTTCGAGTAGCGTTACTAGTCCCCATTTAAGATCCCTAATATTTCTATTTATCAATACGTGCCCGGTTCAAACGTAAAAATTTATAGTTCTTTCTTTTATCTTTAAGTCTGGAAATCCATTTATGGTTCTGTTCACCTCAAAAATCTTTAATGAAGATATAACGAGAAGCTACTTTTCGAGTAGCGTTACTAGTCCCCATTTAAGATCCCTAATCTCTCTATTTATCAATACGTGCCCGGTTCAAACGTAAAAATTTATAGTTCTTTCTTTTTCTTTTTTTGAAAGCAACGAGGCGGTTTTTTAAGAGTGGAATCTAAATATGTTTGGACCTAAAAATAAAAATAAAAAAAAGCTTAGGCGCAAAACGTTTTAGCTTAACGTTTCGCTTGCTCATCTGATGCTCAGTGTCACGGCGAACTGCTAAGAGGGGGGGGGGGGGGGGGACAATTTCAGAATCGCCAATCGCCGTAGATTGCGACGACAGGCTCTCCCCAGCGCTTTACGAGAAAATAGACGTACCATTTTTTTTTTCTTTTAAAAATGTACGAGAAAATTTTTTTTTTTTGTTTTCGTCTCGAGGTGACGAGCATAAGGCGTACAAATCACACCGCTCACAAACACGTCCTATACAGCTTGTGGATGTTTCGACTCGAGCGTCGCCACCAATTAGGCGAAAAACGTTGTGAGCAACCATGTTTTCGAGACCGCTTTGGTACCCCATTCTTCGGAGAATCGGCACAATTGGCACCGCGCATGCGCGGCCGCTCTGAGCGTAGCCGGCTCCGCATGCGCACTGGGAGCGGAAACTCTCTGTCGAGTGCTGCGAGACTGCACTAGGGAATTCCCGTCGGTCTACCCGCGAGGCACTTGGGAGGGCGCTGCAATTTACGGACGGTGATTCGACGAGACCGACAAAACGGCAGTCTGCGCCGTGACACGGCGTATGACGTAGGCACACAGTCCAGACTGTCTAAACATAGCTCGTCATATTGCTGGCTCTCCCCGCTTTGCTCGAAGGGTATGCGAAAACATTTTTTTCCCTATGAGCTGAGAACGAGCAGAAGGCGCACAAACTGCACCCGGTAGCGAGCACCTAACACACACTTTGTCGGAACGACCTGCTCAACGCTCGAGCCACCAAAAAGCGCCGAAAGCGAACGGATGTGGGCTAGCGTCAAATGCTGCTGCCATGGGTCGCTTTCTCGAACGCTAACCGTGGGTTAAAGTTCATCTACTGTCCCAGGAAGGGGGAATTTTATGGCACGTGACTGGGAGAGAAGGGAAAGCAGTACCTACGAGAAAAATGGCCGCGGCGTTGATCGAGGTTGTTGGTCACCATTTCTTCCGATTCGGCTTTTGTCTAACTGACGCAACATTTAGCGCGTCAAGCAAAGGGGCAGTTCAGAGGGGCACACAAACCGACGGCGCACTTTAGCGCACTCTCCGGCAGTCTGGGACACACGACGCTCCATCAGCCTTCCCAGTGTTTTTATGGCGGGTACAAAAATGTTCCGCGAACAAGTGTTGGTATATATATACACTAATACGCTGAATTTTGTGCGCTATGCACGTCAACCCGTGAGCTGCGATTACTTTGCGGCGAAAGGGGGTGATCCTCGATAAAATATCTTCGTTCGGGGTGCACAGCTGGTACATTTTCCTCCGTTTCGTGTTCGTAGTGCGTCAACAGCATCGACGCTTCTACATATTCACCGTGGCCAGAAGCACCGTGACGACAGTGCTGCTGACGGTGACCGTGACGATGTTCAAATGTGACAAGAAGCGTCGCTGAAGCAGAGCCGCTGCGTCCAGTTCTGGCCGCGACGATCGGCACGTCCATCAATGAGAAAGATTCAAACGCGGTATCCAATTCAACCTTGTCGATGTAGTCTGCAAAAGTCGCACAAAAACGAGAAAAAATGCCCAGGGTCTCTTTGTTGTCCCTAGGACGACTTGAAGGCGAAAGCCCAAGCGCCGATCGCGGTGATACCGAACCTCCGAAGACAGCGCGCTCTCTGACGACGCACTTTTGGCGCCGTTAATAGCGACCTTTAGCGAACCGTTGCCGTGTTTGGCGTACCGCACTACCGCAGCCATTGAAGTATGCATTTAAGCGCGCGCCCCGCGGCACCACCCGGGCGCGCGATTCAAAGCAGGCTTCAAAGGCTACAGGTAGTGCGGTACGCGGAGCACGGCAACGGTTTGCTAAAAGTCCCTAATCTGACGGCATGTGGCACGCCCGCCTTAACGAAAGTGTCCTCCGCTCCCGCAAGATTTGCGCCGCGCCTGAGTCCATTCTGGCACAAGTAAGGCCCTTTCGTGGTCCAGTGGCGAACCGTGGGTTTCGGTACCTTTCGTGTCGCCGACATGTTTTCGTACTTTTTATGTCGTCGACGTGTTTTTGCTCAAGGACTTTGAAGGTCGACTGAACGATGAGACATATGGTTTTCGCCTTAATAAAAAAAAAACACTTACCACAAAGAAGGTTGACATATTATAGCGTTCTTTCCCCCTTCAAAATTGAATAATTTAGAATTAGACAGACTCTGCTATAATTATTCATTTCTAGCGTTTAAAGCTTATAATTCGTCGTTGAACAACAATATTAGCATATATTGACTAAAATAGATGTCAAAGCTAGTGGCTTCGTCTATGGTTTCGTTTGCGCGAGAATCCGTGCAAATGATCGGCGAGATCCGACCCCATGCTCGTGCCAGCAGCTCTGTACACTAAGTATGAAACAGAGTATGCACGTTCGCAAGCATGGCGTCCCGACTGGTGCCGCATGCGTTCAAGCACGTGCAGCAGGCGCGCGAAGGTGGCTTTGACAGGCATGCAATTTCACGTGCTTCCTCACACGAGCAGGAACATGGTGGCGGCCAGATGCCCTGTTTGCAATCGTCTATTAGCTGCGAGATGTTTCGGTGGCGCCCTCGTTCGGTTACCTTTCGTGACGTCATTACCTTGTGAACAACAAGCTCGATGGTGTTTGTAATTAGCATTCTGGAAGCCTGAAATCATGGCGGTCTCAAAGGAACACTGCCAACACCGTCAAAATTGAAGTTCTTTTTCCTCTTATTTCCGTCGATGAGACATCCTTTGCTGACGTCATAGTCAGCATTCGGCCAATTGTGGTGGGCCGACCACAGCGGCACTTTCGATCGCTCACGTCGCCAATAGATAGACAAGAACCAGCGGAAAAAGCGAAAAACAAACATAATAGGGAGTTTTCGTAGACCGCGTTTCCCCCTCCGCTAAGCCCTCCGCAACGAAGCAGCCGCTACTGCGCCGGCGCGCCCATGGCCTTGACTGTAGAGTTCCAGCTGGCGTAGCTGGTTGCGGAGAGGGTTGCGGGACAGCGGAACCGATCTACGAAAACTCCCTAATGACTGCGTTGTTTTACCGATAGATGACGCCTAATACTGGTCAATCAAAAATCTTCTAAAGGGTGTCCCAAGTCACCTGGCTCGATCTAAACTGAACCGTAAAAATGGACGCCTGCACATAGCAATCTCAACTATTCGTCAAAGGTGTATTTCACAGGTCGGTTTTTCTTGTAAAATTGCAAAGCATAGCTCCCTTTCTGTAAAAAGTAGGGCCAAAGGGGCGGACGGCGACGCAGAAGACGGAGTCGAGTTGCGGGGCGCGTTTTGCGCGCATACTGAGAGATGGCGTCGGGAGCAGCGTCCGAAGGTGCAGCCGACCAGCGAAAGAAAGCAGATGTCACGCAGACGAAATCCGTTGGCAGCAAAAGCGCCGTCGTTACGCAAACGCCTTTCTTCCTCTATGTATTGCTTTTATTGTCCGCATTTAGTTTTTAACCAAAGGTACATTACAAAAATATTATGTTCATTCTCATAAACCACGGTGCTCGCGACCAGTCTGGATAAGGAGGTAGCGCCATCTATCAATACGTGCACCAGACGAGTCCCGCCACTCGACTCGGTCGTCTGCGTCGCCGCCCGCCGTTGACCCTGGCATGTTTCTTGGCCCTATTTTTTTACAGAAAGGGAGCTACGCCTTGTAATTCGACACGAAACAAACGACCAGTGAAATACACCTCTGACGAAAAGTTGAGATTGCTACGTGCAGACGTCCATTTTTACGGTCCATTTTAGATCGAGCCTGGTGACTTGGGACAGCCTATATATCCAGTCGTTTATTCGAGAAGTACGTTTTCCTTTCTGGGGACGAGAAAACCTGCACTGGAAGGCATGGAAGACGAGGACATCTCAAGTGGATCCGGCCAGCTTGCGTCAGCCGCGTCTCGCAGCGACTCACGAGGAGCGCCACGATAGCAGGCGCCAAGATGGACGGCCGGTTGTCCAGCTTCGGCGTGTCTTCGAGCGGGGATAACAATGACGTCGTGGCCTTCCAGCTAGTACATTGTGCTGGGACCATAGGAATCCTCGGCGCCAAACACGCACTAGACACTCGCCGATACGAAGAAGCGCTCGACCTTGACCGCACATCTTTCCTCTCGCCCCCTACCTCTGCCGCTCAGCGCGGAACGAGGCCAATGGCGGAAATGCGCGCTATGAGCAGCTACCCGCCGAACACCACAAAGGAAAAGAAACAAACCAAGGTCCAGCGCGCGCTGGCGCAACTCCTCGTTGAACGGAGATCTCCACTTCGTCCTTTTTTTACTAAAAGTACACCGAAAAGCACCCCGAGTAAAGTACAAAGTAAATTAGAGGTAAAGTACTTCGGAGTAAAGTAGTAAGTACACCGGGAGCAATGTACTTCGAGTAAAATATTACAGGTGCACTATGCTTTCAAAGTAAAGTACAAGTACGTTTTAACGCAGCTTCCATAATGCCCCCTCCCCAATAAGGAGTCCCGTGCTTGGTTCCGTTGCTCTAAACAGCTCAGCAAACCTTCGAGAAAACATCTGATCGGGGTTACATGGCATAGGCGACACGAGGTTCGTCTACCTTTCTATGCCAACACTGGTTTACGCTGCGGATGGGAAATTCCCACATTGCAGTACGACTGCAAGATCCTAGAAAATCTGGTGAGTCTCCTTTCCCGCAAGGCGCCTGGGAGAGTCAATCGCTGCAGCCTACAGAGAAAGCTCGGCGGGTGACGAGGCTCGGAATATGTTTAAAACTAACAGCCAAGTGTGTTCACGTACTTACGTCACGCTCAGTGCCAGAGCGCATACTGATATTCGTTTTCTGGGTCGAGACATATTTTGAGTCTCGTCATTGGACGACCTCCGTGTTTAGATTGCAACGATTGGCTGTCCCACATATCAAGTGCGTAGACGGGGAGCTCTTGAACTTGCATCGAGCAAAAGTGGTATACGACCGCACGCCGGTACGATGCTCATCCAGCTCGAAACGGGCACAGGCAAGGTTCGAACACTTGGGCCGGTTTGCTGATCAGATTTTGGGGTCACGTGACCGGCTCTGCGGTTCCAGCCGATTCCGCTCAGCAGACGCAAGCCTCGCCTGTTGTTTCATTGAGTTCTCGATTGACACGACCTTCCCGAAGAAATCACTTCATATCCCAAAGTACACAAATACAGTTCCTTCCACGTACATTTCAAGCCAAACCACCTTTTTTGTGCGCGCAAAGTCGGACTTTAATATTCGAAGCGGGGACGGACCACGGCGGCCATATGGCTGGAGCGCTAGGTACCGTTAGTTTCTTGTCCCCACGGAGCCGATCACGTGACCGAAAAATCTCTTTTTCGTGCGAGTTAACCGCCAGAGATACCCACATTGATCAGCAGACCGTCTTGTAGTGCGCGAGTGTTTGTCACCGAGCTCATGAAAATTGAGTGTGTCTATACTTTCCCGAAAAACAGTTAAGAGATCTAATTTCTGCAACGTACGGAGACAGCTGGGCGAATTTCGAAGCTGAAAGTATGTTTCGGAAAACTGTCTGCGCTGTCACACCGAGGCTGGCCTAAGCACGCGACACGCCATGTCACAGCGGAGGCCTCACGCGGCAACACTGGGGCGTTCAGACAGCCGCTGCCACTGATGACGTTATACAGCTGAAAGAAGCTTGAGGGCGCGGGTCAGCTGGTGAATTTTAGGCAACTTAATAAGACACCGAAACAAAAAGGACGTACCCGTCTCTGACATAATGAAACGTTTTATTCCCATCAGCCTCCCTATCTAACCGACGAACCTCAAGGCGCGGTCACGCCAAGGCAGCGATTGTGCTTCTTTGCACGCTTCCGAAGGACCCAGGTGAACGCAACGAGTCTGTTTGCTATGGCAACGACGACGCATGTAGCTGTGAGACAAGGAAACTTGAAAAGCAGCGAAACGCGAGTCCTAGCTGTGGAGGGGGAATCGACGGAGGTTCCCGAGAGCTTCCGAGGAGCGACTCGCCGATCGCCTGCAGTGGGAACATCAGTGGTCGCTTGTCGCCAGTGTGAAGGCGCCTTCAGTCACTGCGAAAGACACGTGCTCAGTAACAATCTTCCCCGAAGGGAGAACGAATCCAACCCTCTGCACCCACTTCCACCCTACAGTCTCAACCTCTCCAACAAAAGAAACACTTCCACTCAAACAAGGACACACTTTCACCCTTCAGGATCAAATTCTCCAACAGGACAAGTTCACAAGCTACACAATGACCTCTTCTAGGAACCAAAGCCCAACGTCCACTTTCTACCACAGGTCCAAAATCTCCAACAAAACCCAGACAAAGTAAAATATATATATATATATATATATATATATATATATATATATATATATATATATATATAGGGTGTTTTTTTTTTTTTAGCTTAACAGAATTCTTTTTTAAAAACCATGAAAGCTAGAAACATGCGGTCTGCGCAGGTGAGTTATACGGCCAGGGGGACATAATATAAGAAGCTAATCGTAACGATCAGTCGGCTAATTAGTTAAAAATCGTTAATTAACTTTTTAATTAATGAAAATAGACATAGTTCCAATTAGAAACTTGCTCAGCGTCATCGAAAACCCCTAATTCAGTCATTTTCAGAAAGACTTTCAGCGCGTGAGAAGCGTAGTAGTGCACTAAAGTTACCACTCGTGGAGCAGGTACAAGGCTGGGGCTAGATAAGAGACGGAAAAATCGCACGGGCGCCTTATCGCAACCTCTAGCTTTGTACCTGCTCCACGAGCGGTAACTTCAGTTCACTACTACGCTTCTTACGCGCTCAAAGTCTTTCTGAAAATGACTGATTTAGGGGTTTTCGACGACGCTGAGCAAATTTCTAATTGGAACCATATGTCTATTTTCATTAATTAAAAAGTTAATTAACGAATTTTAATTAATTAGCTGACTGATTGTTACGATTAGCCCCCTATAATATGTCCCCCTGGCCGTATAACTCACTTGAACAAACCGTACTAGTGCATCTTTTACGGATTTTTTGTAATAAATCTGTTCGAATTAAAAATGAACACCCGGTATATATATATATATATATATATATATATATATATATATATATATATATATATATATATATATATATATATATATATATATATATATATGTCGAGTTTCAAAAACGTTTGCACATTTTTGTCCAACACCACAAAGGGAACACTGACACTATTTCCTGCGGATGTGATTCTAATCATTTCCTTAACTACGTGTTTGTACGGGTTCAACTCTTTGCTGAGAATCACTCTTTAGGCCCACTTAGGGAAACAAATGTTGCGTTCTTCCAGATGCTTCACTATTTCTGAGTTAGCAGCCTTTGACAACACCGACCTTTTGCATTTTAATATTCTCTCGTTGACACAACGGCCAGTCTGCCCAACGTATACGAAAAACCACGAAGCAAGGGAATGACATAAACAATACCTTTTTGTAGTCCACGGCTGTATCCTCGAGCTTCTTTAATACTCCTCCTTTACTCCCAAGAAAGGAGCAAAACGGCTCAGCCTTAAGTCGATTGGGAAAGCTACTCTGACGCTCTACCCTGCCGCCCAACCCTTCAAATTGGGAGACACGGCGTGAAACAAATGGTAGGCATGCCCACTTTTCTGGCTTCGACCGTCACGCCCAAGCTAACCAAGAGTTTCCTTGCTACGGTCAGCAGAACTACCGTGGGATAACCTGAACGATCTAAAAGGGAAAATGGGTACAAAACGCGTCATTTGAGAAATGTCCGCAATCCAGGGCATTCCGAGGAAGGGACGACACCGCAGCTTTTTTGACCGTGTTCGGCTGGCAACTCGGTACGGTAAGGCTGGTTTTCGCGCCTCCATCCCGTAGCGCCAGCACAACCCTACTTCTGGAAAAAGCTTTCAAATCCAGAAAGAGAAGAGAACCGCTCGCCACCTTTTCCCAGAAATATCAGAAAAAAACAAAAAAAAACATGTAAACGTTTTGTTTTAGTTTGTCGGGTTTTTGCTGGATATTTTTCAGTTCATTTTTTAATTTAATTACATTTATTTACCTCAAAGACATCTTTTAAAGACGCATTACATGAAGGGGGTGAGCGGCAAAATACATCCGTAACAGCATGATCACACCATATGTAATTCACATAGAACAAGTTGCGAAATAAGTCTCACACGTTTCACAGAAATTATTTTCAACCTAACACAAAAAGGAAATAAGGAAAACAAAGCGTAGAAAATTAAACACGTTCTAGTCGGGACAAAGGCGCTCGCACATTTCTTTCACTGACTCATGATTTGTGTTAGTAACCATCTGGTCTGGCAAGTCACGCAATTCTGTAATTAACAGCATGAGAGGAGAAAAAATATTAGGGAGAGAGCGGAATTGCTGAATTTGACACGAATTATTGGTTCGATGAGAAATGTGATGGGCAGAATGGCAATAAGTGTTCCTGAAGTATAGGTTGCTGTAGTACCCGCATGGAAAAAAAAACACATTCGGTTAATTTTCCTCCTCTTGGATAATAAAGGAAGGCCAAGATTGAATTTTAAAGCGGAGAAACAACTTTCGGGCGAGAAATTGTTTAATATAAATTGGGCAGCCTTAATTTGAACAAACTCGAATTTATAATTTAGGGAATTTTGATGTGGATGCCATATAATGCTCGCATACTCTGGTTTGGGTCGATATATGGTTTTATAAGCCAGTCTTTAGTTGCTATAAAAACCAGAAATAGGTTCCGCCAAAAGAAAAAGCCTAGTGATTTTCTTGAGTTGTTGATTGTGCTGTCGATGTGTTGATTCCTGCTAATGTTTCTGAAAATATTAACACCCAGGTATTTGTATAATGGCACCGATTCTAGCGGCTGCGTAAAGCCACACTGCTCATACAAAATACATAAGAGAATCTGCAAACACGAGTCACCGCAATATCCGTGGTTCGAATGCCGCGTGCCAGATTTCTTGTTGAACTCGTTGCCATGTGGCATTCGAAGCAGGGATCTCGCGGTGACTCGCGTTTGAATCTCTATGCAGACTGTCTTCTGTACCATATGTATAAGCAGTGAGTCCCCGGTGTTAGTAATGAATATTGAATGAAGGCTTTTGTTTGAGATTGCCGCAATGTTCATTAGCTTACATTTTGTGGGGTTAACGTTCATCTGCCATTGTGAGCCCCGTGCGCTTATAGCGTCGAGGTCACTTCGAAGGATGAGATGGTCTGTGGGACTAGCTATTTTTCGATAAATACTCAGATTGACGTGTGTGTGGAAAGTGGACGTATGCGTATGGCTTGGTTGGGCTTTGGTTTCCAGAATTCGTCATTGTGTAGCTTGAGAACTTGTCCCGTCTTTTGTTGGAGAGTCTGATCATGTACGGTGGAAGTGGGTGCAGATGGTTTGGTTTCTTCTCCCTTCGGGGAACAGATAAGACTGATAGCGATCACCTGTCTTTCGCGGTGACTGAGGGTCGTCGGCTATTTGCAACTTTCACGGCCTATAGGGGGCGCACTAGCTCCAATAAAAATGGCTGTCATCTGGATGATCGTCGTAGAGCAGCAGTATGCGGTTGGGACTAGGACGCGTGAGTAGCAATATAAGACAGCATACTTTCATGACAGGAAGGTGT
This sequence comes from Ixodes persulcatus, assembly GCA_013358835.2. Taxonomy (NCBI): domain Eukaryota; kingdom Metazoa; phylum Arthropoda; class Arachnida; order Ixodida; family Ixodidae; genus Ixodes; species Ixodes persulcatus. The sequence continues at coordinate 476,186 of JABSTQ010011182.1, read as the reverse complement.
AAGCAAGAACATTTATTCGGAAGAGCTAGGGAGCGCGACTCTCGCACCACGGTACCACAATCACTGAAAGTTGCCAGTAAATCAAACTTTTAGCTCTGCCAGAGACGGAGTTGTGTACGTCCTTTTTGTTTCCGTGCCTCCGGTTTATTATGTTACGTTATATAGCCTTTGTCACGCTGTCACTGTGGCGTTTAGGCAACCTTGCTTAGCCTTCTTGTCTACTTGACGAGCTCACAACGCGGAGCACAAGAAACGAGCAGCCTTCTAGCTTCTAGGACGTGGCGTTGGCCGGCGCCGCTTGACAAAGGGAAAAGCGGTCCCACAAAGATGCTAGCGACGCCATTGCGCCACGTCCCTTTGAGCAAGGCTCTCGAAGCAGCATTCTGGAAGCAATCAGTTCGGAACGACGAGTGGCCTAATGTCCGCTGAATATGTATACGTCGAGTGGACGTACAACTTTCGCCCCGTTGGCATTGAGCGGGGGACATAATGGCGGAGGCAATCGCAGAGACCCGCGCATTCTGAGCGTCCACTCGTTGTAATCGGGCCAACTGGCGCACGAGACGTTCCTCGGGATGACCCGGAGGAAGAAATACCGAAACAGCGAGAGGTTCTAATATACATGATCGATGATGATAACGGGGCTCTTAACTGATTCTCCGTTGTTTGTGCTCTGCCTGTCTGCTCTGTCGCTCACTAGACGAATGTCAGACGCGAGTCTAAGGCCATCCTGCGCCCTCACCAGGACTTTTCTTGTGTGGCTTCGTTCGTCACGGAGAAAAACAGAGGGTCACTGTGTACAATATTGGGAAACATAAGAAAGCATTCCATGTGTGTGTGTGTGTATGGGGGGGGGGGGGGGGGGGGCGGCACGTGCTTCACTTTTCTTCATCATCATGCTTTTTTTTCTTCTTAATAGTGACTTTATCGATAGAAGGGTACGCACTTGGGCTAGTTGGTGATCCATATTTCCGAGTGTAAACGCGCTAACAACAATGGACAAGTAAAAGAAACGAACAACACAGAGCGCCACTTGCAACTGAAGTTTATCCTCGGAAAACATACATATATACACACCGTGAAATCAGGACATGTACGACATAAATGCGACATCATTCAATCAGTGCTTATCTATCAGATATCTACTTTACAAAAGATGGCCGAGAACTGAGGTGGCGATTTTAAAATCTTTCGTAAAGTAGATAGCAGATAGACAAGCACTGATTGGATGATGTCGCATTTCTGTCATACATGTCGTGTTTTCACGGTGTATACATATGTATGTCTTCCGAGAATAAACTTCAGTTGCAAGTAGCGCTCTGTGTTGTTCGTTTCTTTTACTTGTCCATTGTTTTTAGCGTTTTTACCCTCGGAAATGTGACATTATCCCTAGGGCTGAAATACCTTCGCGTATGAGGGGACAGATGGCGCTTTTCCCTCTCTTCACACGATGCATCCTCTCAACGCGCAACGGTTTAGCGAAACCGACATTTCGCTAAGGTGGCGTGCAGACACATAAGTCTGACGCGTGAAACCCCTGACGTAATGACTCACTGAATTTCCACAAACCTTGCCATCTGCACCGGGAATATCGAGCGTTTCGCATCAAAATGATATCAAGTTCGCACAGTGCGAAGAGACAGTCTGCTTTATTAATACCACGTCATAAACTTGGTCAGATTCGGCTCACTGGGTCTATACCTGCCAAATCCGGGAAAGACCGCGAACGTTCAAGTGCAGGCGGATGATCTCGAAGCTAAAACAAAGTTATCCCCAGTCATCATGTTTCTACGCGGTGCTTGCACTCGTCGCGACTGTTAATGAATCTGCGCCACCAACCCGTACCGCTAAGCCACATCGCCCGTACGCAACCCGTACGCACCGCTTCTCCTCTTGTCGCTCGCCGGCATGTTTGTCTTCCCTTTGCGACTTCGGCTCGGATACGAGATCGGCCAAAAATCAGACTCCTCCAAAAGCTCGCTCGGCCTCGGAGGTCAGACGTCAGAGGCGTCAGAGCAAAGTCGGGCGGCCATTGGCAGCGTCCGCGTTTCTCCTTCGGGTGATCGACAGGCCTCGGTGAGTTTCAGCAAAATATCGCTCCAAAAACGTAGAGCGCGCGCAACCTTTTTTGCCGACAATATGCATCGAGCTTTAGAGCCAAAGAGGGACGCGGTATACACATTATGGGACATTACAGACATCAATTCAATTTCTTCGCTAAATTTAGGGGGCAATTGAATTGGTGTTTAGGTCTCTGACTTTCCATAATGAAAGGCGCGCGGTTACGCGGAGGGCGACGGCGACGCCGCTATACGCGGAAACAAAAGTCTAAAAACTCCGCTTAAAAAAACAAAAAAAAACATTTGCGCTGTGTGACGCGGGCTTGACGTTCCACGTGCTTACGTCGCAGCGCCACAGCGCCGACTGTTTTTAGGTCCGAACCTATTTTCAGCATTTCGATCTGGATGAGCATCGTACCAGCGAGCGGTCGTGTATCAGTACCGCGTGATGCCCGTTCGGTCGTCATGTACTGGTTAAATTGCTCATGTACAGCGGAGACACCAGGGCCGGCTTGCTAGAACAGCATCTGAGCTGGGCCAGGCACAGTAGCCAGGATTTTGTTTCGGGGGAGGGCCCGCCCATGACAAAATGCTGTATGAGGGGGAGGGGGGAGAGGAGGTCCCAGCAAAATGGAAGATTTCGGGGGGGGGGGGGGGGGGCCCGGGCCCCATGGGCCCCCCCCCCCCCCCCCCCCCCTGGATACGTGCCTGGCTGGGACTATATCTGGAAGAAAGCACTGGTGGGGCGCGCGAGCGTCCTGAGACGCGGTCTGAGTCCCGCTCAGCTCCTGCGCTGGCTTTGGCAGAGTTTTTTCCTCCAGTCTCGGCCCAGACGCCCATTGGGGCTGCCTAACTTCACACCGACGAAACGCACACACAAATACTCTTCCAAGTGCTTAGCGGAAGAGTAAATGATTATTTTGGATTGCGTCTGTCTTGACTTAAGGCCGAACGGAAACAGGTTATGAAAGATGTTCCTGAAAACGAGATGAGGGAGAGAGAGAAAGTCAGACAGTTTCCGAACCGAATGAAGAGGAATAGATGAGGGAAGCGGAGAGCGACCGAGGAGCGCTTCAAAATGCGGTAATTGGCGTCGACGGTCCTGGGACACGCGGATGGAGACCATTAATTCCCGACACTCGGAACGGCGTCAGCGCTGTCTCACCCCGCTGGGGAGCCTCGCACGCTCTTCTCTCACCTTCCTTCTGGTTTTCTTCGTTGACTCGTCCGTAGAATCAACGACAGCTTAAAAAGCGCCCGGTTTCTTATGTTCGTACGTCTTCATTATTGGTTTCTGGGCAAATGCGGCCATCTCATCGGCCGCAAAGCGGCAAGCCCGGTTCTTAGACTGTCGCTGACTCGAGAGCGGCACCACTCCGTGACACTCGTCGCGTTAAGCGCGGTTCGAGGCATACACACATCTGCGGCTAAATCCCGCTAGAAGAAACAAAAAAAAAAAAACACATTCCTGAAGTTGCGCATTTGTGACCGAGATGTAAACATTCGCATTTGAGAGTGATCGACTCCGTTACAACGGCTCGAGACCGCTTACTATGAGAGAACAAACTGGCACACTGGTTCTATCTATCGCGTGGCCCTGGAAGACTTCCGACTCGTGTGGAACTATACCCCTTTCCAATGTTTACAAAATCACAGTCCAGCGTGCGATCTTCACAGCCCAGCACGTGCGTGTTCGTCGCTTCGGAAAGCGAGCAAAGCACGCGCCATACGCACGAACGCTCAAAATGGCACCGGCCACAAGCTCGTTTTTGGAAAGGTCTATACCCCTTTCCAAAAAAACGCTCCTAGGCCGCCGCCATGTAGCCGATGCTGATGCGGCTGGTGCGACTCTCCTCGCGCCCCCTATCAGCGAGAAATTGTTTGCCACTCTCTCGAACTGTGGAACCCGCTCAGCGCGATACTCTACCTACGTTTTGCAGTTGGGCATTCGACGTTTTCTGGCCCCTTTTGAAAGTTTCCGCTCAATGTTTCTGATGCATGCTGCGTACCCTTTCTGTGTTACCTTCCACTGTGAGAAATAGGGCATGGTAAGTGCCTGCCATTCGAGCGTTTCTGCTCGACATTCACGGGAAACGAAGGAGGGGAGGGACGTCAAACTGCCCTCGAAGCGATTTCGCGAACAATAAGAACTGTTCTCCCCCCTCCCAGAGATAATCCGCGTAAGTCCTTCTCCGTCATGGCCAAAAGTAGTTGTTCGGGTTGGAGTCAGTTGCGCCCGTTCCTTTGCCTCGGTGCTGGTGTGGAAAAAGACAGCTCCACCCAAAACATGCCCCAAAACGAAGATAGCTTGGATTCCGTCCAATCGACAAGGTGTGACTGTCGTCAACTGTGACTGTGTTATTTCACATCTTTCTCAAATAAATTTTTTTCAGATAACGCTGCATCGTGGGGTAGGTACAGTATATTGTTCCAATGTTAACACTCGCTAAATTGTATGTCCGTGTCCTGTCCATCAGGCAAACACGTTATTTGTGAACGTGAAAAATGCACGCCTTTCGGCTATCTTCTATTGTAAATTATTTCCGACAGTTAAGCGCTTTGTCGTTTGACACGCGGCTAATCGGGCAACGCTGACAAAACTTATCGTAAAAAAAAAACAAAACGTCAACTAACATTCCAGTCGCATTCATTCTATCGCGCGCGTACCCAACAAAAATAGATTATTAGCGTTTTTTTTTTCTTTAATGTGCTACAATGCTTTCTCAATGTCCTCGGGAAAATACATACACCATGAAACACAAAATACAACGGAAAAAAAAACGAGAATTTAGCCGCCAGCAGTCTTTGAAACTGCGCCTAACGAAATCGCAGTCCACTCGGCTAGGGTTAGCAGGGACGCCGGTGAGAGTCTAGCCTCAAACCTAGTGACTGGGCTCAAAAACGGTTTGTTGCCCCTGGGGTCGAGTGTTTCTTGGAAAGGTGTCCACAGGTATAGTTCAGGGGAGGCTCCACTTGAACCGAGCGGACGCTGGAGCGAAGGTGACCTTCTCACCAGCGTCCGCTCTGCTAAAGAGGTGGAAGGAGCTTCCCCTCAACTCTTAACCCGTCACAGAGTATTCGCAACTCCGGGCCGCCGCTCGCCCTCTCGCGGACGAACGGTGAACCAGGGGAGCAAGGACGTGGCGAGGACGCTAACGGCCGAGCGGTGACGGTGGCTGTCGGCCTAGGTGCCTCAGTGCCGCTCTTGCCGCATGGTTCTGGTCGGCGTGTTCGTGCGTGAAGCAGTTTTAACGAAAAACGTGAACGCGTTAAGATAAGAAATCTCCCGTTCCGCCAAGCCACAAGGTTTCACAAAGGGGCACGGACGTCTAATTTCATTCGGGACTTTTCGTACGTCGCATAACGCTGCGGATTTCTGGCCTCGTGGTCGCCAGCTCAATCTGCCAAACGCGACGGCAAATGCCCCGCTAGTAGTCTAGAGTTCTAACGTACGGTCTACGAAGAGTCTTTGCTGTAAGTAGGAGAAAACTGGTTGCGCAACGGTATGTCGAGCAATAGATATCGGGAATGGGTTCGCGTTTTAGTGCCGTTACAAAAAAGATGCCCCTTTGCTCCGAAACACTTTCAAAAGAAAGAATACGCGTACTTGGTTTCAGCTAATTCCCAAGTCAAATGAAGAAACGCTGGACGAATTTGAAGCCCGTCTGTCTTAGCCAGCCGTTCGTGACAAGATTAGAACGGGCAGTGTTGCCGACGGCCGGGTCGCAACCTAGCAAAGAACGAGCTACACAAATATACGCTAGATTAAACATTTTTATTTCCACGGAGCTATAACTCCTCAACACGCCGATGACGTTAATTGGCAGTTTTAACATAGCGTAACCTGAGGCTACCGTGAGCGGAGGAACGCTCCAGGCTCGCGCTGAAGCGTGTGCTTGAAAGGCGCAGCGCGAGCTTCCCGTTGCAAAGGTAGCCTGCGGTCACGCTATCCGAAAACTTCGTACTATACTTCGTTTCACCTTATGTGCGAGCGAAGGCAAAGCTGGAAGCGCGAGCACGAAAGCTCCGTGCCTTCAGGCTTTGCTCGAGCGCGCGAGCTGGGGAGAAACGCAAAAAGCGCTGGTCTCGCGCTTCTATCTTTGGCTTCGCTCGCAGATAAAGTGAAACGAAGTATAGTAATCATAGCGCAGTTTTGATCACGTGTTGCAATACACTAAAACCGCGACGGTGAGCAGAGAGTCGTGAGCCTGTGACGCGAAGACATCAATACTGGAAACGCTGCTCTTCCGGAGCTTGACGGTCACCGTGCGCGGCTCACTTTCTAGAGGAGTAATGGCCAGGCAAAGCGCTAACACCGCGATATCTTCCTCACCCTCAAAAATCTTTGGGCACAAAGAGTGACGTGGCCGGTGCCCAAAACGAGCTCCCCCCACACAAAGCTTCACAAGTTGAGGTTTCGGCTACACTTAAATATCAACACGCTCGTTCTCCCAACGGACATCGACATCTCAGTCACCAGTAATATGCTCCTGCCCTGACCGCTTCGCATTAGTAGACAAATTAGTTATAGCGGACTGATCAGCGTCAGCGAGCAGGCGCACGGGAAATCATGAAGAATCTATCCCCGTCTCCTCCGCCATTTTGGAACTACCGCCCCGCCATCTATAGGGCGTTGAAGTTGCGAATAGACAAGGTTTCGCAGTATTTTCGAGACTATCGGCGATAAACGTTAGCTTATAACGTTGTACGAATTAATTGAAGCACGCAGTAAAAGAACGATGCGCAAAAACAAATATAGGCAGATCTGCAGTGGTCCAGTGCTACTAGAAAGATGGCGCCAGTGTCGTAAACGGTCACCAGCAGGCAGAACGCATACGGTCACACTCAAGTTTCAACCAGCCTCCACAAACTGCGAGAAGCACGCACTCGTCGTCTATAATAAACCGGCTGGATGGATGGATGGATGGATGGATGGATGGATGGATGAGGCTAAACCCTTTGAATCGGGCGGCGGCTTGCGCCACCTAGCTGGCGTTTTAATGCGAGAGCATTATTAAGTACTCATCACAGATTTCTGTCTATAATCTAGGTATATGGCGTCTAATGTAGTGGGCAGGGAGGGGGGATTTACGTCACGTGACCTATGCTCCAATTCAGGTTCCCCGCCAATTTTAGTGGAAAAATTGAAGTCACGTGACCCAATGACCAATTCAGTCTCCCAGCCAAATTTAGCGAGAAAATCGACGTCACGACTTATGCACCAATTCAGGTTCCCTATTAAATTTAGCGGAAAAACGAGCAGAGTTCACCCTCTGAACTCGCAGCCAGAACAGGCGGCCACGTGATCTGGAGCCGATTATTCGCCGCCAATGTTGATCACAGCCACGCTCAGGGGTTGGAAAAGCACATGACACGCGATGAGTTACAGACACTGTTATGGTTCGGCTATTGTCGTCATTGCAGCGACTGGGCACTTGCCACTACCCAAATGCTTCTCGAGCTATCGATTATCACGAGCCCAAATCGAGTGCCCACGCCATGCTCTGGTCCTATTTATGAGCAGGATTCAAATGCCGTAACTGCGACCCCCCCGACACGCAATGAAGTTTTGCGAAGGAGAGATTGAAAGAAAACGCTCGCTTTTGTCCTTGAAATTCCACCGCACCAAAGAGTTTTCTTGGTCAATGGTGTTGCCTGCGAGTATACTTCAGTCCCACCAGTGCCAGTAAACTCGTGTAAAGTGAAAAAACATTCCAATTGAATATCGTTGCTGTGCCTTAATAATAATCATAGCCCCGATGCGGATGACCCACAAATTAAACCTATAAAATATGCAATAGACATTATTGCTCCATGGCGTACGTATACAACCTCGCAACGTCATCTGGTACTTTCCCTAGAAGAAATGCAAACCGCAAAAGTTAGGACTTGGTTCAAAGCAGAGAACCCAAATTAATCGAGAAAATACCGTCCTATATCGATAGTTCCTGTATTTTCGAAAGGTATAGAAAAAATCATTCACTCCCATATTGAAAAATTTTGTGGTAAACATTGCTTAAACAAACACTGACACCTCCCAAATTTTTTTTTCTTTTGCCAGGCGATTTACTATGGTGCCAGAGGACTACGCAATTATTATTTTGCTACAGTGTCACGTAATTCATTTTTGATAAAGTCAAGAAACGCAACTGCTCCGAGCCGAAACTGGATTGGGGAGGAAGAAGAAATACTGTAAAACCCTTTATTTTCAAGGCCCCTATTTTTCGCGAATCGGTCACAGAGGACATAATCGCGGCCATTCAATTTCGAAAATTCCAGACGCATGCATAGAAACTCTTAGGAACCGAAATTTTCGCCGCCCCTTAAAATTTTCAATTCGCGAAATTCGTGAAAATTAGATTCTCGCGAACATTAAGGGTTTTACAGTATACAGGAGGAGAAAGGCACCAGAAATCACGTGGCGGTTTTTTTCTTTTTTCAGTAAACATCTTTGCAGTTTTTGAGAAGCCACAGAAATTGGGTATCATATTTCTTGTAAATTTCTAGCATTGAGTGTGTGCCTTCGATGACGAACAACTTGGATTATCTCTGGTGGCTGTGTCTCAACCATAGAAAACGCCAGGTGACCATGTGCACGGGGAAGAGAGTGAGCGCGACTCAGAGTGGCCAGTTCTCGATCGGCGGTTTTCGGGCGGAAAAGAAACGAATTTCGAGCCGCGAATTGTTTTCTGGGTAGTTGGGCTCTCGTCTGTCACGCACAAATAAAATCCTTGGCGAGCATAAATACCCTGTCAGTGTCCCTTTAATTACAGAATGCCAAGTTGGATCCCGGAAAAATAGATCAACAGAAACAGCTTTATTGGTTCGAAAAGAGATACTTGGAAACTTGGAAGAAAAAACTTTGATGTTTGGAGTATATTTAGAATTTAGTAAAGCATTTGATTGCATCAATCATTCCATTCTGGTAGATAAAGTATTCGCTCATAGCATTCGCGACATTCCACTAGCGCTAATGAGATCGTATCTACAATTTCGCTCCTAATTTGTGAAAATAAATGATCAGATATCAATTCATTTAAACATATATTCTGTAGTCCCGCGAGGAAGTATGCGAATGCCATTTTTATATTAATGATATAGTGGCCATTGATTAAAATTGCAAATCCGTGCGGATGACTCGAGTCTATTCTTTTCAGACGAATCCGAAGCAGACCTTTGTGGCCGACCTGCGGGCGATGACGGGGAAGAAATGACTACGTCTTCTTCAACCGGTGTCATTCTCCGACACGGTTAGCAGCAAGAGAACTCCTCATAAAGAAAGTAAATGCGTTTCTTTTAAAATTAAAAGCTTGGGCTGAAGTAAATTGTTTGAAAATCAATGTATCAAAAACAAACGCAATCATATTCCGGCCCCGTGGTTCGGGTTATAGGCTCTACAGTCCCTTGAAATTTGAGACTTTCAACGTTCAATTTAAAAAAAAAAAAGTATTCAAACGCTCGGAGTTATTTCCTCCAATGGAACAATCGCGTTCACTACCTTTTGCTCTAGGCTAGGAATATCCGTAGGAATAATTTAGAAGCACAGACATGTCCTTCCAACGAGCGTAACGAAAGGTTTGATATAATTCGTCCTTTTTTTTCTTATTTGTGTTACTGACACCTAGTTGAACCTCATTCAAATTTAGATTAAATACATTTATTAAAAAAATGATAAGCATAATCGCAAATGCTTCCTACACTCATCATACACAATCATTGTTTATGTATGCGGCATATGGGTCCTCTAGCACAATTCTCGAATTAATCGATTTAAAAGCAAGAATTGGACGCCAGGGGGCTATCGATGGGGAGGTCACGCTTCACGTCGGTCCCGACATGCGATTCCCTATCTCAAGCACCACGCCTTATACACCCCCGAGATTTTCACCAGAGGTTCCTGACCACCATCCGAACCAGTGAGCTAAATTTCGCTCGATTCTGAGCATTTCCTCCTACTTTTCTGGGCCCCGCAAGTTTCGAAGCGGCGAGCTCCCGCGTTAGGGTTAGCGCGGCGTCTGGCTCGGCGGCCGGTGGGCCGCATCTGCCTCGGCTATGGCGTCACCGCTCATCGCACCGGCGACGCTGCAGCTGCCTTCCTGTGATTCTGCGGCACCAGTGCCGGCAAGTATGCACGACGAACATGTTACTATGGATATTCAACGCATGGAAGAAGACCCGCCTGCGCTACGCAGTCGCTCTCATAGTAGAAGCCGCAAGCGCCAGCACTCTGCTCTTCATGAACAATCGGATGACTCTTCGTACGTCAACCAAGGCTTACAAGCGGAGTGGACTGCCCGCGATCCTTTACCCGAAGATTTCACCGGCCTCTGGGAGAAGGCTACGACCAGAACTCAGCGCAGAGCTCAGCTCAAGGCCCAGGGACATCCCCAACCCCCCCCCCCCCCCCCCCCCCCCCCCCTCAACCGCAAGGCTCGAGCCACTCTGGGAACACACGTTATCAAGTTTCAGCCTACGGAGCGCTGCGATGTATCGCGCTTGGATCCGGAGGACCTACTCGCCGCCGTCAGCTCCTTCGCGACTGACCCCGAGCTCCGCAAGCTTCAACTTCTGCGAGTGAGTACCATTTCCAACACCATCACCGTTACTACATGTGACTCCAAGCAAGCCGCGCATCTTTTGCGTACAACCAGTCTTCCACTCAAAACCCGGCACCCTCTTCCGGTCCGAGCCTATCAACTTCCCACTGAAGGAATCTTGAGAGGCGTGATTCATGGGTGCAAACCAAACGAATCGCCTGAGAAGCTTCTCTCAGCCCTGCACGCGGACGGAGTGGATATTCTCTCAGCCCGCCCGATGGGTTCCAAGGGCACTACCCTAATTATTTTTGCCTCCCCTAGACCGCCCAGCGAGGTAACCTACTGGCATTTCCCCAGGCGTGTTGAGCGGTATGAGCAGCGCTCCCTTGTGTGTCAAAGGTGCCACAAACCAGGCCACAAGGCAGCCGTCTGCCCAGCTGAAAAGCCCGTCTGTGCCAACTGCGGAAAGCGACACGATCAGGCCCCAGAGCAGTGCCCCCACGCTGACGACAAATTCTGCGTGCGTTGCAACGACTCTGGCCATGTAGCCACGGACGCCTCCTGCCCGGCCCGCGCTCAATTCGCCCAGAAAGTGAAAGAACGCGAAGAGGCCAAAAAGGAACGGCGCTCGCGTAGCCGCACTCGCCGCCGCCGCCGGTCTCGCAACCCGAAGCTCGATTCCACTACACAGCCCACTTCGCGTTCGCCATCTGAGACGCGAGACTCCCAGTTTCTACCGCCGCCACGTGTACCGAGTAAGGTACGGCTACAACCCCCCCCCCCCCCCCCCACACACATACGCAACGGCTGTTACATCTCAACCTGAATTGGACACACCAGCAACCCGCACGGAAGCACAAATTCAGCTCATCCAAGCGGCACAGCAAAGAGACAAAGAAGAATTTCAAGCAGTTCTTGCCCGCATACAGCAACAAATTGCTGAACTCCAACGACAGTACAATAACCGCCAGAAGACAAGGGACGGTCAAATCCGGGCTCTACAACGAAGGCTTGCCGCGGAGACAGAACAGTACGAGATCGATCTGGTGGCGCGTGCCAAACGGCGCCAGTCTCGCTCCCCCGGCCGAGCGCGCTGCGAAGCTGCTGAATCTCCGGCCCCTACAAAGCAGGCCCGTCAAGAACTACCTCAACGGCTGCCGACTCCGGAAGCACCTCCAACGCCCCAAGACCCGCCAAAATGGCTACAAACATTTTTGCAGCAACAGCAAGCTATGCTACAACAGCACCACCAGCAAACCCAACTCCAGCTCCAGCAGCTCATTCAGCTCGTCGCCCCCAAGATGACTCCCACTGCACCTCCACCACCATCACTGCATCAACATGGATCCGCCAGCCAACTCTCCTAACGACGCGAGCGCCCACCGAGACGGTCCTCCGTCAAGCGGATCGCCTGTGAAGACGCCCCACGTCCTGCAGTGGAATTGCCGCTCCCTTCGACAGAGCGCCACGGAGCTCAAAGAGCTTTTCCGCCTCATTGGAAAACCAGCTGCACTTTCACTGCAGGAAACCAGAGGCATAACACCGGGCATTGCAGGCTACAATGAATATTTTCAACCGTCGATCGAACATGAACGAAGGGGGGGAACGCAAGATCAATCTCGCGTCGTAGAAGCGCAAGCTGCAGTGTTCATACGCACCGATGTACCTCAGGCACAGCTAGATACAGCCCGCTATTGTGACACTATACAGGAAGTTGTCGCAACACGATGCATGTTGGGAAAGACGCGCCTCGTCCTCGTCTCATATTATGTGCGGCCTCAGCCAGCATGCTCCCGCCGCGGTCAATCCAGCAGTGCAGGCTTTCAATGGATGCTGGATCTAAGGCGACAGTACCCCAAGGACCGTTTCCTCGTCACAGGCGACTTTAACGCACATCATCCAGCCTGGGGCTACCCAACGTTGGACTCGAGAGGCCTCCGGCTACAAGAAGCCGCCGAACTGGTCAACCTCATTCTCACCAACGACCTCGACTACCCTACCAGATTCGGTCTCCAACCAGGGCACCGGGATACTACCCCAGACCTTACTTGGGCAGATTCCGGCGTAGTCAAAGAATGGCGCTGTGGGCAGGACCCTATGGGCTCCGACCATTATCCCATTTGGATAGAAATACATACTACAGGTCGTGCTCGACGAACCAAACAGACTCAAGCCATTGACTGGGATGCATTTAGGCAAGCTGTCAAGGATTTTGAAGACGACGTGCCCGTCGTACGGCGCCTCTCCCGTGCAGCAAACACAGCCACAAGGCTCCACGAAATCTATGCAGAAGATCCAGTGCCGGACAAACATCTATCCAACTTGTGGGAGTCCAGGGAGGAGCTACACCAAGCATACCTTCGGAACGGCAAGCTCCACTCAGATCTCATTCGTGTACGCGGGAAAACGGCCCAGGCCAAACGCTACGCCAAACGCCTCTCTCGATCCAGATGGTTCGAACATTGCGCCTCTTTCGACGAGCGCACTGGCCTCAAGAAGCTCTGGTATACACACCGGGCACTGTGGGGCGAAACTAAGACTCTCAACATAGCGCGCAACATCCAACTTGCCGCTAACCTTACAGCTGAGCAACTTGAAGAGGAAGCAGCAAATTACTTCTTCCCTCAACTTGGCTTGGACACCTCAGGCAGCCTTTACGCTCCGAAAGAAGCAGGCAACAGCGGTCCAGATGCACCCTTCTCAATGCAGGAACTTTTCCTCGCTCTTGACTCTGTCAATGAACTGTAGCGCCCCGGGCAAAGATGGCATAACATGGCGTATGTTACGTAACCTGGACGAACCGGAGAAGAAGAAACTGCTAGCCGAGCTCAATCACGTATGGGAAACAGGTGTCATCCCTGGAGAATGGAAGCATTCTGTTGTTCACCTCATTCCAAAACCGGGCAAGAAAGCGGACAGGATACAGAACCTCCAGCCCAAAATCTCTTACGTCGACACTATGTAAACTCCTAGAAAGGCTGCTTCTAACCCGGCTCACATACATCCTCGAAGAATCGGAAGACAGCCCGTACTTCGACGTAGCTCAGACCGGCTTCCGACCTGGGCTATGTACGCAGGACAGCCTTTAACTCCTCCGAAATCTTGTCGGGAAGAAGCGTCACGGAACGAATATTGTCCCAGGCATCCTTGTTGCCGTTGACCTTCAAAAGGCCTTCGACACCGTAGAGCATTCGGCGATTATTCACTCACTCGAAGAATGTGGGGCAACCCCTCGGATGATGAATTTTATCAAGAGCTTCCTACACAACCGAACCTTTGAAATCTCGTCCGGAAGCACAACAGCCAAACATCTTTCAAAATTCTCGTGGTGCTCCACAGGGTGCTATCTTATCTCCTTCCCTTTTTAACCTTGTGATGCGGGATCTGGCAAAGGAACTCAGGAAAATAGAGCACTTGCAGCTTACGATGTACGCGGATGATATAACTCTCTGGGTCGATCCCCGCGATGCATCACTCGATACTCGCACCACCATAGCCACTGTACAAAAGGCCCTCGACACCCTCAACCGGTGGTTACCGGCTACAGGAATGAAGCCATCACCAGAGAAGACTGCGGTCCTACTTATTGGCGGCCTTCCTCACCTCCGGGCGCAAGTCAGTCTGACCCTCGCAGGGAAACCCATCCACCGACCAGAGGAGCGCTGGATCCGCATTCTCGGAGTTCCCTTTCATGAAGAAGGAGGCGCCCGGGAATGGCTCAGCCAACTTCAGGCTTCGTGGAAACAGCATCTCCATCTCATCCGACGCATCGCCACGCGTTTCGGGGGAGCAGGTACCCGCACTATTCGTATCCTCACACAGGCAGTACTGACATCCAAGGCTTGCTTCGGAGCTGCCTGCTTTGACCTCACAAAAGCGCAAAATCTCCCAATTGGAAGTACTCCACCGCGCGTGCCTCCGTGCCATTACGGGCCTCCCCCGTCACGCTCGCACGGAAGATCTGCACCGCTATGCCGACCTTCCTCCCATCCAAGCGATAATCGACACTCGCAACGCGGGCCACCTCCGCCGACGGTTATCCTCTGTGGCTGGACGGCTGCTCCTGACTCACCAACACCAAGTACCTCGCCGTTCTCCACGGAGGCCGCGAGACCCAATCCTCAAGAGTGTCCCTCCATGGGAAGACTTCATGGTGCGTCTCCTCAAGCCTCTCACCCGAAGAACCAGCCGGGAAGAGCATCGAGAGGAAAGAGCATCCCTAGCCGACCGCAAAGATAGAACACCAATAGCCATCTTTACCAACATTGCCTGGTGTGAAACCACCCAACGAGCCACCCTTGCCTGGGTCACCGGCACTGACGCGCATGCCGAGACATACCACTACGCAAAAGACCCCAGCACCTGTCGCCTTGAACTAGATGCCATCCATCTGGCACTAGCCCATCTGAAGGCCAACAGACCTCAAGCCAGCTCCCCTGAACCCATCCGGGTTCTGGTTTATACGGACAGCAGAGAGGCCGTCACTAGGCTTGGGCTCACACCCCGTCAGGGCTCCCTCTGCCAGCGCATTAAGACCCTATGCGCTGAACTGCTCTCCACCCATAACATAGAGGTGCGGGTGGATTGGGTACCGGGACACGCGGGCGGCCGAGGCAATGAGGCCGCTCACGCGTGTGCGAGCGCGCAGTCAAGTATCCGCTCCGACCCGGATATTTCGGTCCCACCTGCACTACTCGACCCCGATCCCTGGGAAAAAAAGGCCGCAGCCAAGAAGGCAGATCGCCTTAGTCTCAAGAAGCAGACCCCAGCCAACCCCTCACCCCTACCGAGAAGTCTGCCTTGAGGTGCACAAGTGCTCATCCATAAATCACGCACCGGGGCTGCTCTTACTGAAGACGTCCTGGCCCGATGGAGAGCCTACACCCCCAAGAGAGGGCGCCCGCCTGCTACAGAATACCCAGGCGGTACATCCACCTCACACACGAGTTCCCACTCCGAGTCAGCGCAGTCAACCGAAGTCCGGCGGTGACCCGCTCTACGTGTTCTACAGGAGTTCCACCTACGGTCCGACATCAACTGTGGGAGTGTGCGTGGCTCCAAACTGAACGGAGTCGTTTTCTAGACCCCAATGTGCGTGCCTACGAGGACTGGATTAACCCCAAGAGTAGTGCCTGTGCGAAAGAGACGCTGCTGTGCCTCTGGGACTTTGCGCGCGCGACGGGCATTGACCGAAAAATATAACCTTAATTTTCGTTTTCTTTAATCCCCCCCCCCCCCCCTGTAAACCGTCCCCTCCAGGCCGTCGCGCCATCCTTACCTTAATAGAGTGTAACAACAACGAAGCAAGAATTAAATATTATTCGTCTAGAGATCACCAGCCTTGGCATATTTCAAAGTGCCGAACAAACTATGGAAAACAGAAAATAAGTTCTACTGTAGTCTTGGGTAGTAACGCCTTACTGTAATTTCGTTACTTTTTTGGTAACTTGTAACTGTAACGAGTTACTTTTTAAAAATGTAACTTGTAACTGTAGTTCTATTACTTTTTTCTCAGGTAACAATGAAAGTAACGACGTTACTTTTGTCGTTACTTTCCAGTTTTCTTATGAGTAATATATCATTGAACAAGTACAATCTAGCTAGTCCTTACACTATATCCGAATTGTCTTCTCCGACATTTTGAGTGTCAAGGTTGGCCTTGCACAAACTTGTGAATACGTTCTTTCTCGCGAGTCACGACCCGAATATAGCCACGTGTAGATTTGATGAAAACTAAATCTAGTTATCTTCACGCACGCGCTTGTACTTTGTGACTGGACACTTATATCTTAGCATCTTGAAGCACTATCTATGTTGCGGTTTATCTTTTCTGCGCAAACGCTTTTTAATCGGGTGAATCAACCGTGAATGAACAATACGGACGGAGGGCACTGCGTATGTTTTTTTTTTTATTTTTATTTTGATCAGCGTCACTACTACGCAATGCGCATGTTTCGTATTTTGATTTGCACCACTACTCCGGCGTGGTGTCCACGGTCGAGGCAAAATGTACTGCTGTTTGCGCGGGGTTTGTTTCTGGCTTTGCGGGTACGAACTGAAATATGTCCAAGGACTCTATGAACCGAGCGCAACCGTCAACGAGCCAGCAATGTGCTAGCGCTTACCAAGGATAGGGCATTTGTATTGGGTCCGCGTTTGCCCCCGTGCACTTCCTACCAGCGCACCAGTTGAGCGCCTGTTCAGCAAGGGCAGGGACGCGTTCGCCATCAAACGAGGGAAACTTCCTGACACTAATTTCGAGCAGCAACTTCGCGTTACAATATGAAGTAAAAAGTGCAACTTTTAATTTTATGCAATAAAACTTGGTGAGGGGCGTTTCCTAGTTTTTCCTAATTTTGTGTGTTATAGAAAGGTAACTGAAACGTAACGTCGTTACTTTTTAGAAGTAACTAACTGTAACGAATTACTATTTTGTTGCGGTAACTGTAACGGTAACTTCGCTACTTTTTTTTCTGAAAGTAACTGTAACGAGTTACTTTTTAAAAGTAACTTACCCAAGACTGGTTCTACATTATCTTCTTTGTCGAATGATTATTTTGATAGAAATATAGATGCCATGCAAACGTCAAACTGTATCTTCACTTTGTTAATTTAATACGTTCGAATAGGTGCACACTTATTTTACTGAAAGCGTTTTATTGTGTACTAGGTCGCAGCTGCCGAATGGGGGCCCGGGGCTTGGTCAAGCTGCATTTCTGCAGCTTTTTCCGCATGGATCTGTGCGGGCAATCAATAAACTTTGCATCGCATCGTATCGTATGGCGTTCGGTACTCGGTTCCAATAACACACTTTGTGCACAAGAAATGGCGATAGCCAACGCTCCCTCATGGATATTTGAAAGGGGTCTAATCCAAACCCAAAACGCCCCCAAAACTCCCAAGTCCTCCCTAATTTGCGGTAACGGCGGACATCCTCGTCGTGTCGTCATTTACGCCCTCGAGCCGGGACACCTGAAGCGAACTGTCCTCAGCGCGCGAAAGGCCACTAATCAGCCTCGCGGCGGGCAATCTCAGCGTGTACTCGCTGTAGCTCCGGCGCACATGGTCGTATTGACTCCGAAGCAATATCTGCCCCCGGCTGTAATGCACTCCGCCACAAGGAGCGACGACCCACCGGTCAAGCCGGGATATTGGTTTCGGATATAGTGGCACGCACACCGCAGCCGTCGACACAGACACTGACGGTGAGTGGCCCGCTCGAAGAACCCCAATTTTAAGCCACTGGCAGCGGCCGAGGAATCCACGTTTCTGTGGCTCCTTGCGGATCCCAGCAACGCGTGAAACACATTCCACGACCATGTTGGTGACGAGATGAATTGCGCTTTCTTCTATCTGTGACGTGACACCCAGGATTATCAATGGTTAGTGGTTTAACAATGCTGAATGCTGGGCTAGTTGGTATTGGTCTTGGGTTGCCAAAGGCATGGCAGCGCTTTTTAGACGAGGACCCGGTCTAAAAAGCGCTACCATGCCTTTGGCAACCCAAGGATAGTGACAACTTGGACGATGCGTGTAAAAAGCACGGTGGAAACTTGGGAGTGTTCTTAAACCCGTTGAAGTTAACAGTGTGACATTACTTACAATAATGGAAGTGAGCGCTTGGCCAATCCTGGAAGATGACGACAGCGGCGCTTTTGGTCGCGCACGCCCCCCAAAGTTAGTGGCACGATGAAAACGGCAGGGATATCCTGCGGACCTCAGATGTGTGCGAATAGGGCTTCGAATAGCGCTGCCTCATTTCTAGCCTTCACAGTGGAATCTAGGTCATGATCTGTACAGCGGGGGTCTCATTCGACTGTCGGGGTCAGATAGCCCCCTCCCGAAATGGCCAAGGGGAGGGCTTTCACTATTTCGTAAGTTGGGACAAAAAGAAAGAGCAATGTTGTTTCACGTTGCAGAAGCAGCCGACTTTCCTAGCGACAAGAGATTTTCTAGAGAAGAGACCTCGTGATCTTTGCTTTTCGTATGATCGCCGTTTTGCCAGTAACATCTTAAGTTTTGATTTGCACATACGCGTACAACTACTTTGGGCCGACGCCTGATGTATTAAAAAAAACTCAAAACGCCAAAGTTCTGGCAGTTTTCTATAGAACAAGACTATAGACCAGGGAAAGGCGGTCCACCCTCCTTGCAAACTTGTGCGGTATGGAGTGGGGGAGAGGGGAGGGGGGGTTTCGCTTGGCGCTCCTCAGGGATCCTACAAAAGGACATAAGGAGGCTTAATAAGTCGTTGCTTTTGTTGTTTCTCTCCCTCGAAGCCACTCAAAAGTTGCACAAAGGGTGCAGTTTCACCCTCTCCCGCCCGTGGTGTGCGTTTTTCCTTTCCCTCTATTCCGTCTACGGCGTCCTGGCGCGCTATCCCTTCACTCCTCGTCCATACACTCCCGCCCGCTTCAGGGCTAAAACGGCAGGCGGAACGGGTTCCGCCTCCCCCATTTTTGCGAACCCGTTTTGCGACTTGGTGTGGACCGCCCTTGACGAGATTTGGCTGTCGGAGGAAGAAGCGATGCTTTTGGCGTTAGAAACGCTCCTAGTTTCATCTTTAGCAGTCGGTCCTGCTAAGTGAGACTTTGCATAGCCGAGGTGCCTCCTTGAGCAAAGAGCTCGCGCGTGTTCCGATTCATTTGCATCCATCGGGGCAAGCTAAAACTTGACCGCTTGATTTACGTGAAAAAGGGCTGAGATGCAAATATTTCAACGACGCAATACTCAGTCCAAAAGAAAAGTGTCAACACGGAGCAGGGCTTCTTGTCAAGGGGCCATGAATCGAGAATAGCAAAGTATAATTTCCGGCGCATTAGGCTCGAGCCATGGGTTGCTTGAGTTCCGCGTTCCAGAAGGTCGCGGGTTTGAGAGCCCTGCTTTACAATGTTCAATCTAGGGAGGACTATTTCACCCTCAGCAGTGTTCGCACAACCCGTGGCTTCAATCAAAATTAAAATTAACAACAGAAATACAGAAGCGCCAAGGACGAGACTCAAGGACGAGAAGGACACAGGGAAAGTGCTACTTGCAACTCACCTTCACTAATCGACACACAAGGGAAGACACGAAGGAAATGGTCGCCCTAGACTGTGCACCACAGTCCAGGGCGACGAAGGCTCACCGGCAGCGTAGCGAATAGAAGCAGCTCGAAGGCCTAACATTAGGGTTAGTGCATCCCCGGCTGAAGATGAACCGCAGCGTGCGAGCGTCGCGCTTGTCGTGAAACGCAGGCGGGGTTTGATGACGTTTGGAGGATTCAACTCATGCGAGGCACTCACATAGAAATACCTTATTGGAAACAGTGGAAATAAAGGAGAGCGAGGCAACCTCGCAGGCAATCTCCCAGCACGAACATGCCCTGCGTTTCTAAAGTCCCACTGCTCATACATCAAAGACGTCGCTGAAGCCATGCACTCGAAGCATATTCGTACATTGCTTCGGTCGTGTCACGACGGCAGTGACGGCAGCCTCACCTTTGTGTCATGCATTAGCAGCCTGACCGCGGCCTTGGGCTGCCAGGAACTCATCGACAGTGCTGGCTTCAACTTGGCTCGAAGAGTCATACGTCCCTCGAAATCCATGTTTTTAGCAAAATTAAAGAAAAGCGTTGATGTCGGTTACGCGTTAAGAGGGTCGCGGAGTGTACCTGCCGTACACCGGAAAATACGAAACAGCTAACCCAGAGGTCTTCCCCATACATCTTAGGTAATCGCGGCGGAGAAAGGCTTTTTTTTTTTTTTTTCCCTCGAGTTTGTCGAAGGTGTAGGGAAGCCCGAGGAATCGGTCCGGACAGGTGACAGATGTAAGGAGCGGATTTCCGAGGACATTCCTTCGTCGCCTTAGTTCCCAGCCGAGATATCGATTATCCATTAGGCACTGAGACAAGCTACCTCGACGGCCCTCTCTCCGCAATTACAATCCACTCGATCCAGGGAGAATCTCGCTTCACGGCTGGACGACTGTCAGCCTCAGTCTCTTGGCCGTTGCACTCCCACATCCATATTTCCTCACCTTATCTGCTCGTGCGACTGTTCTCTCTAGGGAGGTCGCGAGCTCGAGGTTCGACTCGGTCGGCGAACCTTCGAATTTTCAGTCAAAAGTTCGAAAGTTCGACTTGCGGACAGGGGGGATCGGTGGCCGAGTGTGTTAACGAACCGCAGCTCGGAGCCTGTGGAGCGAGATCTCGCGCTCCAGAACCCCTGGTTCGCTGGATAACGTTTGCTCTTTACAAACATGAACTGCCGCTTGCGTCCCAAGCCGCTCCGTCTTTGCAAGCCTGTCGAGCTTGCTTACGTCACCAGCGCGAGAAAGCAAAAATACAACACGGACAACAAAGTTGAAGACCTAACGAAGGCCTTCGGCTGTACAAATCGACGTCTCGGAGGAGACAAGTTGGGTCCCAAGAATATTCGAACATTTTTAACAGAACTCGCGCTTAGTCGTTTTGGTGGCCAAACGTTTCATGGACATTTCGAGCAGCGGTGCTAAGGTAGCCTTTGTTCATTTTTGTTTTATCTGCGACGTCAAAGACTGGAACACCGCCTGGCGGCGCTTGACATGTAAAGGGTATTATATTAGACTGCTTACATAAACCCGTCACCGCGCGCGTTGCATCGCGGGAACCCGTGGGCCAGGACCGGAGCGCGAATCTATTTTGCTGCCCACCGATTCCCACAATGCATAACGAAACATTACGCCGCGATGAGGCGCTTCGAGTTTTGGACTAAGTCTACTCACACCCCTCCCCATTTCGATCTGGATGAGCATCGTGCCGGCGTGCGGTCGAGTTTCGCTACTGCGGGATGCACGTTACAGACCCCAGGCAGTAGAGTGGTACTGTACTCGCTAAAGATCCCATGCACAGCTGAGACACAACAGGCCCATTGGGGCTGTCTAACTTGAAGCAGTGTACACACAACATAATTACCTTACTTGCGGAGAGTGAGCCCGACTTCTACAGAAAGATTTCGTATTTCCGGAAACAAATATTCTATTGCGTAATTTCTCAATCTCAATCCTTGCACAATACAAAAGCAAATTATATGTACTTGTAAGGCTTTAGTTCGTTCATTAGTGCCAAACAATGAAACGATCTACCCAACAATAGTTCACTTGCCCTCCACCAGGTGAAGTCAGATCGTATTCAATTTTCGCGTGTGCGTGTAGAGGTCGAACTTCAGTGGAACGCTAGTCGACATTTGAGTTAGAAGTTCTAAAAAGTCGCAACTGGTCGAACTCGAGCATCAGCATGTTCGCGACATCACAGATATCGCCTGGACCAAAATGGTATCGACACAATCTTTCTGATTTGAGGCCAATATCGGCGCAATACTGTGTGCTGCCTGGTCTGTACATTTCCATGTCTTCGTTCATCGTTTTTGAGCGGAGACGATTTTTGAAATCCAAGTTCAACTGATAAAACTGATGCACGTGCGACACGTAATTTTCGGCTCGTGTCGGACGGAGAGTTCAATTAGAGTTGCAAAATCTATTCTCTAGCACTTCCTAATCATACGCGACTTCGTGTGGCGATTGTTCGCGCTCGACGTTTGTACCGTCCGTACATCAGCAACAGTTTCGCCGAAGCAATAAACATGAACAGCTATGAAGTCTAGAGTGTATTCGACTGCATCACCATTATGTCCCTTTCGCATCGTGTGAAAGAAGGGCGTAAAATTCTCCCTACACCCTTTTTGCACGGGTTCAGACACAGTCTCTACAAGTGGGGCGTAAAAGGGGCGTGTAAGGGATGTAAATCATGAGCACACCATTCTTACACCCACCGATATTCAGAAATTGTGTAAGAAGGGTGTTTTTACTAACTTACACCCTTCTAACACCATTTTTACGCGATTATGGGTGCTACAATGCTTAGTGTGTGGCAAGCGCAGCATGCTGTGGCCATGCTGCTCAGCGATGTGATCGACGCGGGACTCGTCGAGATCTGGTCTTGCCAACTTCGCCATCTTCACGAGGCCCATGAGCTGAGCATGATGGGTCGCGCCGATGCCACCCGGACATACCGTACGCGACGCCGTTTTTGGTTGAGCGTCGAGAGTGCCCTTTGGAAATCGGCTATACCGGCGAGGATTTCTTAACCACCTCAAATCCGACGCTAATAAAAGAAAAAAGCACAAAATTAAGCAAAGCGGAATCTGCTTACTTTTATCCCGAGAAAGACCTCCTGCGCTGAAACTTCGAACAAACTGTGGCGCCGTCATTTTGTGTACTACAAACTCACCTGACTGGGCCTCGCACTACTTATAGCAGTTAGAACTTCAGATTGGGCGAGTGGGTTGTCTCATATTGGTCGACATTGCAGTGCACTAAAAAAACTGTGACTCAAGAATTCACTCACACAGGGAATAAAACTCTCAGAGAGCGCTCACTAACAACTTTGTATTGCGTGATTAACTTCTGCTTCTACTTCAATTTAAGACGATTTTCAAATAGAAAAAAGTCAAATAAAAAAAAAGCAAACATTCCCCTCACCGCCTGACAAACTTGCGGCTAAATAGTCAATCTCTTTTCGTGACAATATTATAGAAGACGTACTAACACATTTGTCCTCCAGTCGTATAATGATCTCGGCTTCGATAATTTCCCTCGTTAATTGGTCGACACATTTGCCTAACGCGATGCTGTTGTTGAAATGTGCCGAACAACCACAATCCCCACAGTGAATTCCTAAGTGGTCAGTGTTGGGGTTTACGATGTTCTTGTGTTCACGAAGACGGTCATTAAGACACCGCCCAGTTTGTCCTATGTATTGTATTCTGCAGGAAAGGGGGAATGAATAGACAACTCCTTCAACGCAAGGCACAAAGTTCGTTCTATGTTGAAAATCTTCTTAAATTGGAGTATAAGTAGAAGCAGAAGTTAATCACGCGTACAAAATTGTTAGTGAGCGGTGTGAGAGTTTTGTTCCTTGTGCGTGTGAAAGCTTGAGTGGCAGTTGTTTCAGTGCGCTACAACGTCGATCAACTACTTATAGCCCCTTGGCTCAGATTTTATCTTTCAGTGTATTTCTGAAGAAACAACGCCGCAAGACAATCGAAAGTGTCGGATGCATGACACACCCGCTAGGGTACGCGATTCTTATCTCGGCGTGGTGACACCAAAATATCTATACTTCGTTTCAGCTTCGGTCCGAGCGCGGCCGATGTAATGAGCCGAAGGGCCAATCAGACAGCGAAGAGGCACAACGTCATGGCGTGCTCTCTGCAGTTGATAGGACCAGCGGGTATTCGCCGTCTCTCTGTGCGTACTCCTCCGCCGGCTAGTCCTACACTCTTAAAAAAAAGCTAGTAAAAAGCTAGTAACTGCAGCAGTTACTACCTATTTCTGACCGTTACTACCTTTCACTAACTATTTACTACCTCGAACGGGCGATAGGTAGGAAAAAGCTAGCAAATGCAGCCATTACTACCTTTTTCTGACCGTTACTACCCTTTTACTAGCTATTTACTACCGCAAAGGCGCGGAGAAGATGGCGGCGCTTGCTTCATACGCGATTGCCAGCGTTAGCGACGTACTTGCTGTTTCGGATCGCAGGGGGAGGTATCTACACGCAATCGTAGCGTCAAATATTGTATGAGGGGGCATGTTTAAGGGTTGGAGCTGACTTTATAACGATCGCAGCCTCCGTACCAGCACGACGTGGAAGCCAGCGCTGCAGCGAGCGCAGCAGCCATTGTTGATGCAATGACCATGCGGCTTATTTACCTTCCTTCTCGTTTGCATTCGTTTGTGAGCGTTTATATTTTCGTTTTGGTTTTAACTGGGTCGAAAATAGCCACTTACCACACTAAAAACGTTTCCGAAAACAAATAAAAAAGTTCATTCCGTTTTCTATATTTTTGTATTTTTGTATTTTTATAAACTAATGTTTTTCTTTCACAAGAGACGCTTGGCAACATTGTACGACAAGCAAGTTGGGGCCAGTCGGAGTGGTCGGAGTTCGCAAGACGCTAGTTTCTCCGATGTGAACCTGCCGTTTTTGCCTTGTGTCGTGGGCAGTTCTCGTGTTCCCGTGTTGGAGTGCATAGTTAACGTTCGTGCGCTCGACGGGGCGAGTCTGTGCGTGGACCTGGACTGCTCTGAGGATAGTTCTAACGAGCCGGTGCCGCTGTCACTGGACTGGGTTTCGTCGTCCAAGAAGCTTTTCTCTGCCTCCTCCTACTTGACACTGAGAACTTCTTCACGGTTTGTGTGTGCTCGGTGGTTGAATGATTCTGATTGAGCTGTCTTCGGTCGTGACAGTGCACTGTCACAACCGTTGATGTGCGTTGTTAATTGTGTATGTAGCTTTAGGACTAATGGAAAAAAACTGTTTTGGCATTCTACGAGTCTTTCTAAATTTGCTTATTTCTTCCCCAAAAACGCGAGCATTCGTCAGCGTATAGTACAAAAATTAAGATGCGAGCTGCACGCGGTATTAATTTTGCATGCATTTTTGTAGCGCAGCACGCGAAAGAAGTGCAGCTGCCGTCGTACTCCCCGTCGTCGCGGGAAAGCACTCTCTCGCCGACGGCGACCGCATTCGTTTTAAAAGCTGAACCGCGTGTAATCGATTTAGCGAGTGACGAGACTATCGACGGAGGCAGCGACGAGCGACGGCGATTTCTCACGGTCACCCGTCGCGTCGCTCGGTTTTTTAATTTCTAGGAAATGCCGCTCATCGGCTTGGCCGCTTGTTCCCGTCACTTTTATGCGGTTTGCGTCGTTGCGCAACTGACCTAGCGACTGCGAAGAACTGACGTGCTGATACACGACAAGAAGCTTGCGCACTCAAGTGGTCAGTATAAAAGACTGAAGGACAGTCAAGGTAGTTAGCAGGGAGGAAGTGGCCGAGTGGGCTAACGCGTCTCAACATGTAAGCATGCGGTGGGAAAACCTCCTGGGTTCGATTCCCACTGCCCCCGTACGTAAGTTAGCGATTAGAGTGATCGTGTGTTTGTGTTGAATGTATTGTGTCGATTGTGTGCTAAAAATGTGGGTATCAACTCGCGAATGTGAAAGAATTGAAATAATCGGCATCCTTTTTGGTGTACATTTAATTGGACGTTGACTAGCGCCCCCTGGATTACTCATTTCCAGTTTCAATATTTCTTGCGCCTGCCACCTGGTGGTAAGTGGCATAACCCCACACCTTTTTTTATCCACAGGAAATCACGTGACTAGTTGCGTTTCCGGTCTTCCGTCGGGAGGTTGCGCTAGTTGCTAGCTAGAGGTAGTAAAATGCATGGATTCTACTTTGAGGCTAGTAACAGTTACTAGCTTCTTGGCCTAGTAACCGTTACTAGCTTGACCGTTGCTACCTAAAGTTACTAGGTACCTAGTAACATATGTGACAAGCGGTTACTAGCTCTTACCTAGTAAATACTACTAGCTTTTTCTTAAGAGTGTATCAAGCGCAGAGAGCACGCCATGACGTTGCGCTTTTTGCGCTGTTTGATTGGCCCTTCGGTTCATACCATCGTCCGCGCTCGGACCGAAGGTGAAACGAAGTATAGCGTCCCGACGCCTTTTATAGCGCAGTTCTTAGGCTCTCGTTCCCGTGTTTTGCGACGTCGGCGAAACCGGAGGAGGAGGGGAGGGTACGCAGGAGAAGGAGGGCAGGGTACGGAAGAGGAAGGGAGGATACGGAGGAGGATACGGAAGGGGAGCACGGTATATCACGATACCTGAAGAGTTGCGCTCTAACCTCGCATTACAGAAATGGCCAAGAATCACACGTTTCACCGTTGCACACTGCGTCTGGACTGCCTGAGTTGTCATGTCGAAGGAAAGTAAATCGCCTCAAATTTCTACATCATGTTATACATAGCAAAACTTATTTAAAGTTTGACGCCTATCTTAAGTTTAACTTGAGCCGTGATACCAAACAGAAGCACGAGAAACTAATTCGTGAGTTTCGTTGCAGGCAATATATTTTAAAATATTCTTTTTTTCCGCGTACTGTTTGTGAGTGGAACGAGTTTCCCCGCAGCTTGATGAACATTGTCTCCACTTCATTCTCTAGTGCCATTGATGAACTTTTCTTTGTTTGAATGAACTGTACGGACTAAGTTGCTTACGCAATTTACTGTATGTTTATAACTACTTATTTGTTTTGCTGACCTCTTTTTATTTCCTCCACTTATGCCCTGGCCCTCAACAGTTGGCCGGCAGTATCTTTAAAATAAATAAATAAATAAATTAATTAATTATTGAATTGTAAACGTCTTTTATTTTTTTCCGCTTTTTCTTTGGAACACGTGAAACCGTGTCTCTTGTCTTACGCCCTCAGCGTCTTAGCTTTGACCCGTGCTTCGACGGCGTTCGAATTTCTTTTTTACCTCGTGATCTCGCGGTCCGCACCAGAGCAGACACGATTCTACATATGTGGCGGTTTGAGACGCTCACGTTTGTACAACCCAAAACAAGTCCTGACGAGTCCCAAAACAAGTCCTGACGCAGAAGGCCTATTGGCGACGTGACCGATCAAAAGCGTCGCTGTGATCGGCCTTCTACGATTGGCCGAATGCTGACTTTGACGTCAGCAAAGGGTTTCTCAACGACGAAAATAAGAGTAATGTAAGAACTTCGATTTTGACTGTGTTGGCAGCGGTGGTTTAAAAGCGCATTGATTTCCAGCTTCCACCATGCTAATTACAAACACTATCGAACTCGTTGTTCAGATGGTAATGACGTCACGAGAGGTAACCATAGGAGGGCACCACCTAAACATCTCGCTGCTGATACAAAGGAACAGAGAGAGATGAGCTGCATTGTCCACTAGCGAAGCACGTGACTGCTCTCCGTAGGAAAAAACGCTTGGACGAAACTTTGTCACGTGAATCGTTCTGACGCGCTGATGGGCTCACTAGAGCCAGAGTCTTCGCCGTTTGCCAAGTTATGGTGATGTGTAGGGGGGCACGTAGGTTCGGTTTCCGAAAAGCGCTGTTCAGTGTTCTGCTTTTCGTGCGTTGCAGTCACGGCCGTGGTTTTTCGTCGTGGACAGCCGGAATAGATCCATGCAAACTTTTCGGTAATGGCCGTTTTCTTCGTCGGAGTCCATGGAATTATTGTGATGCGTTTGTTGGACGCGTTTCGACAAAGAACTGCTCATCGGCAACCGCCTTCATTCTCAACATTATGTATCCGTTGCTCTGTGCGGCCCGAGTCGGATTACGTACCTATCACGGGTTACATGATGTCGCTGTTTTATTTGTAAGCACTCTGCAAGCATGCTTCAATAGACCATTTTGCTGTTTACAAACAGAGAACTGCCGCTTGCGTCCCAAGCGACTCCCGGTTGCTCCGTGTTTGCAAGCCTGTCTAGTTTGCTTACGTCACCAGTGCTAGAAAGCATAAATGCTGCACGGAAAGCAAAGTTGGAGATGTAACTAGGGCCTTCGGTTGTACAATTTAAAGGGGTCATGAAACGATATCGGGTTGAAATGTTCATGACCTTATAGAGGCGCACTGGTCCTAGTCTGGCCCAACTATACTCGCACGGACCGCCACTGATTCAGAAGAAGAAGAAAATTAGGATGTTTAATGGCACAGCGGCAACTGAGGCCATAGTCTGCCAAACACAGGGTAAGTTAAAGGCAATACTGGAAAGACCTATAGTAGGTAGTTCCATTTTAAAACTATGAGGAATGAATGTTTAAAACTTAACAAGATACAGGCCTATTAAGGCCTCAAGAAAGTTTTAACCGATGCTCTGCTAACCAGAGGCACTCTAAAGGAATTTCATTCACACTAAAAAGTTTGAGAGAATATGCCGACGATACAAGATCGCCGGCTCTCTGCCACCGCTAATCTTCAGGCAAACGTAATAGAAATGAAAACAAACTAAACTTCATAGCCGATGAAGGATGCCAATGCTATCTAAAAAACTTAAAAACTTGATGGTGCTGCACAAGAGGTTCGTCAGCCAATAATAATACCGGGTGGAACGGCACGCGATTGCGGAAAAAGGTAGAGAAAAGAGTGTTGCGTTCGTGATGGTACTTAGGACATGTGATAAGAATATGCATGGCACTCAACGACTCGCTACGGTGTTCACATTTCGGAGCTGCCTCTGCCCGTAGGAGGTACCCATGCGTGAGATGGGTGTGTCCCAATCTCAGACGACAGAGCACAACCTATGTCGGCAACTTGCCCATTCCCGCAGGGTAGGTTTCACGCAATGAAACTTGTTGTTAATTTCCGTGTCCCATTCTAACTGCCAGTTTTCCTGAATTGCTCTTTTAAGACTGTGT
Organism: Ixodes persulcatus; assembly: GCA_013358835.2. Taxonomy (NCBI): domain Eukaryota; kingdom Metazoa; phylum Arthropoda; class Arachnida; order Ixodida; family Ixodidae; genus Ixodes; species Ixodes persulcatus. The sequence goes on along the minus strand of JABSTQ010011182.1, from coordinate 447,329 downwards.
TTGTAGTCACTGTATGGAATGTCCTTGATATCAACTTGCCTCTCAATGCACGCACCGGTAGCTCTATCAGCATCTTCATTTCCCTGAATACCGACATGACTAGGTACCCAACAGAAATTTATGTGTAGGTGTGATTTTTCTGCACTGTGCACAGTGCTCCGGAGCCTAGTAACGGAGGTATTCTCCGTTACTAGAAGCAAGCGCCTTTAATGCGTTGAGAGAGTCAGAGTGGAAAACAGAATGCTGGATAGAGTTTTCTATAATGAATTCGATAGCTAAAATTAGAGCATATAATTCTGCAGTAAAGATTGAGCCTCTGACATCAAGACGCCTAACAACCTTCCATGTCTCGCGCTTATAACAGCACAAACAACAACAGAATCACTCTTAGTACCATCTGTGAAGAAGCTCCTATAGACATTTGCAGAAAGAGCCCTCTGGCCGCCGCCATTTCGCGACTCGAGCGACCCCTATCAGCCAAAAATTTCTGCCACCCGCCTGAGCTGTCGAAACCGGTCAGCGCTGCTCCCTACCTGCATTGTGCATTCGGGGTTTGCCGGCTTCCCTTGAAAGTTTTTACTTTATTTGCCTCTTCAAGATGCTTGCGGGTTTTGTGTTATCTTCCACTGTGAGAACCAGGGAATTCTAGGGCTTGTAGCCTGCTCGGCCTTCGTAGGAAACGAGCGAATAGAGCGAACGTCAAGCAGCCCGCTACGCAGGTCGTTCGACGTTCTTCGAGGATTATTTCCGTTGGGATAATCTCCGAAAAGCCTTCCCGGCTATGTTCCCGTTCTTGGCGAGAAGTAGCTGATAGTGTCTGAGGTATGAGGACTGAATAGACACGTTCGTTCATTTGCTTTAGTGCTGTGTAAAAAAGCATCACTCTTCAAAACGTACCTCAAGACAAGCCGGATTCTTTCCGATCGTCGTGAAGTGACTATCGTCGACACTGCATTTTGGGTATGCTGTGTTATTTGAAACCTTTCTCAAATCCTGTTCGGATAACGCGGCACCGTGAGGTACGTACAATATATGTCGTTCGATTGATGAGACTCGTTGAATTTCATGTTGTGAGCGGGGAATGCCCATGTAGTTCGGCTATCCTGTGGTGTGGTCAAATATTTTAGGCAGTTAAGACCTTATTAGATTGACACGGCTGAGTGTATGGTGCCGTTAAAAAAATCAACATAAGGTGAAACAAACGTTCCAGTTGCCTTTGTTCTGTCGCGCACGGACTCGCCAAAAAGGGCTTTCATTTGTCTGTTTTTGTTCCCAAAAATAATGCAATGCTTTCTTAAAAACTCAGAGAAATTCTCTTCGCCATAGAACACAAAACAAAAAATAAAACGAGGCGATTTTGCCGTCAACAGCGTCCGGAATTGCGCCTACGCAGGTTGCCACAGCCTACTGACGAGAAAACCCACAGCCCAGCGCAGTCAGGCAACACCGACGTACACTCTCAAAACCAGGGACGCGTGCTGTAAATCGCTTCGTTCGAGACTACCACGGGAAAGGTCTAGTCCCTGTACGTATAAGCAACCTGGGAAAACTCCTGCTGCTGGGCAGCAACAGGAGTTTGCCGCTTATTATATTTAATCAGAGTAAAATTGATTATATGTGCTATGTACTCCCAAGGAGCCACAGACAGTGGAAGTTGGGCAACCAGGCTGAAACTGTCAAGGTTGTACGCCTGTGAATAAGCTTTAATTCTCTGCGTAAAAGGGCGTACGACAGATGGCTTGTTCTGGAATGTGGTTTCATAGCGAGAATCCTGAATTGCTTCCTGGATTGGATGAGAAGGGATAGAGCGAATTCTTAATACATACTGGAACCGTTAATAAAATCGTCTCTTTTCAAGTGAATATTCATTACTCTCAGCATATAGGCTAGGAATAGGGGACGTCCGAAAAGCACCAGCGGAAAGCCTCAGGCCTTGATGGTGGATCGGGTCCAACACCTGAAGGGTAGAAGGACGTGCGGATCCATACACTATGCATCCATAGTCTAATTTTGAACGAACCAAGCAGCGATAGAGATGAAGGAGGCATTCCCGATCGCTACCCCAAGACTTGTGTGAAAGCACCTTTAGGAGGTTCATTGAGCTTGGGCAGTTCTGTTTCAGGTAAAGAACATGACTACGGAAATTCAACTTGTTATCAAATATCACTCCTAGGAATTTGTGTTCATTACGAACAGGAATTGCCGGTCCCCTTAAGGTCAGACTAGGCTCTAAGATCATGCCCCTACGTAATGAAAAGTTCACACATACTGACTTTTCTGGTGAAAAACTAAACCCATTGGCATCAGCCCACCTCATCACACTATTAATTCCCAGCTGAAGCTGTCTCTCGCAGACTGAAATGTTACACGAACAGCAAGAAATCTGCAAGTCATCCACGTAAAGAGAGTAGGAAAGTGTTTGTGGGATAGACTTTGCAACAGAGTTCATTTTTATTAAAAATAGTGTTACGCTAAGGACACCACCTTGTGGAACTCCATTCTCTTGGACAAAACTACGAGAGAAGGTTGTACCAAGTTTGACATGAAAGTATCTGTCTTCCAAGAAGCTTTTTATGAGTAAGAGCATTCGGCCACGAATTCCATACGAGAGAAGATCGTTCAAGATTCCATACCTCCATGTTGTGTCGTAAGCCTTCTCTATATATAAAAAAAAGACAGAAACACAATGCTGTCTATTAACAAAAGCCTCACGAATAGTTTTCTCAAGTCGAACTAGGTGGTACACCGTTGATCTATGGCCACGGAAACCGCACTGAAACTTGTCGAGGAGGTTATTTTTCTCTAGAAAATGGACCACTCTTGAGTTTACCATCCGTTCAAAGGTTTTCCCCAAGGAACTGGTGAGAGCTATGGGCCGGTAACTTGAGGGTAATGGTGGATCTTTTCCTTGCTTGAGGAGCGGGATAATTTAGGCTTTTTTCCAGGAGTCAGGGAAGACACCTCTCCAGGTCTGGTTAAAAAAGTTTAAAAGCGCCTGCAGGGTATTGGAATGCAAATGCTTGAGCATACAGTAGTGAATTCGATCTGGTCCCGGGAACGTAATTTTACTTTTATTTAACGCTGCCTGTACCTCTCGAAAAGCAAAATGGTCTATTATAGGGTTCTCGTAGCCCTCCAGAGCAATTTATTCTCTTCTTCTCTATAACACGTTTATGCTTTAAAAATCCAGCCGAGTAATGTGATGAACCTGATACAGATGCAAAGTGCTCCCCTAGAATATTGGCTTGCTGCTCAAGACTGGGCAGTACACCACCTGGCAGAACAAAAAGCGGTATGGAGAAGGCTCGATAATTTCCATTATTCTTATGCACTTTTTCCCAGACAGCATTTACACTGGTGTGACTATTAACGGAGGAGGTGTATTTCTTCCATGTCGTCTTTTTTGAATGACGACGAACATATCGAGCCTTTGCCCGAGCCTGTTTGAAGGCTAAGATATGTGGAGGGGTCGGATACCGGCGTAGCACATCCCATGAACAATTTTGTTTTTTTCGAGTCTCGCTGCACTCCTTAGTCCACCAAGGTTTTGGCTTAACAGGAAGGCGTGTAGAAGACTGTGGAATAGCTTTATGAGCTGTCTCAACTAAAGAGGCAGTAAGGCATTTGCAGGCATCATTCACATCCAAGCCACCTAAAGTTTCAGGGTTAATCTTAGATGAACTTTCAAACATGGCCCAGCTGGCCTGGTCCACTTTCCAGTGTGGCGAACGTGTCATGAGAGAGGATGAAGGAGCAGTGCACTTTAAAATAATGGGGAAATGGTCGCTACCATATCGGTTAGGATCCACATGCCATGAAAAGTCAGGAAAAAGTGTGGCAGTCCCAAAGAGAGATCAATGCATGATGAAGAAAGGTGTTGACAGCTAGAAAAGTAGGCACCAGTGTTAAAAAGACAAAGTGTTCGCGAGAATAAGACATACTCGATCATTTTCCCTCTGATATCACGACGTGTGCTCCCCCATAGAGGGTTGTGACAATTTAAATCGCCCATCAAAAGGAATGACTCAGGAAGCTGGTCTAAAAACGAATTAAAATCGGAGGCTTTCAAAGTAAACGATGGTGGTAGGTACAAAGAGCACACTGTCAGAGCTTTGTGAAGCATTTGGGAGCCACAGGTTTCCCTCCCCCGAGAAGGCGTAAGCCGAGGATGTTCTGGGCGAAGCCGTCTCACTTCGAGCCCGGCCGCTCCGTATCGTGTCGGAGAGACTACGTCACCATGCTGGCCTACTCTCTCGCACTCCTCCGCACGTCTCCCGATTTCGGAGACGACCGAGATCGCGGGGAGAGAGTCGGGCCTGCCCTCCGAGTGGACGGCCGTGTGGTCGGGAAGTCCTGCATTGGACTCCGGGCGACGGGTCGAGTCGCGGCGTGAGCTTGTCCAACCGGCGATGACTCAACGCTAGCGTTTCCCCGGGCTCTGACAGTCGGCGTCCGCTCCTCCTAGTGGACGTCCGTCTGCCTAGAGCCCTGGCCCGAATTCCTGCGACGACGGGTAGCGGCGTGAGCTCGTCCGACCGGCGATGACTCCGCTCGCAATTACCCCTTTGGCTCTCAGGTCGGCGGGCGCTGCGGGCACTCTATGCCTACGGCTCGCTTGACCGCAGTGTCTTGTTGGGGACCCCTGGTACTCAATAAACGCTGTTGGATACCGTGATCATCGTTGCTGGCATGGCGTTGGACGAACCCGGCGCGGCGACCGCCCTCGCTGGTAGCCGTCGGCCGCGCGGTGGGACGGGCATCGGATTCCCCCTTTGAGTACCAGTCCCCGGACGTAAGAGGTACGTGATCTGCCCTATCTATTCCCCACAAGCATGAACCGTACAGCCACTGCTTTCAGTGACGTAGACAGTGGAACCTGTACACAAGGCACTTCTCTCGGGAGAACCACTGCAACTCCTTCAGAAGAACTGACAGAGCACGGACGATCCTTCCGGAATACCTGGTACCGTCTGAGGAAGTTGGTATGGCTGGGGTTTAAATGAGTCTCCTGCAAGCAAAGCACACGCGGCTTGTGTTCCTCCAGAAAAACTCCACATCATCCAGGTTATTTAGCAGCCCTCGACAGTTCTACTGCAGTAGCACTAAAACCATTATAAAGATATGAAATTATGAGCACACGAATGAAGAGTGAAAAAAATGGCATCACTTCGGAGGGATCACAGGTTTTTTTAGTTTCTTGTTTGGTCTTCGGATTCTGTCTTTCCATCTCCTCCTGGTCAGACCTAGGGGTAGATGGGGAGGTGAACAGAGCAGGAGCGCCGCTCTCCTGAGCTCCGCAAGCAGGCTTGACTGCCGGCTTGGGAGGGTCGGAGCTGCGAGATCCTAACTTGCGGCCACGACCAGAACCTGACGGGAGGGTGGCAGATGTACTTGGGAGGGATTCAACCCCGTCCATCTGCTCCACCTCCTTCTGTGTTATAGAAGCTGCATGAGGCCCATGCAGCTCCTTGGTTGCAGGCGGTCTCTCCAGGGAGTGAGGCCGAGAGCCTCGCTTTTTCTCCCTGGTAGGAGATCGTGCAGACTGTACAGGCGCAACAGGCGCTGGAATGTCTTGGGATGTGGAAGCAGCCCGCGAGCCCTCTCCGCGAAGAGAGGGAGCTTGCTGCCCCTGGGTGGGCTTTGGGGTCCTGAGGGCGGCAGCCAAGTCTTCGAGCAAGACCTGGGTTGCCCTCGACTCCATACGTGGCGCAGGACCCCGGCGCGCCACTTCGGCATACGAGCCGTGTGCAAGAAATGACCAGCGTTTCTTGGCCTCAAGGTATGTAATGTTTTCTTTAGCCTTTAAACTCAAGATCTCCTTCTCCTGCTTTCATAGGGGACAAACACGAGAGTACGCTGCATGGGTGCCCGTGCAGTTGGAGCAACACGCAGTGTTTTCACAGATGTCTGCGACATGTTAGTTGCTGCCACACTTGGAGAAGATCTTTCTTGCACGGCAGCTCCTGGACCCATACCCGAACCGTTGGCACCTGAAACACCTTTGGGGGTTTGGCACATAAGGATGGACACGGCAATTCAGATAGCCTGCCTTCACTGTCGCTGGGAGACAATGCCGTTTAAAAGAAAGAATACGATGTTTGAGGGGATCTCCTGACCCTCGCGGCGAAGTATAATCCGCTTTACTGCAGTGACACCCGAGTTTTGTAGGCCTTCAAGGAACTCATCCTCGCTTACACCAAGGAGGTCGTCTTCAGAGATGACACCAAGCACAGTGTTCAACGTCCTGTGCGGCGTTACCGTGACTGAGGTCTCGACGATGCTTTTCATCTTCTGAATGGCCACACTTTGCGCTTGTGTGGTGACCTCTACAAGAAGGTCCGCAGAATGCAGCTTTTTTGCTTGGTAGGAGTGTCCGATCAGGTGCTCAAGAACCTTGGCAACAATGAGCGGAGACAGCTTGGCGGCAGGGCGTTGATCGTCTCGTCTCCCCCCCCCCCCCCCCCCCCCCCAGAGTGAACTACAAAAAACTTAACGAAGTGTTCTGTTTCTGGTGCTTTGGCAATGACTTGTTCCGGATGGTGCCGTTTGGATGCCTGCCTGGAACCGGGTTTAGAGAGAGAGGGAGCCATAAGAGGCGGAAAAGTGTTTAGAACCTGTGGTGTGCCGCCCACCGCGGAGCCCAACCAGGGAATAGGCAACTTACCATAACAAAAAGGGCTTTGCTGGAACCGTTACACTATTAGCACTACCCAGGTACTATCATGAAGTGTGGTTCTGGACAAGGGGTCTGTCGCCACCCATGGTTAGCCCTTGCCGCCAAGAGGGTTGAAAAAGGAAAGAAGAGAAATGAGAAGAGTGAAAAGAAGGAGAAGACAAATGTGAAAGAAAGGAGGGGACAGTAGAAGTGGCTACTGACTGAATCATCCTGGTCGGGCCAAGCCAGGACACCCGTCTACGGGAAGCGGGGGCCGAAGTGCTGTATTTCCTCACCCGGGGGGCCCCGAAGGGTCCAAACCTACCCCGGGCTCGACTCAACCCCCAGGATGCCCTTTTCCCCGGACACGGGAAAGCCACGCACAGCCAGACGTGGGCGGGCGAACCCGCATGGCTCGGGGTCCATGGAGACGCCACTCTCCAAACGCCTGCTGTCACAGGTGCCCCCTGCGGGGCACTGACTCAGAAGCGTCTTGGTCGTGGTGAAAGTGCGAGGATAAAAGGGAGCTATTGAGTTCGGTCTTGCCTTTACAAAGCTGGATGACGTAATTGTGGGATCGAAACCAATGACCTGACAACAGTCGAACGCGGCTCATGGATTGGACACGAAAACTGCGTGAGCACTCGAGTTTGGCTCGTAACAATCAATGCTTCGGCGGACACTCGGATAGTGGCTCGTGTCCAACCACTGCGGTGATGAGAACAGAACTCTTAACAATGGCTGGAGCTCAGCACGCGTTTTCTACTTTGCCGACCCCAGCGAGGTGGCTACGAATGATTAACGTTGACGGCATAGGATAGGCACCAGGCTACGTGGCCGCTTGTTCTGGCTCCGAGTTGAGGGGATGAACGATGCTTATATTTCTCGAATTTATTTGCCGACTGCCATTGCTTAGAAAGAAAAACTAAGGCAAGTTTATTCGGGTATTAGCATTAGAGGGTGATTCTGAGTAGCATTTAGCGAAAGTAGAAAAATCGTTTCATGGCCCCTTTAAAGGAATACCACAATATTCCGAGCTTGTGTGCGCTAACGTCCCCTGATAAGGCTATGCGAAGAAGCGACAGGCCTTGTCCGTCATGTTCTTCCTGTGTTAAAAATCTTCCACTCGGGCGGGTCATGTCAGGTGAAAATCCAGCTACGCTGGACTCTGGTAGGTTTTCGAACGCCAAGGTACCGTTACCCGAGAGTGAGGTCGAGTGAAATCCGCCATGTTCTTCCTAACCGGAAACGAAACGCGGGCACGGACCAATGGGAGTCGGCACGTCAATCGCTGTCGCTACTCAGTCAAGCGTTAATGCGCTATCCCAGTCGGCCACCGATCCCCCTAACATGAGGCGCTCTTGCAGAGGTGCCAGACTGCTTCTCTTAAGGAGGAGGAAAAGCGATTGAGAGGGAGTTTGTCAAAGGGAATGAGAAAGGAGATACCTAATGCTTCGTTTCAGCTTAGCTCCGAGCGCAGCCAAAGGCTGGGGTACGGATCATCACTTGGAAAAGAGCGTTCGTACGCATCACAAAGTAGGTCGCAAAAGTTGTTGTTTACGGTTTTAATGGCGCCAAACAAGGTGGGTAGTTCGCAAAAGTAAAATTTTATAAATACTTTGTGTGCAGACGTTGCAACATTTTCCAGTTGTGCCCTGCTAAGAACTAATTATCAAAAAAAAAAAAAACGAAATAAATGACGTTCCACTTTCTTCATAATATAGTCATGAATATACTTCGACGGAAAACGCCTACTGCTGGCAACACTGATGCGACCGCTACAAGTTTTTTCCCGTTTTTTTCGTGCAATTTCGTGTTATCAACGGCCGAATCGTAAGCTCGAAGTTCGACGCTTTCCTCGCCAAGTTGCTGGATATCCTTTGGCTTTCTGTTTTCCTAATTTCCACCGACAACATATGATAAGAAGAAAGGCACGTTTGAGGGTCAGGAGCAAGACCGTAGTGCGTGTGTACTCTACTGCGTCAGGAATCGCAAACCGCATCGTACCGCGAAGTTGTTCAACGAACATCGGAGCTAACAGACGTTGGCAATCGAGTGAAAGTTGATCCGCCGACGGCGGGAAACGCTCTGCGATGAAAAACGGGTCAAAATCGGGTGTCGAGGCGGCGGTCAGAGGCAAAAGCATGCGGTGTCGGTGGAGCGCCGAGAAAACGCGTCTTCCAGTGCGACCGGAGGGATGCTTTTGTTGCTGTTATGCGTTAGCGGAGAGAGCGCGCTGCTTTGCTCGAAATCGGAGGCGGCACTGTATACCCAGAGCGATCGACGGCACCGCGGCAGAGAACCGTGGGGGCAGCGAACGTTCTCAACTTCCGTGTTCCAGCCCCGGCCGTCCTATGCCGGCACTGCGATTGGTTGGACAAACTTTATTTAGATGGGGTCATTGAGGTCGGGTCCCGTAGTCCAGGGCCCCGCAGGCCTGAGCCACTCGCCTAGCCCGATTGAGCAGCGCGAGCTGCAGATCGGGCTGTGAGGCGAGCACCTCCCAAGAGGATTAAGATGGATAGACCATTTGCTATGTCCCCCAAGCGCCCCGGCCCGCGCTAGAGGAATCATGGCAACGGTGTTCCTTCAGCTCCTTAGTGATCGGTAATTTCGACCCAACCCATGGTTACACATAGGGATGCCGCGAACCACCCTAGGTTCGAATTCAAAAGGTTTCGATATTTTCGAACCGAACTGATGTTCGAATTCGAAAGGTTTCGATATTTCCGACCGTACGGAGGTTCGAATTTGAAAAATTTGTAACTTTAAAAAATCGCGGAGTTTCGAATTCAAAAAGCTCGAAGCTTTTACGGTTTCTAAAAGTGCGGGTTCGAATATTTCGAATAATTTTTTTTTTTACTTGAGGTTCGAAAAAATTCGAAGAATTCGAATTTTCCTAATCTGATATTGGAGAGATGCGAATTTCTTTGGATCTGAAATTCAAAAAAATTAGAACGTTTCGAATTCTTCTAGACATAAAATTCGATAAATTCGAATTTCTTTCTACATAAAGTTCGAAAAGTTCGAAGGTTTCGATTCTCTTTTAGGGCTAAATTCGAAAAAGAACCTCGAAGGTTTCGAATTTCTTTCAAGTCCAAGTGCGCAAAGTTCGAAGTACCGGTTTTCATGTTCCGCCACAGTTTCAACTTGAAATAATTTATTTATTTCAAGTTGAAATAAATAAATGCATCATGGCCGAGAAGCTCACTACAATAGAAACATTCAGGTGCTCCGAAATTGTCAAACGGTACTCCATTAGATAAAGACCGCATTCAAAAGAAAAACAAAAAAAGAGAAAAAGAAAGACATAAAATTACTTATCCGTTTTTCGCCCTTCTCACCACGCACTAAACCAGCCAGAAAACCATCGACGAAACAACTGAACGAGAATAGCAGGCACGAAGATATATGACACCAAAAAAATAACAGCAGCACGGCCGAAATGCCTGACAAGTTGTTTCTCTTTATGTTCAGGTACGTCTTCATATTGACAATGGCTATTGGTACCGTTCGGATGACCGCTTTTTATTCCTGCTGCCCTGCCCACACCACTTGCAATCTCGTGTTGCGTCATCTGTTCCTGTTTTTTCGATTTCCATCGATGAAATAAGAGAGCCAAAAAAACTATTCCAGGTAACAATTACAAATATTGGGGAGAGGCTTACCTCAGTTGAGAATAAAGCAGGAACCTTCGAAAGTGAAATGGGTACACTGCGACGGGAGAACGTTATTCGAAGGAAAGAGAGCACCGCTTTGCATTCACGACTTACTGAAATAGAGGACCAGTCCAGGCCTGACAATCTGCTTTTTCACGGGATTCCTGACACTGCATCCGAGACGTGGTCACAGGCGAAAAAAAAAAAAAAGAATTATCAAAAACGCGCTATGGAGCTTTTTTGCTAGGTGTTCAACCGAACCGATTGTTAACGCGTTGTCTTTCGATATCGAACGTGCCCATGGACGGGGAGTTTTTTGCCAACAAATGTAGACCAGTAATTGTCAAGTTTTCGTCTTTTAAAAAGAAGGACCAGGTAATGCCACTCCGGGCTAAGCTAAAATTATTAGTCTTAGCGAGGATTTTTCCTCCGCAACACGTTTGGCTCGGAGAAACCTATTTGCGTTTGGAAGGACACAGCATTTCACGTTTAAACTTAGCCAAAACAAATTGTTCGTAAATGACAAGTGTTATTTTTATGACCCCAAACTAGAAGGCGTCTCGGAGATATTTGGCCCGCGAAGCTCCCGTCCTGTTGTGCCATCCAACTCGGAGGGTGTCCCCCCATCGCCTTAGCAGTCAGCGAGGGCTGCTGTTTAGGAATCTGCCTTCATCTACCCCATCCGTTGATTCTCTATCACGTGATCTTTCTTTTGGGCTTCGTAACGTAAGGAGCGTTAGAAACAAGCGCGACGCTTTGCCATCTTTAATCGACACGTGTCTTGCTGATGTAGTGGTGTTGACCGAAACCTGGCTTTCCGCAAAAGTAGTTAACAGTGAGATTTTTAAATTGCCGAAAGAAGTATAGCTTCTACAGATGTGACAGGGGAACTCGGACTGGGGGTGGCGTTTTGATAGGGGTTAGTGACGAGTAAGTTTCTTTTGATGTGTCGCTAGCTTCCCCTTTAGAATTAATCTCAGTGTGCATTCGTCTGAATTATAAGGATGTATTTTTTTTGCGCTTGTTATCGTCCCCCTAGTTCACCTTCAGGTTTTTGCTTCCGATTTCCACGATGCTTTAAATACATTACATGCAAGGTTCCCGTCATCACCATTCTCGTCCTTGGTAATTTTCATTTCCCCGGCGTCACCTGGAAGGCACCTATTCCCATAGCAGGCTTCGGCTCTTCAGAATGCGTCTTTTTTTTCTACATGCTCTAATTTTAACTTAACGCAACTCGTGTAATGTCCAACCCGTACAACTCGGACAAGCGCCACTGCCCTTGACCTAGCATTCAGTACACACCCAGACCTCGTTCAGTCGCTTTCAGTTTTACCAGGTGTGAGTGACCACTCTGTTATTCCCTTCAGTATTCCCAACACTTCACCTCGCAAATGTGCTACTGCGAGGGTATTTAGAGACTATAACAGAGCTGACTACACTGTAATAAATGCTGAACTCGAGCTATTTTTATCTGATTTTCTTTTCAAACGTTCTGAGCGAACGCTGGGAGTTTAAATCGAAAGTAACTGAGCTGCAAGACCGTTACATACCCCTTTGTAAACTTAGAAACTCGCAGTCGCCTTGGTTTTTGCCATCATTGAAACGGTTCCTGAAAGCGTCTTTTCCGACGGGCCAAGCCATATAGACCTTTCCAATGTTTACAAAATCACAGTCCAGCGTGCGATCTTCACAGCCCAGCACGTGCGTGTTCGTCGCTTCGGAAAGCGAGCAAAGCACGCGCCATACGCACGAACGCTCAAAATGGCACCGGCCACAAGCTCGTTTTTGGAAAGGTCTATAGGATCCGAGATAGAGCCTAGTGCGACACGCGTCGCCGAGCGAGCGCGTGCCTGACCGAGTGGTTAGCATGCTTGGCTGTCGCGCGAAGGATCCGCACTCGATTCCAGGGAGTGGAATCATTTATTCTTTCTACTTGGCGTTCTCGTAAGTTCGAGAACCTTCTCGTCCAATCCAGTTACGAATGTTCTACGAGCTGAACGTTCTAGGCCGAATGTTCCAGAGACACACGAGTTCGCCCCATTGAACGTTTAGTTTCTTCAGTTATCCGCCGCCTCATCATTCGTGACAATATTCTCGTGCAGAAGATGAGTACGCGTGTGTTGGGTTCCTCGCCAAAATTACGTTTTTTAATCGAACTCTCCCATCCCTACTGGAAACCAATCTAAGCAGGTTTGGGCACGTGTTGAACGGAAAAGAAACCAATTGAGCTGACTACAAAAAAACAACTGGTCGTTCCTAAGGAGAGTTGCTGTCTCGTTTTAGACTTCTCATTGTCCTTTGTTTACACTACACCGGTTGTGCTTCCCGATATTCCGGTTCATGATTTCTTCCCGATAGATCCAATTGTGGTTATTTACTGGGCAGGTAAATTAATCCAAAATACGAAGCTCGCCTCTTCTCCAGGTGATGACGGCCTTAATGCCAAATTTTTTAACAACACCCCCGAAGTGTATTCTTCTAGAATATTATCGAAGATTTTTGCACAGTCATTGAAATTCTGTCCGCTCCCGAACGACTGGAAGGTGGGGGAGGTGGTTCCTCCGCGCAAGTCAGGAAACACCCTTTGTCCTAATAATTATAGACATATTTCACTAACAAGCATACCGCGCAAACTCATGGAGCATGTCATTTACCGTCCCATTGTGTCCTTCCTTGAAACTAATTCTTTTTTTCGGTATTCATCAACGCGGCTTTTGGGAAAAATTACTCGTGTGAGACTCAACTACTTGGCTTTACTAACGATTTATTCTCCGCTATGAATTGTTTAATAGCAGCTGACTGCATTTTCATCAACTTTTCTAAAGCATTCGACACTGTCTCTCAGAGTCTGCTCTTTTGTAAACTAAGTAAGCTTAACTTGATGCTAGTATTTTAAAATGGATAGAACGCTTTTTCGCTAATCGCCCGCAATTTGTAACTGCCAACGATCATTAGTCCCCTGACCGCCCGTAACGTCCGGTGTCGCGCAGGGGTCAGTGCTTGGGCCCTTGCTTTTTCTGGTTTACATTAACAACCTATCTAACTGCCTTTCTTCCTCTATCAAACGTTTTGCTGACGATTGTGTTATTTATGGCCACATTCTGGATCCTGATGATCGTTCCGCCCTTCAGTCTGACCTAGATCATATTTCATCGTTGGCTAATGAAACTTGACGCTACCCAATGCAAGTCAATGAGAATTTCACGCCATTCCAATCATGCGTTGCCGTGTGGCTACTTAACGATGTTTCCTTAATGCAGGTTTCCCCCTACAAGTGTCGAGGCATTACGATTTCTGATAACCTTTCATGGCAGAATCACAAGTAACGCTAATCATTCACTCGGTTATCAACGGCGTAGCTTTTCTTTAGCCCTAACTAGTCTAAAACTGCTTTATAAATCTTTAGTCCGATCAAAGCTCGAATACGCATCATCAATCTGGGACCCTAATATTAACTCTCTCGTTTTCCAAATAGAAGCCATCCAGGACCGTGACGCGCGTTTCATCTTTTCGAATTACTTCCGCACTGCCAGCGTCTCTTCAATGAAATCTAATCTCGACTTTCCCGATCTTTCATTGCGGCGTAAAATGTCTCGTGTTTGTCTCTTTCGTAAGATATATCATTTTAACTCTCTCCTGAGCGATTCTCTCTTTCTGCCACCATCGTACATTTGCCCCGGCAGCGACCCCCAACAGTGTTGGGTAAAGTACATCTAAAAGGTACTTCAACTAAAGCACAAAGTAAATGAGACGTGATTTACTTCGAGTAAAGTAGTAAGTACACTGGGTGCAATGTACTTGAAGTAAAGTACTATAAATACGATGTACTTTCAAAGTAAAGTACAAGTATTTTAGCGCTATCATTCATGATGCCTTTTTATTCCCATATATAGTGATTTTTAACTGGTAATCGGGGGTGCCTGACCTATTTTCAAGAACAGCAACGAATATTTGAGAAAGTCAAGTGGCCACAAAGTAGTTAATATCGGGAATGGAGCCAAATTCAGAAGTCCCTTTTCTGAATTTGGCGCCGCTTGCACTTGATTATTGCACCCAAGTGGGTTAAATGCACTAGAAGAGAGCATGACGTCATCCTCGTAGCTTCCGCAAACAATCCTCTCATAGAGGAGTGTCCTCTCCTTAATGAAAGAAACAGTGAGTGAGCGAACGAGCTGGTGATAATTAATCATAATGTGACACCTGAGATTGGGGTGCGAAAAATTAAAGAACTCTCAAGTCGAAGGAAACGACAAAAGATAATGCCTCAAAACATTGTAACGTTCTCCTCTGTTTTTTTTTTTTTTTTGTTCGACTTGAAAGTTTCATTTTCCCGTACCGCAGTATCAAGAGCTACATTATGATTAATTATGCTGTCCTAATATTTTAATCCTCGTCACTAGCGCTGACCGACCGAGAAGTTGAGAGTTCAAAAAGATACGGGAAAGTCGCCCCCTAAGAAGAAACGGAACGATACGTCGTCCGCTCACGTTTCTGGTGAGAGTAGAATATCCCTCCCAGTATTTCTTTGGAGTTGACAAAGATTCATATCGTAATAAAATTTTAACAAAATCAAATTTGGGGAATGTACTTTAATGTCGGAAATTGTACTTTCCTCGGAAAGTACCACAAAAAATACTTTCAGTAAAGTACAAGTACATACTCAGAGAATGTACTTGAAGTAAAGTACAAGTTTCCTAAACCTACCTAAAGTAGTACTTTAAGTACAATGTACTTAAAGTACTTGCCAACACTGACCACCAGTACAAGGTTGGCGTGCCGAGCAGCCGCACTAATTTACATTTCCACTGCTTCATTCCCAAGACTTGCGCCGACTGGAACCACCTCCCCGCCTCCATCGCCTTGATCACCGACACCGTCCACTTCAAATCTGCCATTTGCAACCATTGTTTGTAACCCGGCTATTGTAATTATGTTCACGTTTCTTTTTTTGTTTCTTTCTTCTTTTTTCTATATCACTCATTCTTCTCTGTAATGCCTCGGCCTTGAGAGTGAGTAAATAAATAAATAGATTACAAAATTCTCCCCCGAATAGCACTTCCTCTGAGCGGTCCTCTAAGCGGCCCACGGCTAAAACGAGGCCGTCATTAAAGGGCGTAAAAACATACTAACATAAACGCCATTAATTAGGGCGATTAACTTATTTCTTTTTCGTCTGCAGCAAGACCCCAAATGCACGCCAGCCAACAATGGCACCCAATCAACCGGCTGGCAGAAGCAACCGTCCATGTTCATCAGCATTAATTTTATATTCAGTATTTGGAACTTATTCTGTCCCATCTCAATCCATACAAAAAAAAATGAAAGACGTTTACAAATCTCTGTTATGCGAAATTAGAAAGCAGCTCTTGAGGAGGAGGGGAGGGTACGGAGGGGAGAGTACGCCCCTCCTCCTCCTCCGTACTCTCCCCTCCTCTGATCCTCGTCCCCTCCCCCTTTCCCCTCTCCTCCTCCTCCCCTTTTCCGTACCCTCCCCTCTCCTAGTTCTCCAGGTAGATTTAGCGGGAAAATTAACATCACGTGACCTCAACATTTCCCGCTAAATTTAGCAGGACGGTTACGTCGACGGCGACGCCGCGAAACGCGGAAACGGGCGCCTAAGAGCTGCGCTCTAAAAAACAGAGGGGGGGGGAGAGAGAGAGAGACGAGGACTCTCAGTCTAGGAAGACAAATTGAGGGAGAGAAGATGAGAGGGGATGTGCGAGCGCTGATTGGAATGATTAGTGGGCAGATGAAAAGGCCTCCACCCAGAGTCCAATCAGGGCCAAGTGGAGCGTCGCCTGGTTCAGTAGGGAATTGTAGTAGACCGTTTTTCTCCTCCGCTACGGTATTCCTGAAGAAAACGCCGCAGCTGCGCATGCGCGCCGCCAGCCTTATCTGCATAGTTCAAGGTCTTGTGGCGGATTACGGAGCGCTATCCGGGTGCTTAGTGGGCTGCGGAAACGGTCTACTACAATTCCCCAGTGTCTCACGTGTCCGACGCCTGCGTTCGGAGCACGAAAACGTTCCAACAGTGAATAGAGACAAAGGCCTTCGCGTCTTCCCACTGCTAAGGGCTCGGGGACGGACAGGCTGGAGACCGGGGTTTGGGCTAGATCGATGACCATGTTTGAATGAGACATGATTAGGTAGCGTCTGATACTTAGTCCTATTTCGTCTCATCCGCGCGTATCCGCCGGTCCCCCTTGCACAGTCGCGCTGACGTGACGATATTGCGTCACCGGCGGGATCCTGGTGTCATTGGAGGTGCCTGTCGGCATCGATGAAAATAAGATCCAACAGCTGCTGTCATTGGCCCGGAGGTGTATGGCTTCGCAGCAGCAGCTTCTCTCCATGTTCGAGAAAGAGGAAGACCCGTTGAAGTTGGTTACTTGGGCAGATGTTTAAAAGCCTCGGTTTCCGGGTCTTCGACGGGGCCCCTGTCTAGCAGGCGGTGCTTCGAACCGTCCCTGTAAGTGTGTCCGTAGTTGGAGCACAACGTCGCCGGAGTTTCGGAACGTAACACGACCAATCCTTCCAATCAGAGCTCAGCGCTATAGGACGTCCCTGCGTGCTCTCCTTCTTTCCCAATTTTCCTCCCTTTAGTCTGTTGCAGGTCAAACTCGTCCAACAAAGCTTTAGCAGAGAGAAAGAGAGAGGAGGCGAGTGGTGAAGAAAAACCAGCCATTATGAATTATAACGAGCACACAGCTTCCTAGAAGGAGCTTGTCCTTTTTTTCTTAACCTGCAACATACTACACAACAGACTCATACTGGACGGACATTCGAAGACATTCCGCGCACACACGTCAACAAAATTGCTCGCGTAGTCAAAAAAGAAAAATTGCCAGGTGTTACCGCGGCAAAACAATGTTGATAGCTCGTTTGCCTCGCGAGACCCGGGCCGGCCTAAACGACGGACTTTTCAGAATATTTCGAGTCATTCGCGAAAAAAATAAATTCCTATAGAAACTTGCGGAAATGTAGAGAACAGAAATTACTGAGAAGTACCGAACCGCACTTTAAGCGAGACCGACATATGCTTAGGTTCCTACACACACTTAAAACAAAAAGACACGTAGCGTAAACAAATCGCTCACGCATCCTCCCCCCCCCCCCCCCCCCCAAAAAAAAAAAAAAAAAAAATTTACGAAACGAAACAAACGCAACCTGCAACTAATTAAGACTCGACGGTCAGACGTCTCTGCAGTCATCCTGTTTTAGCGAGTTAATTACGTTGGCCCATAACTAAGAGGCGGAACGAACTTTGATGTGTTCCGAAGGATTTCATGCCCACGCACACGCAAGCTAAGGAACAGTGGTGGCCCTTTGCACGTTCTCGCGCTTTCTCGTTTTCCCGTCAAAATGTGCCTCGCGATTCTTCTCCCGAGCAAGGCATGAGACTCTAATGAGAAAAGCATTATCCTCCAAGTGCTCGCGAGAACACCACAATTAATGCGAACGGAGGAACCGCCACACTCCCCGAAGATCAAAGGTTCGAGTGGTCGGATATAAAGGTTGATAAGTGAAAACCTGAACGAACGCCCACCCCGAACAGGCCTCATGCTATTCCCGTTGCGTAAAGTACTGCGGTAAGACTCGCTGGTGTTGCACGCGGGAACTAGAAGGACGCATTGCAACACCAAGACTTCGGAAGACACCGCCAGAAAATCGAGAAATATGTTCACAGCCACTCCCTCATCTCTAGCCACTAACAGCCCGACGAGATTGCGCTCTTATGGTGCGTTTGCACTCGAGCATTCGGGGGCGGATCCGCGCTGGCGGGCAGCGGATTTTAGAGCCGGCAGTCGAAATCCACTCGCCGCTGTGCGAAATCCCCACAAGGGTCCCGGACCGATTGAGATTTGCCGCCAGCGACGAGCGGATTTCGCCACCCGGCTACAAAATCCGCTCGCCGCTGGCGCAGATCCGCCCGCAAATTGGCGCGTCTAAACGCACCACTAATGGTACGTTTACACTTGCAGATCCGCCAGCGAATCCGCCCAGCTTTTGCCGCTGGGGTGGAACGCTGAGCGGAAAACGCGGATCTATTTCTGCCGTCGAATGAGGCGTTTCGCTGACCGGATGTGCCATTCTTGCGCAGCGCGACGCTGCCTACGTCATGAGTACGCGTTATTCTGGGAGCAGCAACGCCGGGGAGAGACAGCCGAGGTGGGAACTCTCATGCCTTTTCGACATATTTGACGGGATGTTACGAAAACAGCTGCCGCAGCCGGCGCCACCGCCGCCGCTCGAAGGAAATAGATGTAAACGCAACGCGCTTGTCGCCGCCACCGCCGGGAGCGGATCCGCTCCCGCGGGAGCGGATTTCTTCTCAGGTGAAGCGCGAAACACATGTACGACGAACCCGTCCGATCCGACGTCCGATCAGGCAATCCGACGGTCGGAGGCGAGGGTTTTCAACGCTCTCCGGTGCTACGAAAACCCTCGCCCCCCAAGGTCATTCCGGCAGTCCGCACGTCGGATCGGACGGTTTCGTCGTACATGTGTTTCGCGCTTAAACGTACCATAAGCCGGATGCAAATGGCGCGATTTCGTTGCGATTTCGCAAGCACGACAGTGAGCAGCGCAGCTTCCAGCGCGCCGTTTCTGCCGCACGAGCGGCGTCCCAACTGCCAGATGGCAAAAAAAAAAAAAAAAAAAAAAAAGAAATGCATCGTGTGAATCGAGTTTGAGCCGATGGGAAGGCCCAAAACTGAGTCACAAAGGAAGTTCAGAAACTACGACCTGCGTTTCCTAAGTTATCACTGTTTACAGTACCCTAATACCTCGGGGCATTTGAACAGATCGATCAAATTAAACGACACAAGGGTGCTATCCCAAAACTACGGGTGTCTGAGACGGTCCATGTCCGTCTCGAACGGCCCGAATGGATTATAAGGTTTACTCGCATATGCGGCTACTCGCTAATGCAAAACCTTTAAGAAACTTTTTTGTTGGCGATTTAGCGAGAGGCCCTTCATTCGACGCGTGCTACGTCGCGTTCACGCAGAAGACACAAAGCCTCGAAACAACATTGCAACAAAATGCATTTCCGTATCATTTCTTTCTTGTTTCCTTTATTTATTTCTGCGTGTGCGTTTGTTTTCATCACACACAATACACTGATCTTCCGGACGACCGCGGATACGGTGGAAGTTTCCGCTTCGCCGCTCGAACCATTCTCCACAAAACGGACTGCCTTCTTTTTCCTTTGTGCGTGCGCGCGGGCGCGCGTGCTTTAAAACCTTTTTTTTTTTCCCCGAGGGTTAGCAGCTTAACGTCCGACTGGCCAAACTGGATGAACGAGCGGGCCCGACCACGACAACAACGACACGGTCTCCGACCGGACAAGGAAAATCTCCGGGACAATGTGAGTGGAATCGCGAGACGGCAGCGGGCCCGAATCAATATTTGCCAGGACTATCCCTCCCGCAAAGGGAAAGGAAATCAACAGAAAAAGGAAGCCACAATAGCAGAAAAGCAGGAGTAACGGCAATGGAAGAGCGACCGGGGAAGATTCTTTAACTGCCTTGCCTACATCAATAAATGGGTGTTCGGACGACAAGCGACAAAAAGAGAATACAAAAAAGAACGAAGATATGTGAGGAAGAGAGAGAGAGACAGGGAGCGATACTACATTGAGAAATAAATGCGAACACAGTGAACAATCGTATTTCTTTTTAAAAATACGCAAAATAACGACTTGGGCCTTTACACGTTGAAAGAGGGTCGCAAAGTAAGGTGACAGAAATCAGGAAGACAGAGAAAGCGAAAAAGAAAGGGAGATAAAGAGAGTGCAAAAGTTCGAGGGTTGTTATGACAACAGCTGCGTCGGCCTCCCCAAAACCACGGGGTAAAAACCGGTTTTGTTAGAACCGACGCAGCTGTTTCCATGGCAACCCTCGCAGTCGGACGGACGCCGCGCAAGTGTGTGAATCGCCCTTTAGTCGCGAAAAACGGAGGCCCCCCCCCCCCCCCCCGCTTTAGACGCGAAAAACGGAGCCCCCCCCCCCCTTACTGTGTCATGGCGTCAGCCTAAACGAACATGGCGGCGCCCCTAAAACAGAGCAGACACTGGTGAAGACATTTCCTCGATCCCTTCCGGATCGGCTTGTCTTGTCCGCTCGCGGATCGTTCCGAATCGAATCAGATCGGATCGCCTAGACTCGGTTTCCGAGCCGTCTGGAGTCGGGGCTCAAGCAGCACTTCCTTCGTTTTCTTGCTCTTCACTTTTTTTCTTTTGTTTAAAAAGTCGAAAACAGTGGTTCTTCGGGGACGGACCAAATCTAATAAGTCGTTTAGGGGAGATGGGAGCATACAGGCGGTAAAAACCCCAAGACACCTTTACGCCAGTACAGAGGGATTCGACAAATCCTAACCTAATCAACACAGAAAAAAAAAAAATGAACGAAACCGATGCTGTGATTTTAAGAGAAGATACGTTGGCAGAATTCGCTGGTGTTTCACCGGTGTTTTACCCACAATAATTCCTGTCGCCGAACAGCTAGGAGTTCCTCGATCGCAAAATGCAAAATGTTACCCAGAGTTGCCAGATTGGCAGTAGTGTGGAGAGTTTTGTGTTGCCGCAGTCCCTGCAGTGTACCATGACATGAGCTCTTAGCTTTCTTAGCCTTCCCCCTCAAGTCGATAAAGGAAATCACGTGGTTGTGACGTAGTCTTTCACCGGATGCGACGACTCCAAACTTAGGCACACCGTAACACTTGTCATTCCCAATGATGATATCTGGCTTCACGGCACTCATTGGCCACGAACGCGATTCGGAATCTTCATGGACGGATTGACGTCCGAGTGACTCAGTGCTCGTAATGAGCTGGGTTTGGCTGACGTGCACCGCGGACGCGTCACACTGAAAAGGCGGAGAGCTTTCCAAGAAAGCAGGTAAGGGAGCGTCCGCTCTATTTTCCCAATCTCGTAGCGCAAAGCAGGTTTTTGGCTTTCTTAGCATCGTTTTCCTTTGGCTCACTAAGCGATACGCGATCAGTAAAATCCTCAACTTGTTTATCCCAAATCTTTTTGACGGTCTCTTTGAGAACGACAGGGCGTTATGAACACTTTACTCAGTCCCGTCCGCAAGACGCCACCACGTAATGCTGGCTGCACCATCATAGCGACCCGACCATAAAAGCGGCGCTCTAACGTCCAATCGAGCCACGTCCGGAAACAATTCGGCCCATGCGTACCAAACATCTCCACGTGGTGAATGATGTTGCTTGGGGCGAAGCTCTGGTGGTGCTTGTCTGCGTAGACGCCGAGCCGCAGCATGCCGAGCCTTTTCATTCATGTCAGAATGTGTGGTTTTCTTCTTTTTCTTTTTTTAAGCAGACAAATGGGATGGCATCTCAGAACCCGCTACTCTTTTTTTTTTCTTCTTTTTCTTTGAGCCTTTTCATTCATGTCAGTAGGAGAATGTGTGGTTTTCTTCTTTTTCTTTTTTTAAGCAGACAGATGGGATGGCATCTCAAACCCCCTACTCTTTTTTTTTTCTTCTTTTTCTTTTTTCATAATTTTTTCATCTTTTTTTTTCCAATTTTTTTTTTGCCCTACACGAGCACGTAAGCATGTGCTCACGTGCTCGTGAGCACGTGATTTCACGAGCAGAAGCACGAGCACCCGACGCCGGCCTACGGCGGACGGCGGACGCACATACGGACATGGCTAGCCCCTAAGGAGCTTCGCCCCTAAAAAGCCTTTGGAAAAAAAAAAATATACAGTTCACCGCCTCAGCGTGCCATCCAACATTCCGCTTCATTTTATGTATTGTTTTCGTTCGTGGGCTCCGTGAGATGTTTCACTTTACGCGATAGCAAAGCTACAAGCACAAGCGTGTTTCCCTGAACGATGGTCGCACTGCAGGGAAAGCTCGGAGCTCGCTCTTGTCTGCTACGCTGGCACTTCTAATGAAGCGCAGTATAGCGAGCTGTAGCGGGGGAAGGCCTGTTCACACATGCAGCGCAGTGCTACAAGCCTAGCGCTGACGGGAGCGTTCACCGGATTTGTATCGCGCCGTCAAAATTCTTGCTCATGGCAGAAGACAAGTAGCTGACGACACGTGAGCAGCGCTGCATCTGAGAACCGGCTTTTAGAATGACGAATATCCCAGTTCTAAAAATTTAAAGCTAGGGACTATACTACGGATCTATCGCGCCGCAGCCAATGAGATCACGGCAATATCCAGTGCGTCTCCCGCAAAGCAGTTGGCAAAGCGCTGCAACCTTCAGGGGCCAATGACGACGATCGAGATAGATTTTGACCTGGAATGGGCAGTATTTCGAGTACAAGTATTTTAAATATGTATATAAAATACTTCGGGTATTTAGTATTTAATTACATATTGCGGAATGTTAAATGCATTAAAATACTTGAAATTGAGTATTTCAAACACAGACCCAAATACAATTTTGGGCACTGCTCTTCGCTTTCAAATGTGACAGTGGGCAATCTTAGCGAAGTGAGTCATATATAAAGAACATTAAACGTGCTGCGCTTCGCGGAGAATGAACATTAAAGAAAAAAAAAAGAAAAAGAAGGAAGAGTACAACTACGAATTAATGGGACGAGTACAACCATTGCCCTTTGGTAGGTTGATTTACTTTTTTAAACACGTCGGATTACGACATGTTGCTTGAAAAGCCTTTAACGCACCAACTTAGCCCTTAAATTAACCTTACACAGACTACATTCTTCCATTCCATATGTTATGTCCAGCTATGAAGTTATTACAAACAAAATTAATCTTTAGAGCTGCAAGATTATTTCTAAGCACTATTCGTAGTATTATAAACTCCACTCATCATTTAGGCATGTTTTCTTTTTCAATGTTAAATTAAAGTTTAAGATGTCGCTCTTTGAGAACAAAATGTAATTGAAAAAAAGTATTTAGAGATTATCGAATACTTTCATTGTATTTGTATCTTGTATTTAAATTAAATACTTTCCTTAAATGAGTAATTAGATATGTAATTAAATAATTTTGTCGAAGTATTTGGTATTTGTATTAAAATACACTTTTTTAGGTATTTTGCCCATCCCTGATTTTGACTAACAGTGTGTGCAGCAAAGCTAGGAACGCGTGAAGACAAATCACGATAAGGCCTGCTTCGTGATAACGAGATTAATATTGATCAAAATTTTTTGTAATCTACAAGAAGTCATTACAGGTTCAAATTTGTTTCTTTCTTAGTTAATAAGGCAAATACTTTGTACTTCGCGCCGATACCGCTTAGAAAAAATCCCTGATGTTAATCACTGATGAAACACGCGTTCGTTTCTCACCCCACGCAATAGAAGCGGCAG
Organism: Ixodes persulcatus; assembly: GCA_013358835.2. Classification (NCBI taxonomy): domain Eukaryota; kingdom Metazoa; phylum Arthropoda; class Arachnida; order Ixodida; family Ixodidae; genus Ixodes; species Ixodes persulcatus. The sequence continues at coordinate 423,697 of JABSTQ010011182.1, read as the reverse complement.
AAAAATATTAAAGAAAAACGAGCAGCGTTCTCCCTCTCAACTCGCAGCCAGAACAGGCGGCCACGTGATGTGCAGCCGATTATATGCCGCCAATGTTGATCGTAGCCACGCTCTGGGGTTGGCAAAGCACATGACACGCGATGAGTTCCAGACATTGTTATGGTTCGGCTATTGTCGCAGCGATTGGGCCCCTACCCGAATGCTTGTCGAGCCACTGATTATCACGAGCCCAAATCGAGTGCTCACACAATGCACGGGCCCAATCTATGAGCAGCATTCCGATATCGTCACTGGGGGATACTGCGAGCCCCCAGCTACGTCATCAAGTTTCGCGAAGGAGAGAAAGAAAACGCTCGCTTTTGTCCTTGAAATGACACGACAACAAAGGGCGAGTGACGTTGCGTGCGAGTATCCTCGAGCCCCACTAGTGCCAGTAAGCTCGTGTGAACTGAAAAACATTCCAGGTGAATATCGTTGCACAGCCCCTTTAAAGGGGCCATGAAATGAATTTCGGGCTACGGTAAATGATTTTAGGTCCGGACTTTACTAACCGCATATCCTATGGTGGGCCAAAAGAAGAAGGGTAAAAAGTCAAAAGCCAGCTTTTCGGCACGGCCATTTGAAAATATAGTGCACTATTTTGTTCTACCCTTCGAATGCTTCCCACTTTTACACTATGATAGAACCGCGGTACCCAAAACACGTCAGCCGACCCCAGCTCACGTATTGGACACGAGAACTGCGTCACTCGGACTTATGGGCTCGTCAACAATCAATCCGTTGACGAATATTCGCGTTCGCGGTCAATGAGCGCTTTGACGAAACTCATCACTTGCGAATGACAAGTGGTACGGTGTGCTTAAAAAGCACGCTGAAAGCTTGGAGTCACCGAACCTGGTGGCCAAGCATGTCACAAAGACGTGATTTCTCAATTCGCTTTGACTTGAGGTTTAAAGCTAAGGACGAACAAGTTGGAAAATCGATTCAAGGACCCCTTTAAGCAATCTTTCAACAGTTAATATCGACTCCGTCCTAGAGAATTGGTTTTATTCACAATCACGCACAGACATTAAGGCATCAATTCGCTTCTATATTAAATGATTTATTCAGAAAGGTGGTTGACATTGATGCAATGACACCGGCGGAGGCACGGGCACTTTTGTAAGTTTCCTTTATGCTTAGAAAGAAAACAATATTAATCATAAATTGTTACCTCGCGTAACCCCATATGTTTTCTTCTTAATATTGCTCGGATATGGATTGAAATAGCTCGGTATTTTTGCTCGATATATTATATTTATCGTCTGATCGAAGGGACGCTCCAATTTTTTCCCCTCGTATTATTTCTTTATTTGCCCGGACCACCGTCGACCATTCTGATGCAGCTTTTTGTCCTTCTTTCCCGTTTCAAATCTGGAGCAAATAAATATTGTTATTATTATTATAGTGATAGCTATAGTCGCATCCCTTATTTGTCATCTAACCCACATTGTAAAACATGACGTTGGTGCCTGCTCTTGTGGTTTCCTTTACTGTACGAGAAAGATCAAGAGGGGTTAACTCTGCACCGAAGTACGCCGACGGTCGAAAGTCGCCTTCAAATCGGCATCACCCCATTTCACATTTTGAAAGTCAACTTCCGTGCGTGACATTTGAGATGCACGCCAATCCAATAGCCCTGAGCTTTAGTAGACCGTTCTTGCATTCCGGTAACGGTACCCGATACTTTGCGCACGCATCGTATCGTTATCTGCCATCGCAATCGGAGCAGGGAACACAAAACCGATCGCCTACAACTTCCCAATAGAAACGTCGTTCTGTATTTCTCTACGCCCGCAGACCGCGCTCCTCGTTCGCCAAAAAGTCAATAGCGAGGAAGAAAGCAACAGACAACCGAAGGGAAAGGAAACGTAGAAGTCGGTGAGGCTTTCGAATACATTGGCCAGCACACAGTGCGCCAAATAAATCCGTTTTAGGGATCACGAGGTCGCGTCTGCGGTTTGTTACTCCCTAAAGACCGAGCGAAAAAAAAAAAAAAAACGCGTTTCTTTGTGGGTATAGATGGCGGAATCCCGCGCCCTCCAAAGGGAACGCGAGCAATCCGGTCTCTGCGTGTGAGTCTTTCTGCATGTATGGATAGTATTGCTTTGCTCGCGCCCACTTGGAGCACTTTCTTTCTTCCGAGTTTCTCGAAACAGGAAGGAACATTCGCGCGCCGCACGAGAAAGGCGGAACCTTATATCCGAGTAAAGTGAAAAGCACGCATGCGCGCCACCATACGAAGAGTGTGTACAAGAATCGAGACACCCTTCTCTACGAGCGTGTCCTTGCCAACGCGCACACTCGTACAACCAAAAAACAAACACAAAAGACATGCGTACAAAGACGCACCCAAGCAGGCATGAAAAATGCACAAAACACACACGACAAGTAAGAAACAGCTGCCGAAGCAGACGCGCATGCATATACACGCACGCACACATACAAAAAACACGCCGATCGAGACCAAGACGAACACGAGCGCCAACAGGCACGCATACAGCCAGAGGCCTGCGTACAAAAGCGCGGACTGAAGATCAACAAGCACGCGCAAGAGCACAGTCCTCGACTCAATGCTCGGCACAAGGGCAGGTCGAACGTTCCCCGAGCCTGCGCCGAAAATGCTGCGACGACAAAAGTCAGAAAGCGAGGCCAAATCCCTCCGGGTTGTGTAGCCCCTGTTTACGGTTCATTATCTTCATTTTCTCTGTCTGATCTCTCTCGGATAATGGAAACATTCCAAGCCGGGGATCTCGTAGCTGGTTGAACTAACAAAGCCCCAACGGCGACGAACGTGTCCGTCAAATGAAGTGTGCGCGGGAATAGACTGGAACCTCCAACCACGCGGGACCGTCATTGTTTTGCGGCACTCACTGAGTTAGCTTTTCGCACAAGAGAAACGTATTTCGTACAAGTTATAAATCATCATAGCACATATTTTTAGCGAGAGTGAACACGCGACACAATCGCCTTTCGAAAACGTGCGAAGGGCGTCATCTTTCGTGGCCGTGGTGGGGCCTTTTCTTTTAACGAATAGACAAATCGATCAAACGATCGTTCATTGCAAAATATACGCGCACTCTGTGTCGATCTTCTTGTACGAACTGGTTTTGAAACAAAAATCTACCTTGTCATAAGCTGTACTCTGACATGCAGGGTAACTACTAAGCTAGTTAGCAAGTTCCTGAAGCCTGCGTTTTTAACCTACCGATTAGATCGAGTTCATCGGTAATATCGTGCAAGATTAAACGGACCTCTTCCGTGGGGTCTCTCGAAAGTTCGTTTCCTAAGCGCAATCTTGGCATTTCGCGGATAGTTTCTCCGATTCAGACTACGTGAACGTGACATTTCCCCCAATTCGGTTTACCCCGGATCTCGCACAGCCTTTTGAAACTCGTAAATATATAAGCTTGAAGAAAAAACACTTCAACACGAAGAAAGAAAAGACGGGAGAGGACAAACAGCTGACTATCAACGATGTTTTAGTGTAAACTTCTTCCTTGCGCGTTTGCTTCTTCACTCAGAGGCCAAAGTAGAGCACGATGAACTTATCAGAAAAATAAATCTATTGCACTAATAAAGATTAGTGCCGATAATTACACTTATACGAAATTATACAAAAACTTTATACAGAAATACCTAAAAATTATTGTTTTTGAAGTAACCCGCCACAAGCTCGTGGTGTTGGTGTTCGGGGTGGGGCATTTTTGTAGGTCTTTCCTTTTTGGGAATGCTGATAGATGGGGTGATGACGCAATCTTCCGCGTGTTCCTCGATAGCGAGCACCTCGAGCATCTCGCGTGCATGAGGGTTGTATACTTCGTTTCACCTTATGTTGCACCGCAGCGAAGGCTAGAAGCGCGAGCTCATAGCGTTGGCAGCCGCTCTTAAGTCACGAGAGCTTGTGCCGCCGAGATGTGCCCCAGAGCAAGGAGCTCGCGCTTGTAGCCTTTCCTGCGGTACATCATAAGGTGAAACAGAGTATAGTTATTGGCAAGAATGGTTGTGCTGTTAAAAGCTGCACTGCACTGGCATGTCCTGCAATGAGCTGCCAGATGCCTGGCCGCTGGGACATACTGCGTTCTGGGGGCCGTGTCGCAGGCTTTTTATTTTAGATGCGGAGCATCTCTTGCTCGGGTCTATGTCCCGCGGCGTCGGCGTTGTAGTCGGCACTCGAACTACGCACGCGCAACTCTCCTCCTTCCCTCTCTCCAACAGCTGCGCGTTACTCTCTCCGCTCTCTCTCTCTCTACCAGCTGCGTGCACTGCGCGTGCGTTCGCTTCTCCTCACACCGCGCGCGCACGCGCAACTCTCCTCCTCTAGTCTCCTCTCCTTCAAGTGTGAAAAAAAAATAAACGGCGAGCGGCGAGCGTTCCAAGTTTCTCTGCGCGAGCCGCGACGAAGGCTCGCGTAGGGGGTAACGCTAGGGCAGTCGGTGGCGCCATCTCTCGACGTCAGCACGCAACTGACTCTTTCCTCGGAACCAACACGATGCTCCGCATCACCCCATGGTTCCCCTCGGGAAGATGGTGTATTTGTTTTTTCGGTTAACTTGACTGCACATGGAGTACGCTTTGTTGGGCGCGGAGCATACACTTTTAAAAACAAGGTTACCAAAAGGGTGGAACAAGCAACGTTTACACCCTCAATCTGGGGAGGAAGGAAGTGTCTTGCTTACTACCTCCTCGAGGGAGACAGATACTAGCGCCCCCTAATTGAAATGCATTTTAGAAAGTAAAGTTAGCCCCCACGTCACTTTCGTCGTTCTCCTTTGAATTTCGTCTGCGGTGGAACGCTGGTACTTCTCGCTTTTAGAAAGCATGTTTTTGCGTAAGAACAAACGGGAAAAAAATCTCTTTTTGTGTGAAAGTTTATTGGAGATTAGTACAAAATGGCAGGAGCGTGATGTTTGCATCAACTTTTAGTTTACAGGGTTTTGCGGCACAATTATTATTATTTTTATACAGCCACGTCTCACCGGTGACTTTCAGCAGAGCGCGTCCCGACCTGGATGCGTCCAGACTTCGGTGAATAATTGCGGCTCGTCCGCTTGGGAGACGGGGGTTACCTGTACACGTTTCGGCGACAAAATGGCCGATCCAAGCCAATATTGAACGGTAACTGCGGACGCTATCGACACCGATACTGTGGCTACTGCGGCAAGGTGCCACCTGGCCTTTGAACGAATACGTGCAGCCGTGGAGTTCCCAGCACGGTCGCTGCGGGTGACATGGCGGCGATGCGATCGCGTTTGGTTCGGTTCTCGAGTAGTGATCGGCGACACTTCTATTTAATGCAGGCTCCTATAGCGGTGTACCAATTGAGTGTTCTATACTCGGCGACAACTTTTCTTGGCAATGAAGGGAATGCTAGGGGGGCGGAGCTCCTGCACATGTATCACTCCGTCAAGCATCCGGGCTTGGCTTTCATTACGTCAGTTTTGGTTTCGTTTTCAGTTTTGGTTTCGTTGTCGGCATTCAAGGCAAGCACTCTATACAGCTCGTGAGTGTCTATGAAACCGTTTCCAGTGGACATACCCGGGCTCAGAGCAGATGGCATCTGTTAAGGAAGAGATCCCGGGCACGTCCGTTTCGATGGTGTCGGTTTATCGTTCCCTCTCGTGCCGTTCATGATCTCGTGGTTCTGTGCTCCTCTACCTCCTTTTCCTCTTGTTACCTACTACCAGATCTTTAGTAACTAGAAAACTAATTTCATTTTTATATTTTTATTGTTCAAGATTCAGGGTGATGCGACAATTATTATTCAAATGACGAATATTAAGATTATAATTTACGTTACAGCCAAAACACAGTTTAGACCCGGGGACTGTGTTCAGCTGCGTAAGAAGACAGTGTGCTTCGGCTCTGTAGCTTTGGCAGCATTGCCAAGAAAAGTTGTCGCCGAGTATAGTAACGTTGACTTAGCCCCGGAATGGGTGTCAGCCGGTCGACTGTTCTTGCACCCCGGAAGAGGTGATGGTACGCCCTTGAAGCATGTGCAGTCTCTCCTAGAAGCGTGAAACCTTAACCCAAAAGTATGCCCTATTCCCTCTTAATGGAAGTAAAACTACACCCTTGATATAAAAATATTGCTCCCTATTAGCGACAAGGTTGTCTCCCCAAGAGAACACAAATACACCCTGACACAAGGTGTAAAAGTTGCTCCCAAGCGGAAGGGGTAACTTTGTCAGCCTTTTGAGACCAACTCCAGGGACAAGCAAGTTACACCCAAAAGGTCTGACAACAGGAACCTTTTTTTTAAGAGTGTACGACGTGAACGTCACTTCTTGCGGCAATCTTTTTCAGCTTGTGCGTAATCACGGGAATGTAGGGTAGCGCCGCGATCTTTCTTCAAGTTTTGTCGGCGTTTTCGTTTTCCCATGTTGTACGCTTAAGGTTTTTGCATATGCTCTCACACACGGACAGGCACGTAGCCAGGGGGGGACATGGGGCCCGGGCCCCCCACCGAAATTTTCCAATTTGCTGGGACCTCCTCTCCCCCCTCCCCCTCGAAAAAAAATCCTGGCTACGTGCCTGCACACGGATACCATGAGACTTGTTCCAAAAATAATATGTGCAACGTTGTTGTTAAGTGGAACTTTTCTGGAACCAGATTGAGTGTGTAGCAATATTCGGGTGGTATATGTAATCTTTTATTAATGTCGCTTCTTCGTCTTGATTTCCCTCCTACTACATTCGTGAAGAATTTCGAGTTGCCCAAAAATAAGACAGATGTCGGGACTCAGGAACTTGAGATTCTTCGTAAGGACTCAAAACGCTGGTTTACAAAAATAAAAAAGGAAAGCGTTATTTTCTCATTCGAAGCTATAAAGAGTTGAAAAAGAAAAACGCAAACAATGAAAAGAAAACGGGCGACACGCCGTTAGAAAACCTAAGACATCTATCGAACCGTTGCGCTAACGAATCTTTTTTTTTTTTTTTTTCATAATGTCGAAGTTGTTGCGGGAGCCATTAAGGCTGTTGCAGTCCTTTATCACGCTTCACGTCTCAGCACCGCATCGCCCTTTATATGTTCCCCTTAATGAGACTACGGCGAGGAAGAAGACAAACGAGGGGGGGAAAGCCAAAATAACACAAAGATGCACAAAGAAACTTTAAAAAAAAGGAAAGTTAAAGGAAGGCTGCCCGGCTCGTTAGTATTAAACGGCCACTAAGAAGCCTTGTCTGGATTTTATGGTCGCGCGGATGGCCACGGAGAGTCTCGGAACTCCAGAAGCAAACAAAACGTCTCACAAGATCAGGGTCACCTCACATCCAAAGTGACATCAAGTCTAACCCGTGCACAACGTAGTCCTGCGCTGATAGAAAGTTATCCTAAAGATAAAAATCATGAGCCATTCCACCCTGTGAAGGTGGATGACCAGCGAAGCTGTTTAGCACACGACACAGACGTGACGCAGAATTTCGAACGAATGTACAAACCCATTTATTGTCTTGATCATGACGAAAGGTACGCACACACATGCCGAGGACTATCGGCGCCCCAGGAATCCGGATGAAAGTAGAGACGCGCGACGGCCGGTGGCGGAGTGCTCTGGGTTTCCACCAATGATATCGCGTAGACTTCACCGCTCTCCGTCGGGAGGTGGTGGGATCCACAATTAGAGACCGAAACCAAACCGAATTTAGCACTGCAGCATCCTCTAGTCGCAAAACGCTAGAACATACCTCATTAAACAGCGTTTGTTTCTGATAAACATGCTTATGCTATGCACAATTTTGCATCGCTTCTTCCACGTAGCACCCAATGTCAAGCGAACATTCCCTGGGTGTTCTGAATGTTGAAGGAACGTTAAAACTACCTCTCTGGACGATCTCAATTCGTGAAAATTGACGGAAATAGCTCAGCTAATAAGGCCGTGTGTTCAGGAGTACCTCAGGGTTCAGAACTTTCCTCTCTTCTCTTCCTGCTCTATATTAATGATATAACTGATAACATCGACATCAACGTTAGACTCTTTGCTGACGATTGTATAATATATTCTGAAATAACAAATTCTTCGGACCACTTAATATTACAAAGCGCGTTAGACAAGATCTCAGACTGGTGTAAAGAATGGCAGATGCTTATTAACACAGACAAAACAGTAGCCATGTCCAAAAGTAGGAAAAAAAGATATTCAATCATTCTTATAAGATCAACGGAAACACCATACAAAACGTCCATGAGTTCAAGTACCTGGGCGTCCTGTTCACAAGTGATCTGGACTGGGGCACGCACATAGACGCAGTGACCAAAAAAGCGCTGACGAAATTGTGGTGCATAAGAAGGCGACTAAAATACGCTTCCCGCGATACCAAACTGTTGGCCTACGCGACACTTATTCGGCCTGTGCTTGAATATGCCAGCCCTGTTTGGTTCCCCTTCACAAAAACTAACATACAAAAATTGGACAAAGTGCAGAGGCTCGCTGTAAGGTTTATTACTAATAAGTTTGGCACGCGTGATTCATCATCTGAGCTGTGTAGAGTACTCGGCGTGCAGCCATTAGGAAAAAGAGCTAAGCTCACGAGATTCAAGCTAATTTACCAAATAGCCAATAACTTGACTAAAATAGAAAAATCTAAGCATCTTATTCTCCACGATGGAAGAGAAACCCGTTCAAACAATAGGAAATTATTCAGGGAGTTCCAACCTAAAAATAATTGCTTTAAATTTTCATTTTTTCCGCTAGCAGTCCAGGAATGGAACAGTTTGCCCGGACACGTTGTCCGCGCTAGCTCGCTAAAACAGTTCATGCATGATGTCGAAGCGCTCATGATGTGAAAATACCACGTCTCATACACTCCGTTTGTTTCATATATTTTTACCTTCTGTATAACTGCTTTTTCTGCACTATGGTTATACATCTGTGTTTTGTACCACCCTACTAAAATCCTCCAATGAGGATTAGTAGTATTCATAAGTAAATAAATAAATAATTCGGAACGTTCTAGGAACGTTCTTATGCGAACATTCCCTACAGGGTAAGCTTCTCAACATTCTAGGAACGTTCGTTGGCGAACATTCGTATGCACAATGTTCTCGGAACATTCGCCTTCGAACATTCATATGAGCAACATTCTTTCAACGTTCGCTTGCGAACATTCCTAAAATTTTCGCAGGTGAAGCCAACTTTACGGAGCTCTCACGCAACCTATAGCTGGGGTTCGAAACACCATCCACGATATGCCACTTTGTGCCAAAAATATGCAAATTAAGTGGAGTTTCTGGAAACTTAGCATAAGGGATTAGTTTTATCTTATATGAGTCTACCGAGGAATCTGATATAAGGTGTAGGAGAAAAGCATGCAATTGTTTTCAAAACTTGATAATGAACTTGCCACTCACTGGGTATGTAGAGGTGCAGTTTTGAATAGACCCGATTTTTAGCATGTGGGCGGGGTTATTACTTTAAAAGAAAAGGGTATATTCTGCAAAAAGTTAGGGCGCAAACAAGCTGGTGAAGGTTTAACATTTCGGACAAAACCCCGAGACTGGGGGGAAGAAGGGACAGCACAACACAAAGTCTCAATCTTGGAGTATTAACGAACAAAAAGTTAGGGCGCAAACAAGCTGGTGAAGGTTTAACATTTCGGACAAAACCCCGAGACTGGGGGGAAGAAGGGACAGCACAACACAAAGTCTCAATCTTGGAGTATTAACGAACAAAAAGTTAGGGCGCAAACAAGCTGGTGAAGGTTTAACATTTCGGACAAAACCCCGAGACTGGGGGGAAGAAGGGACAGCACAACACAAAGTCTCAATCTTGGAGTATTAACGAACAAAAAGGTAGGGCGCAAACAAGCTGGTGAAGGTTTAACATTTTGGACAAAACCCCGAGACTGGGGGGAAGAAGGGACAGCACAACACAAAGTCTCAATCTTGGAGTATTAACGAACAAAAAGTTAGGGCGCAAACAAGCTGGTGAAGGTTTAACATTTTGGACAAAACCCCGAGACTGGGGGAAAGAAAGGACAGCACAACACAAAGTCTCAATCTTGGAGTATTAACGAACAAAAAGTTAGGGCGCAAACAAGCTGGTGAAGGTTTAACATTTTGGACAAAACCCCGAGACTGGGGGGAAGAATGGACAGCACAACACAAAGTCTCAATCTTGGAGTATTAACGAACAAAAAGTTAGGGCGCAAACAAGCTGGTGAAGGTTTAACATTTTGGACAAAACCCCGAGACAGGGGGAAAGAAGGGACAGCACAACACAAAGTCTCAATCTTTGAGTATTAACGAACAAAAAGTTAGGGCGCAAACAAGCTGGTGAAGGTTTAACGTTTTGGACAAAACCCCGAGACTGGGGGGAAGAAGGGACAGCACAACACAAAGTCTCAATCTTGGAGTATTAACGAACAAAAAGTTAGGGCGCAAACAAGCTGGTGAAGGTTTAACATTTTGGACAAAACCCCGAGACTGGGGGGAAGAAGGGACAGCACAACACAAAGTCTCAATCTTGGAGTATTAACGAACAAAAAGTTAGGGCGCAAACAAGCTGGTGAAGGTTTAACATTTTGGACAAAACCCCGAGACTGGGGGAAAGAAGGGACAGCACAACACAAAGTCTCAATCTTTGAGTATTAACGAACAAAAAGTTAGGGCGCAAACAAGCTGGTGAAGGTTTAACATTTTGGACAAAACCCCGAGACTGGGGGGAAGAAGGGACAGCACAACACAAAGTCTCAATCTTGGAGTATTAACGAACAAAATGGATGGGGCGTGCCGTTGTTTTGGCACCTTCAAATCTGAAAACTGGGTTCTGTGTATGTTTATACAACCTAAACCTTGGTCTGCCTCAGCGGGCGACGAGTCTCCGAACAGGGGGATGAGAAATTTAGCCAGCGCAGTACAACCGCTAGCCTCGGGTCTTTAACGTGCACCACGCAGTAGAGATACACAACCACACGCCGGTACGATGCTCATCCAGATCGGAACGGGCAGGGCTGGGGTTGAACCCAGGATCCCTGGGTTGTGCAGCGCGAGCTTTCGCTCCACGTGCTCCGAGCTGGTGTGCGCTAGCCCGCTGGGCCACCGATTTTTTTTTTTGATTTTTTTCTTTATTGTCACTCAGCCGCCGATCCTCCCTTCAAATATGACTTAAACTCTGATCTGAGAGTGCGCCTTTTAGTTCGGCTCTCGTTGAACGAGTCGCACGTGGATTCATGGCTGGCCACGTGATCACGTGACCGCCCATACCCACGCGCAGCGAGCGGAACTTGACGAGGGCCTCCACCGCACTCTGCTGGGGCTCGACGGAGTATAGAAAACAAGCCTTCAGAACTCGTAGCCATGGTTATGGTGAGCACTAATTTCATTTCGGCTTCATGGTCCACATGTTAACCTTGGTCATTACTACACTCTTACTTTTTTCATAGACATTCACAGCTTAAGAAGCGAGTCAAAACGAGAAAGAAGAAGAGAGAGAGCTCATAAACGGACACAGAGTGAGATAGACGGATAGAGAGAGAAACCTAAGGCCGGCGAGACAGATAAAAATAAAGAAGGTAGACGGAGCGAGAGACCCAATGAATCACGGAAGATCGCAGCTTGTTTTCGCAGAACCGCCATCCTTCTGCAGACCGCGTTCATTGGAAGATATTCAAACTATCCATCCCGGGTCTCACAATACGTATGAGGCGAGCCAGATCGACGAAGCGAGATGCACAAAGAGATAACCTAAAGCGTGTGAGGCAATGGAAAAGAAACAAAAATAGAGAGAGAAAGGTTGGCAGACTTGGGAGATAGTGAAAGAGAGACGAGGAGGAATATCGAAGCAAAGAAAATGATCAAAGAAGCCGGGGGAGGCCGCCACTATTAGCGAGGTCCGAGGGACGTCGTGGCGAAAGGTGCACCACAGCGGGAGGGGTCTGAGCGACCATCGGTAGACTCCGCGGTACGGTCGTCGGAACCATTAGCATTGGGTCTTTCTCGCCCGACGGGAGCCCCCATAAACCGCAGACGAGCACAATGGAGATGACCGCCGCCAGGCCCGTCCAAAGAGTATAGGCGCCCAATCTGATCACCGTATAGTCGAGTCCTTGGACCAGGAAAGGTGGTAGGTAGCATTTCACAACCCTCTCACTTTTCTTTTATACAGTTTTTTGTATTCCAAGTCACGCGCTTTCCAAACACCCATAGAAAGGACGGCCAAATACAGGTGGGATAAAAGTGTCTGGGAAATACCGCCATATTAAAAATTGCAGGAGAAAAAATAAAAGACGGACGGCGTGAAAAGGAGTCCGAGTAAAGACGTCGAACGAGTGTCGTTGGACCTCTTGGCGCGTTGGACCTCTTGACTCGCCGGGGATCTTTTGACACGTCGGATCTCTTGACGCGTTGGACCTCTTAACCCACATTGGATCACTTGACTCGTGTTTCACGAGTCAGGAGGTGTAAAATATCGGTACAGGAGGAGTAATCAAAAGGGTTTATATACAATATTTACATTTGGAAGGCGTTGATGTCCGTTGAGGCGTTTTTTTTTTTTTTGCGATTACGTCTTCATTCTCCTCGTCATCCCGTTTGAATTTTCGCGCTCAAGTATTTGTCCTCTTCTTTGTCTTCAATGAAACCGATATGAGTTCATATAAATATTCTACACACTTCCGCCCCCGCAATGAGCAGCTCTGCTTATTCATTAAGTGACTCTAATGGGCACAGAAGTTGTATAGGCCGTTTGATAACTTTGCCGTATGGCAGCCTTATCGAACAAGATCTCACCTTGCCGTCACGTCCAGGAAACGTTCGTGCTATTCGACCCATTTTCCAACCTTGTCGGGGAAGTAAATGTTCATCTACTAACACAAAATCCCCCTCTTTCAAAGTGCGTGACAGGACGGGAATAGAATGGTGGGCAGACCGGAGTTCGTTAAGGTATTCTCTTCGCCATCTATTCCAAAAGTGATCTGTTACCTTTTGTCTGTGCTTCCACCGTCTCTGAATGTCAAGGGAACTTGCACTTACAATGCTCGGAGGTTCGCTGCGGGGGAGTGTGGTAAGTCGCTTTCCAACAAGGAAGTGCGCTGGTGTGAGAGGGGATGGTTCTGAAACCTCTGAATATACAAAGGTCAACGGTCTGGAGTTAAGCACTGCTTCGACCTCCGTTAATACCGTGATCAACTCCTCAAATTTCAGATAACTACGTCCTAAAACCTTTTTCAGGAAAGTTTTCACACACGAACCATACGCTCCCAAAATCCCCCCCCCCTCCCCCCCCCCTCCCCTCCCCCCCCCCCCACCAAGCTGCTTTTTCTACTATAAAACGCCACTCAATTCGGAAAGACGCAAACATGGCTGTGACTTCCTCTCGACGTATGTAGTTCCACAGTTCTGACAGTTCACGATTTGCGCGGCGGAATGTCTGTGCGTTATCCGTCATTACCACACGGCAAACTCCTCTGCGAGAAATGAATCGTCTAAAAGCTAGAATAAATGTTTGGGTAGTCAAGTCACTTACAAGTTCGAGATGTACCGCTCGGGTCACAGCGCAAGTAATGATAAGAATGTAGCACTTGCTAACACTGCCACATTCCTTAGAGAAGAGGGGACCCGCGAAGTCCATGCCGGAGATTTCAAAGAGATCAGCTTGGTTCACCCTCACACTCGGTAGCGGTGCGGTTGTTTCGCTAGCTGGCTTGCATCGAAAGCGATCGCAGGTTACACATTGCTTGATTATTCTTTTAGTAACTTGCCGTGCTCTTACTATCCAGTATTTTTCTCGGAGACTGGTTAAGGTGTCACAAAGACCAGCGTGCAGAAGCCTCTCGTGAGTAGATCTTATTAATAATTCCGTGAACTTATGTGTGCTGGGTAGAATGATGGGTTTTTCTTCTATTATTTTTGTGTCTTCTGTAGTCTTCCGCCCACTCGTATGATGTCACTGGAGTCAAGAATCGGTGTGAGAGAACTCAAAGGTGATGTTTTGTCAAAAGTCTTCCTTTCTTTGAGGGTAATGAGATCATGGGCGTATTCTTCACCTTGGGCTTGTTTTATCAATGTGATTTCGGCTTCTTTTATTTCGACGGCAATCAAGCCTCCCTGTCTCCTGGTCAATCTTTTGCAGTTGTGTACAAAGCGGAGAATCCAGGCCGTTTCACGTAAAAGGCGATTAAGGTTGCTGTGAGTTTCTAGAGAGATAAGGGGTTCTACAATCAAGAGAGTCGTGCAACGAACTGTTTGTCTTTGTTCTAAAGATATGTTATCCTCCATTAGCTCATCGTTCATCGACTGTTCAGGCCATTCTCACGATGGTTTTTGTAACCAATGTGGTCTAGTCCACCATATTGCACTTGACGCAAGTGAAAGAGGAGTAACACCCCTAGTTAGGAGATCAGCTGGATTTTCGGTACCTGGACAATGTCTCCACTGTATAGGATTCGTTAGTTGTTGGATCTCTTCTACTCTGTTCGCAATGAAAGGTTTCCATTTTGTCTTCGAACCCTTGATCCAGTGCAACGTGATATTTGAATCAGTCCACAGGAGGACGGCTTGTATTTGTATGTGTAAATTCTCGATAAGATAGCGTTGTAACCTAGCGGCTAACAAGGCCCCCATAAGTTCTAGTCTTAGAAGTGTAAGATTCTTCATGGGCGCTACTCTGGATTTGGATACGATCAGACCAGTCGTGACATGTTTCTCATTGTCGATCTTGAGGTATGCTGCCGTACCGTATGCCCTTGGACTTGCGTCTGAAAACACATGAAGCTCTACGACTGTACCATCGCCCTCGGTGTCTAGGTTTGAGCATCTCCGGGGTATCGTTAGTTCGTGAATAGTTGACAAATGCGAGCACCAATCTACCCATTCTCTGGTGATGTCACGTGGAAGATCGTCGTCCCATCCTACTGCCTGTTCCCAGAGTCGTTGAAACAGCAACTTCACCCTCACGGTCACCGGCGCGATCCATCCAAGAGGGTCAAATATTCTCGCTGAAGTCTGTAAAATGTTGCGTTTCGTTAGCTTCGCAAGGTTTACGAAACCCAGAATGTTAGTCAACGTTAATAGTAAGCTGATCGCTGGTCCTGTTCCAAAGAAGGCCTAGTATTTTCGTAAATTTACCTGTAGAGTCGTCTGGTGAAAATTGTGGTTCCTCTAATTATTCGCTCTTATCAAAGATTGATTGTAAATCTTTGTCATTTGTGCACCACTTACGGAGGTTCATGCCGGCTTCACCCATGATAACCTTAGCTTCTTCGTGAAGCACTTGAGCTTGTTTGACTGTTTTCGATCCAGTGAGTAAATCGTCAACGTAAAGACAGCTAGATAAGGTCATCGTGGTTTCTGGAAATCGGCCTCGGACACTCTCCAAATGATGTCGTATAGTGGCTGCAAGGAGGAACGGGCTGCAGGTTGCTCCAAACGGGATTCTTGCCATTCTCCAGATTTCTGGAGGGTTGTGCGGTTGAGCAGTTCTAGGAATGTCTCGAAACCAGAAAAAACGAAGAGCGTTTCGATCTTCGGGTGCAAG
The DNA here is from genome assembly GCA_013358835.2 of Ixodes persulcatus. Lineage (NCBI taxonomy): Eukaryota > Metazoa > Arthropoda > Arachnida > Ixodida > Ixodidae > Ixodes > Ixodes persulcatus. Next base: position 408,182 of record JABSTQ010011182.1, on the reverse strand, counting down.
AAAACCTTGTAGAAAAGCCTTCTCAATATCAGCGCAAAGGGCGATCGGGTGCCTTCTAAAATTTAACAGCATTTGCATCAGGTCAGGATTTAAGTTTGGTCCTGCATGGAGGTTTTGATTTAGAGAAGTACTACGTGGGGCATGAGACGACGCATCGAAAACTATGCGGACCTTGGTTGTCTGTCGATCATTTTTTATCACGGCTCTGTGGGGCAAGTAATACGTTTTTTCACTGTATTCCTCGTCATCATCAGGTTGAACTCGTTCGGCGAACCCTTTAATAAGGTACTCCCTCACAGCCTTTGTCATACTGCATGAGCAGACAGCCATCTCTACGTAGTTTTCTGAGCAATGCAGCTAAGCGAGTTTCTGCAACATCCTTATTGTCTTGTAACAGAGGTTCAGGGGACTTCCACAATAGCCGGGCTTCGTATCTTCCGTCTATCTTCTTCACGAAGGAGTTGAACGATTTTAGTAAATACATAAAAGAGCCACACTCTTGGTCCTTCGATGGTGAGTCCCTAATTCCCAGACTTTCTAGTTCCCAAAATTTGCGCAGTTCTGAGCAGATGTCATTAGATGCCTCGCCGACGCTTATCGTGAACATAGCAGTGGCGGTACATACAATAGAGGCATTACTCACTTTTACGGGACCTTGCAAAGACCAGCCAAATATGGTCTCCACAGCAGCCAGAGACGAGTTGATACGTTTGACACTCCCAGTCGTTACTTTCCAATAATAATCAGACCCGATGAGGATCTTCACTCCAGGTTCTGGTATTTCGTTCTTTAAAGGGGTCATGAAACGAATTTTGGGCTGGAATAAATGATTTTAAATAGGGAGTTTACTAATCCCATATCGTTTAGTTGGCCAAAAGGAAGAGGGTAGAAAATCAAAAGCCAGCTTTTCAGTACGAAGATTTGAATAAATAGCGGACTATTTTGTACCTTCTTTCCTTCGAAAGCTCTCCGCCTTTTCACTATGATACATCCGCGGTTCCAAAAGCGCGTCACCGGCGCCAAACTGACGTCAGCCGAGCAAAGCTCACGCATTGGACACGAGAACTGCGTCACTCGGACGTATGCGCTCGTCAACAATCAATCAGTCGACGAATATTTGGATTCGAGTTCGTGGCCAATGAGTGCCCTGACGGAACTTATCGAGACTGGGGATTGACAAGTTCTATGGTGTGCATGAAAAGCACGGTGGAAGCTAGGAGTCATTGCACCGGTGCCGTAGAATGCCACGACGACGTGATTTCACAATTCGCATTTGAGTTGAGGATTAAAGCTAAGGAGGAAGAAGTAGGAAAATCGTTTCATGACCCCTTTAAGGGAAGGTCCGCCAGAGTCATACCCTTCGACTGTAGATTTTGTATGAGGCTGGTGTCTGTTACGCAGAGAATTTCTCCACAAATCTCGGGGACTTCCAAGGCCTCTATGACAATCTGTGCTCTGCTGTGATGGCTTTTCAGAACAATCTCGACGCGGCGACACCGTCTTTGCGTCCCTTGTGCAGAGTCACCGAAGGCAAAAATGGTGAGGTCTTCTTCACCGACGGGTCGGCAACGGAGCTTTTCTGAGACAGTCCGTTTTACAAAGGAACGCTGGCTCCCTCCATCGATCAGGACTCGAAGTGTTGTCTCAATTTGACCCTTAGCTAGTACTTTAGCAGTCTGAAGTAACACTTGTTGGGGGCTACTTGATCCCGCTCTAGATATTCCGATGAACTGCAAAGGCCCTCCAGGAACGTTAGGTGATGGTCGGAGTGCAGCCCATCCTGGATCACACAACACTGTCAGGTGTCTGCCGCCGCAACTCGCGCAAGAAAGCGTTCGTGCGCTTCGACACTCTCTTGCTCTGTGAAATTGTTTTCCACATCGAAAACATCTGTTGTCATGTTTAAGTTTCTCTTTCTTTTCTTGTAATGTCAGGTGCGTCGTGCATTCCTGCAGCGGGAGGTCATCAGAGCCACAGAAAACACAGCAGTGGACGTTCACCTTTCTAATGTAGGGAGAGCCGATGCAGAACTTATCTTGTCAACAATAGACCCTTGTGATGAACGGAACGTTTCTTTTAAAGAGTGTGTGGAGAGTTGAAAGCACTTCTCCCTTGTTATAACTTCTGTATCAAGGAATGCAAGAAGTACTGTGAGATCGTCTTCCCCGTCCCCTGAATGCCCTTTAGCTTCCAGCTTCCGGTTGTACCTCAGCAGAAGATCAGAAGGGAGGGCTCTTTGGAGTACGGTGTGCAGAAGAACCCCGTAAGAATGTACATCCACTCCTAGACTTTGTAGGCTCCTGATCCTTGTCACTACATCATCATGGAGTTTCCTGAGTCCCTCTGTGTCCTCTGAGGATCTTATTGGTTTGGTGTCCATGAGATGGGAAAGATGGTTATTAACTATCACAGTGGGCTGACCGAATCTCTTCTTTAAGAGTTCAATCGCAACGCTGTAATTGTCACTGGTCACGGGAATCCCCTTAATTGCAGCATCGGCTTTTCCGACCAGGTAGATCTTCAGATATTTGAACTTGTCGACTGGAGACAGTGTTGGATTGTAGTCTATAGATGACTGAAACTGGTCCCAGAACGTTTGCCAGTCTTCAAGATCTCCGTTGTATTTTGGAAGTTCTAGTCGTGGAAGCTTGACGTTAGGTCCACTTGCTTGACGTTCTCTAGGGTCATTTGTTTCAGTGTCGTTGTTAGAAAAAACTCTTTCGTTGCAGTGCTGTTTTCGTAACGCTCGGGCCGTTCTTGTTTTAACGTTGCTTATAGTCTCTTCGTACGTGGTACAGGTTTGTGTTTGTTCTTCTATTTCGTTCTGGTCAATGAGGTCTGCGATCTCCGCATCTAGTTGGCGTAGCGACGTTTCTTTCAATGTGAGGAAGTTGAGCTTCTCTTCTATGTCACTTTCCGGTAGCGGAGTCAGCTCTAATGCCGAGGAAATGTCGTTGACAAGCTTGGTAACAGTGGACCGTATTACTCCTCGTCTTCTCTTGAGCCTTTCCATCGTTTTTTTGTTATTTCCCGGGTTTCGGCACCATGAATTTGTAAAATATCGGTACAGGAGGAGTAATCAAAAGGGTTTATATACAATATTTACATTCGGAAGGCGTTGATGTCCGTTGAGGCGTTTTTTTTGCGATCGCGTCTTCATCCTCCTCGTCATCCCGTTTGAATTTTCGCGCTCAAGTATTTGTCCTCTTCTTTGTCTTCAATGAAACCGATATGAGTTCATATAAATATTCTACAGGAGGTCCAACGCGTCAAGAGATCCATTATTGGACCTTGTAACTCGATGGACCTCTCGACTCCCTACCCGATCCCCGGGAAAGGGAGCGGGGAAGGGCTTCGAAGAAATTCGGAACAAGAAGAGGAGGAAAGGGAACAAAGGAAAGCAAAACGAGGAATGATGGCTTACAGGTGGCAAGTAGGAGCGTGACGGTCACTGCAGTGCAACGAGGTGGGATCCCGCAAATATAAACGAAGCGAGAAAAAAGAGGGAGATGGCAGAAGAGGATACAGTATAGCCTCGGGGGCGACACGTTTTGGGATCCTCAAAGACGGGCTGCGTCGCGGCGTTGTGCGTATTCCATTTCAATCGGCTGGTGACTCTTCGGGACTAATGGAGGAATTTCCCGAGAGTTGTGCGCGCAGTACGGTCGCGGGGACGCAGGTTGTTTCCTGAATTTAGAAACCAACAGACAGTAAGTCGGTGACTTGTTTACGATGCACGTATACGCAGCATGAGCTGGACTGGCAGGAAGGGTTGTGTGGATGATTTGAACGGTGTAATGTTTGTCAGTCATCCAGAGGGTCAACGTATATTGTCACGAGTGACAAATGAGGAGGCGGCGAATAGTTGGACAAACTAAACGTTTAATGTGGCGAAGTTGTGCCAAAACAGATTAATTATGACTGTCAAATAACTTGAAAGTAGCTTGGAAGTGATGCAGCTCTGTATCAACGCTGTATCACTGATATAAGGCGAAGTGAGCAAGGTGCGCGTTTCATTGCTTGTAACCTTTTCCCGTTCGCAATACAGCGCTAATTTCGCGCTCTCTCAACACTGACATAGCGCGTATATGTAGAGAGTTTGGCCATTCATTGGGAAGTATAGGAGACAAATAAGGAGGCGCCATTGGCCGAAAGCGGGCTGGGTGTGTCCCAGGGCGTCTTGACAAATTCAGATGCGGCAAACCAGGAGCCAGAAAGAATATCCTGGCGGTGGTTGCAAGAAACGAAATTAACGAGCGCGTCGGAGTAACTCTCGGTGACTGAAAAAATGGTGCACGTGAAGTTTCAATCGCGGTCTTGCGAGATCACGGTGGAAAAGCGTAACTGGCGGAACGATCGACATAATCCGTACGCCAGGCGCCGAGGGCCGGAAATCTGCCGTCCGAGCGGTCACACTCTGTGCGAGCAAAACAGAGTTCGAGCGGCCACATTCGTTTCTTACATCTTTCTGCCTGATCATAATCGAAACATCACGTGCACCCTATTTTCAACCATGAAGGGTTACTACCACTGATCTCTATTGTAGTAGGCTGGATCGCGGACCGCGGCCTCGGCAGCTGGGGCCGAGTGTCGCCACCGGCGGCCATTGATTGACACCAGCCAATGCATGGGACTCTATGGGAAGAACGAAAAAAGTGCCGTTTTTGCCTGTTTCTAAGCTATTGTCGGCGCTGAAACGTTTTGGGTGTTTTTCGATAAGCCCGTCAAATAGCTTGCCTACAAACATTAAAACTGACAACCCTCGCAGTTCTTATAAATAAATATTTTGTGGTCGAGAGTGACTCCGCTGTAGTGCAGCTCAATGAGGCGAGAGTTACCTAGAGTGACCGCGAAGTCTGTGGCGGTTTCGTCGAGTTGGGTTTAGCAGACGACAAGCTCGAAGGTTCCTTTGTTTACTCCACCACGAGAGCAAGCTTGCCAGCTCAGCCGTGGGTGCTCCGGTACGTTTGATTTTTTTATTCGGCGACCAGACGTTTGACAAATACCTATCCGATCTCCAAACACCCGACACAAGGATCGCAGCGCACCATAAAATATTCGCCTCCGAGCACAGCGTACATGCTTCAATATGCTTACTTTTGTGCGTTTCTCCCATAGACTTGCGTGTATTGCCTGGTGTCAAGCAATGGCCGCCGGTGGCGACACCGACGGGCGATCCGCGATCCAGCCTACTACAATAGAGATCAGTGGTTACTACACCACGGCCGGACTGGAAGCTCTCTTTCTCTACTTACGGCTTTTGGGGCAATCGCCACCTCCCGCCGCAATTCGCGGGGGGCGCTGTCACCTCACCCCTGGGCTACCCTTGGCCGTTTGCACAGAGCGCGTCTGACAGTGTATCTCAGCGCTGACGCAACTTGCGGCCGAGATTTTTATAGCCTTTGACACCTCATCTTTACGTTTAGACCCTCAGCCACTATCTAATGCGCTTCTGATGAGCCCAAAACGGTGAATATTTGACGCACATCTCCGACCGATTTGGGAGTAAAAAGTAGTCAGTAGAGACAGGGAATGCAATTTCAGGAAAATCTATACTCGTCTTTACCTCCAGGACTTCTGTTGCAACTCCAGAACAGGAGGAGACGGACCCCTTCTACGTGGAGGAACTTTAAATGATAAATAATTCGTACACTCTCGTGAAATGTAAGCAGGCCCAATCTATCTATTGCCGTGGTCTGCATCATCATTTCATAGGCCGCACATGAAGTAGGTCAGCTGCTCTAGACGAGGGTGTAGTAGTCTGTACAATTTTCGCACAGTGCATATTACAGCCTAATGTGCTTCCTCGAGGGCTTGTGCACATATCCAACTGATTTTTCGTTTCTGTCCGTGACCGTCTTTGCATGGCTAATCAGAAGTATTCTGAAGAACTTGTTGCAAATTAAACCAGCCAAGCGCTTTGAGTGACTGTTGTCAATGCCCTCTGGGCAACTTAGGAATGTCGCGTCTTCAAGATAGGGTGCAATGAGGAGTTGCAGAACTTCGTGCACATTTGTACGCGAAAGGTGCTTAACAGCCTTAAAAAAAAAAAAAAGCAACAATGTTGTCCAGAAGTGCGAGGAACCTAGGATTTAGATAATAAAGTCCGCTTTTATCCTGGCCTTGGAATACGACGAACAGAGGATCACCTCTGTTACTCGTAGTCAACAGCACAACACACGCGTCGCACCCAAACTCACTAATGAGTTCAATAAACCGTAGCCAAAACAACAATCTACGAAGCTCGAACACCAGCGCAAAGCAGCTCGAGGGGACTCTCCGAGTGGGGCGAAGTGGGGTGAGGTGGTTGCGCCCCTGGCGGCAAGCAAGTGAACTACATAGGGAGAAAGAAATGCCCTTGACTCCCGGGCGATTGCAAAGGAGAAGAGAAAGAGAGCGCGCGCTTCCAGTCCGGCCGTGACTACACCGAACTCTTACGCGCTTATTAAAACAAGAGACCTACGATTAAAACTGTTTCTCGCTACCACCGCTAGGGAATCCTTTCCGGCTTCTGGTTGGCCAATTGGAAAGCATGTCAAGCCCTCTTTCTGCGTTTGGTGCACGTCCTGGCTCTACCCGCGCCTCCCATTGACCAAACTCTCTGTATACAAGGCTCAGCGCTGACATACATAGGTGAATTGACCCGGCTGTTCACGCCACAGCGCTGAGTCAGCACTGGAAATAGCGCTGACCTCGGTCATTCAGCGCTTAGTTGGCGCTGCGATACAGCGCAGCGCCGCCTTAGTTGTAGGTTCGGTTCGAGGCAGCGCTGCATCCAAGCTGTGTTGATGTAGCCCCGCGATGCACGCACATGAACCGGTCTTGCGCAGCTCCCGACGCAAACTCGTTCAACTTGGAGACGGTTCGCGAGGCTGGCGAACCACGGCTTGCCGAGACTGGATCGATCGCTGAGCGCGCAAGGTTTCCTCGGCCGACGGTGAATACACCAGCGGCCTCCCAAAGCGGTCTCGCGAGGAAAACCGGAGACGCGGGTCATTTGGTTCCCGATGAGACTCGGGGCGGACCGTGGACGATGCTACGAAGCCTCGAGCCAATCCCTCGCAGTTGTACGCTACTCGCGAAAAGCAATCGAGTTCCTCGTAATCCCTGAATCAATTCCTTCTATTCGGAAGTAGGGCAATCCTTTTAAAAGTACTCGTAACCGTTACTGACGGGAGGTTGGTGTACCAAACTTAGAATCCTATCATGGACAGTACGAAAGGCCCGCTTTCAAACCGTCCTTTTGAAAAGTAATCGGATTCGGTTACTTCTTCGAGTAATGTACTTTTTTTCTATCTCATCGTTTATTCCATTACTTTTTTGTATGTCCAAGAACAAGGGCGGAGAGCGTCGTCACGTGATCAGGTTCGCAGCGCTGCATTGGCTCGGGTGGCGCCTAGCGTCCGCTCCGCTCCATGCTCGAGTCAAACGGAGTGAAGGGAAGCCGCCGGATCGCCGTCGCAAATGAGGCGCGGACAAGCCCGTCGTCGGTGGGCTTCTCACGCAGGCTCGGGGGACGCGGGGACACCGTCTCCACCGGCACGCCCCTGCTCGTTTCGCTTTCTTCTCTTTTTTTTTTTTTTATTGTTGTTGTTGTTGATTTTCGCGCGGAGCGTACTCGAGGGCGGTCGTGTAATCGCCGCATTGCGTGATGAGAGACTTATACTTGGTTTCACCTTGACACCGCTCATTTCCCAAAATTCCGAGAGCTTGAGTGATTTCGCATGAAAAAGGATTAAGAACCCTCGCCACAAAGGGTATATATTTTGTGAAATCTTACTTTAAACGTGAGCAGAAACCGAAACATCGGCTCCGTCGGGCAACATTGACCTCGGGCCGCCAAAAACGTGGCTACCACGTGGTGCGAGCGGTCACGTGATCCTGTACGCGACGACGTGCAGGGTCGGGGCGGGCCACCACTGGGGGCGGGCGTGTGCCAAGCGCAAGTGTCGTCTGCACCTCAGTCTTCACCACGTTTCGGTGTCTACGATATTCGACGACGTCTGCGCAACTGCGGCATTAGTCTGCGCACGTAATGTGAACAAACCCCCAAGAGAAAAGAATCGCAGCCGGCGAGACGGCGGTTGGCACACGGGAGACGGCGGGACGGCCGGACGGCTCCCAAGGCTGAGAAGCGCGTTGCGCAGGCGCGTGACGCCAACTACGCGGAGACCACCGAGCTAACGCAATTGGCCAACGCCGAGATGAGACGCTGCTCACATCACCCGCTGCCAGAGAAAGAAAAACGAAAAAGTAGCGATGTTGATGACGTTTAGCTCAATGTTGCCTACACCGTAGCCTCGACTGCGCTACTGAACGCGCCTCAATTCGCCAGCTAGAGTCGGCCGATTTTGGAAACTTGGCGCATTCCAAAGTTGGCCGGACCATTTAAGATACATTTAGATATAACTATGTCGTAATATATGACGCGTGAACTCCCTAGGTGATACTGAAGAGAATTGCATTCTTTTTCTGCAATAACAAAAATAAAGCCGAGTAGCCCCTTCGAGTGCTTTTTGTAGAAGCTTGCTTTTAATGACACACGCGACGGACAACTTTGTCCTGTCGTCCGTGCCTGTTTATCGCTGTACACATCTTTGTAAAATCGTGCGTGTTTATTTATCGCAGACAGCGTTTTTTTTTTTTTTCAGCTCTTATCTCGATCAAGTACAACGACTACCAATGACCCAAATCACCACTTTACTGTAGAATATTGTTCGTTCGTCAATAAAAATGACAAGTTGTATATGGTAAGAAGACGTCCGATAAACTCAGCAATCTGCATGCGCACAATTTTATCCTGGGGGGAGCGGGGGGGGGGGGGGGCATTTCCGAGTCTCCATCACCTCCATAAAATTGGACCGACGAAAACAGTTAATTACCTGGAGATTTCGAACGTTACTATTCTCGCCTTCTTGACTGCGCAATTTTCACGTGAATCTTCGGTTGTAGGAGCCACAATAGAGCAATTGCAAACGCATGGCGCCCCCTGATGTCTGCTCCAAGGCCAAAAAGGTGCCACGACCTTGGATTCGATTTTTATTGGTAAAGCTCAGGAGCGTAATTTCGAATTTTTGTAGGATACTTATCCCTACCGAAAAAAAAAAACAGTTTAAACTGGATTATGGAACAGGAAAATCTAACTGGATTTCTTGTTGGAAACCTGAAATCCAGTTTGCAGGCCATTGTCTGCAGACTGGATTTCAGGTTAGATTTTCCTGTTCCATAATCCAGTTTAAACTGGTTTTTTAGGATGCTTAGAGCCCGTAGATTAAGTTTTTACGATGAATAGATGTCCGAATCCACGCGAGTGGCCACAGTCCAGACGCTACGAGCTGATGGAATGAATCAGACAGCGTGAAAAGCGCACCATTGTTTCTCGTGTCTCCGTGCATCTTGTATCATTTAAAAGGTTAAAAGGCGCGAACTGAAACACGACAGGCGACGAGGACAATCGCATTTTAAGCTTTTAATCGATACGTAGCAACTAGTCCGAATTAAAGTTTTCTTGCCTAGTGTTCTATCAAACAAAAGTCCCAGTGCGTCTTTGACGCTGCCTGACTGGTACCATTACATCGTAATGTCGGCTGCGTCTGGGCTTCAGCTGAAAAGAAAGTAGAGCGTTGAAAAGCAATTACTCATGTCCAGTGTGAACTAGTGTGCACTCGTGCAGCTTCCATTTTTCGGAAAAACCCTCGAGCGACCCAGTCGTTCCAATCTATACGGAGGACGTTTGGCGGATCATAAGGCTGAAAACATTGGCTCATTGGAGTTGCAACTTGCGTGCGCCCCACGTGCGCAATAAAGTTTTCTGATAACTTGTTTTTTTTTTGTTTTCTTTTAAGCAAAGAGGTATTTTTGCATGCTCCGGAGATGCGGGTAGCAAGAATCAATTACTTTCTATGAAAAAAAAAAAAAAAAACACCAACGGCGCATAAAATGCGCACGTGGATTTCATTGAGCCCCACGGCGTGCCCTCAATCGTGGAATGAACCTCAATGATGGAGCGAAGCGGAAAGGTCAAAATGTGTGCGCCTCATTAATTTAGGAGAGCGAATCAAAAGGAACCACTAGCGGCAATTAATGGATCGTGCCCCTTTTCATCGGGCGGTACTCGTCCACTTACGAATATCGTGTGTCGAAAAATTCCCGGAAATGCTGCTTGGAAAGGACGCACAATGCTATAGACCGTTGCAACTCAAGAAGGCAGGGTGAGGGAAAGGAAGGCCGGGGAGGAGGAAGCAGACGAAACGCTGAAGAGAGGAGGAAACCTCCTCCTCTCTCCTCCAGCCTCCCTTTCCCTCGCCCTACCTTCTTGAGTTGCAAGGGACTGTAGAGAGCCTAGAGTTAAGCGAGAGTCAGACCATGGAGAGCTCTTTTGAAGGAATGGAGAGCTCTTTCTCTTGGGCAGACTGGTCGCAAGGCGTCGATTGGCGCTGAGAGGGAGCGCTCTGAAAAGCGCTCTAGTCAAAAACATGGCAAGCCGCCGCCTTATCAAACGACGAACAGCATCGATGATTGGAGGAAAAGAAACGAGAAATAAGAAAGCGACGGGCACGCTTCAATTAGTGGCCCGCTCACACAATTTTCCAAAAGGAGACAAAGTAGAAAGGAGGAGGGAAAAACCAGGTTATACGTGCTAAACACGACTGAAAAACGACAGAGCCCAAATAACTCAACATCAAAAATTAAAAAAAAAAGCGTATGCTAAACCAGCGACGCGTTGAGTCGCCCGCTCCAGTTAATTAAGGCATTAAAGTTGCCGCGCAAAATGACCCAGGCCTGAAGTGCGCTTCGCCGCCCTTCTTCCATTCTCTCTCACTCTCTCTTACAGATTGCTGTCAACCTCCGGGCTTTTAAAAGCGCCCGTGGGCTCTGAACGTGAGTAGTGTAGGACGTATAGTGGCGGCGGAAGTGCTGGGGCACGGAGGAAGGGAGAGCCCGCTCGCCGTCTTAATTACGTCACTTGAGAACGCGCCAAAACCGACCAATCAGCGTCGAGCGACGGGAAAACTGCCGTGTAAAGAAGGCTGTTCTCGTCGTACATGCGGTGTACGGATGGATGCATCGTTCCTGCTCGTTAGTTCAAGTAGCGTTTGAAAGTATACGGTGTCCTTTCACCCCAATCCCAGAAATTTATCCGTCCATGCATTTCTCCGCTATAGCGCGAAACCTTGACGTCACGAGACGTGAACATCCTCCAGCACGTCAAGCGCTTCGCCCCGTCCCTCCAATTGGCCCGCAGAAGGGGCCGCAGAAGGGGCCGCAGCAGCGTTTCGTCCATTGACAGGGTATGAACTGCATAGCGGTTGAACCACTCATCAAATAAAAACATGTCTCTCTCTCTCTCTCTCTCTCGGGCAACCGTCGTCTCTCGCACGCACCAGGCGACGGACCATCAAGGCCCGTGGCGTGAAAGCGAGCTCGTTAAGACAACGGACGCTCGGCGCCTCTCGCATCGAGTCAACACACGACGGCCAAGCCGGCCGTCGAGGGAAGTGTGCCGGCCCGTAAAAGCTCGGTCTGAAGCTGAGAGTTCGGTGGGAGATATGCCATGTCCTCTATTTGGCTCGGCCCTGAAGCTGACAATTCGGTGGGAGATATGCCGGCCCACCGAACAGCCTCATCGCCCATTCCCTGCGCGTGGCTATGGGCGGCAACGTGATCACGTGTCAAAAGACAGGCCGACGAACTTCCAGCGCACTGTCAGCTTAAGCCGAGATGCAGGAGAGAACGAGCCGCTCCCAAGCTGTGACAGCGCGCTGGGAGCCTGCTCGCCGGACCAACAAACCACCTCCTTCTCCATGCCCAACTGCTGGGTTTGAGCAGAAGCGTGGTCACGCGGCGAAAGACAGACTGATGCAACGAGCAGGCAGCTTCCACCGCACTGTCAGCTCAAATGCTAACGGCGGAGATCGCAGAGAAGGAAAACCTGACAGTGCGTCTCTTTCGCCACCTGATCATGCTCTATTGCACCTGCAGAAAGTGGGGTACGGGCAGAAAGGGAGGCGGTTCATTGGCCCGACGAGCGCGTAGCATCCATCGCACTAGCAGCTTCGGCGTGAACGGAGGGGACCTTCGTTAGGCGGGGTCGATGGCTCGAAGCGTGAAAGGCGGCGAGCCCCCTTTCTACACGCCTGACCGGAGGCGGAGTTCGGTCAATGCGATAGTCCTTGTCCGTCGTAATGCTTGTAAACAAGCGCGTATGCCCCGCGCAAGTTGAGGACAAAGCGCCTAGTTGACTGGGGAATCGGAATATACACCCCTACATATTTGGCGACCAACGTAGTGTCCGAAACAAGACCTTAGATGGACTGAACGAGAACAACAGGAAGGAGTTTGCGCCTGGCTCACTGGGGAATGGGAACGCAACCCTACATAACTGGCGCCCAACGAGGGTTCGAACCAGAACCTTAGGACACAATGAGAACGGCAGAGAGGAGGAGCTGACTGGGGAATGGGAACGCAAACCTACATAACTGGCGCCCAACGATGGGCTCGGACCAGGACCTCAGATGGACAGAATGGCAATAGCAGCGAGGAGTTTCCGCCCGGCTGACTGGGGAATGGGAACGCAACCCTAATTAACTGGCGCCCAACGTTGGGTTCGAACCTTCTAGGGTCGCTGACGAATTGAGAAGGTGCTCCTCCCCCCCCCCCCCCCCCCCCCCCCCCACGTGCGGTATCCACAATCCGCGGAGAAAGAAAAGGCTCAGCACGCGCACACCAGTCTGAACAAAGCAATGGGTATACGCCCTCCCTGTGCTAAAGGTTTGAGCCATCACAATTTAATATATTCGGAGATGGTGCAAAGTATAGACGCCCCTCCAGCAAAATGGAGGCTTTCTCCGGTTACGTTCTATGCAAACGACCGACTCCTGTCTCTGACGCCATGCAACACGCCCGGTCCTCGAAGGTCAAGTGGGAAAACCTGCTGTATAAACAACGGCTTAGTGTGGAATTTTGTTTTCTGTCTGTCTTCACGAGGCTGAAGACCGTTCTCTCCCTTTCTCGCTTGGAGTTCGTTGACGGGGGAAAGGCAATCTACAGGACGTCAAAAAATATATACAAGGTTTCTTTTACCGCCAAAACTAAATACACCCGCCGAACGCTCATCTTCAGCCCAAAATATAGCGCTAGCGGTTCGAACCACATGTCAAAGTTTCAGAACTAACAATCTCTCATTCAAAAGGTGAGTGTACTTTCTAAAAATTTCAATGGGCAAATGGGGCCGGCTTTTGGCCGTTTTCGGTAACTGGCGCAAATCAGTGTTGGGAAGTACTTTAAGTACATTGTACTTAAAGTACTACTTTAAGTAGGTTTAGCAAACTTGTACTTTACTTGAAGTACATTCTCCTAATATGTAATTGTGCTTTACTTAAAGTATTTTTTTCTGGTACTTTCCAAGGAAAGTAAAATTCCCGACTTCAAAGTACATTCCCCAAATTTTATTTTGTTAAATTTGTATCACGAAATGATGCTTTGTCAACTCTGAAGAAATACTGAGAGGGATATTCTACTCTTACCAGAAACGTGAGCAGACGACGCATCGCTCCGTTTGTTCTGGGGGCGGCTTTCCCGTAGCTTTTAACTCTCGCTACATCTCGGTCGGTCAGCGCAAGCAAGGAGGTTTAAGATATCAGGAGAGCAAAATTAATCATAATGTAGCACCTGAGACTGTAGCACGGAAAAATAAATTTTCAAGTCGAAGTAAAAGACAAGTGAGGAGAACGTCACAATGTTTTGAGATATTCTCTTTTGTCTTTTCCTTCTATTTAAAAGTCCCTTAATTTTTTTCACACCCCAATCTCAAGTGTCACATTATGATTAATTCTCACCAGCTCGCTTGCACACTCACGTTTTTTGTTGTTTTTTTTTTTTTTCATTAAGGAGAGGACACTCCTTTATGAGACAAATGCTTGCGGAAGCTACGGGGCTGACGTCATGCTCTCTCCTAGCACATTTAACCCCCTTGGTTGCAACAATCCAGTGCAAGGGGCGCCAAATTCAGAAGACGGACTTTTGTATTCGGCTCCATTCCAGAAAATAACTACTCTGTGGCCACTTGACTTTATCAAATATTCACCGCTGTTTTTGAAAATATAGGTCATGCACCCCTGATTACCCCTGGGTAATGCATACCAGTTAAAAAATCACTGTAGAGGAGAATGAAAGGGCATCATGAAAGATTGTGTTAAAATACTTGTACTTTACTTTGAAAGCACATTGTATATATAGTGCATTACTTCAAGTACGTTGCGCCCGGTGTACTTAATTCTTTACTTAAAGTACATCACGTCTCATTTACCTTGTACTTTACTTGAAGTACCTTTTAGATGTTCTTTACCCAACACTGGCGCAAATCAACTCCACGCATTCGAGAGCTCGGCAAACGCCACTGTCCCATATAAATTTTCAGAAAATCACTTATTACTTTTGACTGAGATAGCGGTTAGATACGAAACCTTGGCATCTGCTTCGGACCGCTACCGCTAGTTGTGCGGAGAATGAGCGTTTTTTGCAGTAAAAAAACTTTCTTTCTTTTTTTTTATGGGGGGGGGGGGGGGGGGGGGCGCCGCGCAACGCCTTCACAGCGCCGCAAGGGACTAGAAACAGGCTCAACTTTGAACGCGGAAGTAGCGGCAGCGGGTTGCGGTAGACCAATCAGAAGCCGAGGAAGGAAAGAGGGTCACGTGTTCGCTCGCGCCACTCGGCGGGGCGTATCCGGTTCTCCGTTCGCGGAACTTGATTTTTCGTTTTGGGGGAGTGCTGGGGACTGCTTTTTCTAAGGCAGCTGGACAGAACGTCGGGGAAGACGGCGGGATCGTCCCAAGATGGACCCCTTCGACGATGTCATTGGGCACCGCCATCTTGTCGTGGATTTCGCTTACTATTGGTGAAGCGACGATAGCGCGCACTTATTTGCTCTTGACTGCGGCTGATTGCGTGTCAATGCAACTGTGTGTACAAGCTTGGCGCAAGCGCTCTTCGCAACGCTACGCGTCCGCTTGCCGCTACGGAACGCACCGCGCTCACACGCAAATGTGGTTAGGGACCTTCACTTTTTCAGCTACGTGCTTGTCTTTCAAATTCCGAATCGCAAACTTCTTGCCAATGATCCTATCTCATAGAACATTTCTCTCGTCAAAACGAGAATACAAAAAAAGTTCACTTTTGTAAAAAAAAAAAAAAAACAGAAAACATATAGACATTCGCTTTGTCAAAACTCCAATTTTCAGAAACTACTCGACGTTCGCCAAACATTAAAAAATCCATTGTTTATATGTTATCCCGGGAGAATTGAAATCATGAGTTTGCCCCCGCTACAAATGAAAAGTTAAAAAAATACCGACAGGAATTTGATTTTGGGACCCTCGGACAAAAGCAGCGGCGCTCTAGTCGGGCGTAGCGTGCGATGTATCATGACGGCAATCGCAACAACTCCGTCGCGCGCATTCCATCGTAATCCGGTGTACGAGTCCGCGCATTCTTGAACCCACAGATGAAGGAACAACCGCGTCGTCTGTACCCGAGACGTGCGCGCACAAATGCGTCGCTGCAGTCAGCGCTCGACGAATGCACTCACTATCGTGTCTTTATTAGGATCAATTTAATTTGTTTTTGTGAGAGTGTTAGGTGTTTGTTTAGACAGACTGAAATTGTAGTTAGATACGAGAATACTCCTCTCAGACCCTCATTACCGCCAGCCAGTGTCTCTGCGCACAAATAATTCGCTACCGAGGCGCACGTTGCGCTCACGTCTGTGGGAATCGGTGTATTCGTCCTTCATTGTTTGGCATCTCAGTGGCGCAAACTTTTGGGTAGCCCCGGCACACTTGCGATTCACGTACATTTCCTCATTTTTTACTCGCCATTCTTTTATCATAATAGTGAAGTAAGTCTGACAGTGGTATAAGTGGCCCTTTCCAGAAGATAGCCTGTATATTTGATTTCGCGAATACAGCAAAATCGGCCGGTAGTTCAGAACCAGGAGCGGTGGGGGCTATTTGCACATTGACGTCACCACGTTTCAACTCACGCAAGAAAGAGCGAATACCCGTAAGAATGACAACATAACCGGGGAAAAGAAATCAAAATCAGCCGTGGCGTCTTTTATTCTTCCAAGCCTGTGAATTACCCGACTGAACCATGCAGTACCCGATCGCCGAAAAAGGGCGCAGCTAGTGTCACTAAATAAGCTACGCTTTAGAGTTACGACACTTACCCATCCTGTGGCTTAAAATCATGGTTGCCAGTTATCCGAAGCTTTATCTGAAATCACAGGAGACGCTTTTCCGTCTTCCAGAAATGTTTAAAGAGTTCGCGAGAGAGCAAAAGCTATATGCATGAGCTTCCTAACACCGAACCTAATGCTGAGGAAGTCACACTTTTGTATGATTCCGATCGGCAGTTGCGTCTGCTCTGCACATGCACCAAGATGGCGGCGCCCACAACACTATCGGGAACAGTGCCCATACTCTAAGCGTAGCTCACTTAGTGGCTCTAGGCACAGCGCTGAAGGGTTACGGATATATGCTGCTAGCGCAGAGCCACTTTAGGGGTGACCTAGAGTATCTGTATATGATTGGCTTGCGGAGCAGAGTATGGCAACGGCGCTCCCAGGGCGGCCATGTTGGACCCAAGCCGTAATGCGGGAAGCGACCGTCGCTTCTGCAGGAGATCCCGGAGGCGCGGATGGCGTTCAAGTCCCTTGATACTTCTTTTTACAAGTAACGACACCATTATAAATGTCAAAGCACATTACGCTGGAACAGAATGGCGTCATTCAGTTCAGTTTTCTGTTGTGCACCGCCATTTGCTTCTTAAAGCTTGCACCGTCATGCAGGCGGCGCTTCAGAGAATGTCGCTAATTGTAGGAAGCTCATATTTAGGAACTTTAGATGGCGTGAGATCTGTGAGGCGGCGAGCTGCGGCGCGTGTGCTTCGTCGTCCCGTCATTTGTCCCGTTTCAGCCCTCCGTGGGGCGTGGCCGACGAAAACGTCTTCCCTCCGCAAGCCGTAGGTATGCGTTGTTGTCTGGTCCGAGGCGCCCGGATGTGCCGTTCGCATACCACTCCGCGAGCACCGCAAACGCAAGCAGCTCGATCGTCCTCCGTGTCGTCTGCTTCACAGGTCAAGATCATCTAACCGTCTAGGTGGTTAAACATATTGTCAAGCTCTTGGTGAATAGATAGGGTGAAAACAATGACGAGATATTCACTACGATGGTGTCACTGTACTCCGTCTCATCCTACGATAGACCCAATGCTACAGGCCACCGGGTCCAATCACGAGCCTCTTAGAAAGCACGCGGTATATTTTCTCTGTCGTACGTATCAGTGTGCCAAGACGCGTCATGCGGAGGCCAGTTTTTCGACGGTTTTTCGTCTGCTTATCGAGTTCTCGCGGCGGCTCCGCCTGCTTTTTAGTACTCGAGACTGCCGAAGGGATTAAATACCGTCTAGAAGCGATATGGCGAAGAGAACCCAGAATCAGAACTTGGCCATTAAGAAATGAAGAGCAGTCAGATCGAGTGTTCGACACGGGAGCATATGTACGGACCACGTGCGGAAGGGAGATACGGGCCCGAGCACGTACGCAAAGATTGGTTTGGATTGTTAAGGTTAAAGCGAAACGTCTTTATATCAAGGTTGCATGCGCGCCCTCAATCTTCTCCGAACAGTTGACAAGTATACGAAATTGGGCATAAATGTTCATGAAACTAAAACGCATGTATATACGTATACTTCACCAATGTAAAATAGCGCAACAGAGAGCCATATGCGCAAGATTAGTGCTCTTCGTACACTGCGTAAGGGAATGTCTCTCGCGCACTCTTTTGCAATGCGGCGCAAGCTGTTCTGCGGTAGTACTCCGCCCGCCAGCCGTCGGGCCCTAGTCCATCGTAGGGTGAGACATCCGAGCACAGCTCGAGGGTTCCCGCGGCTGCACGACATGCGCGGCCCTTTTGTGGCTCAACCTCACTTCTTTCTTTCTATACTCTGTTTCACGATAACTTGGCGAGCTGTGGAGGCTGCGGCCACCGCGGCCCAAGAAGAGCGCCGGAGCAAAGCCCCTGACAACCTTCTACAGAATCGTGGCACAGGACGGACGGGGAAGCTGCGGGGCCTCATTACCGCCACAGCAACAGCGCCGTCCGCAACAGAAAGTAGTTCTACGCTTAGTTCACTATCGAGGTTATATCAAAAATACGTCTCATCCCTATCCGCTCTTCATTTTGGTCCCTTCGTAGTACAGTGGGCGCAGTGGCCGTTGGCACCGTTGTGGTCGCTTTGTTTCCGTTCGCTGCTCCGTCGGTTCACACGGGAGGCTGCTCCAAGCACGTCGGAATCGGAAACTTTCATCGCTTCACCGGACCTTTTCTGGACACCGTTGGGGCCATGCCGCTAGGGTTTCCGTCGGCCCATGTAGGCGACAGGAGTAGCTTTAGAGCGGTTGTCTCGGGGGCTGCTTCCTCACGGAGGAAAACCACGGGGCGAAACCGGGGTCTCTCATCGGCCTTTTTTGACACAAGTCACAAATGCACGCGTCGCCGGCGGATTAAAACGCGCGCCAGTGTTCCGCGGGTGCCGCCTCGAGAGATTTAAGAGCTCTGCACGACGCGGTGTTGCGGCTTTGTATTCGGCGCCGAAACTAGCCTCCTTTTGCTTACCGCCAAATATTTATCGTGAGCCGCGCCCATCGTTTCGCCTTGGAATGTGCCGCCGCATCAGTGTCGCCGGCGTGAACGAGGGGACGGGTTAACACGCGCCCCAGTGAGCCTTTTCTTTACCGCCAAACAAACATCGTTGAGCTGCACAGCTCGTGTTCTTGTGTTGCCTCGTAATGTGTGGCCGCCAAGCGGCGTGAACAAGGGAGGGGGGTAACACGGGCCCTTATGATACAACACCCCGCCGTCCGCCACAGCATCTTCAAAAAGGGCAACGCCGCCGCTGACCTCGGTGAGAGCTCTCTCCTCCAACAGCAAACAAGCGCGAAAGGGTCATTGTCGCATCCCGCTTGCGAAAGAGCGGGACGTCCAAATAGGCCAATCAGGGCCCTGGATTTGCTCCACGCTTTGTGTCCGTGAGCAATACGCTTCCCGGGTCGGAATGACGGGGCTCACTTCGTAGTTCGTCGGGAACAGCTGGGGACAGCTGCGAAAGGGGCCTCGGAATTGTGTTTGCAACTTTTCGCATCTTCCGGGCTTGCGAGGGGGTGTCCGAAGAAGAACCTTATCACCAATGTTGTAGGAAATCGGAGTGTGGTGATCGACTGACCGAAAATTTGTTGCTGCTGCGATTCTAATGTTCGAACGCGGGAAATGTTGCCGAACTTGTTGCGCGCGGTAGAGGATATGGCACGGGCGTAAGCATAAAGAAAAAGCGTCTATTAATTAAATCTCAGTTATCTCGGTCATCCGTGATTTACAGGGTTTTAGTCACTAGCGCAGAAGATTAGCTCCGTTCGCGCTGATCTGCTGTCGGAAAAAAAAAAGGAAAATTATTTCAACGACAAAAACAAAAAATAAACGACGCGACATTTTGGTGACGTGATCAAACTACGCAGTTTCAGTAAATAGTGTGGTTTTACTCCAGCAGACGGCGTTACAGCACCCAGAATCGAAAGAAAACAAACCAAACCGACGATGACGGGCACGTGGTGCACATTGCCCAGCCTCCGAAAAGTGCCTCCTGCGGGGTCGGTCGGGTGGGCTGCTGCCCGCTTCTCGCAGCGATTTGTCTGCGCCGGGTCACGTCTCTCACGTCGCAAATATATTTCGGTTTTCGCTTTTCTGCGCAGTAGTTTCGGCGTGATGACGCGAGAATCGGCCCGTTCTGTCCGACGACTGTTCCCCGCGCTTGGTCAAGCCGAGCCTGGTGACGAGGCGCCCGTCGATACCGGAGGCTTGGCCCAGTTGCTTCGCAAACTGGCCGATGGGTGAGCTCCCCTCGCGATGGTTTCTGTGGGCGGCGGGAGCATGCTGCGCTCACCACGTGCTGCCTCACCGGACTCCTGTCTGCTCCTCTGCTGGCGTTATTCAACGAACGATGCCTATCTGAAACGTCACCTTCAAATATGCATTCACTCGTCTATGAAATGTGCGGTGTTTATGTCGAGTGTCGTAGTTCGCGATCAGTCGCGTGGTAAATCAGGTAAGCACTATGATTGCCTCGTCGTATACCATTGTGGCAGATTGAGGCGGACAAAGTCCGAATCGTGCCCTGCCGTCACCCTTTGAGTTTCGACGACAGGAAGTAGAAAGGTCTTCGTGCGCCTTCTTCGTGCCAAGTAGTGAAGGTACTTTGGCCGCCTCACGACGATGTCGTTCCGCTCCATCGGCACCGAGCTTGGCGCCTGAAACCGATCCACGTTGCGGATGTCGCCACGTCGTGGAGGAGACGACGCGCTACTTTCTCCACAGCGGAGGAACTAGTAGCGGCCGCATTACACCCGTCAGCCTCCGCCGCGCTACGTATCCTCTCCCGCCTTCGCCCGTACTCTGAATACACCAGGGTTGGACAAAATACTCGATAAAAGTATGTAACTTAAGTTACAAAATGCCTGCTTCGTAAAGTATTTAAAATACTACTCAAGTTACATTCACTGTAAACTATCTTGAGTAGGATACAAATACTTAGAAATGTATTTCAATTACTTTTGAAGATACTCCGCATTGCGTACTTTGAATCGACGTCAGTGACAACGACAATTATACAGTGGCGCAATTCTGGTTTATCAGAATCGTTTATTTGCGCGCAAACACACACACAAAAAAAAAAAAAACATTGTAGGGCTATTTTATGCAGTCCAACTATAAGGCGCAGAATATTGTCACGAATGACAAATGATGAGGCGGCGAATAACGGAAGAAATTAAGCGTTTAATGGGGCGAACTTGTGCCTAAAACAAAATAGAGAAAGGTTAGCGTCGCAGGCGTCGATGTCGGCGAAACAGCAGGATCGAGCGCTGGGACAAAACTGAGTCCGGACCAAAAAGCTGTAGATGAGAAATTTAGCCAGTGCAGTACAACCGCTAACCTGGGGATTTTAACGCGTTACAAAATTAAAAGTAGCGCTAAAGACGAGGACAAGTGGAAGACACAACACGGACAGGCGCTGTGTCTGTCTTCCACGTGTCCTCGTCTTTAGCGCTACTTTTAATTTTGTAATGTATAACCAACTAGTCCGTCACATGATCCTAGTACAATAGTTTTTAACGCGCATCACGCAGTAGTGATTACACGAACGCGTGCCGGTACGAAACTCATCCAGATTGAAACGGGCGGGGGCGGTGGGGATCGAACCAAGGAGGTTCCCAGCGCAAGCTTTCGCTACCGCCACGCGGAGAACCTTTTGTACCCGCGTGGGTTTCTGGAACATTCGGCGTAGAATGTTCCGCGCGTAGAACATTCGTAACTCGATCACACGACAAAGTTCTCGAACTCACGAGAATGTCAAATTGAAAGAATTAATAAAATAGGAGTCCGCTCCCTGGAATCGAACCCGGAGGCCCCGCGCGAGAGCCAAGCGCCGTAACCATTCGGCCTCGCGCTCGCCTGCCGACGAGCGTGGCGATATCACTGATACATGCTAAAAACATTTCTGGGACAGAAATAAAGAGGTTGCCTTAGCAATAGTGACATCGCTGAATATCACTTCATGCGGCGCAGCTGAGACGCATCGTTTAACTACAATCCATATTTCCTATATGGAAAGTTCACTGTAAACGAACTTAGGAGACGGATGGGATACGGTCCATTCGTCACATGCGCACTCGCCACAGGACGATTTGTCACACAGGAACATTCGTCATAGGATGACCCGTCACGCGGCCAATCGGTCCCACAATAGTTGGTCCCCCCAGATATGTATTGTTCAACTTGGTTCGGGCGGACAAAGTGGCTCACCTCATATCTTAGTATTTCTTTGGCTTCTGAAAGGCGGAGAATTTGTAACAAATGTTTTAGCTCCTGGTTCGGTCCCGAACATTGAATGTTGGTTCGGCTTGACAGAGTGGGTCACCTCACCGCCGAATTCACAAACCTCACTCAAATTGAGGGGCCCCTCCACTTCCTCGAGGAAGGCGCGAGGGTCGCCGTTGGCCAATCGCGACGGCGGATTCGTTATCGCGACTGGCCAGCGCCGGCCCTCGCGCCTTCTTCGAGAAAGTGGAGGGGCCCCTCAATTGGAGTGAGGTTTGTGAATTCGGTGGTTAGCATGTCTTTCGCTTCTCAAGGTCGAAGAATTTGTAACAGACGTTTCTTCTGGGTCCGTCCCGAAGGGTGAATGCGGAGGCCATATAAGAGCGACTATTTTTTAACTACATTCCAAAGGATGGAGGTGATCGCATGCTGCTGCACGAGGGGCACTCGTACACATGCAGCCGAAAGAATACCGGTACTTATTGGTTTTGTCGAAGAGGTGTATGCAAGGCCAAAGTAAAAACTGATTTGGCTGCCAGTCGGATTATTGCTCGTTCAAGCCAGCAACGGAGATCAATCTGCTCAAGACTCGTAATATGACGAAAGGAAAAGCAGATGAGTTTTGCAAGATTAGCTTTTCTAACCATTGCTTTATGTCACAGTGGGAAGTCGTGAAACTTCTGATCAGGGAATGTGGGCAGTTGTTGCAATATACAATTTACTATCGTCCCCAGCCCGATCGATGTGACCAGTTCCCCGCATGACGAGTCATCCTGTGACGAATGTTCCTATGTGACGAATCGTCCTGTAACCAATCGTCCTGTATCGAGTGCGCATGTGACTAATCGTCCTCATCCCGATACGGATATGAGTGAATGGATAACAAAGAGAACCCACATAAGAGCCACGGCAGTGGTCGCACCTTCTTCAAGTAGGTTGCGTTCAGAAAGGCACTCAGCGTTGGGGGGCGCATTCTTGGGATTTTGAGAGGTCATCCAGCTTTTAGTTCGTTTCCTGTCCTGTTCTTTGCTTATCAATGTTCGCTTACAGACAGTGTTCGCGAGAGCAATAAGTGACGGACTGACGACAAAAAAAAATTAAAAAAAAACCTAGATGTTTTGCCATAGGTGGGTCAAATTACAACAAGCAAAACAATGTTGTTGTTTTGTTTTTTTTTTTTTTGTCCAGTTCTCAATTTTTTTTATTTGTTATTTTCTTGACACTCAAGTCTGCATTGCTGTCGTAGGTCGTTTCCCGGTCTGCGTTGCGCCTTAGTCTGGCAATCTTTACTTCCGTAAAACCACCCCTTTTGTTTGAGGATTTTTCGGGGGAAACTCTAGGAAACAAAAGGCGCCTTTGTGAAGGCGAGGGGAAAACCTTCATTGTACGAACTACGACTCACAATCAGCAAAAAAACGATCTTTTCACAAGCCCAATCTAAGTCACCGTAACGTGTCGGAGCTAGCAACAGGATTTGGTAGCTGGAAAGAATGTTCACGTATGCTCGTGCCACGCCCACGCCGCTTCACACCGAAAAACTCGGAAAATGGCGGAATGTCAAAAATGCATTTGAGATAATGAGTACACGATACTCAGAAATGTAATTAAAATAGAGTATCAAATACTCTCGATCAAAAGTACTTGCAAGATACCAAGATACTTCAAAATGTATTTGAAATACAGTATCTCGAGTAGAGTATTTGAGAAAGGCCTGGAATACACCCATGTTTTCCGTGTTGCCGTCCGAACCACGACGAAAAGTCCCCCTCCGTATTTCGTGCGCCGAAACACGTATTATGTTACGTGTTCCGGCGTACGAATCCGGAATACGTGTCGGTTTGGACGGGGCTTTATCTCCCTGAGCGGCGGAGCGGACGATTCCTGTCCAATATCAATGGTGGAAAATTTAGCGGAGTTACCCCTTAGATAGAACGAGGTTAGGAGGAATACTTCAAGATGACGAAGCTATGTAAGAAGAAGTCAACTTCCACCTCAAATGAAGTGGAAATTGAGCCCTCTAGTAACTGGTGGCAATTAAAAAAAAATCCACCTGGTCCTGGAGAGGTCCCGGGATCGAAGGAATTTTTCACTGACCACCATTCGTCTAGAGGGACCGTGTCGCGATCATTTTCAGGTGAAAGTCCTTTCATTTTATTTTCTGGGGGGGGGGGGGGGGGGACAGTTACTCGTTAACGTAAGAGGATTTCATTAAGCAACTAAGTAATTAGCGCAACGTCTGCGGGTAAAGAAAATCGATGGCTCACGAGAGCGGCCCACGGTTTTCCTCGCGGCTCTTGGAGACGTAAAGCGTGCCTAGAAAGAGAGAACAGGAGGGGCGATCACGTGACTCACTTCATGTAGTAGAGACGGCCTTCTGGGTCCACGTGGGCCGTGCATCCCCGTCGAATCCTTAGGTTGAGCTGCGCCAGGTAGGCGGCGTTGGCGTCCGCAGCGCCCCCTCCCCCGCCGTCCTCGACGTCCACCATCATGATGTCAGGGCACCATCCGACGCACCGGCGCACCAACACGCGAACACCATCAAACTCGGACGCTGGCGGCACGGCCAAAGCGGTGACCACGGAAGCACCGTCGACGACGACACCACAAACAACAAAAACAACGCAGAGAGGAAAAAAAAAAAAATCTCAGTCGCGCACTTGAAGCAGATGGATGACGCGGAGTAACACTGATCAGGCACAGAAGGGAGCCGGGACTGCTTTCACAATGGCCGCATCTGTCGCGCTGTCGTGTCTCGTTGACCCGTGCGCCGCCTCACCGTCGGTTGCTGCGAGAACAAAAAGAACAGAATCACGCAAAAGAAACTCAAGGTACCAAGAGTCATCCCGCCACCTTAGACCTTTTTTTACAATAACCTTTTTTTTTTTTCCTAATAAGTATGAAAATACTATGCAGTAGTTGGCTGGTCTAACGTTCACTTGCAGGCAACTGTATCTCCAGGAAGCTCCCGAGAAAAAAGAACCGTATTTTCCGGGGAAATAAACTACGCATCCCAGAAAGCTAGAACTCCAGGAGAATGGAACGCTAGCGGCTGGAATAGAACGCGATATTTTGAGAATAAGACCTGAATCAAAAGATAATTTAGAAAAACGAAAATTATCTAGAAGCCGACGTCTGCCTAAGCCTAATATCGTAAAAACAAGAAATGACATAGGGATCGGCTTGTGAGCTTCGTATCATTAAAAAAACGCTTGTCAGCAACAAAGAGAATATTGATAGAATTAGGAGACCGTGTTGGTTAAACATCTTGGTATGCGAACGCAAAAGGAGAAAAGGGACATGTCAGACACGGTTCGTGTCTCACGTGTTTTTCTGGGTCCCTTGGCTCCTTTTGCGTTCGCATACCAAGAAAGAGAATATTGTTCTATTTCTTGCTGACAAGCTTTTTTCACTGAAATAGACGCTACGGCGCCCACAATGCCATTTCTTGTTTTGATCATATCAGGCTTAGGTAACGTCGTTTCTTTTTCGCAATTATCTTTTGATCCAGGTAACATCATGGTTTCAAACTTTCGTATTATATCCTAACAGCTCGCGTCCCATTCTCACACAGTTTCGAGCTTTCCGCGATGCATAGGTAATTTGCCCGGGTCAAAAAACACGGTTCTCTTTTCTCGGGAACAAAGAGCATGTTTCGTTGCGTTGGGTGTTCCGCCACTTAGTTATTTTACCCTTAGAGGCGTAAGCAATGCAGAGACGGGTACGCATAAATTGAAACAGCAAAAAACACAATAAAAACCTTCGGGCAGTGCAATGATTTTAATGTTGAAAAAATTGGCAGTTAGCATTTTTTATATTGTTTATGCAAGCCCAAGTGACCGAAAAGCGCGTCACCTTTCCCCGAAAACGTGCTATTCTACTGCGTAATCGCAAATAAAACAAAACGAATTATTTGCCGATCTGCAGCCGCCTGTCGCGGCTACGGGAACTAAAATGACACCGTCTCTGGGGGATACGCGGAAGTCAACAAAACCTGTCTCCCTCCGCTGCTACAGTCGCCGTCAGCCCCGTGGCCGAACCGTCCTGTGTCGATCGCTCGCCGCAACCTTCGGCGAGGCTACTCCTTTAAAAGTCGACAATCGCGAACGAAGCGGCTGGGGTCTCTGAAGAGAGGAACCAAGGGGAAACCCCGAGACTTGAGGTAAAAACGACACAAACAATAAACTGTATCGTAGTTGGTTGAACAACGAAGCCCCAACGGCGACGAACGTGTCTGTTAAATGAAGCGTCCGTGGGAATAGATGGGGATCTCCGAACACGTGGACCGCCATTGCTTTGCGGCGCTCACTGAGCTAGCTTTTCGGACAAGAGAAACACATTTCACGTAAGTTATACATCACCTACAAGGTGATTTATATCACATATTTATAGCGAGTGTGAACGCAAAAAAAATCGTGTTTCGAAAACGTGTTCATGGCCGTGGTGGGACCTTTTCTTGTAACGAATAGACCAATCGATCAAACGATTGTTCATTGCAAAATATACACGCCCTCTGTGTCGATCTTCGTGTATACGAACTGGTTCAGAAACAAAAATCTACTATGTCATAAGATCTACTCTGACATGCACGGTAACTACTAAGCTAGTTAGCAAGTTTTTTGAAGCCTGCGTTTTTAACCTACCTATTAAATGACGTTCATTGGTAATATCATGTAAGTTTAAACGGACCTCTCACGTCAAGTCTTTAGAAACTTAGTTTCGTAAGCGCACTCTTGGCGTTTCGTGGATGGTTTCTCCAACTCGGACTACGTGACATCTGCCCAAATTCGGTTTACCCTGGATCTCAGACAACACCTTCTGCAACGTTTCAGCTTCTCTGGGGTGTTTCCGAAGGCAGGAATGAGTAGAACCTCACCTGAACTTACTGATGCTATCATGCACAATGGTAACATTATCATGCTTCACTGAAAACCTGAGACAAAAGAGTTTCATCCACACTTTCAGTGTGTATGGTAAATTACGCGTCTCGCTGAATTTTCCGTCCTAACTGAGTTGGTTTTCGTCAGCTTAGCGGCTGCTGACTTTGGAGAGGAAAGTAAATAAACGGGTAATTAGCTCCACCTTTGTAGGTTTCGATTGTGTGGTGCTTTTGCCATTGTGTTTTATTGGTGTGGGTACACATTAGTACTTTTATCCTTGGTAGGACACTTTTCCAAGGCGTGCTTTTCAGTTTTTCGCATATTGATTGCCTTCTAGAACACGTACATTCTATTCCCGACCAAAAACACACCGGACATAAGTTCACCGCACAAAAGCTCGCCGGATACAACCTTTCCGGACATAAACGAACTGATTTTTGATAAACCGACGGACAAAAGCTCACTTTTTTCAATAAGCCGGAACAAAATTAAGCTCACCGAGCGCACAGTTGTTTCTTCTCACAGACGACGATTCCGATTTTGTATTTGTCGGGGCCAGGGCTGGGCGGTATAGCGATGCAAATGTATCGCGATAGCATGTTAAAGACACTTTCGAGTATCTGTACCTCTATATCGAGATACCTATGAAAAATGTATTTGTATTTCAGTAGTGAAGTGGCATTGGCGATGTATCGCTTGTAACGCAATACTCCACCAGGCTTGGAGATCTCGTTGCACTTGTCAAATATCAACCGTCTGGTTGTTGTTTTTTTTTTAATTTTTTTATATATAAATTGAAAACCACTTTGTTGGTGCAAGGGGTCCCAGACTTAGTGAATATGCACCCGCTGCACAACTCCATCCACAGGGGGGAAGCCTAATTGTCTGGTATATATCATGGTCACAAAAAAATGAAGAAAGAAATAAAAAAGAAAAACAAAACACTCGCAAGAATAGCAGGATAAGCTTCTCTCACAATCCTCTTTTGCTTTAAAGGTGTGTCCCAAATTGAGACGCATCTTCAGGGCAGAACAGGGTTTAATTTGGGCAAACGCCTTTTTTTAGGCATGGCAAGTCGTCGTTTCCAGTGCCTACGTAGGTCACTAAAAACAACAATTGTCTTTTTTTTTTTGGATTATTTGATTTCGTAGCAGAGTGTGAACAGATGAAAAGTTTCAGGCAAGGGGAAGTGCATAAACTGACATACACTTTGAGGAAAACAAGCCATTTGCATTCGACACGAACTGCACCCTCCGCACCTTCCACCGTTTGGGAACAACAGTATTCATGGATCTCTATCCCGGAATACTTTTTTGACGTTTCTCAGGTTTTTGTATTTCAGTATATGTATTGCGGTATACTTTTTGGAGTATCTCTGCCCAGCCCTGGTCCCGGCCAATAGGTTTGACCAAAAGTATACGTTTAACTCCAACATCTTATTATAGAACTTAGAAGTATAAGTAAAATAAAAAAAACACTATAGGGCAGATGAAAAAAAAAAAAGCTACTTTTGATAGAAATTAAATACGCGATAACCGTAGTACAGAATGACACAACTTCAGCAGTGAGATTGGTTCCACGCAAAGAAATGTTTTCAACAGCAAGACAGTAGCGGCTGGGTACTGCGTCGGTGCCACTTTGGATGCCTCGATTAAATATTTGTCGTTGGGGAATAAAAAATATTCTGCCACTGTGACGTTGACTAAAGGATGGGGAAAGAGGGGGGGGGGGGGGGGGGGGCTCTAACGGTGTATTGTATTTAAATTGCACACTATTAATTTTTTTCATAGCGAAATCAAGGTTGAATGCCCTTTACCATTAAAATGTCGAATTGCTTATCACCGCAGCCATTTTATTTTGAGGCCTGCAACATTCCCTGCTGATGTTGAAATTTTGTACCATCGTGTTTTCCAATTGCGAAAAAATGTGCAACAATGAAGTCACAATTTACACATTCTATTCAAATTTGATTTCGACAAGTACCAGCGACGGCCGGTGAAAGTACGACTTAATTATCTCCATTGATATTTGCTACGACATCATAATCTAAGCGTAAGCATGAAATTATCAAACAATATATGCGCCGACGAAAGGCAAGTGCAATAGTAATTATAATGATCGAGCTACAGCACTGATTTCTCCGGTGAGCATTTGTCTGGTGAACTTATGTCCAGTGAACCAATCTGATTACGTATGACTTTTAGCTGTTCTACAATTTTGGTGTAGTGCTGTGTGTGTGCGCAACGAGGTTATGGTTTCTTAGGATAACTGATATCTACACAAAAACGTATAGTGCTTCGGATAACGTCGAGATATATTTCCAAATGAGTTAGCGTTTCCTTTTTCCTGCATAAACACCCTCCCCCCTCTTTGTCTCAACCTACTTGCCCCAAGATTTCTTTCCATCAAAAGGTGAACAATTAGCGTCGGTACGAGTAATGAGGAATTTGACGATTCCCTCCCCCCCAGGAACACACAAAAAATAATTGTTACAACTGCTCAAATTTAGCAAAATGATTTGTTGGCCTAGTCGTTCTAATCTTTGTGTGTGTTGTTTTTATTTTTTACTCGCATGAACGCGTCATGTTTTCCGAGAAGTTCAACAAGTGTGCCCTGGTTCATCATAGGTGAGAGCGTAATCTAAGATATGAAGACAAAAAAAAAAAATGAAGAAAACACGCGAACAGACACATTAAAGACGCAATGTCAGCGCGTAATTACTACATTTGGTTTAGCCGATGATGGCACAAACCCCAAAGGACGCATGAGCGTGCAATCTCGGCTCTGCTTGATTGGCTTGATCGGACCGTAGTGATGGTTGCGCCCTGATCTAAAGTAAAGCCAAGTCAATATACAGACCTTAGGGTGAAGCCAACGAAAAACATTATTCCCCAACAAAATAAAAAACCCGCATGTTTTTTTTCTTCTTTTTTTTATTAACTAGAGATCTTTTGTCGTGCAACCGAAATCTCGATTGCAGGGCGCCTTCTCAGTAATACGCCACCGTCAGCACTTTGCCTCTGAGCTACCGAGACTTTTTTATATACTATTTCCGGTTAAACGCCACAGAGACGGCTAGGAAATAAAATAGAGTCGCACCATTCTGACAAGCCAGAGAGTCATTGAAAAAAAAAATATATTTTTTCTGCAATTGATAAAAAAAAAGAATTTTCAAACATGGTGGAATTGGAATCGCCGGAATCCCTTTGACGGCGTCACTTTCATTTGGGCATACCGATGCACGGTGAAACGCGCGCAAACGCGGCTGTGCTCTACTCGCAGCCTCGCGCTCGTTGTTTTTTACATCTGAGGCTCGCTCACAGCGGGCATCCAGGCACCTGACACCCACGCTTATATTTCTGTCTCTCACGTGGCGTTTGAAGCCGCACATGATGACAAATACAAATCGAGCTATCCTTGAACACGTATCGCGGTCAGTATTTGATATTAGAAAACTGAAACTTGCCTTAAAGGAGTGGTGCAACCGAAATTCAATTGGAATCTTTTTCACTTTACACGAGCTTACTGCCACTAGTGGGACTCAAGAATCGTCGCACGCAACGCCACTGGCCAAGAAACTCCTTTGTTGCGGTGTAATTTCAGAGACAAAAGCGATCATTTTCATTCAATCTCTCCTTTGCAACATTTGATGACGTAACGTGGGGATCGCAGTACACCCCAATGACGATATTTGAATGCGGTTCATAGATTGGACCCGAGCATCGCGTGCGAACTCGATTTGGGCTCGTGAGAATTACTAGCTCGAGAAGCATTCGGGTAGTGGCCCGTGTCCAATCGCTGCAACGACGACAATAGCCGAGCCATAACAATGTCTGGAACTCAGCGCGTGTCCTGTGCTTTGCCAACCCCAGCGCGTGGCTATGATCAACATTGGCGGCATATAATCGGCTCCAGATCACGTGGCCGCTTGCTCTGGCTGCGAGTTGAGGGAGTGAACGCTGCTCGTTTTTCTTTAATTTTTTTCTCGGACTTCTATCGCGTGGGGTGAAAAACGAACGCGACTTTCATAGGTCATTAACGTCAGGGATCCGTTCTAAGCGGTATTTGCGCAAAGTACAATTATTGTTGCATAGCCCCTTTAACTGAATGGGAAAAATTTGCGATTGAATACTGAACTTCAGGTGTAATCTATCGATATGCAGTTTCCGGGAAATCAAATATCAAAAGAAGCCTCGTACCTTAATGTCTCGTTATTTTCGTTACTTCACCGAAATCCGTTTTTATAGCACGAGGAAGTAACGTTAGTTTAAACTTTTTTTATTTAAAAATGTACGATAGTTTTACAATTCGTTATTTTTTTTTTTTATGTCAAACAGGTTGTTTACGTAAATTATTGTAAACATTGGGACGTTACAACTCAAGAAAAAATTGGTCAATATAAAAAACTGCGTTCTATTTAAAGTTAAATAAAATAACAACTAAAAATAAACGTAATAGCGGTACATTAAAGTATAGCTAAAAACAGTTACTTAACATTACCATTATGAGTGAATAAAGAAAGTTATAAAGCGTCAAAACTGAAGCAAAACGGCATGCATGGTGGGGTTGCAGCTAAGGGTGAACGGAGCATAGACTTGCGCGTTGCTAGAGTGCCGTCACTTTGAAGCACAGATTGAGAAGGTGCACGCTGGTTCTGTCATTCGGAGCGGTCGACTACAACTCGAATCTTGTGCTGGTCTGCTGTCAATGCGAAGCGCAAGTTGGCCTGCTTCTTTTGCAGGGCTTGTGGGGACGTCAGAGCTCTGATTGGAAGGATAGTGGGTAGAGCTCAAAGCAGCTTGCTTTCAAGTCTACCCACTATCCTTCCATCAAAGCCAATCGGAACTCGGCGCCATTCTGACGTCACCGCATCTCCAGCGCAAGAAGCAGACGACATAGATCGCGTAGTAGATGCGAAGCGTTGCAGCACTTGCGCAGCCTACTGGTTATTTTATTGTGCCCTGTCTCATACGTTTGTCGAGAGATCGGGTATTTCCCGCTGATAGTGATACTAATAATTGAAATCTCTCGCGACCGGTTTGGACAGACGTTATAAATGTCCAGGTCATCGTCGACGCAAGTGCACCCTTCGGAATTCGGCCTTAGCGTGGTTTCTACCGCTCAGAATCTTCGACTTCAGACATCCTTGAATGCGATGTGTGTCTACGAGGCAATAAAGCTACGTTGAACTTGAACTGCAGCATTTTGTTTCCGAGATTGCAGTACACTAGGCAACTTACGCGAGGCTTGTTTCTTCAGTCCTCGGAAGTTTGTTCGGCGCAACTTTGAGGTGAACAGGACTAACAGCGAGGGTTCCAAATTTAATGGCTCGGGACCAAATGTAAAGGGTTAACTTTTAGTCCCAGGGGTCTTAATGTGAGGGAGCAACGTTCAGTTTCTGGGGAGTAAATACAAGGGCGCAACGTTTAGCCCTACGTGTTTAAATGCGAGGGTGCAACAAAACGTCCCAGGGGTCTAAATGCAAGGGCACAAAAGTTAGTCATGGAGGTCCAACTTGGAGGGACTAATGGCAGGGGAGAGCACGGTTGCTCCCATCCCCGTTAGTCCCCCAGGGGACTAATGGTAGCGTTAGCGCATTTAGTCTCCCGAGGGATTAAGTCGCGCTCCCTTTTTTCTAGGAGTGTAGGAGGCCACCGTTCCAATGTCAAGGAGGTGTGGGCTTCTGTATGTGTAAGAAAGAGAGAAAGAAAGAGGGTGCTAAGAAAACACGATCAAGATAATGAGGCGACAAAGGGGAAAAGTCGGCTTCGACTCACATAATCGAGATGTGGAAAAAAGGAAAGGAGGAAGTCAACAAAAGAAAACCACGGACAGGGAAAGAAAAATAAATGCGAGTGTCTCGGGAGAATGTAGACCCGAGATACGCCCCCGACGAAGCTATGTCCACGGGGCCTCTACTCAAATTCGCAAGAAAAGGAGGGAAAGAAAAACACGGTTATATACTCAAAAAATGGGAGATACGTCCAGGAGCAAAAAAATAGACACGACACGACACGCGCCGCCCCACCCCTTATCATCGTGGATTCGATTCACGCCGCCGATATGTCGAGCACGTAATCCAGCCTATCGCTGTCGTCCTCAACGCCCATCAGATACCGAAGAAAAATGAGAGGAAAAGTAAAGAAAAAAAAAAAGACGTACAAATAAAAAAGGCGAGAAGGAAAAAAATAAACACGGACGATCAAGAATTCGCGTTTTTCAAGTATTCCCAGACCTATTCCAGACCGCCGTCGCAGGGCCACGTCGCGCGGACAGCCATTCGTTGACAAACTTGGTCCCGGACCGAACAGCTCGGGACGAGGTTCGGTCGAATATTTATGACCCCCAGTGGAAAAAAAAAAAAAAAAAAAAAAAACAACGTCAAAGACAAAATAATAAAATAAAATAATGACATGGGAGGAACGAGGGGAAAAAAATCAGAACCCCCCCACCTTTTTTTTTTTTTTCTTGGACTCAAACAGACGCAAAAATATATGTAAATGTGTTCGCACTTACCCGCAAAAGGTTCGCCAAACTGTATAGTCGGTTCGTTTAAAAGCACATCCCAAATGAACGAGAGACCCAAGGATTTCTTGGGGAAAGAAAAGGGCGAGAAATTTACTTTTTTTTCTTTTTTCTTTTGCCAGTTTGTAAAGTTTTTTCGCTCGATTTGTTTGAGCGTACCCGATTCACACCGGCCAGACTTGTGTAGGTGAGTGCAGACGCGTACTGCTTCTCGAACATGTGGCGCCTTGATGGGCCGCTAGTCAGCGCGGCTGGTGGCCCAAATGAGCAAATTTGTGAAGAACTAATAAGGGTACACGAGCGCTGCCTCACTGTTTGGCAGGGCCCTCGGAGACGCCAGCTCGATATCGGGTTCAGTCATTGCGGCTGGGGGATATCTGAGAGTTGCCAAAATTCCTAGACCAGAAGCTGTCAAACCAAACTTCGTTGTCAGGCGGGGAGGAAATCTTTTGGACAGCGTATTTTTTTTCTTTAAAGAAGAGTCGTGTCCATGCGCAGGCCCTCCTCAGGCAGCCGCGAAATACAGTTGGCGTCCTGAAGGGGAGTTGCGATACCTCTGCTGCTTCCTCAGCGACTCCAATCGCACTTCGCCGCTAGGTGTCGTCTTTATGCAAGAACGTCTAGGGTGCCTAAATGTCTCAGAGTGAAGACATCTTTCGTTGCACTGAGTGGCCAAGCCCGTGACGCGCACTCAGTGCGTGACTTGTGCGCTCACATGGCGTCTGAGCATTAGCCCAGGCAACTTCACTACACGGGGTCAGTTTCGGAACTCGATCGGCCTTCACCGGAGGAGCGCGGGCCGCTCGGGTAGCGGGAGAAACAGTGGCGCTGCAGTCGCCCTGAGTTCTCCCCGGGTCATCTGCTGCACCTGTATCGCTTGCAAGGTGTGCTGCGAGCTCCGTCAGATCCGCTGCCAATCCTCGGCTAGCCTGCGTCGCTTTTGTAATGGTCAACTGATCTCGAGCTGGAAATCCACTTTCTCTAGAAATCGCAAAGTTCAGATGTCGCTTGCTCAGGTTGTTACAGTCGAAAATAATTCGCACGGACATCCAGCACACACTTTGAGGGACTTAACATAGCCCAAGAACGCTCCTATTTCTTCGAGTGTTGAGATTCTTTTTTGAATATGGAAGCGAGGCGTAGTTTCATCGCAGAAACTACGCCTCGCTTCTCCACCAGCTCGAAGGAAATTGTGCGATTCTCGGGTGTCCTTTGACGTCTACTTTTTTCACTGGCGATTGTGCTCCTGAAATTCTGAATTAGACGTCGGAAAAGTCGGGGCGCGTCTGTTCGGTGGTCGTCATGGTCGTCTGCTTCGGGTTCGTATGTAATTGTTCCATCAGGGTTCCAACCGGCTGCAGTCTCAGCAACGCTTCGATCGGTGGGGCCTTTCGTTTCCGGCTCTTCGTGGTTGCTTTCGAGATATGTGCGGGGACATTCGGAAACAGACGTGGAACAGCATCTCGTTTTAATTACCATTTGAGCTTGGCTCTTAGAACCATCTGCCCATCGATGACTAATGTCGTCGGGCACAAATTGCGAATCGCACACTTCTTCGGGGGATCGCCTTCTGCCATACTTTGAGGCGCACAGTGTCCTTCGAAACGGTAAAGTGGCTCCACCTTTGGACGCTTGTGAGGCACCCGCTGCGACAGCTGGGAGCGCAGCAGGACGGCATGCTTGCTCGTTGATTGGCGAACGACTGGAAGTTTCAGGCGCTAGAAAAGGACACTTACGAGCCTGCGACGAGCCACCGATCACACGAGCAAAAACACGAGGAACAACAAACGAGCACGAGACACCGCCGAGTAGAGCCCCTCGATTGTTTGCGTTTGTCTCGCAAGTCCTGTCAAATGCGCCAGTGCACGAGGCCCGTGCCTCGAGCGGCCCCTGGAAGCGAATGGCGGCAGAGCACCCGCTCGGGGCACGTGTCATGCGCATTTCCACAACAATGGTCCAAAAGTAACCTGAAGTTGCAGCATGAGAGGCTGAAAAGGGCAGGCTTTCCTGCGGACCTACTCCGTTCCACCCTTGAGAGATTTATTCTCAGGCCACAACACCCGCAAGCTGCTGCCAAAAAAAAAAAGGTAGTTTTGCTGCGACGTTTTACATGCACAATTCCGAGCACCGTTTAAGATATATGGCGTCCAAGTGCGACACGAATGTAGTTTTTTCCTGTCGTAATCCTTCTAAGGGGTATAACCCCTGTTAAGAATGGAATCTTCGGCAACCTTCTTCCGAGTTTCAACGCTGCGGAAACGAGTCACGATCTGTTCAGGACTGTCGCCCACCTGTCGGAGCCTGCCCAAAACGAGTCTCAACGCGTCCGTGACGTCAACGGGACGTGTGTGTGTGTGCGTGTGGGTTCGTGCGCTCCGGACGGGGAGAGAGGCCTGACCTAACTGCGGAGAACCATGGCTACGACGCACTTCTGGCTACGACGCGGCGGTCTTTGCTGCAACGCACTGGGCGGCGGTTTGCTACTCGCACCTGCTGCCCTGGCGGAGAGTGAGGGAGAAAACGGACCCTATATAAGGCGGAGCATGAGGCTGCTCCGTTGTTCTCTCGGATTTGACGACTGTATCGCAACCATGTAATTAAACCGTTCGTTACGTTACCAATTCTCCCACCTCCACTGGACCCCTGGGTTCTTCACTTCGGGGAATGGTCGTCGTCACGAGCCAGGGGGCCTCCGGACGTGCGGCTTAAACCCCGCCTCGAACACCCCTTAGAAGGAAAACGAATTTTTTCCAGTAGTCTGGGGGGGGGGGGGGGGGGGGGGGAGGAGGGGAGGGGACACGCGTGTCCAGAAATAAATTTTACGCGAGAAAAAATTTCTAGAGCAATACTGACAGCGAGAGTTTTATTTGAAATCCTGCGCAAGTCCATGACGTCACGGAATGGTCATGCGCTCTCTCCACCCCAACCTGAAGGCGAAGTCGATCCACCTTTCCTCCGCGCGCCCGAAATGCCGAGGGAAAACAATTGGAAAGGAGGTGACCAGCAACTAAATCGCGTCTCACGCCGTCAATATTGCTACAAACTTCTTTTTTAGCCACGCGTGTCCCAACCAAACTGCTGAAGAAAAAACTTTCTTTTTTTCTTTTTAAGGGTTCTTTATGTTAGGTTAGGTTAGGTTAGGTTAGGTTAGGTTAGGTTAGGTTTTTTAAGGCGTTCACTCCGTCGCACGTGTCTCACTACAGAACTTCACGCTCTCCTTCGAGCTTCTCATGTCCGCTCTAAGCTCACGGCGAAGATCCTATAGTGCCTTCGCTATACTTTGCCTTCGTTTCCCATGAGGGGCTGAGCGTATGAACTTCGACCAGCGCTGACCGAGAGCGAAAACACAAAATAAGCGAGTCAACAGGCTCGTCGAAAACCATTTCCCGCTTCCTTTCCTTCTTAGTTACGTGGGTTCTGGTATGCGGGACGAAAACGTAACATTTCCACCTGGAATATGCGAGAAAATAGAGGCGAGGCAAAACAAGAAAGGACGACACTGACGCATTTTTTGTGAACTCCTCGCAGCGGCGTGGGGAGATCAAAACGATGTTTTAACGCATGCCAGCAGTGACGACATTCAAGATGGCTGTGCCCTCGTGGAAAAGGTGCGTAAAATGAAGGTGTTGCGGCACTTGCGATATAAAACCTATGCCCTATCTCCGAGAAATGATATTGTCGGAATTATTTAGAGCCCGCGGGGGAACGAATGATGAGTAAACAAATTAGGAAATAATAGTTTGGCAGATGGCAGGAGTTCCGAAGTTACCTGATACATGGCGCCCTCACTGTAAGTAGTCACAAATCGCTACAACGCGCAATGTCACGAGGAAACACAAATGTGCGAAACAGACTTTAGAAGGCGACCACTCGACCAACCGCAGCAATCGTAAACCGGCGAGCGAAACCAAGAACGCTCGGAGTCCCCCCCGAAAGGGGAATGCTCCCCGCTAATCTCTCCTCCGCGCCTTTGCTCCTCCCCGGCCAAATGGATCCCAGACCTAATCCGAAGGGGCGTCCGAGCAGGAGCGCATTCATAAGTAAGGCAATCCGCCTCGGGACCCGGGCTCACCGCCGCCCAAGCGAACTGAGGGCCTACGCTCGGTTTCACCGTATGCTGCGATGGACCGCAGCGGAGGCAACACACATTGCCACCGCTTATCGCTCCGGCAAGAAACAATGTCGGTGGGCTGTCTGACATCAGGGATCCCAGATGCTCAGAAGGCGCACAATACGATCAGTGCAATCGTCTAAGCTTGAACACGTGATCGGGCTCCCTACGCGTAGCGAACGGGTCGGCTGATGCAAGGGAGGCGTAGGCAATGCGGCACTGGGAACACGAGAGTCGCAGCGCCCCTTCCGAAGGGCACGTGAAACATTGGATGGGAAGCATGCGCTGCGGTCCATCCTAAGCTCCAGGGGAGTGGATGGAAGAACAGAAGAGCGCGGGCGCGCGCTTCCCGCGCCAAAGCGCCCGGCTCCTGCCTAATGCATAGCTCGAACACGCGTGGCCTGTCCGCACCACCAGGCCGCATGACAAGTAGCGCGCGTTTGTTTGGCTACACGGCTTACCTCATCTCTGAGTGGCCAACGAGCACGCTCCAACCGAACGCGGGAAGTCCGCTCGAAAGACCACTTGAGCCGAAGGAGCGAACAACGGCGCACGCCGCCTCCAAGGCGTCTTCCGCCACTGTGTTTACCGTCCTATTGGCGACCTGCGCGACCGCAAACCTATCGATTCCTTTATGGACGCAAATGACGACGACGTTGCAGTTGAACGCGCTATCACCACAGCTCTCCATTGGGCTCTTTACGCGCAACGATCAACTTGGTCGCGAGTAAGAAAAAATCCGGGTGCGAATTGGGCAATCGGCGCTCGCGTAATTTGCTGCCGTTGTGGCGTCATTTCCGCGCGTCCTCCTGGGCAGGGTTGCGAGGAGTTGTAGGCCATTTTCGCTTCCGCTCTCGATTGCATTTCCCTTTCGTACTCCGTGTACGAGGAGTAGGAAAACGAGTAGCCAGCGCTCCGTAAGTGAGACCTCGCACAAAGCTTCCGAGGTGTAGCCATTCAACGGGTGCTCGGTTGTTCCTGCGCATGCGCCGGCACGAGAGGGTCAGTCTCTTTCGAACGCTCTAGGCGGCCAAACTTTTCGCTAACACTTGACGCTGCCCGTCCAACTAGGGAAGAGTTGGCAGTAACTGCTTGACCGTAACGGCGTAGGCCACACACATCAATCGCAGGTAGCGGCGGTTAAGAGTGCCCGTGTAGCTAGGGTACAATAGCTGTCGCTGGAATAGGAAACTCGAGACGCCACAGTGAGTCAAGACACGTTGTCACGTCACGGATAGGAACCACAAGAGAGCGCCACCGAAGCATCTCGGCAATAATATCGGCCACGAGTGAAAATCCAAGTAGCAACTATTTACCTCTTTGGGGACAGGTGTGACGCCGTCGGATGACGCACTCCTCGGGGGGCTTAATAAACAATTTGATGCCCCCTCTCGGCATAGCCAATGTGCCAATGTGATGTGTTACACCGTTCGCCGAGTGACACTCCAATAAGCGTCGAACCCACAAGTCCGAAAATTCTCTAATGCCGACGAAGAAAAAGAAAAAGCCCCGCGTTATACGCAACCTGCGATGTCAGGTCATCCTATGAGCAAGGACTGGGGGATGGACAGGCTGGAGACCGGGTTTCGGCTATGAGATGACGATGTTTTAATGAGACATCATTCGATGGAGGGTTCAATGCGAAGTCCCATTCCGTGTTATCCGCGCGCGTCCGCGAGTTTCCCTTATACAGTCGCTCTGACGTGACGATATGGCGTCACCGGCGGGATCCTGGCGTCATTGGATGTCCGCATCGATGAAAATGAGATCCAACATTGGCCCGGAGGTGTATGGCTTCGCAGCAGCTTCTCTCCATGTTAGAGGAAGACGAAGACCCGTTCAAGTTGGTTACTTGGGCAGATGTTTAAAAGCCTCGGTTCCGGGTCTTCGACGGGGCCTCTGTCGAGCGATGGCGTTGCGGACCGTCTCTTTATGTCATAGCTAGAGCACGGCCTCGCCGGGGTTAGGAACGTAACATGTTCTCGGCTCCTCCAGGAAACACTTACAGGATTTACCAGCGTACATATCACAATTACGTTTCCACGCATTTTAATATGAGACTCGCTTGTACAAGATGTAGGCCGCATCGACATTCACGACATAGAGGGAGATGCAGAACACCCACCGTTGGCCCGCTCTTCTGGCGGTCCGAAGACGGTCCGAAGCGTTGCGACTGCGGCGACTCCGGCGACCGCACAAAAGAAATGCGACTTATACAAAGCTGCCACCTATATACTTTCGGGAAAACAACCATTTCTAGCGGTTGCGCCACTTATAGAGCAGAAAGCAGGGTAAATATAGGTCCCTCCTCTCACTTAAGGACGAACTTGTAAATTTGTTCCCTTTCTTCTTGACCAGATCCGCTGGCCAAGTGAGAAGGGCGTCGAAGGGCCGGCAGGCGCTCCCTGCCTTCCGCCGTGAGGGGGACATCAAAACACTCGGGTTGGAGCGATTCGTGGGGAGACCTAAAGCAGCCTTTGTCTCCCTTTATTCTTGACCAGATCCGCTGGCCAAGTGAGAAGGGCGTCGAAGGGCCGGCAGGCGCTCCCTGCCTTCCGCCGTGAGGGGGACATCAAAACACTCGGGTTGGAGCGATTCGTGGGGAGACCTAAAGCAGCCTTTGTCTCCCTTTATTCTTGACCAGATCCGCTGGCCAAGTGAGAAGGGCGTCGAAGGGCCGGCAGGCGCTCCCTGCCTTCCGCCGTGAGGGGGACATCAAAACACTCGGGTTGGAGCGATTCGTGGGGAGACCTAAAGCAGCCTTGTCTCCCTTTATTCTTGACCAGATCCGCTGGCCAAGTGAGAAGGGCGTCGAAGGGCCGGCAGGCGCTCCCTGCCTTCCGCCGTGAGGGGGACATCAAAACACTCGGGTTGGAGCGATTCGTGGGGAGACCTAAAGCAGCCTTTGTCTCCCTTTATTCTTGACCAGATCCGCTGGCCAAGTGAGAAGGGCGTCGAAGGGCCGGCAGGCGCTCCCTGCCTTCCGCCGTGAGGGGGACATCAAAACACTCGGGTTGGAGCGATTCGTGGGGAGACCTAAAGCAGCCTTTGTCTCCCTTTCTTCTTGACCAGATCCGCTGGCCAAGTGAGAAGGGCCGTCGAAGGGCCGGCAGGCGCTCCCTGCCTTCCGCCGTGAGGGGGACATCAAAACACTCGGGTTGGAGCGATTCGTGGGGAGACCTAAAGCAGCCATTTGTCTCCCTTATTCTTGACAGATCCGCTGGCCAAAGGAGAGGGCGTCGAAGGGCCGGCAGGCGCTCCCTGCCTTCCGCCGTGAGGGGGACATCAAAACACTCGGGTTGGAGCGATTCGTGGGGAGACCTAAAGCAGCCTTTGTCTCCAGTCCACTCGTCGAACGCGACGGAACGCATTCGAACGCCACGAATGCAGTGGAGGCAACCTTTGTATCCACTGCAGTGTCTACCCACTAATCACAAGAACCAGAGCTCGGCGTACCACTCCTGCTCTCCCTCACTTTCTCGGCTCATTGAAGAGCGCCCCTGCAGTTCGCTCCTTGTCAAAGAAAAGTGGAATTTAACATTTGAAGCGGAACACGGGAAAAGAGAAGAACAACTCGTGGACCAAGTCAGAAGCCTAACATAAGACAGGGGTCAAACAGGTGCCCCTGAGCAAGTCCAAATGGCCTATTTCCACCCTTTCCCAATTCACAAACCTCGTTCCAATCGAGGCGCCC
The DNA here is from genome assembly GCA_013358835.2 of Ixodes persulcatus. Classification (NCBI taxonomy): domain Eukaryota; kingdom Metazoa; phylum Arthropoda; class Arachnida; order Ixodida; family Ixodidae; genus Ixodes; species Ixodes persulcatus. Next base: position 367,050 of record JABSTQ010011182.1, on the reverse strand, counting down.
CTCCACTTCCTCGAGAAAGGCGCGAGGGCCGGCGCTGGCCAATGGCAGCGACGGATAGGCGGCCTAGGCTGTTTTTTCGTCCTCGCCAATGGCCAGCGCCGGCCCTAGCGCCTTCCTCGAGGAAGTGGAGGGGCGCCTCAATTGGAACGAGGTTTGTGAATTCGGCGGTTAGGAAGGATTCCGCCGAAGTATTCGAGTGTTGGTGCACACATCCAATAAGTACCCCGAGGGTGAAAAAAGAAAGAAAAAGAAAAAAGCAGGGAGGAGAAACTGCGCTATTGTACTCCGTTCGCCCCAAAGTTGACAGTGCGGCGGGAGCTACGCCCTCGTCGGAACAACGAACGCCTTTTTTTCCCCACCTGGTCTAGCTTTCGCTTGGCGTGGTTAAGGGCAGGAGAGTGATCAGGTTGCAAAAGATGGACTAGTTCAAGGAGCACGTAGCTTCCGCCGCAGTGTCAGCTCTACGGTGAACGGAGCATACCGGCACTTTTCTCCGGGGTGGTCTCTTTGGAGGCGAGAGCACGGCGCGGCGCAAAGTAATTGCCCAGAGTGCGAAAGGACCGAGGCGACACGCTTCAGGCGAATTGGTTAGACGAGAACTGAGAAACAACGTTAACAAAAATCAAGAATCAACCGAGAACCGCGGAGAAAGAGAGGAAAAAAAGAAAAGCAACGCGAAATCGAAGGAGGGAAACGACGCTTTCATATAAACACATCTCTTTTACCGTTTCTTTTTCGCTTTTTTCGCCCGTTTTTCTTTGTGTTTTAAAGAGGTCGGTTTTGAGAAATTCTATATTTTGGCGTTCCACTTTCCAAAAACGAATATGTTTGTTTTTTTGTATTTTATTTTTAGTGGATCGGGTTTCGAAGGAGCGTTCACCCGTGTTGGAGCGACCTTTTCTTTGCGGCGAGTGCTTCCTTCGGGACTAACCGGAATCAAAAAGTCCCCTAGCTGTTGTAAAAAAAAAAAAAAAAAAAAAAGAAAAAGAAAACGAGCACTCCCGCCGCGAGAGGCACCGAACAAATTAAAACCGACGTAAAGGAACGAATAATGAATAATATAAAGGTTTTTTTTTTTCCCGTTCAGAAACGCCTTCGAAGCAGCTTCGTCTTGACCTCGACACATTTCCCGATATAAGGTGAAACTGATAAGACGGTAATATTAATAAGGGAGAACGCCCGTCGCGTGCACTCGCGCAACGAGCAATACAAAAGAGAGGAAAAAAAACACTCCATTGCGCCTTCCCCATCAGCCATTCATGGTGTCCAAGCTTCTCCCTTTTTATCCCCGCTGAGAGACACGTTCCTAATCACGGAGAGCGCCCACAAAACGCGATGGAAATGACGGCACGGCTGACTGGCCAGTGTTAAAGTTCCTAGATAAGAGCTCCCTACAAGTAGCGACATTCTTTGACGCGCCGACTGCGTGACGGTGCAGGTTTTAGGAAGCGAATAGCGGCGCACAGCGGAGCACCGAACTGAATAGGAGTTTTCGTGCGTTTCCCCTCCGCTAAGCCCTCCGCAACGAAGAAGCCACTACTGCGCCTGCGCGCCGATGGCCTTGACTGTAGAGTCCCGGGTGGTATCGTAGCGGGCCGCGGAGAGCGTTACGGGACGGCGGAGACCATTTACAAAACTTCTATTGAGGCCATTTTGGTGTTTTCGTAGATCGCGTTCCTTTCCACCTCCGCTAAGCCCTCCGCAACGAAGAAGCCTCTTTAGCGCCTGCGCGCCGATGGCCTTGACTGTAGAGTTCCGGGTATCGTAGCGGGCCGCGGAGAGCGTTACGTGACGGCGGAGACCATTTACAAAACTCTCTATTGAGGCCATTAGGGAGTTTTCGTAGACCGCGTTTCCACCTCCGCTAAGCCCTCCGCAACGAAGAAGCCACTACTTGCGCCTGCGCGCCGATGGCCTTGACTGTAGAGTTCCGGGTATCGTAGCGGACCGCGGAGAGCGTTACGGGACGGCGGAAACCATTTACAAAACTCTCTATTGAGGCCATTAGGGAGCTTTCGTAGACCGCGTTTCCACCTCCGCTAAGCCCTCCGCAACGAAGAAGCCACTACTGCGCCTGCGCGCCGATGGCCTTGACTGTAGAGTTCCGGGTATCGTAGCGGACCGCGGAGAGCGTTACGGGACGGCGGAAACCATTTACAAAACTCTCTATTGAGGCCATTAGGGAGCTTTCGTAGACCGGGTTTCCACCTTCGCTAAGCCCTCCGCAACGAAGAAGCCACTACTGCGCCTGCGCGCCGATGGCCTTGACTGTAGAGTTCCGGGTATCGTAGCGGACCGCGGAGAGCGTTACGGGACGGCGGAAACCATTTACAAAACTCTCTATTGAGGCCATTAGGGAGCTTTCGTAGACCGCGTTTCCACCTCCGCTAAGCCCTCCGCAACGAAGAAGCCACTACTTGCGCCTGCGCGCCGATGGCCTTGACTGTAGAGTTCCGGGTATCGTAGCGGACCGCGGAGAGCGCTACGGGACGGCGGAAACCATTTACAAAACTCTCTATTGAGGCCATTAGGGAGTTTTCGTAGACCGCGTTTCCACCTCCGCTAAGCCCTCCGCAACGAAGAAGCCACTACTGCGCCTGCGCGCCGATGGCCTTGACTGTAGAGTTCCGGGTATCGTAGCGGACCGCGGAGAGCGTTACGGGACGGCGGAAACCATTTACAAAACTCTCTATTGAGGCCATTAGGGAGCTTTCGTAGACCGGGTTTCCACCTTCGCTAAGCCCTCCGCAACGAAGCAGCCGCTACGGCGCCTGCGCGCCGATGGCCTTGAGTGTAGAGTTCCGGGTATCGTATCGCGGGCCGCGGAGAGCGTTACGGGACGGCGGAAACCATTTACGAAACTCTCTATTGAGGCCATTAGGGAGTTTTCGTAGACCGCTCTTCCACCTCCGCCAAGCCCTCGGCAACGAAGAAGCCGCTTTTGCGCCTGCGCGCAGATGGCCTTGGCTGTAGAATTCCGGGTATCGTAGCGGGTTGCGGGGAGCTTTGCGAGACGGCGAAAACGATATACGAAAACTCCCTATTTTGTTTCAGCGGAATGTACTTTGACATTTGTATCGGTTGTCGTTACTCGTAAAACGTATTGAGGGGCTTGAGTCAGTGTCAGAAGCCGTGCGTGACGATGTCGTCGAAGAGGAAACAACAGGAGCATACACACTGGTGCATACAGTCTCCAGACACTGCCTGGCTTGAAAAAAGGAATCAATGAGCCTTGCAAGTAGGACGCATTTCCGTCTTCTGCGCATGGGAAAGGAGGTGTGAAGGTGGGAGAGGAGGTTATACTAAGCTCCGCCTCCTCGGGGGGGGGGGGGGGGGGGGGAGGGGCGGGATGCAAACATCTCGGCGTCGGCAATGGCGGACGTGCTGTAGCAGCTGTGACTGTAGCCTTGAGTCCTTCGCGTGGTTGCTGGCTAAAAACAAGAGAAAAGCACGTTCCGCTTCTGTCCTGTGTGATTTCGAGGTCGGCTCCGATCAGGCGCTGTCCAAAGGGCAGTGTTACCAGAGGGAATGAAAACGTGCTGCGTCTTCGGATGTGGAGGGCGCATTCACGACGGTGTGTCGCATTTTAAATTTCTGGGAGAATTGACAGATTGAGAGCTCTTTCTTGATTCCGTGGATGGTGGTGCATGCCTGTCCTTAGTTGGCGGAGCGATTTGTCCGACTAATTCCGATAACGAACGAGACTCTAGTCTATTAAAAAGGTGCGTGGTTCTCTGCACCTTGCACCCTTCTCAGAGGGACAAGCGGCTCCTAGCCGCACAAAACAGAGCGATAACAGGTCTGTGATGCCGTTAGATGTCCGGGGCCGCACGCGCACTACACTGAAGGAAGCAGGTTGTTTGTATCCCCGTCTGTTAAGCCAGTAAGCTTAGAAAGAAGTGGCTCGAGCAAATACAGAGGGCTAATTGAAGTCCATCGGATTACCCCGGAGCGAGTGTTCGTCCGTTTAAATAATAAGGCATAGAAAAATAAGTTTCCATAAAATTTCGTTCAAAATAAAAACAATAATTACTTCTTGGTGTCAACGAGTCTACGACATAACTTCCGCGATACGCTCGACGCCGCACACGAAAGGAGGGAACTTGCGGGCGCTAACCACCCTCGTTCTCGGCTGTTAGCGAACAAACCTCGGCGCGTCGCCCATCTCGCCCGTGAGTCCTTTGGCTTCGCTCCTTGATACGTGTCTGCTAGAATTGTTAGACAAAAACACATCATACCGCTCGAGTTATTTCGTCCACCCTCTCTGAAAGGCGAAGTCGAGCTCGCTCGTAAAGGGAAGACAGCTGCTGAATCAGGCACGTAGCCAGGATTTTGTTTCGGGGGGGGGGGGGGGGGGGGGGGGGCCGCCCATGACAAAATGCTGTATGAGGGGGAGGGGGGAGAGGAGGTCCCAGCAAAATCGAAGATTTCGGGGGGGGGGGGTCCGGGCCCCATGCCCCCCCCCCCCCCCCCCCCCCTGAATACGTGCCTGTGCTGAATAGCAGACGACGTTGCAAAGGAGCAGACGACGCTCAGGTAGGGGCCGTCGCGGCGACCCCTTTCCGCTCGAGCCAATCAGAGCTCGGCGTCGTTCTGACGTCACCGCAACCCCTGCGCCAGATGCAGACGGACTTGCCCTCCGCATTACTCTCGTTTGAAAACTATACAGTGTGATGACTCGATTACTTAAAAAGAAAAGTAATTGACTCTTACTCGAAAAATTATTCGTTACATTTCCGATTACTTTTCAAAACGAGATTTTTCAGCCGGTTTCAAAAGGGTCTTCTTGGATTTAGATCACCGAATTATAAACTATTCATCTTCTTAATCCGCCAAATTTGAGAGACCATCCTCCTGTCGCGCACTTGCTTCCAAAATTCCTCGTAGAAACAAATTTACGGGTTTAAAGGTTACGAGTAAAGTTGTGATTACTTGCAGATAAATTTCTTCGAGTGAATAAAAACCTACTCGAAATAGTAATCGGTAGTCCGTAGGAAAACTCTCTGCGGACATGTTGGAAGCCAACATGCCTGAGGCGTGTGTCATGTCCTTCCAAGTGTACGGGGCTAAAAGGGATTCATGTCCCCGTGCCTCTATCGGTAAGCCAGCAGGAGCGCCACAACGGCTTCTAAAGAAAACGGGGAACCTGAGAAATATTAAGACTTTTCTACTTTCATTACATACGGCTCAGAGTTATTATGAAACACACGTCGCTTTTCATTTGTACTAAATGGCAGTCGCGGGAAAAATCCGAGAAAAACGAGCGCCGTTTACCCCCTCAACTCGCAGCCACTAAAAGCGGCCACGTCATCTGGATCCGATTCTACCCGTTTGCAAGAAAGGCTCCTGTGCGCTGTCATTTTGAGCGATGCTGGCGCTGCCTACCATTTCCGCCATGACGGGGTGCGCGACGACAAGATGGCGGCGTCGTGTATCGCCAAAGGCCAGCGTTACTTACTCTTTCTGAACGCAGGAGGAGGTATCCACACAGAATCGTAGCATCAAATATTCTAGGACGGGGCATGTTGAAGGGTTGGAGCTGACTTTATAACGGTCGCAGCCTCTGTTCCAGCAGGTCGTGGAACACAGAACTGCAGCGAGCGCAGCCGTCGTGGATGCAATGGCCATGCGGCTTCTTGCGCATTCTGATGAGTGCTTCGAGACTTTAGATAGTATTTTCTTTTCTAATTCGTTTTCGATTTGTTACTGGTTTAGGTATTTTATTTAATAGCTCGCGCTCTTTCGCGGTCGAAGACAATACCCAAACGTTTTGTACTTCTTTTCTTTTTTCTTTCTGCGCTCAATGGCGTATGATTCAGCGAGAGGCGCTTGGCAACATTGTACGACAAGCAGCGAACGACCTGGCTGGAGAGTATGTCCGCCTCACCTTGGCGCGCGGTTCGAGGTTAAAGCGCGAAACACATGTACGACGAAACCGTCCGATCCGGCGTCCGATCAGGCAATACGACGGTCGGAGGCGAGGGTTCTCAACGCTCTCCGGTGCTACGAAAACCCTCACCCCCCAAGGTCATTCCGGCAGTCCGCACGTCAGATCGGACGGTTTCGTCGTACATGTGTTTCGCGCTGGTACGTTTACACCTGAGAAGAAATCCGCTGCTGCGGGAGCGGATCCGCTCCCGGCGGTGGCGGCGACGAGCGGGTTGCGTTTACATCTATTTCCTTCGAGCGGCGGCAGCGGCGCCGGCTGCGGTATCTGTTCTCGTAACATCCCGTCAAATATGACGAGAAAGCACGAGAGTTCCCACCTCTGCTGTCTCTCCCGGACTACAGTACACTCTTAGAAAAAAGGGGACCAAAAGGAGGTAACAGACCGCCTTTACCACCCTCCTCCCGCCCAGGGGTAAAGCGTTCCGCTTGTTACCTCCTCAAGCGCAGCAAACACGAAGAATGCGGTGCTACCAGGTGAAGTTCGCCGCGAAGAGGCACCCAGGAGTCAAGCATTACCTCCCAGAGGGTGCACCTGTTTTGCACTTCCAAAGCCTGGGCGCTGCGATTGGCTCAGGAAAGGCGCAAACGAGTTCGCTAATTGGTCTCCTCGTATGACACGTGATTCTTCGCGCATGCGTGGGAGAGCGCCTGCCCGGTCGACCGGGAGCGTCGGTGGCGTCGTCGCCTTCGGTCTTTCTTCTCGAACGTTCGACAGAGGCGTCCCAGCGCAGGAACGTTCTTTATTGTTCTGTTCGGCTCAGTCTCTTCTTACGAGGTCACCGAGAGCGCTGCATTGACTTCAGTCGAAGATCCAAGTCGTGTGCACCGTATGCAGGTAAGGAAATGTTCTGCGCGGGCGGCAGTTCGCGTTGGTTATGACCGCCCGGGAAGACGACCCCCGTCTTCCTTAGACAAAGGGTTGGCGGACATGTTGGCGCGTCTGAAGGCGTCGAGCGTTCGATAAAATTAGTGTGTGGCGCGAACGAAAACACGGTTTAGACCATCGAAGTTCATAAAGAGCAAGAACAGGAATGACTGTCGCTTGCACTAGCGCATATTTAGAAGGTTGACATACTCTAACCAGTGGCGTAGCCAGCAGCTTTTCCCGGTGTATGCGTGTGCGGGAGGAGGAAGGGGGAGAGCGGCGGTTCGGCGAGCCGAGCGGCCGGGCGACAAGACGCCTTTTGAATTGGGGGTCACCTACGTTTAAGGCGTGAGGGGTATGAGGTTTTCTCTTTTTGGGGCCGTTGGTGTGTCGCGTTCGGACGTTAAATTGAGCATTTGATCAAATATTTGAAAATCTCAAAAGATTTTTTTTTTTTCTCAGAGCAGTAGTTGATCAGGCATTCATTGGCGGCACCGGCCAACCGGCGCGATTAATTCTGACCGTCGTTGATATTTGTAAAACTCAGTGTTAAACACTAATTTTTATTATCAACGTTTTTTGTTTTTTTTAATTTAGCGAAGTTTAATAAATAGTTTGGTAAAATCTCACGTTACCTTGAAATACCGAATATAAATGTCTGAGCTAATTATTCGTGCGCTTCGCAAACATTAATAGTAGTATATTACGGAATAAGGTCATGAAGTTGTTACAGGCAGCGAAGCTAGCAGCCGAGCTATGTGGCAGTGGAGGGAGAGCTCGAAGCCGCGTCGCCTGCTGAGGCAGTCCTGGATGCATTCTGCCTCTAGATCATCTTTAGCTATGACTAGAGCCCCGAAAGTGTTGTTCCAGATGCCTTCATTGCGCTTAGTGGTTTCATCTTAGAACTTTTATAAGATGTCTAGTCATGCCATTGATTTTTATACCATTTTGTATGTGACAGCCACAATAAAACATTGTCATGTACTTTTAGAACTAGGCCGTCTTCATCTATTATAAGGCCCACCCTTGAAGCACGTACTATCACACCCACAAAGGGAAATAGTAGCTTTCTTTAGAGGGTAAAAGTGATTCCATCAAGTGTGCATTTAACCTGTAATAAGGTGGTGAACTGGGCCAGTTGGTAGCTGTTATACATGATGGGGAAAACAGCTCGGAAAGCGCGGACTACGAAGAACAAACACGACAGGACAGCACTTTTCTGTCGTGTTTGTTCTTTGTAGTCCGCAATTTCTGAGCTGTTTTCCTCATCGTGTGTATTTAACCCTTAAGTGGATCATAGTTCCCTCCAAAAGGAGGTAAAAGCAGCGCCCTCAATTATGTCGTCTTATCTCTCAAAAGGATTGAAACGCCCCCCTAAAGGAGGTAAAGGCTGACCCTGAAAGGATGCACTTTTAACACCGAAAAGAACTAAGGTTACCTCCAAAAGGAGGCAATGTTGCACCCTAACCTAGGCGGTAAGTTTGCACCCTCGTTGCTGGGGTAACGATACCTCCAAAAGGGATTGCCCTGTGTGCAAGTCGGTTACCCCCTTAAGGAGGGTACTACAGTACCCTTTTTTTTAAGAGTGTAACCCGGACGTTGCTGCTCCCAGAAGAACGCGTACTCATGACGTAGGCAGCGTCGCGCTGCGCAAGACTGTCACTTCCGGTCAGCGAAACGCCTCGTTCGGCGGCAGAAAAAGGTCCCGGACAGGGTGTAAGATAGACAGGTGGGGAAACGGCCCATAGAGGCCTACAGCAATGCCGTGACCGGATTGTGTACTCGTCTGCTTGCGGGTACCCCCGATTTACGACAGATGGCGCTGCGGCGAGAAGAAAAAAAATCTCCGTCGGTTTAGCCGGTCGCCACCGGTCGCCCACCTGGAGTGAGAGTTCGCGGTGCTCCACATAGATGGCGCCACAAAAAAAGAGAAACCCGAAAGGGACACAATCCGGTCGCTCATTTGGCTCTCGTTTCCCCACCTGTCTATCTTACACCCTGGTCCCGGACCTGTACGGCTCGCCGCCGCGTTTTCCGCCCAGCGTTTCGCCCCAGCGGCAAAAGCTGGGCGGATTCGCTGGCGGATCCGCAAGTGTAAACGTACCATAAGCCGGTCTCCACTTGCAAAAGTGTATCCGCCGCGAATGTTTTTACCAGAGCCACGGCTTGAAGTTGGCAGAGCATAAGGCGCGCGCCGAATTCCACGCATTGTTAAGGTTCGGCTATTCCCGTTATCCCAGCGATTGGGCACGAGCCACTAACCGAATGCCACGAGCCAAAATCGAATGCCTAGGCTGTCCCCTGTGTGAGCAGCATTTAAACATCCTCACAGAGAGGACCTCCTGGGGATCGCATTGTCGTCACTACAGCTCCGTCATTAAGTTTTGCGAAGGAGAGAGTCAAAGAAAAGGTCCGTTTTATCCTTGGAATTCCACCGCAACAAAGACGCTCCTTTGTGAGTGGCGTTCGAGTATTCTTTGGTCCAACTACTGCCAGTAAGCTGATGTAAAGCGAGAAACCTTCCTACAAAGTACAGGGTGTCACAAAAGAAAATTTACACGGTCTTTTTCACCGCAAAAATAAACTAGGCGTCGCCGAACGCTCATTCTCCGCCCAAAAGTAGAGCTAGAGGTCACAACCAGATGCCAAAGTTTTAGCCCGATCCGATAACTTAATCAAAAGTTATAAATTATTTTCTGAAAATTTCAATGGGAAAATGGCGGCCGACGGAGTTTTCGAATACATGGGGCTCTATGGCACCAGAAACCGAAAACGGGCGAAAATGGGCTCCATTTTCCCATTGAAATTTTCAGAAAATTAGTTATAACTTTTGATTAAGTTATCGGATCGGGCTGAAACTTTGGCATCTGGTTGTGACCTCTAGCTCTACCTTTGGGTGGAGAATGAGCGTTCGGCGATGCCTAGTTTATTTTTGCGGTAAAGAACACCGTGTAAATTTTCTTTTGTGACACCCTGTACACTCCGCGTTCAGTTCGTCTTTATCCTAAACAAGGCGAAAACGAAGGTGCGGGAAAACACAGCGTAAAGGCTGGTTCGCACTACCCCATTTTCTTACGTTAAGTTACGTTAGGAAAGATTACGCTCAAGTCACCGGGACCTCCGTGCTTCATTCTAAGCGAAGCTACCAATTCAAAGAAAAAGCGTGACACGCGACATTCGAGACACGAATGTTTCGGTGACGTATACGTAGCGTAACGTAAGAAAATGGGGCAGTGTGAATGAGCCTTAAGTACTGCGTACAGTATTACCTCCGAGATTCTATGTCGCGTCAATGAGGTTCGAGATCAAGGTGCGATGCTTGATCGTCCTCTCCGGTATGGCGCACATGTTAATCGAATCATCGTGTCCGCCTAACGCGCAATGGGTGTTGCCTGTAGGATGTCTGGAAGATTTTCGAACACGAATCCGTTCCTTGCTCTATCCTGTGTTTTAACTCGATATCAACTAGAATACGCATCGGTGGTCTAGAACGTCATTTGCCTGGTAGCTCTTCGAGGCTGGATAGGGTTCGAAAAAAAATGATCTGATGGGCGAGTTGGTTATACATAGTACACACTGCAGCGCAAAGCACAAAGAGAAGTGAAAGACGTAGACAAAATTGTAAATAAAGCTGAAAGAATAAACGTAGGGACGGACAGAACAGCACATCTTTGGACTCGCAACACAAATCGCTTTATTAGGCGCCGGCCCGAGAGACCCCGAGACTGAAAGGAGCAGGGCGTCAATTGGGAACAAGGATCGAAAGGTGAGGGAGGGGGACGATAAGGGCGACACAGACAGGAAAATGAGTTTGTCAGGTGCTCTAAGGAAGATTGGGACCTCAAACCTCGCGGCTACTCGTTTTAGGTTCTGGGGCACACGGTGAACGTAGGGACAGGTCGGTTCCTTCCCTGGTTCCTATTTTCTCTTTTAGACGGCTTTAACGTGCACTCGACGACGTTGGACACAACTGTTATCGGGTAGCCTGAAGCGTCGAGTCTTTGCACTTGGTTGATGAAACTCTCCGCGGCTGTGTTCTGGCAAGCCTTTTCTAGTGTTGCACCCAAGACGCGGGCAATAATTCCTCTTCTGACGAGTTTGGTGTGAGCTGAATCATATCCAAGTAGACGTTTCTTCGAAGGCGGGGAATACATCCAGCGCTCTTGTTCTTCGTGGAATGTTATTCTAAGATCAAGAGATTGCAGGGTCTGGTTTTCCGGAAATTCGTGTGTCAGGTTGAGTCCCCCAGCGTGTTCGACGAAGATAGCTTGAATGGCTTGCACCAGTTCTGACTCGCCTACTTGTCGGGCATTCAAGAGTACAAGATAATCCTGTACATATCTGAAGATCTCTGTTACCTGTATGATAGTAGTATTATCAGCGATAGCTCTGTTACATTGAGGGAGGAATATGTCACTCAAAACAGGAGCCACACACGATTCAATACATATTCCTTTTTGCTGTATGTAGGATTCGCCATTAAACATGACCATTGTGAAGGAGAAATAAAACCTTAGAAGGTCTAAGAGGGTATTCCACAGTTATTCTGAAATGCGACGGTTCCATTGTCCTCGATAGGTTCACTCAATGCAGTAAACATCTCCTCGTGCGGGATTGAGTGAGAGCGTGTTGCAACCATCTAAAAGAGAAAACAGACACTACAGAAGGATCCTACCTGTTGTAATGCCCTACGCTCACCGTGTGTCCCACAACCTAAAACGAGTAGCCGCAAGGTTTGAGGTCCCAATCCTCTTAGCAGCACCTGACAAAATTACTGTGTCCAGAGGTCGACAAGCAGCAAGACTATCATGACCAGTGTAAAATCAATCATGCACGGAAATTCGTTGATTGTCGCAGCATCATTTACGAAATCCTGTTATATGCGGAAAAGTGTATGTGGGACAGTCAGGGAGGTGTGTCAACCTGAGACTCGCGAAGCATGCGCAATTCCTAAAATCTTCACCAGGGGGCCATCTGGCCGTGCATGTGAGGTACTGTGGTGGCATCCCAATTTTTTTCTGTCACAAAAGTACTCAAGGGCGTTTTCAGATAAGATCGAACAACCATGTCCGGCAACCATTCTCAATTTTGATGGAAAAAAGTATATATTGCTCGTTTCGTCCCCAGAAAATAAAAAGCAATCCTTGTTTTAATAAAAAAAAAAATAATTTGTAGTTGCGAACATCGTTGCAAGAAATATTGCTGTCCTGGTTAGCGGGAGAAATTTACAAGATTTGAATTTGACTAAATATGCATTATTTTGAAAATCATTTAAAAAAAAAGGCCAGTTTTAATATTCTTTAAACTCTCCGAAATTACCGTTTGTAATATGTACTAACGGAATCTGAAGAAAAAAAAACATAATGCAATAGTTCTGTGACTTTGAAGTTGTAAAGAGAGAAATATGGCCAAATTGACGCTAACGCGGTTGCCATAAATGGCGCGTGCACATGCCCATTCTTGAAATTTCATTATTATTAAAAAAGCGTAAAAATGCTTCGGGGTGGTCAGGAAAATACAAATTGAAAGCACAGAAGCTAACGGTAGTTTTGAAAGGGAAATTCCTAATACATTTTCATACAACCGACCGAAAAGTGCCCAGGGGCCGGAGCGATCGAGAGACGCCACCCAGCAACATGCTTGGCGCTGCCTGCGTCAACAGCCGGCGCTTCTCCGTCCAGGCGACGTAAAGGAAGCGACTCTGCAAGAATATCCTTGGCGGTAGCCTGATAGAGCAGGGAGAGCGCGACAGAACCTGCGCCGCCTGTGAGCGCCAAGAGATCCGCCGCGCTAAAAATCACACAACGCAAAAAAAAAAAAAAATAAAAAGAAACAAATAAATAAATAAAGATACTGCAAAAAAAAAAGAATTGCGATTGATTGAGACTGTTTGCAACTTCATTTATATGACAGCGGTTTGGAGAATCGTGAAACCCGAATTCTCGAGACTCGATCCTTCCAACTGTTTTCTTGTTTTCAAAGGCCGGTGTGGGGAACCACATCCATGAACAGCCATACAAAGATACCTCACACTCCTCCGTTTATCACGCCAGGTGTCTGCGGCCCCAAGTCAACAAACGAGATTTCACGGGATTGCCAGCTAAAAAGGGCACCGCAATCCGGCTGTCTTGCCCGAGCAAATCCAGTCCTACCACTGGAAAAAGAGTCGAGCCTTCATATCCACCTGCGTGGTCACGACGAGAAAAAGAACCCGCAGCTGTTCCGTCATAAGCGACCACATGTGACTCCGCCCACGCATGCTACGCTGTTAGCAAGGTGCACGAGTGGCTTGAGGACAAGATTCCAGTGTATGCTCATGTGACCTACGTCAGTGATGGTGCAGGAAGCTACTTTAAGAAGAAATACCAACTACACGAGCTGCAGAGCTACAAGTATACACGTCAGCGAAGTGGATTTTTTCCGCTACTGGACATGGCAAGAGTGCCCGCGATGGAATCGGTGTCTTGTCGAGCACCAGTCAAAGTTGTACAACCTCCGAGGGCCCACCACGTCGGTGATCAAGTCGGCGTCAGATATGGTTGCCCCACTGACCACTAAACTGCCGAACGTGAAAATAATCCACCTCCCGAAAGCTGACGTCAAAACGTTCAGGGACATGAAAGCAAAAGACTGGGACTCTGTTTCTGTTGTGCGTCACTTGTAGCAGTGCATGCGGTACGGCACCTCGCAACCACAGCTGTTTGTAGCAAGCACAGTAGACGCAGAAAAGAAGGGGGGGGGGGGGGAGATGTGGTGTATAAAACGGGAAAGGGGGTTTAATGGCTTTGTGAAATGTTATTCTCCAGGCAGGGAAAAACCTTGCATAGCCAAAGGGGAGAGGGAAGGAAAGATGTGGATTGAGATGGGTTGAATAAAATATTTTGGAAGTTACTAGGGGAAAGCGCCAATCAAATCATTTGTAGGGTAGGGGGAGGGGGGGGGGAAGGGGAGGGGCAAAGCGTTGCTAACACACGGCTAAAACATGGTTCAAAGTAAACGTTCAATAAAACGCGAAAGTGCAAACAGTCGCTCAATCGCTCCCAACATTTGGTCAATCGCACAAGTACAGCTCGTCGCCGCGGAGCGGCGACGAGCTGAACCTGTGTAACATGTCGCGCCGCCGCGAAGCGGCGGCGAAACTTGTGTTTCACAGCCGCAGTTCCGCAGTTCTGCCACAACACAGTTATGTTCACTGGAGTTTTGCATCATTGTCATGTCGCAAACGTGTGACGAGATCTTTACCGGTTTCCGAATTGCGCGCGGCAGTTAGAGGCGGTCTGAAATCTCAGTGACATGCGCAAACTCGAGCACTGCACGGAATATGACCCGCGCCCGTTGCTTGCCACCAGTAGAGAATAGCAGTTCCTCTGTTGTGGACACCTGTGCCCCTGTCGCCCTAACCGAAGCTAGTAATGTTTTCCGTGCTTTCTCGTATTCCGGGCAGTGCCATAGTATGTGATCGATGTCTTCAGCCTCCCCGCACGCAGTGCAGTCAGCACTGCTTCTCTGAGACGTCCTTCCAAAGCGATGCAATGTCTTCCTCGTGAACGCGCTATTAGTTCGGAGACGATGCAAAAGCGTTGCGTCTTTCCGCGTCAGTTTAGAGGATGGGACTGGTACAGGACCTTTTCCATTGGCTGTCCCGGGATCGGGGTGTCTTTTCCTGAGATCGCGTGCGATGAGAAGGCGCGCCTCGTGGAAGCGTCGCAGGTTGTGCGTGGTAGTCGAGATGCTATGTGCCCTTGTTGCCAGGGTATCTGCACGTTGTTCGAGGCGGGGCTTAGGCCGCACGTCCGGGAGCTTCCTTGCTCGTGACGACGACCATTCCCCGAAGTGAAGAACCCAGGGGTCCAGTGGAGGTGGGAGAATTGGTAACGTAACGAACGGTTTAATTACATGGTAGCGATACAGTCGTCAAATGCAAGAGAACAAATGGAGCTCTCACGCCCCGCCTTATATAGGGGTCCGTTTTCTCCCTCTCTCTCCGCCAGGGCAGCAGGTGCGACAGCCACGTGCTTTGCAGCTGGGTCCGGCGCGACGTAGACAGAAATGAGTCATAGCCAAGGTTCTCCGCAGTTAGGCCAGGCCTCTCTCCCCTTCCGGAGCGCACGAACCCACACGCACACACACACACGTCCCGTTGACGTCACGGACGCGTTGGATCGTGTATGCATCGGTTGCAGTTCCTCTCTTCTTGTCAACTGAGGCGTCTGTGTAGACCTCAAGATGTTCAACGTATTCATTTTCGAGAGCCACTGCGACAGCTGTGCGGGCGACAGTTGGGTGAATATCTTTTTCCCGAGGCAGGTCTGGAAGTGTTTCACGCACGTCTAGCGGTGGGCTTGTGGAGTGTGGGGGACGTGAAGAATATAAAACTCCAGGGCTTCCGATGTTACGCTGAAATTGTGCAGCTAGTTGACCAAGATGCGACGATGGTCGTCTCAGCAGGTTGGCAAGAATGTACTGTGCCGACGGGGTCGTGCAGAAAAGGAACATCTATGAAAGAAAAGTCTCCTATGGCTGGCGGAAAGCAGATCGAGGTCGCGAGCTTGCGGTGCCACCGATACTCTGTTTCATACTTAGCGTGCAACGCTGTGAAAGCTACTGGCGCGAGCGTGGGGCTTGATCTCGTTGATCATTGGCACGCGTTCTCGCGCAAACAAAACCATAGATGAAGCCATGCGCTCGCGCCAGTAGCTTTGACAGCGTTGCACGCTAAGTATGAAACAGAGTAGAGAAGAAACGAATAGTAATCGCTACAGGCAAAACTGGAAAAAAAAAAAAAAAAAGTTCCTCCTCGGCGTGCCAGGAGAGCGCCGTGACCGACTCAGGTCAGCGCCTGGCAGAAAGAATGCACGAGACAAGCGCCGAATGTGCGCACAAGATCTTGAATCATTCGACTCGTTTCAATTGCACCACTTTAAACGTGCGTTCTTTCTTATCGCTATTTAAACCTGGTTGTCAGCAGCTCAGCCTCCTCACGAAGGGTAGGCTCCGAAATTCACTGATCCGAGAAATCTGTATTTAAATTGTTGATTTGTGCTTCAAAACTCATCTGTAATCTTTTGTATGATTTCTTATTTTTCGCGATCTCTCGTCACACTGTTTTCTCTTCACAGACTTCCAACATTTTTCGACCCTTTTCTTGACCTTGTTTTGAAATCGGCAACGTCCTATCTTTCTCTACTCCCGTTACGGCAATCTTGCATGCATATATAGGGCTCTGTAAATTCAAAACTACAAAAACATTGCAAAGCGTTTTTGAGGCGCCTGATAGGAAAAATTATGAGCCTTGATCTGTGAAAAGTGGAATTAAGATGGCCTTCATTTTAAACTGATTTTTCAATTATTGCAAAATCATGTAACATGTCTACATTTCAGTGTATTCTTTAGAAAGGTTATCGTTTTCATTCAATGACAATTTATGCGAATGTTAAAGAAACGCGCCCAAATAATGTTAAAAAAAATTCAGTTTCCAGTCTTTTAAGATCCCGATCCATAAAGTTCTAAATTCCTTTGTAATCGATATTACACGTTTCCTTCCTTTTATTTTATTTACAGTCTCTGCACGAAAAAATAGTAAACCTAAGGCGACAACAGTTTCTCTTTTATAAATATTCAAAGGGGCGGTTTCATACAAGTCGCAGAAACGTGCGCGCATACCGACAGCGAATTTGTGATTTTTGTTCGAGAGAAATTTTATTTTCCACAAAAAAAGTTCGAATATGTTTTTGAGGTTGCACAACGAATGAAATATATATTTTGGCAACAATTAGAAAAAAATGTTGTGCGGACATGGTTGTTTGATCCTATCTGAAAACGCCCAATACAAGCAATCTCAGTCAATCGGAACAGATATATATATATATATATATATACTACGTATATTTTTTTTACCTGTTTTTTTTTTTTTTCACAGTATCCATAAAGTGGACATTTGGGCCAGTTGGTTCATTGCAAACGCAAAACAGCGCCGAAAAAAAAAAAAAAACGCAGGAACACAGATGAAGGGAAACAGGACAAGGCGCCTTGTCCTGTTTCCCTTCGTCTGTGTCCCTGTGTTTTTTTGTTTTTTTTTCGGCGCTGCTTTTCGTTTACAGTATCGTTATTTTCTTCGCGCTGTGCGGCCCTCCACCGCGGCGGATCTATTGACGCTCGCATGCGGCGCTGGTTTCGTTGCGCCCTACCTTCCATATCATGTTACCGCCAAGGTCACTTTGTTTGCTTCCTTTACGTCGCGTATAGAAGACGCTACACGCCGGCTGTTGAAACGGGCACCGCGAAGCGTGTGACAGGGTGGCGCCTCTCGATCGCTCCTGCCCATGCGCATTCTTGGGTCCGTTGCACAAAAATGTATTCGGCACTTTAACTTCAGAACTGGCGTCCACCTCTGTGCTGTCAATTTGTCTTTTCCTGAACACCCCTTAGCATTTTTACGCTTTGTAAAAATAATTTAATTGTCAAGAATGGGTATGTGCATGCCCCATTCATGGTAACAGCGTTAGCGTCAATTTGGCCACATTTCTCCCTTTATAACGTCAAAGCTACACGAATATTACACTATGCGTTTCCAGATTCTGTTAGTACACATTAGAAACGTTAATTTTGGAGAGTTTAAAGAATATTGAAGATAATCCTTTTTTTTTATAATTTTCAAAAATAATGCATATTTAGTCAAATGCCCCTCTTTGAGCAATTCTTGTAAATTTCTCCCGCTAACCAGGACAAGAATATTTTATGTAAAGATGAACTAAATACAGGGAAACACACTGGGAAATTTATAAGGCCTTATCTTTGATAGGTACAAAGAAAAAAATCTTTAATCCAGAGCGTTATTGCGCAAAGTGCCGCATTTGCGATTTTGTTTCTCTAAATAACGACCCTAATACTCCGTGATTAATACTTTCTGCGAATTCTTACTATGCCTAGTTTGTCAGTAAATATTTCTAGACCTGTATCCAGAACAGTGTTTTCGGTGGAAGCCGCCTGAAATGCCAACACCGCGCGATACGCCAAACGCGCACGCAACTGAGAGGGTGCTTACAATTTCTTTTTCGTGAAGACAATTTTTCTTTTTAAACGAGGATTGGCTTTATTTTTTTCTGGGCACTAACGGAGCCAGCAAATTTTTTTTTATTTCACCAAAATTAAAAATGGTTGCCCGACATGGTTGTTCGATCTTATTTGAAAACGCCCTCAAGCAGTTTCATGACCAAAGGACTAGAGAAGTTTATGAGGCACGAGTGCTTATGTCATTAAATATCGTTTCAAAGTTACCGTCATCATCTTTTACGTTTGAACTCTGAATGTCTCCTGTATTTCGTCTAATCACTATACACATGAGAATAAGTGATTATAATATGTATCAGTTTCAAAATAAACAACACGTCAGAGACTAATTATGTAGTTAGCTCGACATTCCTTCGACTGAAACTTAAAATACCCGTAACATCTTTCTTCTCCTTCACAACCTTTCCATTAAATGTCAGTTGTGATACAGGTTGTGAGTTCAGGGCTTCTCCTGTCTACGCGGGGGATCGGTGGTCGAGTGGGCTAGCGCAGGCTAGCGCACACGAGCTCGAAGCACGTGGAGCGAAAGCTCGCGCTGCATAACCCAGGGATCCTGGGTTCAATCCCCACCTCTGCCCGTTCCGATCTGGATGAGCATCGTACCAGCGTGCGGACGTGTATCACTACTGCAAGGTGCACGTTAAAGACCCCAGGCTAGAGGTTGTACTGCACTGGCTAAATTGCTGATCTACAGCTGAGACACCAGACGCCCACTGAGGCAGACTAACTTCCGGCTGTATAAACATACACGCAACAATTTGCCTGTCTACGTCTTTCAATTCCCCTTGTCCTTTGCGCTGCAGTGTGTATTATGTATCACCAACTCGTCCATCAGATCACTTTAGTTTAATGGCGAATCCTACCCACATAAAAAAAGGACTATGTATTGAATCGTGTGTGGCTCCTATTTTCAGTGACATATTCCTTTCTAAATGTAACAAAGCCGTTGCTGAGAATAATACACTCACCCATGTAACACGGATCTTCAGATATGTCGATGATTATCTTGTACACTTCAATGCCCGACAAGTAGGCGAGTCGGAACTGGTGGAAGCCATTCAAGCTATCCTCATGGAACACGCTGGGGGACTCAACCTCACACACGAATTACCGGAAAACCAGAATAACATTCCACGAAGAAAAAGTATGCTGGATGTATTCCCCACGTTCGAAGAAAAGACTACTTCGATATGAATCAGCACACACCAAACTCGTCAAAAGAGGGATTATTGGCAGCACATCAGGTGCAACACTAAAAAGGTCTTCGACAAAACAAAGCCGGGGAGAGTTTCAACAACCAAGTGCAGAGGTTTAAAGCTTCATGATACCCGATAACAGTTCTGTCCAACGTCGTCGAGAGCACGTTGAAACCATCTCAAAGAGAAAATAGAAACCAGAGAACATGGATTTCCCCAGATCCCCCCTCGTTTTTCCGAAGGCACCCCCTTAATTCACAACGACTCCTATATTCGCAATGCCCCCCCCCCCCCCTTTAAACCCCCCCCCCAAAAAAATTTAGACACCCCCCCTGATTTCAATCCTGGGGAAACCCCTGCCAGAGAAGGATCCGACCTGTTGTAATGCCCTACGTTCACCGCGTGTCCCACAATCTAAAACGAATAGCCGCAAGGTTTAAGGTCCCAATCCTCCTTACAGCACCTGACAAACTTACTGCGTCCAAAGGTCAACAAGCAGCAAGACTATCATGACCAAGGTAAGATCAATTATGCACGGAAGTTCTTTGACTGTCGCAACAGCATCATTTACGCAATCCCGTTACCATGCGGAAAAGTGCACGTGGGACAGTCCGGGAGGTGTGTCAACGAAAGACTCGGAAGCATGCGCTATCCCTCAAATCATCACCAGCGGCCAATCTAGCCGTGCATGTGAGGGATTCTGGTTGCATTCCAAATTGTTCTCACACCAAACTACTCAGCAGTCTCATTACCAAAGGGCTAGGGAAGTCTACGAGGCGCAAGTTATCACGTCGAAGGGGCAGGCTCGTGTAAGCTCGGCATCGATAGCCCTGTCGGCGAAAAAGCTAGATTGTTTTTAAACTGGTGTCCCTGATTTACTTTCTTTCTTTTACGTGTAAATATCGTCCCAGGGTTGCCGTCATCTCATTCTTTTACGTGTAAACTTCGAACGTCCCGTGTAATTTACGTTAATCACAATATGCACGAGAATAAGTGATTAATAATATGTAAACGTTTTAAAATTAACAACACGTCAAAGACTTTTTATGGAGTTAGTTCGACATTCCCTTCATTACATTGAATTAAAAAAAATACCCTTAACATGTTTCTTCTCCTTCACACCCTTTTCATTAAACGTCAGTTGCGAGTTCAGCGCTTGTCCTGTCTACGTCTTTCACTTGTCCTTGTCCTTTACGCTGCAGTGTTTATCAAGTTAAGAACAAGTTTTTGTCAATTTATAGACATCGTTACTCGCCTTATAACTCATCTTTTTTTGCACAACGACGGTTTGATGGGGGTCTTGCATTCATCTATCTTGCATCAACGCCGAAGAAAGGCAGATATTTTATTCTTTTTGAATGCCGTTCAAGGTATCTCTAACTAACTCGCTGGCACCTCCCAGGGTCCCACACACGGCGACCCGTGCGCCTATGCATATCTTTGTCCCATGTGCGTCAATTTGTCTCAACCCTCTGCTTGGGGAGGACACACAATCGCCTTGCTAGTGAGGCATCTTTTGGGCATGTAGGGAAAGTTTCCTAACATCTCTTTGTGCGCTATATAATTCTCGTTATTGTTTTTTTTTTTCTCTCAAGTGTCTTTTCACATAAATGTTTTTTTTTTTTGTTTTTGTGGAGAGAATCATTAGCTTTTACTCACCCACATGTCCGTTCGATGAGTGTGTTTCAATGTGCAGCTGGCATCATTGTAAACTAGTGTTTTAAATTTGTTGCTTTTTCTTTCTTCCTTGCAAGTGAATATTTTACATTATGTACAGAGCGCGACACTGTTAGCGCGAACAAGCGATCGCCGGTTTTCCCAGTTTTTCTCTTTGGAACCAAAAGATGTCATACAAGTTATTATTGCTACGGAAATAGCTCATTTAGTTCTATAATTTAAGCGATGAAATTTCGTGCTCGCTAATACTATTTAGAAGTAAAATGCGAAAATGCGCCGATGTCGTGTTCGCGCTAACAGTGTCGCCATGTGTACGTTCAGCATAAACATTCTATGTTTTTCCGGTGTACTAGTACCGAGGCCGAAAGGTCGTTCGTACGCATCAAATAAAGCTGATTCTTGATTCTCGATTGATCATTAATATTAAATAATATGGAAGAATCGGGGTGAAAGACACCGCGAGTAAGAGCGTCGTTTTGAAAAAATATTACGTCTATTTCTTTAGAACTCAACTCGGAGGGGATGAAGTTTAAAAAATAGAAAAACGGCGGCCACGGATTGTCTATGCTCATATATAGCGGCCTATTTGTCGACCTCGTTTGCGAGCGAGCTCTAAGGAGGTCATCGTTCATATAGATGGTTACTTAGGCGATTATCTTGCTCGTTGCCAGCATCTACTCTAAGGTCCGTTTTTCTCGTTCGGGGTAAAGGCCCGAACCCGGAGATCGGATTCCCGGGCCCTGAGTCGAATCCAGCGCGTCTCGCATCGAACGCGACGCTATACTTCGTTTCAGCTTCCGTCCGAGCGCAGCCAAAGGCTGAGGGACGGTTCGCAACTTCGAGAAGAGCATTCCTATGCACCACGAAGTAGTCCGCACAAGTATTTATTTTTTTAAATAACTGTTCTGTGCGTAAACATTGCACAATATTCCAGATGTGTATTGCTGAGAATGATTTGCAACTAAAGGAATTAAATATCTTATGTTTATGTTTTTATTCATATATTCAAATGCATGTGGTTTGGTGAAAACACGTACATCTGCTGGCAACACAGCTGCAGCGCTCGGTTTTTCTGCGTGATTTCGTTCCCATAATGACCGAATCATGTGCTTCGCTGCTTTCCTCACCGAGTCGTTTCAAAACGTCCTTTAGCAAAGGCACGTTTGGGCGTCAGGCGCGAGAGGTCGTGATGAATGTCTACTTTCAAATTCGGCAGGAGACTCCGGCCGCGTCGTACCGCGAATGCGTTGTAAACAAGAAAAGCGTCCGGGCCACTACAATTCCCTAATACGCGGCGAAATCAGGGCACCCTTTACCTGCCGATCACATTGAACGCCGATAAGCTTGTTAAAAGGACTGCGCCTCGGGCCCTGGTATATCCAGATAATACAAGGAACTATCAATGGCTGGGTCATCGGGCACCTTGCAATGTGTACTTACATCTCGAAACTATGCCGAACAGGTGAATAGCTCGGACACAGACGCCAGCGGCCAGCCTACGTACTGACATCCCCTGTGACTAAATTTCAGAACGTGAAAGGGCACTTTTTAAACCTGTGGCAGACAATACCGTTGATATACCCGTAGCAGACGAAATACTCGGCGAGCGCGGGCGGCGCGGACGACCAGCGGCGCAGCGGAGTAATACAAAAATGGAGGCGAGATCGCGTGACCTATTGCCGGCGTGTGATTGGCTCCGGCCACACGCAGCGTCGGACGGAAGCTGAAACGAAGTATAGCAGGCGGCGAAGCCAAGACGGGCTCTCGTTCAGCTTCAGCATGTTTGGGAGCCGGTCGGGGACCCACTGACCATGAAGTCATGCGCTGGCCTTGTCTTCTAGGTGCACGCCGCCCGGAAGTACGGTGTCCACAGAAGCCAACTCGCAAACTAGTATGCAGAACGCGAACAAATGCCACCGTTTTCGCACTCTTTTTTTTTTTTAATTTTCCTTACCTTAGGGTTGAGTTCTCGCGCAAGTCAAACTTCATTCGAACTTTTGACGAGCATTAGAAGTTCGAAAAAGTCGAACCTAGTCCAACTTCGGAAAGAGTCGGACCTGACCGCACTGGAACTCAACCCCCTTTTCCCCGAGGTCTATAAGTAAAATCAACGAGTCTATAAGAGGGTCCCAATCCGTAGACTATTCGAGAGCTATGAGCCAAATGAAAAGTGAGTTCGCCTCGTCCGACCACAACGCCACTCACCAAACAGTGTTCGGCGGCAGACCAAGCACACCCAGCCATCAATCTCGTTTTTTGCACCAGCATCCCCGATTGACCCCGAATGATCGTGCCAAGAAAGTCGCGCAAGTCGGTCACGAAAGAATAAGCGGTACAGCGACGAAGATAGTCAAAGCCTATTTCGCCACCGACGATTTCTTTGAGGCCCTCGTGGAACCAGGCCCGAAACATAACCACACCAACATCAGACTATAGCCAGAACGCAAACCAAAGCCAAATCCCAAGCCCGTTACGAAGTCCGTGCGCCTTACTGGGAGTCGCATCAACCAAAGCCAGACCCACAAAAAGCAACCCCCAACGAGCCGAAGAAGAACCAGAAAGCAAAAACGCAGCCCAGACGGGGAAACAATATCATCGACAGCGAAACGGAGGAAAGCTCCCGAAGCAAAAAGCCCCAAAGCAAACCAAGTCCAACTCGAAGCCGGAGCCAATGCCACAGACACGTGCGGACGCACAACCACCGACACAAGAGGCCGGATATCAGTGCGGAGAAAGAGGAGAAATGAAAACAAGAACATAAAAAATACGAGGAAGATGGTCCAATAAAGCGCCCAAGGCCAACACCGCGCCAATCCGCTAAGAACCTCATAGGGTGAACTCCAGTCGCGAGTTCCAACAGCCGGCGCGTTTCGGAGATTCCAGTCACTGTAGACGGACTGTATACAATAGCCGCAAATGCTCGTTCCATACCTTGGCATAGGCTTCTATATCCGCCATAGTTGGTAAAAATACAAAAAGAAACAGCCTGCACACATTGTCTCAGGCTGTTTGTATGATATAGAAAAGCTGTTTGGTTCGAGTCCTAACTATGCATAAAGGCTTGGAACATGCTCGAGGCGCCGATCAAGCGATGTATGCCTTCTACTCAAATACTGGAACTAAAGTGTGTCTTTTAGATTCCTGTGCTGCAGGTCACCCTCCGTCGTGCTTTACCACGCTCCAAGCTCATAAGGCGCCCAAGTGTTAGCGCTAGAGCCAGGACAACTGAAACAACTTCTCATCCTCTCAGGGGCCACACTTTTGTTCTTTCTGCTGTTGGCACTCGCGTGGAACTGAAATCATCAACAGCATCAGAGCATAAGCTGAGAACTCCTGGAAAAAAAGAAGTTAGGGCTAGTATAGCCACGGAAACTCCCACAAGTATTGAATTTCTTAAAAATTGCAATAATTAACATAAAGAGATGGTTTAGGTGAATCTTTTTTATTGCGAACATATAGAATTATACAATAGCAGCGTTTTTTTGTTTTTTTTTTTGCATTTATGACTATTATTTGAGTTCCACTGTGCTCGATATATTTTCTTCCGTTTAAATGTTTTGCATATTAATGATTTTCTTTTTCTTCTTTTTTTTTTTTTTCGTGCAGTGTTTGCGCAATGTACGTAGTGTAGTGTACGACTTCGTGATATCGAATTATATAATGCTGGGAAGAGCTCGCCAAGCTGATTTTTCAGCTTTTTTTTTTTCTAACTTCCCCCATCGCATTGATGATAAATAATTAAAGGTGTTTTTATTATTAAATGTAATAAAACCCGTTCCTCTTCATGTTGTACCAATGCAGCCGAGGCTCTGCACGCTTTTCCGCCCACAGATTACGTTGGTCTATTCAATCATTCGCTCGCTAAATTTAGCGAGGAAATGCACGAAGTGTTTTCATCGTTAACTTTAGCGGGGAAAAAAAAAAGAATACCCGCTACAGCTAGCGGGAAACCTTTGACGATAAACGTAAAAGGGAAAATTTTCGCTGAATAGAGCGGCGGAGCGCGACGACCCTACACGAAACACATCCGGGGATCCGCTGCGAAACCTCGTCCATTGAGCCTTCTCAATAGAGCGGGTAATCTAGTAGCCTGCTACACCAATCATCCCAATCCTCTTAGCATGGACTGGACTTTGCGTCGTGGGTCGGCGAAGATCACGCTTCAAGCCCAATTTGGATTTGGATGTGGATTTAGTGGTGTCCCTTTTGTAACGGGTGGCCGCTCGCTGAAAGTTCCGGCGATGGCCTGCCAAAAGCTAGCTCAGGTGGGTTCCGCCTGGTGTACAGCCAAAACTAGCCGAGTTTTTGTTCTGTTGCGGGTCCACGTTGGTCGGGTCCACGGTGTGAGGCCGGTCGGCTGGAGTGGAAAAACTCGACTGTCCGGCTTCCGCTTGCACGTTCGGTCTAGCTCGCTTTTCACTCTTCCACAGCCGCCAGAAAATCTCGGGCCACTGTTCTAGTCGGCGCTTGGTGGTCTCGACGTGTTCCTCGCAGTCATCCCCCCGCTCCGCCGCCCGGAAACCGAGTGCGTCCTGCAGCCTGTCCACCCGGGGGCACGGGCTCAGAGACTCGCACTCCAGAACCAGATGCTCGGTTGTCTCCTCTGCTGCTCCGCAGGCGACGCAAGCGGTTGGAGACCCGGTGTCGTATCGCAATCTCCACAACCTGGTCTTGAGGGTGTTACGACTGGCTTCCTTGGCTCCGTCCTGGAGTTGGCCTTCACCTGTCGCCAATGGCAGCAAAGCCTACTGTCACGTTGGGCCCGGCGCGCGCCAACGGGGCTAGACAGTCACGTTCAGAATCCGGAGACTAACCCTTGAGTCATCGGGCTGGTGATGGCCTTCGGGGAGGGCTCCAAACACAAAAAGAAGGTCTTCTGGAGGCCACGAGACCATCTGGAACCGCCAGCCTTCGCAAGGAGAAATACCGGCGTGGGCTTGCGTGCCTGTGTGTTTGGGTCTGTCGGTGTTGGGTTTCAGCAAGGGCGTCGACTCCTTGCAAAAGCCACCGAAGCGGGGAAAGAACGTGGAGGGATTGCATCATCTGCCCTTGGTGAAAGAACACCCGGAAATTGCATCAGTCGCCCCCGAACTTCGAACAACACGTGAACACTCGAACGCCGGGGAAGGCTCCTCTCTCTCTCCGCGGGCCTTCTCGCCCTCGGAGGGTTATATATCATGGGCTCAGAGAGCCCGAAGGGGCCGCCTGCCGCCTGCCGATTAACCAGTCAACCATACTACTTGTATATTCACTGTACTTAAAAGTTCTACTTCAGTAGCCCCACTCCAGGCCTGTTTCCTCGGGGCCATGCTAGCAGAGAGCCACAGCCCCGGCTCTTGGTTCTGCTGCTGAGATCGTCACCTCCCAAACGCAACAAGAGTTTCCCGTGCGTGCCTCGAATAGTGTCACGAATGACAAGGTGAAGGGGGGAGTAATGCCACGCGCGTCGGCGAGCGAGCGCGTGCGTGGCCGAGTGGTTATCGCGCTTGACTGTCGCGCGAAAGGTGTAGGTTCGATTCCCGCCAGCGGACTGCCCTTTTATTTATTCTTTCAATTTAGCGTTCTCGTAAGTTCGAGAACATTCTCGTCTGATCGAGTTCTACGCACCGAAAGTTCTACCCGAATGTTCCAGAAGCCTACGAGGGTACATAAGGAACTCCGCATGGCGAGCGAAGTCAGTCTCGCCCAAGCGCTTGATCCTGCTGTTACGCAGCCATCGACGACCGCGACGCTCTATTGTTATCTTCTGTTTCCTTTTTGTTTTGGGCACAAGTTTGCACCATTAAACATTTAGTTTCTTCAGTTATTCGCCGGCTCATCATTTGTCATTCGTGACATTTTGGTGGAGGTGCGGGGTAGTGGATAGACGTCTTTCTTCCTCACTGCGTTCAGCTGCCGGTAGTCCACGCAGAACCTAAGCGTCCCGTCCTTCTCCTTAACCAGTACAACTGGAGAGACCCATGGACTGCTTGAAGGTTGGATTATGTCGTCGTTCAGCATCTCTGGAACCTGCTCCTGGATCACCTGCCTTTCTTTAACGGAGACTCTATATGGAGATCGATGCACAGGGCGCGCGTCGTCCTCGGTAACGACGCGGTGCTTCGCAACGGCGGTTTAGCGCACCTTCGACGACGTCGCAAATCAGTCGCGGTATTCGGCGAGGAGGTTAATAAGCTGACGTCGTTTAGGGCCCGGAAGCTTAGGGTCAATGTCGAGCGGCGTGGTGACGTACTGTCTTGCTGAGGTGGCGAGGATTCGTCAGTAATGTCGGCGATTTCGGCGGAGTTTCGGAGTTCCTCGACGTGGCCAACGGCTGCACCTTTCGTGAGGTGTTGCGCTTCGTTTCGGAAGTTCGTCACGAGGACCACAGTGCGGCCCTCCTGAAGTTCAGCTACTCCACTTGCGACTCCTATTCCTCTTCTTAGAAGCAACTGGAGGCTCCCTTCAAGCAGAACTTCATCACAGACAGCTTCGGTGATCTCGACGGGCACGACACTCGACCGCGGCGGTATGTTCACGTGACTTGCGAAGACTCGGACCGCGGATGACGTCGCTTTCGGTTCGTAGGCTTCTGGAACATTCGGGTAGGGTAGGACTTTCGGTGCGTAGAACTTGAACAGCCGAGAATGTTCTCGAACTTACGAGAACGCCAAATTGAAAGAAAAAATAAAAGGACAGTCCGCTGGCGGGAATCGAACCTACACCTTTCGCTCGACAGTCAAGCGCGATAACCACTCGGCCACGCACGCGCTCGCTCGCCGACGCGCGTTAAGGCCCATACGCACATTCGCGTTTGAACGCGTTTGAGTGCGTTGCGGCGTCCTTGCGCCCAGGAGCGGTCGCTTGCGGTGCGACGCGTGCCTACCCGCAACGCTTCGCAGCGCAACGCAAGCGAGTAGAGACTCGTTCAACTTTCCGAAACGTTGCGGCGCGTTCGACCTAGTTCGACCAATCAGAAGCCCAAAGAGAGGAGAGGAGGGTGACGTGTCAGCTCGCGCCACTCGGCCGACTCGGCGAGACGTATCCGGTTCGCCGCCCGGAGAACTTGCTTTTTCGTTTTGGGGAGTGGTGGGAAGTGGATTTTCCGAGGCTGCGACGGTTCAAGCTTGACAAAACGTCGGGGAAGCCGGCGGGATTGTCCCAAGATCGACCACTTCGACGCTGTCGCTGTGCGCCGCCATGTTGCCGTGGATTTCGCTTGCTATTGGTGATCCGCTAGCGACGATAGCGCGCTCTTATTGGCTCTTGACTGCGGTTGACTGCGTGTCAACGCAACTGTGCGTACAAGTTTGGCGCAAGCGCTCTTCGCAACGCAACGCGTCCGCTTGCCGCGACGGAACGCACCGCGCTCAAACGCGAATGTGCGTATGGGCTTTTACTCGTCGCCCGCGACGCTCTGTTGTTATCTTCCGTTTCCTTTTTATTTTTGGGCACAAGTTCGCCCCATTAAACATTTTAGTTTCCCCAGTTATTCTTTGTTTCACCTTGTCATTCGTGACAATAGCAAGCCGCTGCCCCTGGAGTCATCGTACAGCTGCTCCCGCTCGATCGCCAGCTTCGAGCACGCGTATAGAGTCATTGATGGTTTCCGTGTGGCCGACTCCGTCCACCTTCGCGTCTCGACATACTGCGCATGCTTCTTGAGGCTCGGAGCGGCCGACCGTCCAGCAGGGTCGGTGGTATTTTGTACTTCCCCGCGAGTCCGGCCACCCGTTTGGTCAAGCGCGTGTTTACACTTCTGTACACAAGGTACTTAAACACCCTCCTGACCCATCGCTCCTCTCCGAGGCCGCACTGACGCGGCAGACCACCCGAGGGCCCCCTGCTCCCCTTCGTTTGGCGTCCCTCTGTGTGCCCCGAGTGCCATCCTGCCTGGCTCCCGCTGGCGAACCTCTAGGAACTCCCGAGTCTCGGATGACGTGCACAGTACCCGATTTGCGAACGTCAGACCGGGCATCATCACCATCTTCTACAGGCTACGGAAACCTCGTAGTGGTCGAAAGCCTACATGGACGTAGCTGCCAGCACTCCCTTGCCCCTCATGGCTTTTTCCCGTACAGCCAATTCGTGTGCCTGGATGTAGTCCCTACTTGTGGATGGTGTACACTTTAGTACTTGTACTCTGTCACACACTGTACAGTCTCACTCCGCAGTACAAGTTGCGTGTCCAAAGCCCCTTCTACATTCTCTGCGGGTCCCCACTTCAGCATTTTGCACTTACGGGAGCTGAACTTTAGGCCCAGTCTGTCCCCTTGTTTTATGAATATGTCCAGCAGCTGTTGCATCTCTTCACAGGTGCCCACTGTCAGCACCACATCGTCCACATAAAATAGTCCTGGAAGGTGCTGTCTCACCATCTGCCCATTCTCCTTGCAGGACAAGTCGAGGCATCTTCCACACTCCTCTAGTTCTGCTTACCCTTTAGACATGTACAACATGAACAGGAGAAGAGAGAGGGGGCACCCCTGTCTCAAGCCCCTTGTCACTGTGATTGCTTGCGTGTTCATGCCTTCCCACTCCACTACAACCGTTGTGTCCCTGTACAGCTCCTGGAGGAGCTTAAGCACTGAACCTGGCACTCCAATCTGCATCAGTTCCGACCAGAGCCTTTAGTGGGAGATTGAATCATAGGCCTTTTCAATTTCCAAGAAAGCCGCTCATAGGTGTCTTCCCTCCTGTTGTACAACCTCAATTGCTTGGATCAGCACGTACAGGTTGCCCCCGAGCTGTCGGCCACTTCTGAAGCCATTCTGGAGTTCACCCAGTACATGCTTCTGCTCCGCCTAACCTTGCAGTCTGCGTCTTATGACTTGCATGCGGAACCTGTACATTGTGGAAGTCACAGCAATGGGCCGGTAGTCTTTTAGGTCTGTCTTTTCTCCTGTTCCATTATATATGAGCTTCACTCTCCCGTGTTTCTAATCTTGAGGTACGTCTCTGCCATGTAAGACATCTCCCAGTGCACCTTGGAGAGCTTCCTTCATCTTGGGTCCCAATTTCTTCAAGGCGCTCATCGGCACCCTGTCCGGCCCCATGGCTGTGCCCGCTTGCATGTTCTGAAGGATTCTGTGCATTTCCACTTTCGATGGTTGTTCCAGAAAGTCCCGAGTTTTCTGAGGTCTCTTCGTCCGTGTTACTGCTCTGTCCTGGTGCTGACCCTTCTGTACTCGCCATCGTTTCGTATCGTGGGTCCTCTAGGTGTGCCTCCCTTGGAGCAGTTTGGCCACGGTCTACGACACCAAGCTGAGACACTCCTCGTCCTTGACGACTTGCAGGGTCAGGGGACTCTTCAGGTGCTGTATTGCAGCTGTTGGCCTTGCTAGGCGTTTCATTTGCCTCCAGAATTTCCTAGGTGCTGCTCTCCCGCTTCACTTTAAGTTTTGCAGGGTACGCTTCCCCACTGCCCTTCTCCTTTGGAAAACTAGTTCCATTTTTCCTTGCTTTCACCATACACTGTAAAAAATGTGTGTAAAATTACAAGCATTTTTACAGACATTTTCTGTTGTCATACAGAAAATGTCTGTTAATGGTCTTTAACCGAAACCTGTTCAAGAAAAAAACAGACATTTTCTGTTTTTACCTTTTTGGATAACCAAGTGTTTCTCCACTTCACAAAAAGCGGGCCTGAGAACGTATTTGACACATTAATATTTTGTTTGTGTATTTAGAGAATAAAACTATATTTATGTGTAATTTTAGTGCAAGGATTAACGCGCGCCGTGTTTTCTTCGGTCTTAATTTTGGTGCGGAGCTTATTTTTCAAGATGGATGCCGGATAACGATTCCTCGTGGACGTTGGTTTTCCCGGCTAGACGATTTCTGACGTAAGGTGAGTGCTGTGCATTTTTACCGGTTTAGTATAATGACACTGCTTTGCTCCGATTGGCTTAAGTCTCCCTATGGGCCCGAGCACGAACTAGAGCACGCAATCGAAATGGGTTTCCGCGGTACCTTTAGGCACGGTGACACCGGCGAGAAAACGCGGGCGCGAACGCCGCTCGCAGCGAGACGCTCCCAAATAGCGAACGCCACACGGCGCCTTACCTTAGTACGCACCCGAGGATCCTACCGTGGGGAGCGGTAAACCTCAGCGTTTTGCCTCAAGGTCGCTTGCTCTTTCATACTATTTCGAGCACTTACGAGATTTCTCGCGCTTTTTTGGTTGGCCGGGCCAGACAGCAACACGAAAGTTCGCCGCACGCCGCCGGCTGCCGCCCATGCGGGAAGCACTCATCCCAGTGCCCACTACCGCGACGTTCGCACCCGTTTTTGTTTCCCCCCGCCGTGTCCTCGCCGACCGCGCCTCTCGAAGTTTCGCGAGTACGATGAAAGCGCTGACCACAGAAGTGGGGCGTCCATCTTACCCTCACCCATTGTCTCCTGTCGCCTTTTCCCAATATCCTTTCTGCTCTTCATGAGCGAGGGAGGCGACGTTGGTTTCCCGGTGAGGCACACACGTAGACACGGCGGAGAATTCAAGTTCGCGTGGGCCAGTAGCAGGGACCGTCTAATAAATTTGTGACAGACGACGAAAGGCGCGCGTTGTCTGCTTTGGTTGCAGCTGAGCTTATCGTCATTCAGGTTCGCACACTTCTTGTAGACGATCATCTCATTATAACAGCTGACTGCTGCCGTAATAGTCATCGTATTGTCCTTCATTCTGGGACGTTGCCGCGCTCAAAAGGCAAGACGTGGATATCTGGGTCCCTCTGAGTTTGTGGCGCGCTGCAGAGAGAAGAGTGGGGGCGCGAAAGCGTGGCATCGGACGTGAATAAATGTGCCGCTTCAGATTAATTCGTTCGTTTGGATCGCGACAAGCCGCGAAGAATGGCGCGGGGACCAATTTTTTGTTTAGAAGAAAATAATGCCGATCGAGATGTTTTGCGCCTTTACGGGCGGGCCGCGCGCGTTTTCTCGCTGCCTTAAGAAAGTGCCTTAAGAAAGTGTCGACTGGAAGCAACGCTAGGGGTATACAAACGAGCACAGATGATGCAGTGGCGGTAGGTGTCTTTCGCGTATCTTGCCAGGAAGTTCGTCTAGAGTATTTCCTACGGCGATGCAGGTGGCGAAAGTATCTGTCCTTCACAAAAAAGGAGATAAAATAATTTCAGCAATTATCGACCGATTTCAATTCTTCCCTAATTTTCTAAAGGCTCCGAGAAAGTAATATAGTCCCATTTCGTACAATTTTCGAATAAGCACGATTTACTCTCATCTTCGCCGATTGGTTTCAGAAAAAATTGTTCCCCGGAATTATCCCTCTTGTCCCAGAAAGCATATATATTACAAATTTTTGAAGAAAAAAGAACGGTTGCTGGCGTATTCGTAGATTTTACTGAAGTCTTTGACTTCGTTTATTATAACGTTCTGCTTTGTAAACTTAATTACTATGGTATTCGAGGGTTGCCGTTATCACTCCTAAATTCATACTGGAGTCACCGCTTCCAATATATTAACATTAGTGGTCATTCCTCCGATAGAGAGCGTATTATTTCAGGGGTTCCACAAGAGAGTATTTTAGGGCCCCATTTTCTTTAACCTGTATATAAACGATATTGCGAATATAGACCCTGTTGCTAAATTTGTAATTTATGCAGACGACACCAGTATATTTTTTTCCTCTTGAAATAGCGATGAAATTGTGGATGCTGTGAATTTTACTTTGTCAATGTCAGCGGCTTGAGTAAAAGAAAATGGACTAAGTATTAACTCTGAAAAGACAAAGACTATTTTCTTTCGTCAAAAAATAAAAAAAAATTTTATGCCAAGGCCTATGGTATTTAGCTCAAGTCCGATAGAGATCTTGGAGAATTTCAAAACACTAGGTGTCTTTTTTTCTGAAAATATCATGGGATAGCCATGTAAATTATTTGGTTTTCAAATTGTCACGCGTTGTTGGTTTAACGTATCGCCACAGCCAAATTCTACCAGTTCACGTGACAATAATTATTTACCATGCTCTGTTTTACTCACTACTGAGTTATCAAGCATGAGGGCGTGCTTGCAAGAAATTGAAGCCGCAAACATGAGTAGGAAGTCTACAGCAGTCGAATATGAAGGTGCTCCTCTATTACTGCTGGCCATCTTCGAGGAAGACAAGGACCTCTTCTACAAAGTGATCGAGGTAAACATTGCAAGCAAGGCTTTGAAACCCTATTTTTTCTCAGCATTCCTAGCAGGTTACCATATAATTTAGTGTGTACACATGACTATATTGTGCACAGTATTGAAATTAACATTCTCTTGTACGGGTAAATGCCTTGTCTGCTACGTAAGATTTTTTTTTACGCTTATTATATCCGTTTGCACTCAAGAAAAAAAAAATCCTTAAAGCCTACGCACTATACAAATTCAACATTTCAAAAATATTTAGTCATTATTTGCGCCACAGCATGAACTGAAATTGAACAGGCGATCCTTTTTAGTATCGGACAAGGCCAATCGGCTTCTCGCATGCCTTTTATGCCCCTCAAAACTTCTCCTGAAAAGAAAACCAAATTACAAACCAAAATACTTATGTATATGTGGAACTCTTCCTCCATCACAGGAAACTGTGTGTGACGATGACTAAAGGGACATGCCAGGCTCTCCTTTCATTTGTGCAAAAGGTATAGTTGCAAATGATACTAGCAGACAGGTAGGCATTGCTAAATTATGACACATTTCATTCAGGAGGGAGCTTTGTGACTACTAAGTCGTTCACGATATGCATCGACAGCCAGCCAGTGGTCCACACGTCCAGCCCCTGCCAGGCCTTCAAGCTGGTGTTCTTTGCTCACTTTGCCTTCAACATCGTTTACCGCAAGAAGGCAAGCCTGTGTTTGGAGTTCATGCAGAGGTAGGAACGAAAGTGTCTATTCATCATTTCGTAATTCACTGAGTCGCGATGAGGACTGACTCAGCACCTTTCGCGCGTTTGTGTCGTGTATAACTCCCAGTGGCAACCAACAAAGCGGCGTTCTAGCAGTTACAGGAGAGCCTTTATGAGGGCCGTAATTCTCCTAAATTCAGGTAGAACTAAAAAGTGAAATAAAAAAGGAAAAAGTTTTTACTTTTGACGTTTTCAAATCATTGATTACCGATGGATTGAAATCGGCTGCTTCTTGGTGCGTGCTGTCTTCAGCAGGCAGCAGTTAGTAGAAGGGAAAGGCACTCTCCTTTCGAGAAGAGACATATAAGGCGATCCTGACTGTCACCGCATGACCCGTTGCAATTGCAGCACGCAACTCGGTAACCAGGTCCCAGACCAGTCCTACTCAATAAAGATGTTCATATATGTTAGTATGTTAAGTGTCATTACAAAAAGCGACCACAAATATTTGTTTTGCGCTGTTTATGAGCTTTATATTCTATTGTGATTGTGTGCATCTCCTGAAAGTGGCTCAACGTTTTAGATGCCCAGTCGGGAAGACATACAACCCTATGCCTTTTTGTCTGGTGCTGTTTTGTGGCAGCCTTGCACACAACAGGGGAAGTCACCCATTGAAAACCGTGAGCGGACACCCGATAAATAGTCTCGTGCTGACGCGGAAACTCCCAAACGGCGGGCATACAACGCACACTGAAACGGCCGCAGTACTAGGGAGAACCACAAGTACCAGAATGCACCGCGGCAGCGGTGGTGTCGCGCAACTCCTGGTGAGATCGGTCTATTTGAGGGAGGCTTATTGGAGAGTAGGCGCCGTGTAACCAAACTTTTGGGTTGCTCGTCAAAAGAGCCCTAAGCGGTCGAAATTAATGCACAGTCCTCCACTGCGGCGTGCCAGATGCCCGTCATTGGTTTGGCACGTAAAAACCCAAAATTTGACTGTTTTTTCTCTTGCTCCAGGGCCATCGCTGCAGTAAACCCAGGAAAAGGCACAATGGTTCAACGAACGAAATCCAAACAACATTGCTGGACGCCCAAGGTTGCAGCACTGGTGACAGCGTTGCATGATTATGACTTCTAAACATTCAAAACATGAAGACACATGTACCATGCAGGCGTCCTACCGGCTTAATATTTGCTTTCTTGTTTTCTTTTAATAAAGTTTTTAATATTTCATTGTAATTTATCTGAATACAAACATTCTTCTGCAGCGAATATGTGATTAATGCAGGTATAATACGAAACAAGGATGGACAAAAAAAGAAGACGTAACACAGCCCAGCCTGAGAGAAGCGTTAAAAAAACGGCAAACCCAAAAACAACCCTGCTCCGTGTCTCTTCTCCCCTGTTACTTGGCACTCGTTGTTTGGTGCACTGCGCCAAACAAGCAAAATGAAACTCTCACAACCATCTGTTCCCTGATACGTGGTTGCCATTTTAGCTTATTAAGCGGCGCGACAAAGTACAGTTATTACAATTATTCTTAAATTTGGCAGATTTGATATTTGACGGCGGAACAAGGCGTCAGCAAACGATGACCTTTCTGCTAATATATTACTACGGGACAGTTGTGTACATAGGCATCTAGCTAGTAGAGCGTGCATACTATCAAAGGTAATAAAATACATCTAATTACATTTGCTGCAATGCATGCTTCAGTAGCTTTCAGGCCTAGTAACGCAGCTGTCGCGCTGCAATATATCAGCAGTGAGATGGGCTTTCACAGTCATTGATTTCACGAAACTTGTAATTTTATAGGAATTATCACCCCTCATTTCTCTGTACCTGATTTGATGGAACTTCTTATTTTACATAAACTGTCTGTGCTGTTACTTTTCTGGGATTGGTTTAACAGAACTTGTAATTTTAGAGAAATCTTCTGTGCTAAGATTTGATTATATATGATGATTGAAACCTAAGACTGTGGTTTGAAAAACGGAAACTCGTGAAGGAGGAAGAAAAAGGGACAGACAACGACTCCGTTTTGAGACGTTGACTGTCCCTTTTTCTTCCTCCTTCGCGAGTTTCCGTTTTTCAAATCAGTCTCAGGTTTTAATCATCAAGTATAACTTACACCAGCTCGCCTGCACTTTAACCGTTTTTTCTAAGATTTGAGTTGTGTAAAAAAACAGAAATTGTCTGGCAGCTGGCCTGCCAGAAAATTTCTGTAAAGCTCTGTTCTCTGTTTTTAAATTTTTCTGTTAAATAACATACTTTTTCTGTTTCTCACTAACATATAATTTCTGTAAAATCACAAGTTTCGTGAAAGGGGTTTCACAGACCTTGTAATTTTACAGAAATTATCTGTTAGTTAGAAACAGAAAAAGTATGTTAAATAACAGAAAAATGTAAAAACAGAGAACAGAGCTTTACAGAAATTTTCTGGCAGGCCAGCTGCCAGACAATTTCTGTTTTTTTACATAACTTTTTTTTACAGTGTACTTCTCCCAGAGTTCCTCCTTCACTTTCCTCTCTCTCGCCGCCCGATGGCATCTGCAGGCCTCCTGGCGAACATTGATGGCTTGTCCGACTTCTCGGTGCCACCAGCTTTTTTAATACCCTCCATTGACATGCCCTTGCCGATTTTCATCTTCTTAATTTCTATGCTAATGCATTTCACAATGCTCTCATAGGCCATGTCTCTGTCAGCCACCTTTTCTAGGTTACGGGCAATCTCTTCGACCTCATTCTCTCGCAGGGCTCGCTCCCTTGGCAAGTCCTGTGTAGCGCCTGCGGCCCTCGGTCCTCCGAAGATAGCCAGGATCCTGTTGTGATCGCTGCCGACGCTGACCGCACCCTCCTCGTCGATGGTAACCCTGATCCGTTTTCTGCTTATCATCGGGGACACGAGGACGTAGTCAATGCATGACTTTCGGTCTCCGGATACCTAGGTGTAGTTTCCCTCACATGTGCTCAGAGTGTTTCCAAGTACCAAGTCATTGGCCTCTACCAAGTCAAGTAGGTATTGTCCATTTCCATACCTCCTACCGTCCAATTGCTCAATGTGTGCATTAAAGTCTCCCAGGAGAATTATGTCATCTCCATGGTTCCTCATCTCCTGGATGTCTTCATTCAAGCACCTGGCCATGCCATTTCCGTGTTTGTCTCCTTCGAGCCTTTTTCTTTCCACCAGTACATCACTGAAACTGCCAGAGGTGTTCCTTGCACTGTGCCCCTCATCCACATATGTACACAGCACTCCACTTTTGTTCTGGACCATTTTTCATTGTCTCGGAAGAGGACTCCAACCCCACCTCATTTCCTCATTTCACCTCGCCTGTCAAAGACCTCCCAAAACAGACCTGGGAAAATGGGTGGACCTTCGTTTCCTCGTAGATGAGCCCCCGCCAGCTTAAAGAGAGGGATTTCTTTTGTCCATGATGACTGCGACCTTGCTCTACTTTCCTTCTCCCCGTCCTCCCTGCCAATTTAGGAAAGCCACCTTCGTTCCTTCGGCGTCTTCGCTTTTGTGACCTTTTTGTCCGTCGATCACCCGTTCTCCCCGTGTCCAGAAGAAACCCTACGCCGGTTGGCGACCCAGGACATGCCCCAGTTGGCAATTTACCATGTGTGCCACCATCGAGAACAGGTGGGGGAAAGGAGCTACCCCGGGTTGCCGTTGCACTAGCACTGGTGGCTGGGAACCCCATTGCTGGGAAGCTCTGCTCTGCTGGGTGTTGTGGGTGGTGGGTGGGCCACGTTTTTCCTGTTGATGACGTTGCCTCGTTTTGTCGCTCTTCATAGTCCCCTGGAGCGCACCGCTGTAGATGTACCGGTTCCGTAGTTTCTAGCCAGCTGGAGTGGAACGTCTGGTTCAGTACCTCCCGGCCTTGCGTCTTGTCTCCTGATGCTTGCTCCCTTGACTCTGTTGACTGGTCCGCAGTGTTTGTTTCACCCTTCTGCCTCGTCTGCGCGTACCTAAAAACGACTTACCACCCGGGCTAGGCGGTCTGCTACCTTTCTTCCTCCTTCTTCACTGTAGTGCAGTCCATCTGCGGTCATGTCCTCATGGTACAGGTCCTTGCTGAGGTTGATGTATGTTTCCCTCAGCTCTTGGCAGAGGTCTCCCAACTTCACATTCAGTAACATGGCTGCAGCCAGTTGCAACCTCAGGCACTGCACAGATGGCTAGGACGTCACTTCGTTTCGATCATGTGCACCTTCGGTAGTCCCCAATCTCCTTTGGCCTCCTCCCATGCAGCAGTTCGTTGATGCCAACACGGAGCACCTTTCGTGCCTGACACTCATAACTTTCAATGAGTTTCTCAGCCACCTCTGATGTTGCCTCCCTGTTGTACAGCACCTCCAGCCGTCGGCTATCTCCTACTTCCCTGTCGAGCGCGCGTGCGAGACGGGGTACGTTGTCGTGTCTGACTACAATCGCCTCTCGCGTCACACCCTGGGGTGGTCGCTGGAAGCCAGCTGTGGCCTCACACGTTTTCTCTGCCCTCTCCGCGGGCTTCAGGTTATCGGCTCGCACTCCGTCCAAACTGCTCGAGGAGAGCGTCCTCTCGAGACTTTGTTGTCCCACATCTGTTGTTTTTTCTGCAGCTTTCTCTTGCTCCACATTTGCCGCTGTGTTGACTTGTTGAGTGCTGGTTTCACCAGGCGCCTTCGCTTCTTCTCCGCTGCTCCGCTGGGCTCCTAGGCTCTTTTCTCCGGCATTGAACCTGTGGGAGTCGATGTCCCCACCGTCACGACTGCCATCGGATCGCAGTAGCTGATCCAGCTTCCCCCGTCCACTGCCGGAATGTGTCAGCTCTGAGGCAGCTGCACCTGGCCGCGCTCGCTACTGGTCCTCTAACCATCGGATCTGCTCAGTAATAGAGCTCAACAGCGCTGTCAGCTCCTCGGTCTGCTTCCCGTGAATGTTTTCCAACACTGTAAGCCTCGTGCATATGCTACAAATGAACGGGCTTGTGTCTTCCTCTGTCTCTGAGACATCCTTGAAGCGACCTTCTTCTAGGAAGGCCCACCTCCTACATCCGTCGCACTTTATGCGCACTTCGTCGCCAGCTTCTCCGCTGCGCAACAGCCGTGGCCCTGCTGGTGTCCCCCCGGCTGCTTGCTATTCGCCATTCCGAGAAAGGATTATCTGCGTGCCTAAAATTTACATCACTGTAAACATTCTTGCACACATTCACAAATTCGAATTGTGTGCCTCCTGCAACCAAACCCCCAGGGGTTTGGTGGCAAATGGCGACTGCCAATGTTGCTTGAGACACGAATCATGAACGGATATCACCGCAAAATAAACTGCGACATATGATAATAGTAATATTGTTTCCAACAAAAGTAACACAATGTTTGTGGAGGCATTGGAACAAAAACTGCTATAAAAGTTTGGACTCCGATCCACGCTGTGAAGGTGGTTGGACAGCGAAGCTGTGGTATCACCTCCAACTGGCTGCCCACTGCACTATAGACCCTTTTTATGGCAAACGCCACCAAGTGGTGCTCCAGTCTTCGACGTCCCCGACAATTTCCGCTTTATAAAAAGTATGAACAAAGGCCACCTTAACACCGCTGCTTGAAATGTAGATCAAACGTTTAATCACCAATTCTCCAGGTGAACGCCAAAAGAACGAAGGAGTGCGAGATCTGTTAAAATGATCCGAGTATTTTGTAAACCCATTTGACTCCTCCAAGATGTAATATTGAACAGCCGAAGGCCCTCGTCAAATCTTTAACTTTGTTGTCCGTGTAGCATTTATGCTTTCTAGCACTGGTAGCATAAGCAAGCTCAACAGGCTGGCAATGACGGAGCGACAGGAAATCGCTTGGGACGGAAGCGGCAGTTCATGTTTGTAAACAGAAAAAAGGTCTATACAAAATGATTGACAAAAGAAAAGTAAATGCACTGTACAAAAAATGTTTTATATATATGCAAGACTTCGTACGCTGCCGAAGCCGCGGCAGCTTATGCAACCGCAATCTTCACCGCGAAACGCATGCGGGGAGTGCTACGTGCTTCGCATATTTCGCGTGCGCCTTATCGTCTATCATGTGGTTTGGACACTTGTTTTGTGGTTTTCTTATTGAAACAAGTGTCAAAACCACATGATAAATGATAAGGCGCGCGTGAAAGCTGATAAGGCGCACGCGATGGTTTTCCGTCGACTATTCGGTCGACTAATGTTATGTTGACGGACACGAAAACACCCGACCAACGATTGATATACAGCTTCGCTGTAAAACAGCTTGACTAGTTCCAAGCCCTCAAGATTGCTAATGCCCGCTGAAACAATGGCAGCGGCCGTACACCGCGCTCATTACACAATCCGGCGTGACACTAAGTGAAGCT
Organism: Ixodes persulcatus; assembly: GCA_013358835.2. Classification (NCBI taxonomy): domain Eukaryota; kingdom Metazoa; phylum Arthropoda; class Arachnida; order Ixodida; family Ixodidae; genus Ixodes; species Ixodes persulcatus. The sequence continues at coordinate 327,121 of JABSTQ010011182.1, read as the reverse complement.
GACCTTACAACAAAACTACGTGAAAAAGTGCTGCTTCCAAAGCAAAATAAAAACAATATATATATAGAGGTACGACACGCGGAATGCATCCACCCAGGAGACAGAGTTTACAAACGCGGGGGAAAGGGGAAGCCACCGGCGCTACCCGAATCAGCGAGGCGTAAAAGCGTGAGCGTCGTCGCGCGCGCGTCGACGCGTAAACGCTAGACGACAACCCTCCGCTAGTCCCCAAGCGCCCATCGATATACGGCCGCTCCCCCGAGACCCCCCCTACACCCCGTAAAGAAAGGGGAATAGCGCCGACAGACAGTCAACCAGGGAGGACGCCAACGAAAAAGCTCCCCAAACAAAGGGCGACGTTGGAACAAGGCGACACTTGTTTCCCTCCCCCGCCGCGGGAGGAAGAGAAGAAAGGAGCACTCTCGGGGTCTGGGTACAGGGAGCGGGCTACGGGTGGGCGTCCGATTGATCCACTCCTCTGGGTCGAAAAGCCGGCAAGTCGGACGTTGGGAGACCCCAGATAGCGACCAAGAAGGACTTCCTTCGAACGGAGTGACAGTCGCCTCGCGAGGCGTATGTTCCGCGCGCACTGCGTCGGAGTAGTCCAAAACGGGGAGGGTGGAATGTCGCTTTTTAAATGTGACACAGCATTTGTAGGGACAGCACACAACACGATCTAGAAGACAAGGTATTACGTCATCATTAGTGGGTCCCTCCCGAAGCGGGAAACATGCTGAAGCTCTAGGAGAGCCGCTGCAAGGCGACTGACGCGTCCGTTATTTGGCTTGTCCGCTTCTCAAGGTTTTAGATTATGACTAACCCTCGCATACTTTTGCTTCTTGGGTGTTTCGACGTTTGCACAAGTCCCAAGCTCCCGGGCGCGCCGAAATGGCGCTAATATTTTTGTTTTTAGACTCCCGGTAGAAAAATAAAATTACCGCTGCAAACGCCAGCACGTCTAACTATAAGCCCAGTACGCTCCTTGGTGCCCGGGTACATGAGCGAATTGTCGATTCGGCGGAACGTTCTCAATTCGGCTTATTTTTCAGTTATGACTGTCGCTGAAACGAATCGATAGAATGCAGCCGAGTCGGGAAGCGTATTGGGAAAAGCTGGATTAGGCTCAACAAGCCCGTGCTCTGGTCGGCGCGTTTTCATGGACGTCATATCCTCTGGTTTACGGGGCGAGAGAGAAGGCTGCTCCCGAGGCTTAGGGAAACACGTCTCAGTCATGTAACCGCTAGCCTTTAACCAGCTCCCAGATTTTGCTCACCGGATAAACGTAGGAACATCCTAGCACGTGAATCCCTGAGGCGTGTTTCCCCGAGCCTTTTCAAACTCGCACCGTAAGCCGGGTGATGTGTCCTCCCTAAAACCTCGTCCATCAGAGAGCCGAAACTGGTCTTTGACCTCCAATTGAGAGCAGCAAGAATGATCAGCTCCGTGAATGTGGACGCAGTCAGGTGGAGCGCAGATTGGACAAGAGTGCTGCGTCACGCTTCGGTCCAGTCAAGGATGCTCGCTGTCGGGCCACATTGCCGAGTTGGCGACATCCATACCTACAGGTAGAGGAAACTATTCACGGGCTTCGATTATTATTTTAGCTGGTGTTACGTACATGCAACTTGGACGAGCCGAGTCTTCTAATCCTTTGTGACGATTAAAAGAAACACAGTTTTTTTTTTTTTTTCACGTTATCGAAGAACATCGTCGGCGCCGGGTGTCGAAGTTGCTGCGACGAGCACGGCACGGCGCGTACAGGCATCACGCAACAGCGCCCACGCGTAGAACACGCGCGCTCCTAACCGCAGTCCTTGAAGCTGTTGCCTGTCTTCGGCCGTTGTCAATGGAGGTTAGACGAGCGTCGGCAATTGAGCGTCCGTCCGGCGGCACGACCAGACAAAAGCAAAATCCCGCAGGCATACGTACGCGCGCGTGCGAAGACGAGGAGAGAAAGCGCCATAGAAGGCGGGGGGAGGGCCCATTGGAACCGATAAAAGGCGTCCGAATCAAAAGACGCCATCAGGCCCATAAAAAGCCAAGTGTCCCCGGAGCACAAAGAAGTCGGAGAAGTCGTGATGAACACATCCTCCGTCTCTCTCTTTCGAGCGAAGGAAAAGCGACGGCGGCGAGGTCTGTCTCGCCTTGTATACGGTGGACTGCAGAGGACGCCAACAACCATCCGGGCCAATCGAGTTGCGCCTGAGTGTCACGTGAACTTCGGAACGAGCGGAGGGAAAAAGAAACCCAAATTACGTACACTACTGGCGCTCAGATGTTTCCATGAATCGCTTCCTCTTATGGTTCCTATCTGTGAGGTCATGACTAGAATTATTCGTTACCAGCGACGATTTCCCTAGTGTGCAAAATGCACGGTAGAAGCTTGTCGCCGTCCTAAACCTTCGCAAATTTGACAGTCTCTATTGATTCGTATTTCCATTAATAAAGTAGAATGAATGGTACCCGAGACGTTTGGCCAATCGTGGAAAGCCGAACACAGCAACACTCCTGGTCATGCACGTCGCCGAAACTCGCGGACAACTTTTCGCGGCATTTTAGAAGTGGTGAAGAGTGCGCGTGCGGAGTTTTCATTGGTGCTCAAAAGTGCGGCCGCGCGCCCTCGCTTTGACCAACGTTACTCGCTTAGTGCACAGTCGAGCAAAGGCGATGCCCTGATGGAGAAAGTGGAGAACCAGACTAAGACAGTGGAAGGAATGGAAAAGAGCTTAAATGAGCTTAGCACCAAATATGATCAGGTTCTGTCGACGCTAAACACGCACGAAAACACAATGAGGGAGTTGAGAAAGAAATCGGAAGACCTGGAGACGAGGCTAGAGCAAAATACCCACGAGCTGATCGAGTTCAGAAGTACACTAAGCGAGGCGGAAATGTACTTCGTCAAAACAATATTCAGATTCGCGGGATAAAGCAGCAACGACAGGGAGATGTAACGAAGATTGTTCAGGACCTTGCATCAAAGCTTCAACTTCCGGTTCCCGCTCCCGAACAAATCGAGGCCGTGCACGGGCTAAAGTCCAGGGAAGGAACAATCCCTCCGATCCTGGTTAGGTTCACGGAGAGAGCGAGCAGGGACTTGTGGACAGATCCACTCGGAACTCAAGGAGTATTCATTAACGAAAACTTAACTAGAGCTCTTCGGGGGCTGTTTTGAGATACAAAGAATGTGGCTAAAGAAAAGCCGTACAAATTTGTTGGGACGCGCAGTGGTAAGATATTTGTAAGACAAAGAAAAGGAGATGCTTCTATTCGAATTGAGAATGCAAGATTCGTTAAATTAGAAAGCTCATTTCAGTCATTTCCAGACTGGGATGTGTTTACACAACGTACAACACTATAGAATGAAAGTAATGCATTAAGACTGCTACATATTAATATTAGAAGCCTGCAAAAACACTGGGATCAATTGAAGGTATGTTGTTTAGACAAGTTGAGTAGGCTGAATGTTCTAATATTAACTGAAATAAATGTCGATGAAGCTGCCTATCAAGGATTCAAATTAAATCATTTCAGTCCAGATTACTCGTGCCGCGAAAAACGTAGAGGTGGGGGTGTGTTGAAGTTTGTCCGGGACGACTTCGTGTCAGACCGCGTGGAGACAACGTTTATTACTGCAGAAGTGGTAACAGTGTCCATATACCGACAAAACGAGTCGTTTACCGTGTGTGCTGTTTACAGACCGCCCACCAATAGCATAGTTACTTTTTGCGATGAATATAGTACTTAAAAAAATTAATAATAACCTTAACCTAATTCTGGCGGGTGATTTCAACGTTGAGGTAAAAAATCTGTTTAGGTGTGGATCATCTGAGTACCTAGACATTTTAGCTGACTTTGGGTTGGAAAATACTATTACCGACACATCATTACTTTGCAATTACAACACTACTGCAAGAGAAGATGTTTGAAAACTCGCCGGCCGAAGATGGTAATGTACATATTTTTATAACAAAAATATTGACAGATTAATACAAGATTACGATTGGAACCTGCTTACTGAAATTGATCATATTGCTACATATACGCGACTTGTTGATAAATTCCAAGAAATTTATTCTAACTCAAAAAGAAGAAAAATACTAAAAACAAAAAGAAAGTACAAAAACGTATGAATCGATAAAGATATAATGGAACTCTGCTATTTAAAAAAAAAACAAGCTTTGAGCAAGATGTAAAAAAAACGGATAATTACCTTTAAAGAGGATTTCCAAAAAATTAGAAATAAATTAACGGCTACGATACGACTAGCAAAAAACGAAATATCACATGAAGGAGTTCAAAGACTGCAAGGGAAACTCTCGAAGAATATATGGCAACTAACACGGCAATTATCAGGTATAAAGGCTAAACAAAACATTGACGAAGTAATTGCAAATAGCTTTGGAGAGACAACGAATTTTTGAGTCCTTGCAAACTCTTTTAACAATGCGTTTATTGATTCTGTACAGAATTTAAGAACCACGATAAATAAAAACAACGAGACTCCTGCCGATATCGGAACTAGTGCAAATTCAACGTTTGATGACGGAATACGATCTAGAAAAAAAAAATACTTTCTAATATGTCTTTACTGAAGCCAGCTGGACATGACCAAATAAGAGTGTGGGACCTTTACTGTAACTTTTATAAACTGAGAGGTGTTTTGCTTTCAATTCTCAATGGTATATTTGAAAGCGGAAATATTCTAGACGGGATGAAATTGTCTATCATAAGGACAGTACACAAAAAAGGATCTAAAAAAGAACTAACAAATTATAGACCAATATCCATACTTCCAGCCACGACACACATAATAAAAAAGTACTTAGCAAAAGTGATGACGTCATTCTGTGAGAAATTTTCGTTAATACACTCAACACCAACTTCGCTGATGAAAAAGATTTTGGATATCATATATAAGGCTTTAGACAATAAGCAAATCTCTATATCACTGTTTCTTGACCTATCCTGAGCCTTTGATACCATAGATCATTCAGTCATGTTGGCAAAGCTGTACAGAATGGGTTTTAGAGGGCCATTTTATACCGTTCTCAAAAGTTACTTTACCAACAAATTTCAAATGGTGAAGCTTAACGGTCATACAAGTGATCAAATTAAAATGAAGTTTGGTGTTCCACAAGGATCTACACTGGGTCCTTTACTCTTTATTAATGACATAGGTCAGCTGAAGCTCAAATCAAATTTATTTCAATACGCAGATGACACCGCATTAAAATTACAACACGAACAATACAATCTCGCTGCTCCTATATTTCAAAACGATATAGTACAATTAATGAGCTGGTTCACAATCAATTGTATTTTCGTCAATCGCAACAAAACTAAACTCGTGTGTTTCCGAAACCCTGCTAAACAAGTTCCATTTGCTGTTCCCATATTCCTTCATGATCAACATTGCGATCAATGCGACTGCCCAAAAAAAATGGACACTGTTAAAACAACACCCTACCTTAGTTTGCATTTCGATTAAAACGTTTTATGGAGTAATCACATTGATCCTGTCATACAAAAACTTCGCGTTGCTTTTGCATATCTATACAGACTTAAAAGTGGGTGTGACGCCAATCTGAGGCGTGAGGTGTACCTATCATTAGGGGAACCTGTAAATCGCTACGGAATTACTACACATAGAACGTGTCCTAAATACAAAAAAAAATATAGTATCATTAATAGATGTGTTAACAATATAGTATATAGGTCAAAACATGAAGTGAACCAAGAAAAAGAAGAATGCAGTCGGATTATTATTGTTTGAACATGTTTTGAGATTTGTCGTTTTAACCAGGCATTGTTTTTCCAAGGAATTTAAAGAAATACCCATCAGGATAAAAACACTCCGGCACAAAGAAACCTACGCAATTCCAAAAACATATACAAACTACGGAAAAAACAAAGAAACTATTATGTTTCTGCAATATTTAATAGCTTGCCTAAAGACATCCTAAGTCTGTCGTCTAAGAGGCAGATGTATAAAAAAAATAAGAGTGGTGTTTTTGTCGAATTGAAATGCTGAACAATGAGGTAATGCGTAAGAGCTTCTATCAAGTTTCGTTATATATGTGTAGATTCTTGCCATTATGTGTTTGAATTCGCATTGTTTCTTTTGTAACCATTGCATGATTGTTATTGTCAAAGTGGGTGTTACTTAACAAGTGGATTTTCTACTTGGGCGTGAATTTCGTTGTTGACTGTGTAATCTTGAATGTTTCTTTCATGTTTTACTTACATTTAACCATCATTTGGGTCTACATGATGAAAACGTCTGTACTGCAATGTCCCGCATACAAGCGCACCTACGCTTAAGCGGTCAGGATTGTACGAGTTTTTTCTGTAATCAAATAAACTTATCGTACTAGATCAGTTGACAAGCTTTCTAAAAAGCGCGTTTTCGTGGCCCGAGAGATCGGTGGCCCGAGAGACGTGGCGGAACCGGTAGAATGTTGAATGCACCTGCGGTGGAAAGGGATTCCACAGTGTTTTGTTTTTTTATTGTAAACACAAAGTTAGCTCCAAGGTTTTCTCCAAAAGAGTGTCGTTCAAAAACGGTCCTTCTTCATGGCCCGTATCTGACGCTGGTGGCGCTGGGAACGCTATCCGCCCGTACCGGCTCGCGTGCAGGCAACACAGCAGAACCGTTTTCGAACGCCACTTTTCCGTCCAGCTCTTCACCCGATAGATCCAAGAACGTTGGCTTTAACTACATGGCCGCAGAAAGTTGTCCGCGAGTATAGTTATGTAGGAAACAAAAAAGTACGCTTCGAGTATATCTTCTTCGAAGGTCGTTCTTATTAGACCTTTCGTGTACTTGGTATTTTAGCGGTGGTGTCCGCGCCTGGACCCAGTCTGACAACTCGGGTCAACACACAAAAATGAGGTTCCATACGCGATTAGTAAACTAAACATAAAAGTGTATTTCGCGAGGCGTTCCATAAAAGTACAAAAGCAGTATACTTCTTTTACCGAGGGTAGTCAGGTGTTGACAGCGCTTGACTGGATGGCTGCTAGCGTCCACTACGGTCCCTCGTAAGGATGAAAAGACGGGGCGGTTTGCAGAGCAGACCACGACAACAGCGTACGGCTGCGCGCGATTCAGAGACGACTTTCGAAGGACGAAAGCGCTTCACACTCGCATCGGTGCGAGTGATGAGTGGGAATGTGTCGAATTTTCCCAGGGTCGGGTTAGACCTCCTTCACATTTTTTTCGAACCTTTCACGCCAAGTTTGACACAAGTCCGTCTCAAATTTGATCGACTATTATACGCACGCGTGGAAATTGGGACCGAGCGGACGCCGCCTAACGGAGGGGGACAAAATGTATTGCTTATAGTGTTTCCGTTAAAGGATAGCTGAATCATTAAAAGCTTATATATGTTTGGTTTTATAATGTGCATACATTGATCATTACTCTCTAAAACTTATAAAACACTACATTTCAGATTATTTTCCCAGAATTTCGAAAGTTTACTGCACACTTTGGGCAACACGGTTCAAGAAATCGAACCTCGGCGATTGTGACCAAAAGGTCGACGGTTCTAAGTGTCAGTAGACTTCTCAATGTACCAAGTCAAAACTGAGGCTCAACAAAGGCTCGTGACATCCTAATAAGTTGACCTTGCTCCGAATCCTGGTATTTGGCAAAGCCCAAGTTTCGCCGAACGTTCACGAAAATCCGGCGACAAAGCAGGCTTGCCAAAATGGCTAACTCGTCTTTTGTTTTTCCGCGGCGAGCAGACTATTTGGCTTTCATGAAGGTTTAGAAATATAAGGTATATATCCTGCACATTGACACGGTGGTTGCAAAAGAAGTGTTCTACTGCGGAGTAATTGCATCAGTGCCGTTTTCGCACGCCTGCACAACAGGGTGACTTTTTTTCGGAAGACGGTCGCGCTTTAGTTTGGGTTTCGCAACTTTTGCCGGTGCAAGTGAACTTTTACTTTCTCCACGTACCGTATGCTATGAATACGTCGATTCTAATGCTCCCTTCTTTTGGTTAAGGAAAAAAAAAAGAAAACAAGCGTGGAAAGAAACTCTAAAATGCTTTTTTTTTTTCCAAAATTATATTTGCGACTAAAATGTTGTAAATTCTCTGGTTTTCCGAAAATAGCGTGAATGTTTTACTGCATGTTCCGAATTTCGTAAAATTTTCGTTCCGGCTGGCGAAGAACGGAAAGTTGAGGAATAAGAAAAGAAGGCGCGTGTACACAAAAGCAGCCTCCTTTTACACCCTTATGATTGGAACCGCCTTGCCCCTTCTGTACACCTTTTCCACTAGGGCGCAGTCATCTTGAATGTCGGCACTTCTGGTATGCGCTAAAACGTCGTTTTTATCTCTCCTCGCCGCTGGAAGGTGTTCACAAAAAATGCGTCATTGTCACACTTTCTTGTTGTCCCTTTCCTATATTTTTTCGCATATTCCAGGTTGAAATGTCTTGTTATTTTATCGTCCCGCATACAGACTAGGAGCCCACGTGACTGAGAACCAAAGGAAACGAAAAACGTCCATAGCACCATCGAGAAATGGAACACAGCGCGCAGACGACGAGGACGCACAAACAGTGAAGGACACGGGACTATAGCGCTGACTTTCAACTGATCCGTCCAACGGAAAGAAACATAAACAACAGTGGTAAACAACTTAGTCACGGTCCACGTGTCAAGGAAAGATATCTCCTTCCAATGTGAATGAACCGACGTTTGGCTGACATTTCGGTCCTCCCCTTCTTTTTTTGGTGGCGTAAGCTCCTCGAATTTCCCCAATGATGGTGACGTCATCAAAGTCAGGAGACACCCACAATATGGACAGTGTAGTGGGAGGTGGAACCCCACTGTCAATCGCAGGGTCCAGTCATGCTCTCTCATGTTCCGGTTTATGCACTGTCTAGCCTATGTACGCTCGTCCACAGGGCAGCGTAATCTTGTGAACAACAGCTACTGCAATCTGTGATCTTTCTTCTATGTTTTACTGTACGCGTGTGCTTATTGACACACGTGCTTGCAACTCTGGGGCACACTTGTGCCAAGTTTGATGGTGGCGAAAACACCGTATGTACCATCGGGTTCAAATGAAATGCGAACAGTGACGAAACTTCGAGCCCAGCTACCGGTGTAGCTTCCAAGCATGGGTTGTGCTTGGCAGGGTTCATACACATCCGAGTCAAACGCACAACCTCGCAGCGCCTACTCTGATGTGTTTGAACCTCGCCAAGCACAACCCAAGCTTGGAAGCTGGGGCGGTAGTGGGCTCGAAGTTCCGTCACTGCTCGCAATTCATTCGAACCCGATGGGACATCATACCCAAGTGCTATATTTTAACGTTGTGAATATTAACCTTATGAATATATGGGAAAACCAGTGGTCGCCAAGCCTTTCTTTGCGTACTTCGGGTCCTTCCTTTAACTTCTTGAGTAAGGTTTCTGCTACAGGCAACGCAACACTAATTGGAAATTTCGTCTATCTTAGCCTCTTCCCCTGCCTGCCGAAACTTTCAGGCATCCAAGGGTGGTGCACAGTATCTAGAACAGCGCGTGCATGAGGAAGCAAGAAATATTTTAACCAGCTTCGAGTAGTGACGAGTCATACAGAAGGTGGCCCTTTTTCCACTGTGGGTGGTGGAACCAACAAACATGTCCACAATCGAAGTTCTACTTCAAATCCAGAAACTGTAGGTCACACCCATCGCGAAGTTCGCAGGAAAACCTTAGCCCTCCCAAGTTTTGAGCGAACATATCAACAACGGCCTTAACAACATTGTCTTCCGTGGTACTTCCGGACCTATCCACCAAAACCAGGACATCTTCGACATAACGGAACACTTGGCAAATACGCTCACAGTTGATGTTGTCGGATATGGCATGGTCACACTTGCCCAAAAAGATATCACAGAGCACAGGGGCCACACAGGACCCTATGCAAATCCCATCCCTTTATACGCAGTACTTGCCCTCATGCAAGATGAAGGTTGAATAAAGATAAAACTTGAACAGTTCCAGAAATCGATCGACACAAATACCACTAGCATTGTGAAAACCTACCTCGCCATTTATTTCAGTGCACTCGCGTACTGACTTCAACAGGGTTTCTTGTGGTATAGAATAGAACAAGTCTTCTACGTCGATAGAGAACCCCACCAAATCTCTCTGTGCTATGAAGAAATCAACGATACACTGGGATTTCGGCACAAGGTACGGATGGTATAGTTCCAATCCACTGACGTGACTCTCTAGGAATTGGCTGTCTCTGCCCCGTGTTTTTCTCAGTAACGATGGATCTGAAAGGAGTGTCCGCCTAGTGTGTCTTAACCGCAAAGAAGAGCTCCAAATGCCCCTGTCTTTCCTTTTTCCGATGCTTTGCTCCAGCTTGGTAAGGTCTTTGCACATGTTCAAAACTGCCTTCTTAAATTGTTTGCGTCGAGTAACGCTGGCTTAAAGTTCTTTTCGATGGCTTCGTGAGATGTAAATTTGAGCAAACTCCTACGTAGGCCGACAAATCCTCCCTCTTTATGTGCCTGTAGTGAAGCGAAGTCACTGCTCTGGAAGAACGAAACAACCTGGCTCCTAAAGTTGCTGTAGTCATCGCACACTACAATGGGCAATTCCGCCACACAGTGGTCCTTGTCCTCTACTGCAGCCCTCCCAGATACCCTTCGCGCGTCAGCCAACAGTTCATGTGGCATCCTGCTCAGCTGGATACAGTACTTTCGCCCTTTCTCAAGAATTCTAGACACGGAAACCCGAGGTGCCTCCCAAAAGTGTCAGCCCGTCAGGAGTTGGTGCTGCAGACTTCTAGGGAGACCAGCTCTCACACACTACCACAAGAACACAGCCATTTGGTTGACAAGCTGCAGATGTTCCCGGTGCCATCTGAGCCTCACGGGGATAGTTCGGTCGAGCAAACACAGCACTCTCAGGTAGTCACGCAGGAACCTTGCCTGTCTCCAGCTCGTTGACCTCAGTATCTCGCAGATGCCTTTTGCGTGCCCAGTGGAAGCCAGTAGATAGACGAAAAGGTCCTCCACCTCGGCGGGGACTTGGCTGTTCTCCGTGGATACCGAGAGATATCTGGCCCGTCATGTCGATACAGCGATGAGCTTGACGCGTGTGATGGCTCGATTATTGACGTTGTTAGAACACGTAAAAGTGCCCGCGGTAGAAGAAATAATTGAATTAGGGTGACGATACGGGCTAGTTGGGGCATACTTGGAAAAATGAAACACAGCGCGCAAACGACCACGACACGAAGAAATAGAAGGACACAGGACTAGCGCTGGTTTTCAACTGATACGTTTAATGGAGATCAACACAAACAACGGCGGTAAACAACTGTCCGGTGTGAGCTAAACATCGGTTCACTTATATCGGAAGGATAGTGCCATCCCGATTTGTTTGCCGCTGTTGTTCGCGCTTCTTTTCATCCAACGTATCAGTTGAAAGTGAGAGCTATACTTGGTTTCAGCTAAAGTCCATACACCACCAACGCTACGAGCTAATGGGATCAATCAAGCAGCGTCAAAAGCCCTTTTTTGTTTATGCTCGCGATGATAGAACATGTACAGAAACATGACGAACACCATGATGGTGCGCTTCTCACACTGTCTGCTTGCTCCCATCAGCTCCCAGCGGCGGCTGTGTCTGGACTTGGAGTGAAACCAAGTGTAGTCCCGTGTCCTTCCATTTCCTCGTGTACACATCGTTCACGCGCTGTGTTCCATTCTTGGAAGTATGCACAAACTAGCTCGCATCCAGGGGCGGATTTAGAGGGGGGGTCCGGATGTCCTGACCCCCCCCCTCTTGATTTCTGCGCGTGTAAAAATTTAGGGCGTAAAATGAAGGAGAGGGGGAGGGGGTTCCTTAACATATAGTACGCTGACCAACACCTGACCCCGCCCCTCAGGAAATTCCTGCATCCGCCCCAGCTCGCATCACCACCTTATAGCAACAATCAGATATTTTGATGGGCTTAAATTTGCGCAAACTAATTATTACTTTCGTTATGAGGCGATGTAACTACTGTACGTTGTGTTTGTAATCCCAAATCCCGACCACCTCTGTAAAGATTCGGCCTTGAGGGTGTGACGAACGAATAAATAAATGAACAGATTCATCATCCACTCTTTCTGATCGAACTTGAAACGTTTCTTCGATGCACGTGGTTCTTCACGTCAACGAAAAGCCGAGTTTTGCACTTAGTTCGCACGGTGCGCGAATTATAGTATTACAAAGCTCGGTTCCCAGAGAAACAAAAGGCGTTTTTGCGCAGGAAACAAAACGCTTCGATAAAAAAAAAAAGGAAACGAATATTACGCGCACATATTAGTGCCTCAATTCACCCCACAAACTTGAAAAACTAACAACGCCAAGTGCAGCCCAACTTTGTTTTTTTGTTGTTTTTTACTACGGTTCTTGGGCCGAAAACGAGTACTAATTGGCCAAAGAAACAAAAAGAAGAAAACGATCGCTTCACGGCCTGTTGAACGACGTATCCTTAGTTTCCAAAGAATATATCAATCATGATGTTAAAATCCTGAGACTGCGAACGAAACTTGAAAGAAAAAGTGTAAGACGACACAGAAATTTCGTTAAGGAATTCAGAAGAACTGATTCACATCTTGAGTGTTAATTATGGGAGAAACTGCTCGGTACTATCGATGGAAACTAAAGATTTGTATTATTCTCTAGAAAGGAAAAGACTAATAACAATAATAATGATAATAATAATAATAATTATTATTATTATTATTTTCATACAAAAATGTGAGCCTGGGAAGCCTGCACGGCTTTGCTGGAAGGTTAAAACCCGTACGCGAGTGCGCCTGCCAGCCAGGATTGAACGCGGTGAGGGAGTTTTTGGAGTTGAATTTAGTCAAGTTTCAATCTGACGCAGGAATGTCGGTAGAAGGTTTCCTTACGTTATTGGATCTGTATCTACAGTCGACTGCTCTAGAATTGGAAGGTCAAACTTATGTGCAAAAAGAAGGCGTATGTATAGGCTCCTCAGGGCGCCCATCTTAGCTAAAATTTTCCTCAACACCTTGGACAGAGCAGTGTATGACAAATGAATGAAATGGCACCAGGTGTAGGGTCCGCCAGAAGATATGTTGATGACATCATTATTTGCACGTTTAAGGACGGCTTATCAGAATCCCTAGTAACTCTGGTAAGATCACTGTGGAAAGACCTGAAAGGAGTGCTACAGTTCTTGGGTATACGCGTTCATGTTAGGGATGGGTTGTGCTGGGAGTACGGGAAGATAACACAAAAACCGGTCCTTTCAAAAACATGGCTGTCATTCCAAGATCGTCAGAGCCGGAGTGGTCAATACTCTAGTTAAAAATGCGCTGGATAGGTCGTGCACCCAATACATGAATCAAGCAGTACAGAGACAGTGGAGGAGACTAGAAGATGCGGGATATCAAGAAACATTCATTCATTGAAAGACAACTGTCCATACGGATCAAATATGTAAAGAAAAAGTAGGAAGCAAGGAACCGGAGAGCTGTTAAAACATATTTTCAAGACATATCACACAACTTGAAGGCGTGTGCCAAAAAGTTGTGTGTCGACACCGGTTTATTTATTTATTTATTTACAGAAACAACCTCCAGTGCCGAAGCATTATAGCAGGGAAACCCAACATAAAACACATACTCACCAACATAAATGCAATGGCAAAAAATACAATAAATACTGTTAAATGAAAGAGCACACACAAACGACTACACTACATTACTACACTACAAACGACTACACTACACTACACTACACTACAAACGACTTGACTACATACTTCAAGTTAAGTAGATTGACGCCTTTTCAAAACGGACATAGAGGATGTCAGAAACAGCACCGTGAAAAATCAGTATCTTGCGAAAAAGGCGTAGTATACGAGATACAGTTGGCTTGTGGTTATGTAGGTCAGACTTCACGATGCATCAATGAGAGATTAACTGAGCACAAACGGAACGTGAAAAACAAAGTGTCAAATTCGGAATGGGCTACACATATTCAGGAATGTAACAATTGTGCAGTTGACTGGTCAGGAACAGAAGTGCTATGCAGAAAATCTAATGACATCAAACGTGTAGTGAAAGAAACGATCAGAATAAATACGTCGGGCAATTGCGTAAGTCAAGCTTCAGTGCATCTAGGAAACAAAACCAGAATGTGTTTTTTTAATTTAACGGTATTATATATTTTCACGCGCGCGCGTGCGTGCGTGCGTGCGTGCGTGCGTGCGTGCGTGCGTGCGTGCGTGCGTGCGTGCGTGCGTGCGTGCGTGCGTGCGTGCGTGTGTGTGCGCGTGTGTGTGTGTTTTGTTCGGAATGTCCTTTCTAGATTTTTTTTTAAGAGGACAACGTATGAAGCGTACGGTTCTAGATTAGGTTTTGGACGTTTGCAGTTCTCTTGTGTTTTGTTCAGAACGTCCTTACAGAGTACATTGGTGAAATCTTGGAATATAGAAGGTTTCTTTGTGGTTGTAATGGAAAGGGAGAAGCGTATCTGTGCGCATTGGCAGTAACCTTTTTCACGCTGTACTTTTTGTGTGTTTTTTCGGAATGTTTTTTTTTACATATTTTTTTTTAAAGGACATTGTATTGAGCGTGCGGTTCGAGATTCGGTTTTGGACGTTTTGTTGTTCTTTTGTGTTTTGTTCAGAACGTCCTTACAAAGTACAATGGTGAACTCTCGGGGTCTAGAAGGTATTTGTGGTTGTACTGGAAAGGGAGAAGCGCATCGGTGTGCGTTGGCGGAAACCTTGGGAAGTGGCTATAAAAGCTGTGGACGGAATAAAATTTGGTAGCTGAGTTTCAGACATTTTTTCCCCTTATTTCTTATCTTCTTACACACTTTCTTTCAAGTTTCTTTCCCAGTCTCAGGATTTTAACATGATGATCAACATACACCACCTCGCCTGCACCTTGACATTTTTTTCGGTAATATATCGATATATGCGCGGCACTTGGTTAGCTTCAAAGAGCCGCTGGAGTAAGTTTTTCAACGAAATGCATAGTCACGCCACCCGCGCGGCAGGAGCGTCGTATGCCACGTAACTATAAAAGCCAATCTCATTTCTTTCTTTTCCAACCGTTACTGCAGCGAAGTTTCGCAGCGGATGCCCGGGTCTGTTCGTGTGGACACATCGTGGCCCTGATGTCACAAAGTCACGTGGAGTCACGGTGTTACCTGACGCCTTTGTATCACGCGGCTTTGAGCGAATGCACTTTCCCGCTTAGTGGAAAAACTTGTTCGCTCTATCTAGCTGATGAACATTTGGTTCCCCAGAGCTGCTCGTTGCAAGCCGGAGTTGGTACCGTCCTGTTGAGCACGGAGTGAAGGCGAGGCCATCGCTTGCACGCAGCGCCTCCGAAAGACTCTCTAGGAACAGAGGCGTCTGTCGCTTTGCAGCGCCCAGGCTGTAAAGCTGCTTGGGCCGGGATCCCTTTGGCAGCGCATTTTTTGCGCGCTGCTACCAGCTTGGAATCGCGAACCAACGCGCCTGCATCGCTACATTGATCCGCCAACGAAGCTGGTTTCGATCGAGCACGCATCCACGGGGCCCGCTATCCACATCTACGAAAAGCCTCTGCTTTCCCAAGAATTTAGCAGTTTTCTCCTTAAAGTCTAGAGGAAACATTTCCTCGCCAAGTTTCGCTCGAAAATGCACGCACTTCCCCGCCACAAGGCTCCATTTAGCGGGCTCTCCGCCGAATGTGCCAGTGTGCAGTGTGCATGGCATCGGCTGCCGCCACAGCGTGGCCTTTTGAGAAGTGAATCGGCCATTGTTCGCACGCGGACTCTGAGCGTCGGCGTGCAGCATGAACTCGGCTGAGCTCGTATAGGCCTTCGACTCGGATCCAATCGCACGATTCATGCCCAACACCAGTGTTGCTCGATGCACTCTTCAAAAGGCTCGGCATCTTGCACCACCCTCTCGAATAATGTGCGAGACGCGGAGCCGGCCATATTTTATTCATTTCTTCCGTCTTTCTACGAAAGCAGGACCTTCCCCTTCCGGGAATCCCAATAAATAACGCGCTCGGCGCGATATTTTAAACGTATTTGTTCTTTATATACACAATCTCGCCACGACATATTGGAAGCATTTTTGTTTCTATAAATGGGGAGCAAAGAGGCTCTCTAATAACTCAGCTATATCCCCGTTTGTTTTGTTTCTTTCGAAAATCGTAAATAAAAGAGGCGCCTTCGGTATACGCAATACTTGTGCAGCGGCAGTTCTTGCATTTTTGATGAAACTACGAGGGGAGAGAAATGAACTCGCCCAAGAACAGCCCTGACTTCTCAGTGAAGGGGAAATATAAACAAAACCTTGCCTCGCGACACCCCAAAAAGAATGTCTCCCTTTTTCCAGGCTCGTAACATCCAGGTTATTTTGTGGCGTTATTTTTCGGTTTCCTTCTACCCAAGGGAACGCAAGCGCCTGCAGCACGACTGAAGCGAACTTCTATGGCTTCGTGTTGAGCTTTGATGTGACCTTTACGAAAGAGAAAAATCAATTCCAAAGCGATTATTTGTGCACCATAAATATCTCCCCTGCTTGGGAGAACAGCTTCTTTTGGAAAGGAAGCTATCCGCGACCAGAGCAAGACGGACGGCACCTAGTGGCAAAACGCTTAACTCAACCAGGATGTCCCGATTTTTGCTCGTCTCTCGTAGCTTCCCTGTTTCTATGTTGTAGGGAACAGTTGATTCGGTTCTTACCGTCGTATAAGCGTGTGGACCAGGTCGCTCTGAAGTCAAATTGCGCTACCGCGTGAACCAGACGTTCATTAGCACCGCAGTCCTTCCATCGCTTCCCCGAAAAAGGTCCGAGCCTCCGACAGCTCACTTACGCCAACGTATCGCCGCAGGTTTCAAATGTAGTGAACAAAAATCGGGGCAAACCAGTTTGAGTCCAATATGCTATGGCCCATAGAAAGACTGGGTCTCCCGTTCGGACGCATCTCCCCACGCAGCAAGATGGCAGCGCCGTAGATGAAATTGCAGGGGGCGTGTTGTTGTAGCTGCTACCTTGTTCAGTCTCGACGAGCTTAATGAGAAAAGCATCGTTGACTTCTCTGGCTTCCCAGCAAGGACTGACTTGCCTTCGTTAGGCTGTGGGTGCATGCAGTGGCGGCAACAACAATTCATACTCAAGGTCTTCATCTTGTCCTTTTCCGTCTTTACACCAAGGCAATAAACAATGAGACGGAAGCAAGGCGAGAGCGGTTAAGGCTTCTTAAGGTCAGGAGGGGTAAATAACTCATCCGCCAACTATCCATTTGCTTGCGTCTGTAGTATCTTCTTCGCAATTATTTTTGTAACTCCGTAACTGCCAAATTCTGGCAGGCCGATTGCT
The DNA here is from genome assembly GCA_013358835.2 of Ixodes persulcatus. Taxonomy (NCBI): domain Eukaryota; kingdom Metazoa; phylum Arthropoda; class Arachnida; order Ixodida; family Ixodidae; genus Ixodes; species Ixodes persulcatus. The sequence goes on along the minus strand of JABSTQ010011182.1, from coordinate 309,750 downwards.
CGCAGCACCGTCACGGGCTTTCATTCCGCGGCAGTCGCTACCGGGGGCCGTGGACGGAAGACCAGCCAGTCTTTCTAGGGACCATACCAATGCTTGCCTGCTTAGACCCGAGCATTGTGAATTGACCCGGCACATGGCACGGCACGACCTGTCTAATGGCGCAGTCACACAAGCGGTTGAGCTGCGTGTGCGAAGCGGATGCAAATGCGGTTCGCGCGCGACCCCGTTCAGGCACACCGAGACGCGGTTGGCGGTTTTTCGGCAATCACGCGTGATCTTTCGGGACTTGGCAGCCTTGTTTCACAATCCAAAATCCAGTTTAGTGTACGATCTAAAGTTAAAATTGAGTTGTTTTGGTACCAAACTACATATAGTTTTTTTTTTTTTTTTTTGTGCTGTTTGCACGATCGCGAGTTCAGACAGGGATTCCTTGCGGCTTCCCCCGAGCCACTCGAGCTCGCCCAGAAGAAAAGCCCAGCTGCTCTGCAGAATCCTAGCATCCTGGTTGAGAGAAGGATTTCCCAGACCCTTTCTCATTCCAAGTGGACCCTGCCAGCATGAATAGCTCACCTCGTTTTCTAGACAAGTTTGTACCTCTCGTCGTTCGCTTTTCCATTTTTGGAGTAGTGAGCGGCATTTGTGGTGCGGTGAATGTGTTCGGTGCTAGCGGCTTGGTTGATGGCGGACTCGCCTCTCCTCCCTCAAACGACGGTTGAGAAGCTCGAATAAACGCCGCAAGCGTACAGACATGGCGTAAGTAGAAGGATTCAAGATATCCTCAGCGCCTATGAAAGATAGATGAAAGTTCACGCGGACTTTCATCACTAGAACAAAGTGAAGGACAGTTTCGACCGTCTTTGGTATGTGAAACGCCGACATGTTTTGGGCAGTATCAAGTGTGACTCGAGGCACGAAGACAGCGGAAAGTGTTGGTTCCACAAAAATGGTGGTTGTGAGCGTCAGAATTTTTTTTTTTCTTTTATTAAGGAACTTTATTTTTTATTTTGTAGTAAATGGAGGAAACAAGGGAAAAAAGCTGTGAGAACAGCTTGACGGAGCCCCTTGCTCCCTTCTAGTGGCATATACAAAAGTCAAAACAAAGCAACAGCGAACAACACTGAGAAACCCGACATAACAAAGTAAAATACAAAAATCAAACAGGTCTCCTAAATCAATTCAATCGTTTTCGCCCCACATTAGTTTAGTTCGAAATTCCCGAATTGCAATAGAAACAACAACAATCTTATTTTTTATTAGGGTTTTCAACATAGTCGGAAGTGTGATTGCATTGAATAGTTGTTATGATACAGTCGCACAGTCCAATGTTCCGCCGACCGAGTTGGGTAGGAAGTTGCATGTTCTTTTAGCTCCACAAGGTTTACTAAACTATCCCCATTTCTTTTATTTTCTAACTTGAAACTGATCGCGAGTCTCTACTTGTACATGTTGTAAACAGGAAGTATACTATATTTTATGAACTGTCCCTGGGTGCTAGAGTCGTAAGAAGCATTCTCAATGAGACGTACTTTTTTTTTTTTTTTTGCAGTAGGAGTATTTTTTGGAAATTTGTGGGGGTGGTTGTGCCCCAAACTAGATAACAATAATTTAGGTGAGAAAGAAATAAAGTCTGGTATAAAAGAAACTTAACATTTCTCGGTACAATAAAACGGTTACGAGAGACTAGTCCACTTACCTTTGACAATCTAGTGCGTAAATCATTTACATGATTATCCCAAGATAAGTACTGATTGAAGATTACACCTAAACTCTTAAAGTTATGTATACAATATTTATATACTTTGCATTTAGGACAAGGGTCTTGGCTGTAGAAACATTTTTGTTTTTAGGCCGAAAGATGATTGCCTTCGTTTCACTCGCATTGATGTTTAGCGTGTTATCTGATGACCGTTTTTGCAAGGCTGTTAGGGTCACGTTTGCGCAGCTGATAAGCTCGTCGCGCAGTCTCGCCAGAAAAAAAGAGGCTCGCGTCATCAGCGTATATTACGAATTTAGTCGGTGGATTTATGTTTACAATATCATTAATGTATATATTAAACAGAAACGGCCCTACTATGCTTCCTTGTGGTACACCGAATATAATTGTCTTTGTTGAAGACGCGAAACCATTAAGATGAACAAACTGTTTACGGTGACCTGAATATGATTTGAGCGAGAGAAGTGTTTGACGTCGAATCCCGTAAATATTGAGCATTTCTAGCAGTAAATTGTGATTTATATAATCAAACGCCTTTGTAAAATCTACAAAAATGCCAAGGGCCGATTTCTTTCTTTCAAAACTCCGTAAAATAAATTATTTTTGTTCAAGCATAGCAAGTTCCGTTGATCGATTTTTTCGAAAGCCAAACTGAGCATTAGTAATTATTTGGTGCTTATCCAAAAACTGAGATACTCGAATATGTATAATTTTTACTAAGCCCTTCGAGAATACCGGAAGGACAGAGATAGGTCTGTAATTGCTTATGTCGTTCTTATCTCCCCTTTTTGTACAGCACAGACACTTTAGCTGTTTGCATGAGTTGCGGAAATACACCGATTGAAAGACACAAGTTAAAAATATGAGTAATACATGGAGTGATCAAAGGTAAAACATACTTGACCGGTCTAATCTGCATATCATCCGCATCCCAACTATGACTATTATTTAATTCCATAAAAACCGTGAACACCTCTGCGTCAGTGACTGGACGTAAAAAATAGAGTCGCTGTTTCTAAACGCGACATTTTTACACGCGTCGCCGCTATAACTACGTTGAGGTAAATTTATGAAATAGTCATTAAATACATCTGCTAAAGATATGCCAGTTAACTTGACGCCGGCAGAAGAAATGCTTTCCGTGTCATGTCAAGAATTCGTTTGTTAACCCGTGCAATTAGCGCAATTCGTCAAAATGAAAAGAAATTTTGGGGTGAGGACCGAAATGTTCAAAGTTGGATTTCTCGTCAAAGCTGGATTTCTCGTTTTTTTTTTTTTTTTTTTATGCATACTTTTGTCAGAAAGCTCAACCCTGATGAGAGAGTAGTGTTTATAGCTGCTACTATTAGTAAAATAAAAATAATAAAAAGGTATTAGAAACGGGTATCAAAATGAAAAACATAGATTTTCTTGAATGAGTGAGGTCAAAAAAGACAGAAGCGAGGTCAGTGATGTTGTTGTAAAAAGACAAATCTGGGAAGTTTGCCATTCTTCCGTATTCCCAATAAAAGCGGACGCCACGATGAATTCGGTATTTCTGAATGGAGTGGAAACATCGCTGAAGTAGGGAAAAGGATCAGTTCGGTTCTTAAGGAGGAGGATTTGGAAAGTATGGCAAAGAGTCTGTTAGGTCCGACGCGGTCAACGCTAAGTTTAATATTTTTTTTAAAGGATCATAAACCGGAAATGTATCTTCGTGCGGTAATTGACGAATGTAGTACGTGGCAGAAATCAGTTTCCAAGTTCCTTCAGAATGGTTTAAAATATGCAAATCTAAATAAATCTTTGTTCCTCGGGAATTCACACGAGTTGATAAGTATCTTAAAGGTGAACCAGGGGACAGAATGTTCAGTTCTATCTTTGCATATTAAGGACCTATTTTATTCTCTGGAGAAAAATAGACTGATGAAGAGGGTGACGGATGCGCTAGAATCTAATCTGGTTCAGTTTCAATTCCAAACAGCTATTTCGATAGACAGTTTAGGCGTCATTCTTGATTATTATCATCAGTCTACAGTTGTGGGGTATGAAGGAAACAAGATTGTGCAAAAGGAAGGCGTGTGCATTGGGTCCTCGGTTGGACCGGCTTTAGCGGAGGTTTATCTGAACTCGTTGGATTCTGTTCTCTTTGATCGAATTCAAGCTTTTAAAGTGGACACGTGTTTTGTTAGGAGATATGTGGACGATATTTTCGTGTGCACATTCCGGGATGATCTGTCGGACGGTCTCGAGCAATAGATAAAATCAACAGCTCCTGAACTACGCTGCACTGTAGAGAAACCGGAAAATGGAGTACAATACAATTCTTGGATCTGCGAATTCACTATGAGGAAGGTAAATGCTGGGAGTACGGCAAACCTACACTTCACAGCGCACAAGAACAGACACACTTCAAAAGTTCACAACCAACACATTGCCGCGCGCGGGGCCGAGCAAACACGGACTTCTAGAAGATTCGTGTTTGTTCTTACTCGGAAATGCCTGATCATTCTCACATCAAACGCGCGACGTTCGAACCTTCTGGGCCGAATTTTCGAGATGCCGAGTCACACTAGATAAGGAGCTGCGCGTGACCTTGTCGAAGTCAGTCTCGCTCACACTTGCTGTTACGCCGCCAAATCGCCGTCCGCTTTCATGCTGGCTCGGCGCTCGTTCTTAATTTTGTTTACGACAAATTCACCCATTAAACTTTCAGTTTGAAACGGGATTTTCGCCGCTTTGACTCCTGTCATTCGTGACAATATTTATTCAGTATCGAGACGCGCGAACGAACAATCCAAGCCAGATCAAGCAAAATACTTGACGCGGGACCTTGGCCGGCCTGACACCATCAAGCGCCTTAGGAAAGCTCCGGCATTCCCTTTTTATATTCCATATTTACTAGTTAAGACATCACGTTGTTAGGAAACACGTGATTAGTGGCCCAACATGAGTTTTTTTCAGCCGATAACCGCATTTCAAAAACGGACGGCGCTTGAGCATAGAGCGTCGTATCGGGCGCACTAATCCAATAAATAAATACGCTAAAAAACATGGAAAGGCGACGCGCGCCACCCTGTTGATGGCGCCCTGTGCGGCCGCCCAGGTCGCTCACCGCTAGGGCTGGTACTGCGTGGGACGTCAAGCTACGAAAACAAGCACACCGTTTCCGAAGGCGCGTACTCGCGACAGGTTGCTAGCTAAGTCAGTTGAGGAGATCTTTCTCGAAACAACTCGCTAAACGGAAAACGACTTGCACTCATAAAAACAGACGCCGCAAACGCTGGCAACTATGTTTGTTATCGTCTTGAAACCAAAGCGGAAAAGGCAATCCGGGGATATTTTTGAAAACAATAATGACTATCTAGACCTTCTGCGTCTCAAACATAAAAAGTATGCTCGATAAAATACTATTACGCACGGAGAAACAATTTTACGACGAAAATTACTCACGTCGATCATCTCTCCAACCAATGAGAGCCGAGAAACGGTGCTTCGCTATGTAAACGCTTTTCCATCGTTCTCTGCGTTATGAGCTGGCTCTACTCAAATTGCGTTAAACGGCGTAAAATTAACTAAAATCATTTTCGTGGAAACGAAAAAGTTGGGGCTCCAATCCACGCTGTGAAAATGGTTGGCCAGCTAAGCTGTGGTATCACCTGCAACGATTGCCCACTGCACTATATAAGACCCTTTTATGGCAAACGCCACCAGGTGGTGCTCCTCTTTAACGTCTCAGAGAACGTCCGGCTTATAAAGAGAATGAACAAAGGCCACCTTAACACCGCTGCTTGAAATGTAGATGAAACGTTTAACCACCAATCCTCGAGCTGAGCGCCAAAAGAACGAAGCAGTGCGAGATCTCGTAAAATGTTTCTAGTATTCTTGTAAACCAGATTGCCTCCTCCAAGATGTAATATTGCACAGCCGAAGGCCCTTTTTAAATCTCCCGAAGCATCTATGCTTTCTAGCAATGTGACATAAGCAAGCTCAACAGGCTTACAAAGACGGTGTGACCGGAATTCGATTGGGACGCAAGCGGCAGTTCATCGACATCTTGGAAACCCTGAGATGGGGAACGATAAAAAAACGGACGAACACAATCGTTCCCCATCTCAGGGTTTCAAAGATGTCGATTAATTACCAGCTCGCCTGCACTCTATCACTGCTTACAATTCTGGCAGTTCATGCTTGGAAACAGCAAAAACGGATCTATACCAAATGATTCACGAAAAAAAAGTAAATGCACCGTACCAAAACTTATTTAGAAATGAAAGACTTCGTACGCTGCCGTTATGCAACCGCAATCTTTACCGCGAAACGCATGCGGGGATCACTTCGTGCTTCGCATTGTTAGCGGGGCTAGTGACGTCACTCCACACTTCGTACTCTGCCGTTGCCGCGGCAGCTTATGCAACCGCCATGTTTACTGTCAAACGCATGCGGGGTATGCTACCTGCTTATCATCGTTCGCGTGCGCCTTATCATCTATCATGTGGTTTCGACACCTGTTTTGTGCTTTTCTTATTGAAACAAGTGTCAAAACCACACGATAGATGATAAGGAGCGCGCGAACGGTGATAAGGCGCGCGCGATGGATTTGTGTCGACTATTCTGTCAAAAACTGTTCATTCGACGGGCACAAAAAACCCGACCAACGAGTCATAACAGTCTCGCTGTAAAATGTGTCCTATCCAGGGACTGAAACCGTAACCGAAACCGAAAACCGTTTAGAAACAAAATTTTTTTCAGTAGCCGTGACTGAAACGAAACCGATATTTGAAGTGTATGAAAACCGTAACCGTAACCGTATTCGTAACCGGAAATTATTTACCGGTAACCGATATTAACCGAAAAATGAAAATAGTTTTGGCAACAATGACCTCGAGAAGGGTTGCTGAAATGTCGCGGCCATTTGACAGAGTTACCGTCAGCGAGTGGTGCACCTGGTAATACACTCTCATTCAATCTAAATTTAAGATTAAGAATACTTAGTTGGAATCAGTGGTCGAGCTTGTAATGAAAAGTCTCTCTTTGAGAAAGTTCGACTAGGGTTCGACTGCTATGCGCATGCGTGACGGGCTGGCTCAGTTATTTTTTGATTGTATGATGATTAAATGATCAAGTCAAACATTCTACTTTTAGTAAGGGCTGCACTCTTTGGGTTGTTTGGGTACTATAGTAAGAATAAATTATGTTATTAATAGGGCTGGGCGTCGATTAAAAATTTTAACCCGATTAATCGCCACCCTTTAATCGATTAATTAATCAATTAATTGGTTGCGTTGATTTTTATAAATAATATATTAAAAAGAATGCAACAACTCGTCTTGCCTTTGAAGACTTATCTTACTCTCTCTTACACGCCGCAAAGGACATTTAGAATCGAGGATACATGTAGTTCAACGATTCAAAGACTCGCATATTTTTGCTCCAGCTCCGAAGACAAAGAAGTTTGTCCACATTCTCCGACACGAAGACAAGAAGTGAGGGCTTGGGCGTTGCTTTCTTCTTTTTTCAGAGAAAGGGGCCTCGATGAGAAGGCGTTGATTGTTGTCTGCGTTTTGGCGGATGGTCCTTGCTGCAGATACATGGGTGCTTCGCTCGTAGGCGATACTGAAGCGAACTTACGTTTCCACTGTTCGAAAACGGCTTTTTGCAGGGATGCTGTGGACTTCCTTCGAGTTAAAAACTTCACCGCTGGAGTTTACTTTAAACCCAAACTTTCCAGCGAGATTGCCTTTCATACTTGTGAACTCGTCTATTTGTACGGGCCGAATACTGGAACAAGTAACCATAGCGTTGTTAGCTTCCCAGCTTGTTTTTCTGCTTGTTTGTCTTGCCTGGGCACGATGTGTAATAGATCCTCAACACGTGAAGTTTCGCGGTCGCGCGGGGATCAATTGCGGGCCCGGCTTGTTCGTCTGGCCTCGGCAGGACTGTAATGTATATCCTCGAACACGTGACGCTTCGCGAGCGCGAGAATTGAACCTTGCTCATAGCACCTGGCTGGGAACGGAAAACCGCTCGGGACAGAACGACCGGATACACGCCACGCGGCGTTTTCCTTAAAGGGGGGGTGCAACGATTTTAAGATTAAAAGAATTTGCATCTCGTCATTTTTACGTTATTTATCGTGTCCCGGAGGATAGAAAAAACATCTCCTTGACTAAAAAATGTCGCGATTCCGCTGCATAATCGCAAAACAAAAGTCGAGCTTTTTCCCCCACCTGCAGCCGCGTAGTGGCAGCCGAAGGAATCAGGCCAGAAGATTGCGTGACCTCGCTCGGCTCTAAGCTGCAGCGTAACGCCCGCTAGTGTCAGCAGAGAGAGGGAAAGGAAGCGTCCTCCGAGAGAGCACACGGGAAGCTACACGGCACTCCGAATGACGTCACTAGGAGTGCGACGAGGTGTGACCCTGAAGACTTGGAGTGAGTTGAGGGGTGCCCAAAATGCCAATCTTGATCAGAATATTCTGGCGGGCTAGTTGGTTACACGTACTAAATTACAAATAGCGCTAAGACAAGGACAGACAAAGAAGTGATATTTTTTTTACACAACAACTAGGACACGCAAGCAAAATCGGTTTTCTGTTCTTTACTTTAAAAGTGTCAGACAGCAACTTCCACATATTTGTGACCGAAGTCCGGATATTGTTGCACCCCCCTTTAAAGGGGGGGGGGGGGGGGGGGGCATGAGTCACTCCTAGTTCGGGCAGGTCGTCGAGGATGGAGCCATGTGTGCGTCCAGTTGACTTCTTTTTGAGTACCGATTAAAAAACCGATTAACCGGTTAAGAATTTTGATCGCGATTAAAACCTTAATCGATTAATCGGAAGGTTCATCGATCAATTGCCCAGCCCTAGTTATTAACTTTTAAGTTCTTAGCCTTATGTTCCGTTGACTAACTATTTATAAAATAAAGCAAGCTATTCCATAAAAACGTTTTCTTCAAACGTAGTGAACAAATGTTCAAGCTAGAAACGTGCGCAGCTTTTGCATAATTAGAAGTACCAGTTGCGTACCAGGAATTATTTGGGAGGGGGGGGGGGAGGGATTTTCATGACCGAGGAGGGGGGGTTGTTTTATTTTCGCGTGTAGTAGTACCCTGGCTGGCTGGAACAATTCGGTAGTCATTCAATATTTCTCTTCCTTTACTAAAAAAAGTGATAATTTCGGGGGAGGGGAAAGTTAGGGAAGGGGGGGGGGAGGTGTTGACCGCCCAAACCACCCTCCTGCCTACGCCACTGAGAAGTACTAAAACATTTTTGAGTTATTGTTATTGTGAATGTCTCGTTGTAGGATATCTGGGGCTACTTTAACCCGTTTATTATAAAACAGATGTCTAGCATTTCAAACAGACGGTATGCCCAGGTAAACATAAACAAGTAATGGCGGAACTTCCTGTGGCAGAGAAAACTTCCGGTTGACCAGCTTCTTGAGTATGTTTCAGTGAGCAGCGCGTCTTTTAAGTTTTTTCTCGGCGGAAAATCGGAAAAAAAGTATGTCGAAAACCGGACGTTAGAATAGACCGGTGTGCGTCTCTGGACCATACGACGCCAGGAAAAAGCGGAGCATCTCGTGTTATTTGGCCTTCGTGGCGAAAGTCACGTGGCTCTGCCCGACGGCCCAGTGGGAACTTGTGTACACGTGAGACATTCAACGAAGTTAGACGCCCATGAATCAACCGAGGGATGTAATTGTTTCGTGTTTTTCGTGCACGGGAGAGCGCGTGTGAGAACAGCATCACTTCGTCAACTCCGCGGTGTCGCCGTCAGTGTATTCGGGCTGGCCAAAGCGAAACTACGCTACGCTTGTCGGACGTAGTTGAAGGAGGGTGCGAATGACTGTGACACTCGTGCTCGATCGTGACCCGGAAAAAGCGAGCGGTGCGTTTTGGACGACGAGTGGAGATATCGGGATTGTGACAACGACAATCCACCGAAAATAATCCCTGGAGAAGGAGAACAAAAGACAAACACAAATCTGCAAACACAGCAAGGTAACTGGTGTGCGACCAAAACACCTAGCTGTGTTTTGGAGATTTGTGTTTGTGCTTTGTCCGCCTTTTCCCCTCCTCCAGGGATTATTTTCGTCATTCTGGTCCAGCTCGCTCGCGCATTTGCATTAATTGCATTATCATCGATCTACCGCGCGGCGATCCCGTGAATGATATTCCCGTGGATACAGGTGCAGATGCGTACGTCAAAAGGCGAGTTTAGATTCTAAACCCAGGCGATAGGTAAGAAAACTAGTTCGCGTCCGACCTGTTACGATCACGCGAGACATATCGGATTTATTCCAACTGTCCCGTTTGGGCAGACGCACACAAGCGCTGATGTGTTTGACGGCGTGGGTCAGTAATAAAATTGAAAGGATAACACCGAAGCTGTTTCAGGTCTTGCTTTAATCGTGCCACGAACAGACGCTTTATTGCAAGCTGAGAAGAAAAATCCGGCTCTGTTACTTCGAAAATTGACGTGTCTGAAATCAAAGTGGAACCGAACCCCAGGTTCGGTTCCATGCGAAAAGTTCTCCCATTTTAAAGCCCTCCAGTCCTCCACTGACACAAACTCTCAAGATTTACTTTTTTTTTTTTTGTGCGTGGGTTTTTGCTAGAGTTTGTTCACGACTCTCGTATAAACCGTCTATAAAGAAGCCCGCATGCACGCGAAAATTAACGTCAGCAAGTAATTCTGCTACAAGATAAAGAAAAAAAGGATAAAAAGTAATATTTTATCTATAAAATATTTTATGCAGTACCATTCAACTTGGTCTGTTATGAAAGCCTGCGTTCAGGCTAAAATCAAAAGTTATATCTGAGCGAATATTAATTACTATTTTAATCAATCTTTATTTGCATAAGACCTCAAGTGTAACTCGTTCGATCAAGTATCTTGGCTGTCCGGAAGAGTCGGATGTGTGCATCTTTGATTTCAAAATTAAGCGATCCTAGTGTTCAGCGTGAAATGGACGCTCGCATGACAGAGACAGTTCGCGGTCGACTTCCGCGGCTCGCTGCATCGTTTATTTCAGGGAGATCTGCCATAGCAAAGTCGCCCAGTGAATCGCGAGGCATTACAGCACCTGAAGCAGCCAGTGGAAGCGGAAAACGTAACAAAAGACAGATTTCATTGCGGAACACACGAAACATAGAGGTGACGTTGCTCCTTAAAGCATGCAAACAAAACCCGAACCGGAAGTGTTCTCGGCTCCCTGTCATGGCGGCCGGAAGTGGCCCGAATACCACGTATAAAATAAATTATTGGAGAAACCAAAAAAAAAATGGTTTTGAGGAAGGTGTAACCAACTGAAACCGTAAAACACCGAAACGAAACCGATATCAAAAGGAAACCGTAACCAAAAGGTTATATTTTTCGGTTTGAGTCTTTTCCGAATTCTGGTGTTCCTTGAAGAGTTCGCGTCTCGCGGACGCTAGCGGAGGTTAGAGCGCCTCTATTGCGGTCGCGTCTCGTGGACGTTACAGTGTCCCCTGGCCAAGAAACCCGGCCCTCTTAACCCTCGTTAAGTGCGTTCCCACGCTCGTCAAGGGATTGGCGTATATCCGACGCAGCGATTTATCGAAGCAAACGAGCGCGAACACGATGCCAGGCTTCTCCCCGGCGTAGCACAGAGACGCGGAGTACGAGCTATATCGTTTATTGCGTCTCATTAGGAGACGCGCAGACGAGGTTAGACACGACCGTGCATTTAAATGGGGGCGCAGCCAGTGTTAGCGGTGTGGCTCCACCGTTTAGACCGTAAAGAGTAATAAATGCAGATAATTGCGGGGACGTTACACTTACAGACGAAGTTGACAAATGCTTTTAATGCATATTTTCGGTCGCATTTCACCGAGGAAAAAATACGGTACTCTCTCAAGAAACAACTCAGAACGTCGAGTCACATAGGCCAGAACTTAGCGTGAGTGAACGAGGTGTTTCCTCGATACTATTAAATCTTGATACTAAAAAGGCACCAGGACAGGATAAGATAAACTGTTTTTTGAAGAGATATACAGAATGGATCGTAAAATATTTAGTCATCATATATAGTGTATCTCTTCCACAATGTCCAGTGCCAACGGACTGGGTAGGTGCCAAATTTATTCCAATACCCAAAACTGAAAACGAGCCACATTTGAACAACTATCGACCTACTTGGCTTACCTCGACATGCTGTAAAGTATTGGAACACATATTAAGCAAACACATCGGGACTTACATGGAAGAAAAAAAGCGAGTGGAAGCATGCAAACAAAACTTGGCAGCAGCGGCGGCGGGCGACAGAACACGGACGAATTCTGTTCCTGTATGCCCTTACAGGTTGGTTGTCGTTGCTTACTTTGCGTACGACAATATTGGCTCTGTCGCTGCTGCTGCCTGTGGTGTCGTGCCGGTTTTAAACGATAGTAACATTTTAAATGGCTGACACGTCTTAAATGCCAAGAAGAGCTCTCCGATGATGAGCAATCGATTTCCTATAGTGATTGTGGATGTTCGTATCACCCTGGAAGTTTTTCGGGAATCTCTGAAGCGACACTCGGGAGAAAAGGCGAGTCGTATCGCAAAGCTTGCAAGTTGCCGAGTTTCGAAACTGAAAGGCGGCGCGTCCAATAAGCAAACACCCGATGACGGCATATTGACAATGCTGGCGTCCATCAACTCCAAACCAGAGAACTTCCTAGATCCGTAGAAAACAGTTGGAAACATTGAAGCGCGTTGGAAACATTGAAGCGTGGAGCGGCACGATATGATCAAATACTGAAAAGCGTCACGGAACACGAAGCAAGAAATTAAAATTCTCAAGTCTAGAGTTTGATGAGACTCAATCGTATATATACATCACAATTTAATCGTGGAGACGGCAGTGAGCGTTGTAGTCTTTCTAACCCGTGTCTGCTCGCGATCATCATTGTCCCGAGGGGCTCCAGGAAGAAGTTTTCTTCTTCTTCCGCAGTCACCACAAGTTGAAGAAATCCGAGAGAACATAGCCAGTCAAAGCTCCATGACCTTGAATGGACGAGTCGGAAGCTTAATTTGGAATTCCACGGTATTCCAAAAACTAAAGACGAAGATCTGATGAGCAAAGTGAACGAGGTCGCGCCAGCGCCAGAAATGTCTCAGCCGACTGGAACTGACATCACAGCAATCCACCGACTGCCGTCAAAGCCCGACAAGATTCCAGGCAGTATTGTCAGGTTTGGCTCACGGCAAACAAGGGACGCGTAGTTGGGCCGCGAAACAGGCTAAGAGCCACTGGAAGGAAGGTGTACATTCACGAGAACTTGACAAAACAAAACCGAGAACTGCTTGTCAATGCAAAGGACTGGGCAAAAGGAAAGGGTTTCTTGTCTCTGTGGCACACAAATGGTAAAATCTTTGTTAGGCGCAAAGATTGTGATGATGTCTTTGTGATCAGGAGCGATGAAGAGTTGCAAAACATTCCGTTGTAGTTGTATACTGATGATGCTTAGATTTCTACATTTTCCCCCAATAAACTCATCGTGGCTTTTGCAATGGCAGAGAGTACTTTTTTTCAGCCACTACTTCTCGATGAAGTAACAGCTGTCCAAAAAAAAAAAATAAAAGGAAGTTCACATTTAAAGTGGTTTCATTTAAACGCACAGTCCGCAGTTTTTCCCGCTTCTGCAAGCCATGGACGACTGGAATGGGTTGGCAAGCGAAATCGCACAGACAATAAACCATGACACGTTTGTTTCATTGTTACGTGGCTCTTTATCATGACATCTATTTTGTTTCTCTTTTCTAAGTTGCACGTGTACGTTTGGTACGTTTATATTTCCATTTGTTAATTTCACCATCGCTGAGTAAGTCTTTTCTATAAGGTTTTCTATGTACCCTCTTTTTAGTAGCACTTGTAAACTTCTCCTGTATTACTTTTTAATCATTTAGAAATTATTACATGCCAGTGTGCGTGACCATGCACCATGTTACGCGTTATTGAGTTCTGTTAGCGTGGTCATGTTTCCTTTTACATTTTCATACAATTGCAACGGTGTACAACTATGATGCCATTCCATGCACCCCCTCTATGTAATGCCCCCAGTGGGCCTTTAGAGGTAATTAAATAAAACAAAAAAAAACAAAAAAAGCAGATCTTGAATTGCTTTTTGATCCGTTCGTGTTCTTTTTGATATCATAATGCTTACCGAGACCTGGTATCCCATGGTACGCAAGTTTTCAATCGCACTTTAAAGAGGGGGCGGAGGATTGGCCAACTTGATCAAAAAGGGTGCCCCGACTGTGAACTACTAAATGACTATTCTCTTAAAGATATAGAAGCGTTGTGCTTACGCAACAATCAAAATATTTTCGCGGCTTCTTATCGCCCACCGGACGGTAGCATGTCACCCTTTTTGCATTTCTTGAGTCTTTTTTGATGTTCACAAATGAAAATCAATACAACGTAATTTGTGGGGGTGATATTAATATTGATATGTTTTCTGACAGCATTTCTAAAAGGGAGACGGAGAACGCTGTTAGCAAGTACGGATGTGCCAACAAGAATTACCTTAAAGTCCAAAACCATTTTCGATTTGTTTATAACTGATTTCCATACAGATCGAGTAAACAGTGGAGTTATAAGTTGTGACTTGAGTGACCATCTTCCCATTTCTTGTGTGTTGAGCTTCATATATCTCGAAAGCTAACGAAATGCCAACCTGCGGTTTTCCAAAATATTAATAAAAACAGCCTCGATGCTTTTAGACGGGACATTGCAGCTGTAGATTAGAATACGGTGCTTCGCGCAAGAAACTCTTAATTATGTTTACAACTTATTTTTAGAACAATTTCCCAAGCTGTATAAATATCACCTTTCATACAAATCCGAAAAAAATACAAAACAAAGAAGATTCGTAAACCGTGGGTAACGTCTAGTTTGATCAAAAACATTCGTAAGAAAGATATACCGTATTTTCCGGACTATAGTCCGCACCCGGTGTATAGCCCGCAGGGGCAACTTCAAGGTCAAAAATAAAAGATTTTGCTTAGATAGTCCGCACCCGGTGTATAGCCCGCACTCGGTGCATAGTCCGCACCTGGTGCTTAGTCGACACGAAAATCTTCTCATACGCGGCACACCTTGACATATGACTGCTTTCGTAGCTCACAAAGAAGCTTGTATTATACATAAATCATAACTTACATACTCTTTTATTCACAAAATCCGTCTCGTCTCGTCATAATCGACGATACTGAAAAACAAAATTCCTGTATAGTCCGCACGCGTAGATAGTCCGCACAGCCTGAATTTTCAACTTTTAAACATGTATAGTCTGCGGACTATAGTCCGGAAAATACGTACTACAGAAACGGTTCGTTAAGACACGCAACCCGGATGCTCGTAAGTAATTTAAGTCTTATCGAAACAGCTTAACCAAGGAGCTAAGGAATGCCAACAAATGTTATTATTCTTCCCTTTCCTCGTCGGCAAATGGTCGCACTGACTTAATATGGAAACACCTGGGTTCGATGCTTAAGGGGTTGCCTGTATCAAACACCACTGAGACGTTGCAGTTTAAAAGTCTAAGCTTAAGCGGCCGAGCTTTGGCGAATGTGTTTAATGAATATCTTGTAAATATGTCAACTAATGCCGATACTAATGACTCTTGTGAAAACATTTGTCAGAAAAACTGTAGGTCTATATTTGTAGAGCCAATTGCCAGTTCAGAAATCACCAATGTGATTTTGCACCCAAAAAATCGCGGTAGCTGTGACGCTGATGGAATGCAAGTTCGCCCCATTAAGTATGTTGCCGACATGATTGCTTCCCTGTTATATTTTTTATTCTTTCTTTCGAGTCTTGTGTGTTTCCCAGAAGAATGCAAGTAGCAAAGGTGTCTGTACTGTATAAAAAAGGAGATAAAATTGAGTTAGGCAACTATATTGCCCGTATTTTCGAAGGCTTTGGAAAAGTTCTTATATCATCGTTTAGTAGACTTCTCAAATAAATGTGACCTTATAACTTCCTCGCAATTTGGTTTCAGGAAAAACTGTTCAACAGAGACAGCTTACTCGATCAAAAATAATTTATTTTAGAAAATTTTAAAAGTAACAAATGCGTTCCTACATTTTACAAAGGCCTCTGACGGTCTTAATCATTTTTCAAAAAGCTTGAAACTTACGGCATCCGTGGACATGCCCTACTGCTTTTACAGCCATACCTACGACATCGCCAGCAATATGTGAACATAAACGGTCATTCTTCCACTGTAAGATATCTATTACGTCAGGTGTTCCACAAGCAAGCATATTGGGACCATTTCTTTTTAATTTGTACATTAATGATATAATCAACGTAAATACTAAGGCGAAATTTGTAATTTATGCGGATGATACTTCAATATTTGTTTCTGCCGAAACCTGTGACGATTTAATTGATATGGCGAACTTCACTTTATTAAATAAAAAAGGCTGGGGGGATAGCAGCTCACTGAAAATTAATATTAATAAGACGAAAGCAGTCATTTTTCGATCAAAACAATAAGTCTCTGGTTATATCGAAGGTTCGTGAGTTGTTTCAAAACTCTTGGGGTGTTTTTAGTGAGACAATGAGCTGGGATAATCATATCAACTATATTGTTCAAAAACTTTGCTTGGGTAGTGGGAATCGTAAATCGCTACCGATTTGTTTTACCAACAAGCGTTAAATTGTTGCTCCATAAATCACTATTTAATTCCCATTTAACGTATTGTCTTCTAGTTTAGGGCACATCCACAATGACTAATACAGAAAAACTGCTTTTGCTGCAGAAAAAGATATTGAGAGGAATATGTAATGTGCCATATGACTTTCAATCTGCCGATTTATTTAAGAACTGTAAAATAATTAACATTTATAAATTAGTATATCAGTACCGACTCGGTACTAGTTTTAAAAGTGAAAAAAGGCGCTTGTGTTTTCTGGAAAGACTTGCGTCATTAAGGGAAATTTCCCCACATTATTCTACCCGCAACGCAGAGAAATGGAGGATGGTCACGCAACGAACAAACTATGGCTATCAAATGTTTAATTTCACACTCCCACATGCACTGACAATATTGATTTTGATAGTCTAACTTTCAAGGACCTGCGGTTACATTTTTGTACGTGATTTTGATTTTCATTCTATGTTTTGCACTTGGGTGAACCTGGGTTTGTACAAATGTCAACCGTAGATGGGCAACGGTTTCACTGTATACTTTGCCTTTTTTTGTATTTTTCCGCATGCTTTCTGCTGACCAGTGTAAGGGGCCCGAGGACCAGTCAAGCTGCCTACTGCAGCTTTTTTTCCTTTTGCCCCCCCATTCATTAGATGGAAATAAAGTTATTATTATTATTATTAGAATAAGTTTCTTTTTTTTTTTTTTAGTCAATGAGGGTATAGAGCTGGTGTTTCTACGGTTTCACAGCTGAGTGAGATAGCGCATGATTTGGCGGAAGTGATTAACGATAGAGGTCAAACGGATGCTATTTTGATTGATTTATCCGAGGCCTCCGATAGTGTCCCTCGCAGTAAGTTAATTCATAAACTTCACGCTACCGGCATTGATCAGAAACTTGTATCCTGGGCCTATGTCCGCGTGTGCAGTTTGTGGTAGTCGGTGGAAGGTGTTCAACCCCTCTCGATGTATATTCGGGTGTGCCACAGGGCTCAGCGCTCGCGCCCATGTTGTCTCTCATCGATGGAAATGACATACGCAATAGTTTTCACCCATCCACAAAGGTCAGACTCTTTGCGTACCAATGGGGAATTGTAGTAGACCGTTTACGCAGCCCGCTAAGCACCCGGATAGCACTCCGTAATCCGCCACAAGACCTTGAACTATGCAGATAAGGCTGGCGGCGCGCATGCGCAGCTGCGGCGTTTTCTTCAGGGATACCGTAGCGAAAGAGAAAAACGGTCTACTACAATTCCCTAATGTGTTTTGTACTCCCATATAACCAACCAGAACGATCAGAGAAATTTGAATTCGTCATTAAATACATTATCATAATGGTGCCAGGAGTGGGGAATGAAAAGTAATTACCAGAAATGGGTAGCAATGACCATAACCCACAAAAAAAAAAGAAGTTCTTGAATTTCCGTATGAGATGTGTTCCACCCCCGTAATAAAAACAGACCAAGGTAAATACCTAGGAGTTGAAATAACGCGGAACTTAAAATGGAATATACACGTTAAGTATGCACGTAATATTGCTCGCCGAAAAGCGTGCTTCCTGAGGAGACAGTTAAAAAAATACAACACTAGGATGCAATATAACCGCCTATAAGTAATTAATTCGGCCTGCAATAGAATAAGCGAGCGTTGTTGGGGAGCCTCACCAACTATATTTATCGTACGGCTTAGATCAAATTCAAAACTGGGGCTTAAACTTTTTTTAATATAGGCACGCAGGGAGCATGTTTCATTTACTTAAAAATTCAAAATGCCTCGGAGTTAGACGGATTATTGCGTGCTTAAAGTTCATACCTCAACTCGATCATGAAATCCTTAAAATGAGCGCCGATTATTATTTTAAAAACCACACAGTCCCTCAAATCGAACTAACCACACTAAGAAGATCAGACCGTACGTCAGCAATAATGACACGTGCAAGTATTCTTTCTTCGTTCGTCGCATTGAAGATTGTAACTTATTGCCGGAGGAATTAATCGCAATTTGCGAAACGCCGTCGTTCGTGGATAGCTCGACTAAGCACTTTCAGAAAATTTTATAATCCACACTCATTGATTTTTACACGTAGGATATCCTAAAAAATCATTCACTTTTTTACTGTATCAATATTTGTTTTATGTAATCCGCCGAAAGCACGTGTTAGTGTACAGCACCCTCGTCGAATGAGATGAAAACTGTGTTTAATTTCTGCGTCATTGCTGGATTGCATCTTTATACAATGACACAATAATACACTATGTTCTCCGTTGTTACGTATTTCTGTATCGTGTCAAAGAGAGTGTAATCTGCCAAGGCCCAAAAAAGGCACGCAGTATTTCGAATAAATAAAAAAATGGCCCTCCATTCCTCATGATAATCCTGATTGCCATATTCATCCTATTGCACTTTCGTCAACAATGCTTTCAAGTGTCTGTGTAAAGTAAAAAGTGGTTGTTGAAAATGAAAAAGCAAGACCTGACGTCAGGCTGCTGCGGTGGCGCTGCTGTCGGCGCTGGCGCAAACGCTTCATCTATAGCAAACCTTGTTTGTGCGATCCATTCTTGATTGTACGTGCACAATCTGGGACCCCTATAGGCTAAATTTAGAAGATCAGATTGAAAAAATCCAGAATCGCGTTGCCAGGTTTGTTACCAGGTGTTGGAAGGATCTTTGACTCTACCTGCTTCCGCTCAAGGCACTGGCCCTAGCATTGGGACCCACCGTAGATTCGCGGGGAAATTCAGCGTCGCAGGAAGTTCGCGAAGAGCTCGTTACTCTAGACGGCGGCAATGGCCAGCAGACGACGTTCCTCCGGGCCTCCCATTTGGCGCAGTGAAAAACACACGCTCCCATGACGTAGTGGCCTCGCTCCGACGCTCTTATTCTGGCCGAGTCATCGTGAAACGGAGCAGTCGTCTACGGTCACTCACAGGATGCGGACGGCAGGGAGGTCTTGGAGTTGTCCAGCGCTAGCTCCGATAATGGCGTCTCGAGAGCTTCGAGCATGCACGCGCAGCCAAAGCACGTCCAAAGGCAGCGAGCGCCTGCATCCCAAAGCCTTTGTCACCCTGTCAGGGACTACAGTGGGGACGTCCTGCCACGATTGTCCCAATGCTCACTACGGCATCAGCGAAGGATTTCTCATCGACAGAAATAAGAGCAACGTGATAACTTGGATTTTGACGGTGTTAGTTTTCGAGCTTCCACCATGCTAATTGCAGGCACCATCCAACTTGTTGTTCGCGAGGTAATGCCGTCAGGAGAGGGAACCATAGGAGTGCGCCACTCAAACATCTCGCCGCTAATAGATGCTATTGCTACAGTGCACTAGAATACGGGGTAGCGTTGGGACCGGAGCGGCTCGTGTGGACGAGATCGCGATAGCTGTCGACACCGGCGCATCGGCAGTTGGTATGGTGGTGGTTGTGCGCGTGCACGCGGACTGCAGCGCCTTTCTGCTCACCTGCCGACTCCAGCGCCGCGATTGTTGTCTACACGCGCATCCTCGCAAGTTCCCATTGCCGAGTCGCGCCGGTCCAAACACTATCTTGTATTCTAGTACACTGTAGTATTGCTACACGAGTCTCGATGACGTGCATGAGGCAGGCGCCACTGCGGCGCGCGAACCTGCCTTTTGCCGTTAGGCTTTCGCGTGTCGCTGGAAAGCCCTCGAAGAAAATTCGCTTTTGGTGCCTAGCTAGTGCCACTAAATAAGCTATGCTTCACAGTAACGACACTTGGCCATATTGTGGCTGAAAATCAAGGTTGCCAGTTATCCGAAGCTTTATCTGAAATCACAGGAAACGCTTTTCCGTCCTCCACAAATGGTAAAACAGTTCGCAACAAAGCCAAGCGTTATTACATGAACTTCCTAGCACCGCTTCTAATGCTGATGAAGTCGCACTTTTGAATCATGACGGTCGGCAGTTGCGTCTGCTCTGCACAAGCGCCGAAATGGCGGCGCCCATAACAATGCCGGGGAACGGGGTGCCGATACTCTAAGCGCAGCTCATTTCGTGGCTCTAGTGCCCAGCGATGGAGTATGCAGCCACGAGAGTATACCACCACGGAACCGACGCCATTATCTGCGCGTTGTGCATCTACGCGGGGATGATTGTCATTCGGCCGACGCTTTCAGCCCAATAAAAACCTTAGTCTGCGCATGCGTGATGCCTGCAGCTCCCGCGGAGCAAACGTGCATGTTTGCAGTCGATGGATTCGTGTATACACAGCGTAAACCCCACAAGTCCGTCGCGCCCGAAGAGCGAGCTCCACGACGAATACACTCACTCGGAAAGCCTCCAGGATCCATTAGCACCGCCAAGTGAGCCCGTAAAGACGTTCAGCGCTCAACAGCCGAACAACGAAACCAACAGATAAAAGAGGAACGTCTACCGGATGTGAGCGGTCCCGGCGATCGCAGCAGAGGGTAAACCGATGGATGGCGAAAGCTATCGTCGATGCCTGGGTATACACCAAGGAACCACGTCGTTCGATTGCGTCACATTCTTCTTTTGTTTACTTGTCGTGTCTTCTTTGTCTTTTTTTTTTTTTTTTGCCGCAGCGGAAATTGATTTTTTGAGGTGAGTTGGCGCAGATTGAGTTGTATAGGCTGTGAAAAGAACTAAACAAAACAACAACAAAAAAGTATATTTTGCCCCAAAATTAAACGATGCATCGCCATACACTCATTCTACGCCCAAATGTAGGGTTTCGAATCAGATTCCAAAGGTTCAGGACTAGAGCCTGACTCACACGGTGCGATTTTACTAGCGATTTCGCAGTTGCGACGTCGCTCGTGCGGCAAGAGAAGCCTGGGGGAACCTGCCGCGCCCAACGTCGCAGCTGCGAATTCCCAAGCAAAACCGCAGCATGTAAATTGGGCTTTATACCCTTATCTCGTTCAAAAGTTTAATGGGTGTCCGAAACTTTCAAAGGGACAATGGGGCCCAGTTTTGTCCGGTTTCAAGAACTGGCGCCATTTACCCATTTAAAATTTCCGAAAATCACTGATAACTCTCGACGAAGATAAGGCTTAGAGCTGAAACTGGCATCAGATTTGGGCAGAGAATGAGCGTTCGGCGATGCATAGCTGCGATGAAAGAAACCCTGTACATATATGTGGGTAGAAGGGAGACGAGGAGATCGGAGCGCGCGGGGTCGCCAGACTCTCGCTGGAATGGCCTCTACTCACTGCTCGAACGCGGTCCAGAGTGCCTCCTTTATTCTAGAGAGCCTGACATAAAGGGGAAAGGATATCAGGGAAGAGGGAGTCTCAGGCAGCGCCAGACCATGCCCCAGCGGTAAAATCAGGAAAGACGGACGCGCTCCTTTTTGTGCTTTGTTGTTTTCTTCCGGAAAGGAGAAAATTTGGCGTCGACTGTTCCGCCCGTTTCCGTTTCTCCATGCGCCCGTAGCCTCCTTTCTTTTGTCTCTGTTGTTCGCGGAGAGGCCACCGCGCGTATTTTTGGCGCTGGCCGAGGGTTACCCCACAAGTGGGCTAGGATATCGGTGAGCAGCGGCCGGGCGCTCAATGGCTCCGCCCTGGAATAGACAGGCTTTCTAAAATAGAGCAGGCTGTGGTATAATTCTTCCAGTCAGAGCTCGGCACTCTGGCTACCCGCCGAGTGGAGGATTCAGAGCAGGGCGAACGCTGACCAGATAACGTAATATTGGCGCGCGCCCACGTAGCCTCAGCCGACAGCGTCTCCGCTGTCCAGAGAGCGCAGCTGAGGAAAAAATTAAGAAAACAAAAAGTGTCTCGTTCCCATGGCAAGGGAACACGCTTGAACAGCGCGCCAGAGATCTCTCCACTTAACGACTTCATGAAAGTGGTATTGCCGCCGTTGTTTCACCTCAAGTCCGGATGCATCCGACGCTACACACCACACATTTTCACAGCTATCTTCGCGTAAAAAGGCTGTGTTCTGAAAAGAAGAGCCTTGCTACACCCTTCTTAGACCGTTTTTACACGCTTTTCGAGTATTTATGTGTGTAACGAGTGTGTAATGGCCATTTACATCGTTCCTACACACTGCAGGTAGCAAAGTCACGTAAAAAGGGCGTACATATTCTATGTTTACCATAAGGAAAGAGGGACATTGAAGACAAAAAAAAAAACAGACAAATCGTAAATTAGAAACCAACACGCTCAACCATCTACACATATGCTATGGTTTACAGATGATTCAAAAAACACTGCCAACGTTTCTGAACAAAATGTTCCGGTTTAATTTCGATATAGAATCCTGTAGCATGTGATTACACTGACCCCTCGTAAGTGTTTTTCTTTTTTATTTGTTCCTTGCTTTGATATTAGGAGATATTTTTCTATCAAAGTAATTGTCTGATTACACTGATTCCCTAATAGATGCTTTCTGTTTGCTCTTCGCCTTTTTGCCTTTATTGTTTGTTTTTTTTCCTATATATAATTTCTTGCGTCTGCTTGTGCAACCGCTGTGTACCTGTGAGGGGGCTGAGGACCAGTCAAGCTGCTTAGACAGCTTTTTTCCTCAGCTCCCACCATATCTATATAGTAAATAAAGCTATTATTATTATATTATTCTTTCACGCAAACCGTGTAAACGAGGTGTAATGGCGCCACTATCGAAGACACGCTTGATTTCTTATTCATCTTTCTTTATCGTGTTAGACAAAGTTTGTCATGATCGTCTCAGATTGACACGTACAGAATAAATTTGTGCCAAGTCATTTAATAGCGCTCGTTGGCTATGTTCAAGGTTCGAGGATCATAGCAGTTATTCCTCCAGCACTCCACTAAACCTTCGCAGCAGCGTTTGCATGGCAAATATGCGCGTCCAACCCCGCTCATCAGCGCAAGGCGTCGTTCGTGCACAGCCGCCTCCCCCTCGTGTCGTCACTGCCACGGGCGGTTCTCCCACCAGGCATTTCTGCCCAGGTATGGCTCCCACGGCAGCACGCAGTATTGCGCCGATATTAGCGTCAAATCGGAGAGATTGTGCCGGTACCATTTGATCCAGCCGATATCTGTCAAGTATCGGGTGGGTCGCGCCCACGCCATCCTGACAACGTACAGGCCACCGTTTTTCGTTCAGTGTGGGGAGTGTCGTTTGTGAAGGGGGGATCGGTGGCCGAGTGGGCTAGCGCACACCAGCACGGAGCACGTCGAACGAAAGCTCGCACTGCAAAACCCACGGACCCTGGGTTCAATCCTCACCCCTGCCCGTTTCGATCTGGATGAGCATCGTACCGGCGTGCGGTCGGGTATCAATTGCTAACCAAAATAAAACACGATTCAGCGACTGGTCCCGATGATATTCCTAACACTATTTTAAAGTCTCGCGTTTATTTTATATCTTGTTACTCGGTCATTATATTTAATGTATCCTCGAACTCTGGTTCTTTACCACTTGACTGGAAGTCTGCAAATGTTGTCCCGATTCACAAGTCTGGTCTTAAGAATCCGGTTGAGAACTATAGGCCTATCACTCTCACGAGCGAATCCTGTAAAACAATGGAGCACATAATTTACAGCCATCTCACGAATCACCTAGCACAAATTAATTTTTTTACTCCGGCTCAGCATGGTTTCCGCTCCAGGTCATCTTGCACCACGCACTTAACAGAATTCTATCATGATTTCGCACTATCATTCAATAAAAGTAAGCAGTTCAAGTGCATTTTTTTAATTTTAAAAAAGCTTTCAATATGGTTCCTCGTGCTTTCCTCACGTTTAAACTTCAGAAGCTTAATATTGATCCCAACGTTATTTTTTGGATAGATGATTACTTGAATTCCAGGAAACAGTCCGTGGTAATTAATGAAATCCAGTCCCTGGATGTAAATGTTACTTCTGGTGTCCTTCGGGGATCGGTGCTAGGACCACTCTCGTTTTTAATTTTTATTAACTATATAGTTGAAAACGTTTCCTCTAACGTAAGATTATATTCCGATAACTGCGTTTTATACAGAGACGTCGCTTGCAACACTGACATGTTTACTCTCCAAAGGGACTTAGATAAGACTGAGGCTTAGTGTTTTAAATGGATCATGTTGTTGTTTTTTTTTTTTAAATCTATCGAAATGCATTCACATCAGGTTTACTAGGAAAACTCCTTTTTTTTTTTTTCCTCATCATACTCTATTGGTTGGTCGCCGGTTAATTTTTTTACTGAGGCTAAATATCTAGGAGTTATTTTTTCATTAGCTCTAACTTGGAACAAACATGTTGACTACATCACTGCAAAGGTCAGTCGGTCACTAGGTTTCATTAAACGTAATTTTAGGTTGGCTTCATCGTCGCTAAAAGAAACCTCGTATTTTTCACATGCACGATCCATTCTTGATTATACGTGTACAATCTGGGACCCCTATAGACCCTTTCTTCAAGGCCGCCACCATCTTTACTTGTCGTCACTTCCAGTATGGGCAAAAACATTGTTTTGCCTTTGGCACGCCAATAGAAGGCATTTAGAATATAAGCGTAACCGTCACACTTCCTTGTTTTGCCTCCCCTCTGTTTTTTTACTATTTGCAGGTTGAAGCGTTCGATTATTTTTTCGTCGCCCATACCGGATACGCTTATTAGGTGGCTGGGGACGAGAGTACACAGAAAAGGTGTATAGGCTAAATTTAGAAGATCAGGTTGAAAAAAATCCAGAATCGCGTTGCCAGGTTTGTTCCGGGAAATTATGATTTCAGAGTAAGTGTTACTGAACTTAAGCCGTCTCTCGATTGGAGGTCTCCGAGTCAGAGACGTCAATGCCTCCGTTCGAAACTTTTATTTAACATTTTTCACGAAAATACTTGTATCTGCAAATCAACATATCTCCTACAGCCTGCTTACGTGTCTCCCAGAAAAGATAATTCGAAGGAAATTCGTCCTATAAATGCAGAACTGATGTTTTTAAATGTTCCTTTTTTTTCCGCGGTCAATTGATGTCTGGAATAAATTACCTAATGAGGTTGTGGAAATCTCAATGCCAGAGCTGTCTTTTTTTTTTTTTTTGACGAAGACTAGTTTTATGTTTAAATCTCATATTCAAGTGTCTCTAAGATTTGAATTTGTTGTGTTGTTGTTGTTGTTTTTTTGTGTGTATAACGACGTTTCATATTTGTTAAAATTTTTTGATCGTGTATATTGTTTTTTTGTGTGCCACCCTACTGTAAAGCCTTTTTAGGCGTTGTAGGCATTCATATCAATAAATAAAATACCGCGTGATGCACGCTGAAGACCCCAGGCTAGCGGCTGTACTGCACTGGCTAAGCTGCTCATCTACAGTGAGTGACTCGTCACAACTTTGAAATGGCTGACCAACTACACGCTGTATAAATATCCACACAACCCCAATTATTATCATTAGTTTGTGAATCGGCTATGCTGGTCAGGTACACCTATTTCTTGACAAACTCAAAACGGAGGTTAAAAAAAGCAAAAAATAATAAATAAACGCAAAACAGTGTCTGCTTACTTTTTTGTTTATTTATTTACCCTAAGGACCCCTTCGGGCATTACATAGGGGGGGGGGGGGGAGGGGGGAGGTGGATTCATATAGAGGTTACACATTGAGTGTATTAAAAAGAATTCTGCACTTAAATAATAAGAAACTACAACACAAAGCGCACACACGACATGCTGCATGTTTGTGACAGAACTGTAACAAACACAACAGTGAGTATGCATTGCGTGAAAGTAAATCGGGAGACTAGTCTAATAATCCTGGGCAACGGCAAGGCATTCCTCACGGTGATAGGGAGGACAAGGGCAGAATATTTCTCTGGATATGCAAATATCGGGTTCCCTGTAACAACGTGCGGAAAGGCGAAGAAGACTGATATGTCTTTTGGAATAAAGAAAAACATGCGATGCACCTTCAGCTTTCTAGGGAGGCCAAGTTTAAGGAGTCTTTTATGCGCGTCATACTGCTGGTATTAGAATAGTCACGCGCAATAAACCGGGCGGCTCTATCTTGACTCTGATTGATTTATTCGATGCGCCTCGCAAGTGGACGCATTTCGGACTTCCGCCTATGGGAAAGGAGGTGTGAAGGAGGGAGAGGAGGTTATACTAAGCTCCGCCTCCTCGGGGGGGGGGGGGGTCGGGATGCAAACATCTCGGCGTCGGCAATGGCGGACGCGCTGTAGCAGCTGCGACTGTAGCCGTGAGTCCTTCGCGTGGTTGCTGGTTAAAAACGAGAGAAAAGCACGTTCCGCTTCTGTCCTGTGTGATTTCGAGGTCGGCTCCGATCAGGCGCTGTCCAAAGGGCAGTGTTACCAGAGGGAATGAAAACGTGCTGCGTCTTCGGATGTGGAGGGCGCATTCACGACGGTGTGTCGCATTTTAAATTTCTGGGAGGATTGACAGATTGAGAGCTCTTTCTTGATTCCGTGGATGGTGGTGCATGCCTGTCCTTAGTTGGCGGAGCGATTTGTCCGACTAATTCCGATAACGAACGAGACTCTAGTCTATTAAAAAGGTGCGTGGTTCTCCGCACCTTGCACCCTTCTCAGAGGGACAAGCGGCTC
The DNA here is from genome assembly GCA_013358835.2 of Ixodes persulcatus. Lineage (NCBI taxonomy): Eukaryota > Metazoa > Arthropoda > Arachnida > Ixodida > Ixodidae > Ixodes > Ixodes persulcatus. Next base: position 282,889 of record JABSTQ010011182.1, on the reverse strand, counting down.
CTAGCCGCACGAAACAGAGCGATAACAGGTCTGTGATGCCGTTAGATGTCCGGGGCCGCACGCGCGCTACACTGAAGGAAGCAGGTTGTTTGTATCCCCGTCTGTTAAGCCAGTAAGCTTAGAAAGAAGTGGCTCGAGCAAATACAGAGGGCTAATTGAAGTCCATCGGATTACCCCCGAGCGAGTGTTCGTCCGTTTAAATAACGAGGCATAGAAAAATAAGTTTCCATAAAATTTCGTTCAAAATAAAAAACAATAATTACTTCTTGGTGTCAACGAGTCTACGACATAACTTCCGCGATACGCTCGACGCCGCTCGGGTAGCTCGATCGATCTTGCTCGGATTCTCTTCCACGGATTAGCACAGCCTTTCAGACTTTTACCACTTAGATTTATGCCAGACATACATACCCGATAACGCTAATAAACAATAGCTTTTTAGTGACGCGAGAAAAAGGTGACAACAAGAAGCGATCGAGCACTTTTGGGCTATGATGTGCTCACAATAGCGATCGCACAACCGCATTTGTTTGTTTCCAGTCACTACATCGGCTGTCATCCGTCTTTAGCTGATTATCTTTGAACAACTCATCAAACGCGAGGTACCATTCTTCGCTCGCTCGCTCACTCCTTGATACGCGTCTGCTAGAATTGTTAGACAAAAACACATCGTACCGCTCGAGTTATTTCGTCTGCCCCCTCTGAAAAGCGAAGTCGAGCTCGCTCGTAAAGGTAAAGGCCCGTTCACACTCTTGCAACCGAGTACGACCGAGACAGACGAGACTTGCTGAAACCTCTTAAAATTTCTTAGGGCGAGAGAACGCACTGGTACGCTGGCGCCATCTATGCGCTGACCCTGGAACTGCATTTTACAAGAGCGAAGGTTTTGCGGGATTTCCGGGGTCAAATGTGCCTAATACCTTTAAGAAAGACTCGTTTATAACGTTGACAAAAGTTTTTCGAGCCAAGAAAGAAAGGGTAATGCGCGCCAGAAATGGAAAATATGCCGACCGCCAAGTTTCCCCTGCTACCCAATAGATGGCGCCAGTGTGTCCTCTCGTTGTAAGAGGCACCCCGATTTAAGAGGTCGCAAGAGTGTGAACGGGCCTTAAGACAGCTGTTGAATAGCAGACGACGTTGCAAAGGAGCAGACGACGCTCAGATAGGGGGTCTCGGCGACCCCTTTCCGCTCGAGCCAATCAGAGCTCGGCGTCGTTCTGACGTCACCGGTACCACTGCGCAAGAAGCAGACGGACTTGCCCTCCGCATAGCTTCGATGGGGATTCCAAATGACTGACGCATATTCGAGTTTACTTCTAACTAGGGACGGCTAGTAGTTTTGTGTTATGGTCATATACGAACAAGTTTCTTCGCAGGCAACAGAGTTTGGTTAGCATTACATGGAATACATTCAATGTGAAGTTTCCAAGACAATCGGATGTAAAATGAACACCAAATACTTAAACGTTTGTACTTTTTCTATCTCTGCGTCGTTAGTTTTAAAGATGTGCTCGGGTTTGTTGTTTTTTTTTTTTTTTGCGTAGCCTAAGAAGGTTAGACAAAGCAAGCAGCTTAGCAGCATTGTCTACCGCAATTCGACCTCGCCATTTGTTAAGCCTCCCCACCTTCTTTTCTATCATCGCGTGGCTGTGAGCGAAAGGGACAGCCGCTTCTAGCGAATCAGAGGGGTGAAACAAAACACGTGACCGGTTTCCGTAGGACCAAAACGCTTGGACGAAATTTCGTCACGTGGCTCGCTCTGACGCGCTGATGGGCTCGCTGGGGCCGTAGTCTTTGCGGTATGGCAAGTTGTAGTGATGGATAGGGGGCCAGGTAGGTCCACTGTTCCCGAAATGCGCTCTTCAGTGTTCCGCTTTTCGAGCGTTGCAGTCGCGGCCATGGTTTTTTGTCGCGAACAGCCAGAATACGTCCATACCAACTTTTCGGTAATGCAACGAAATAGTGAGTGGGGCAAGTTGGTTCATTGTACGGCAAGAAAAGCGCCAAAAACTGGGAAAGAGGGAAACAACACAAGGCGCACTCGCAACTGAATTTCTGTATCGAAAAACACTGTCTTAAATACACTTTGAAACACCCCACGTCATTTTCCACGTGCCCACTGTTTATCGAGACATAAACGCTCTTTATTTGTCAGGGTCAAGGAAGGCTCACTGATACACTTATCTGCACCCTTTGTTTTATAACATACGCTTCGTGGATTTCCCTGGTGGTCTTTTTGCTGTGACGCCCAGGATAGCAATGTCATTGAACACTGGTGTGCACACACATCGGCTGCAACGCACAGCCAAATGGCCAGAAGGCGGCTGCTTTAAGGAGGCAGCGTGCTCTCTCAAACGACCATTCCTACAACGGCCTGTTTGGCCTACGTAGAGGAGCAGGAAAGCGGAATGTCATAAACATGAACACCGGTCGTCTTTTCAGTCCCTAATAAGTGCGTTATGGAAACAAATCCATGATCTTGAAGGGGAGAGCGACGAATGCAAGAAAAAAACATCCGAACAAGTTTGTGGAATGTCAAACAGGCGTTGTTTATGACATAACGTTTTCCTGCGGTGGCTCCTGCGTAGGCCAAACAGGCTGATGTGTGAATGATCGCGCGAGAGAGCACGCTGCCTCCTTAAAGGAACACAAACAGGGTATTTATACTCGCCAAGGTTTTTATTTGTACGTGACATACGAGAGCCCAACTACCCAGAAAACAATTCGCGGCTCGAAATTCGTTTCCTTTCCGCCCGAAAACCACCGATCGAGAACTGGCCGGTTTCAGTCGCACTCACTCTCTTCTCCGTGGCTACGTGCCGTTTTCTATGGTTTAGACACAACCACCAAAGATAATCAAAGTCGTGGGTCATCGAAGGCACACACTCAATGCTAGAAATGGACAAAACATAAGATAATGATACCCATTGGGGGTTGTCATAGATGGATCAATTTCCGAACCTGTTTTCGTTGACTCTGGAGTGCCTCAGGGATCTGTTCTTGGACCGTTACTTTTTTGATATTCATTAATGACATCTTAGATGATATACCAGTCCAGATTAACCTTTTCGCCGACGACTGTGTTCTTTACACTGAAATTTCTAGCCCTGCCGATCATCTTCTCATCGATGCCTCCCTGGCAAAAATTAATTTATGGTGCGCGAAGTGGCAAATGACTCTTAATGCGAAACAAAACAGTATGTATGAAAATCACACGAAAAAAAAACCATTTCACATTTTTCTTACTCAATAGACGACGTACCTTTGCAAAAATTTGAATCATTCAAGTATCTAGGGGTGATCATTACATCGGATCTACGATGGAACGATCACATCGACTACATCTCAAGACGTGCTTTCCAAAAGCTAGGCTACCTGAGACGATCCCTGGGGCGCTCCAGTGTATCGGCGAAGCTGACTGCATTCCAGACCTACGTGCGACCCATTCTAGAATATGCAGGAGTGGTCTGGGATCCGCACACCGAAGTAAACAAAAATAAACTGGCAAAAATACAAAGGAGGGCGGTAAGGTTTATCTACAGCTCTTATAGCTGGTCTTTGTCTCCCAGCCAGCTCCTGCAAAATGCCAACCTCGAGAGCCTCGAAAATAGACGACGGAGGCATCGATTAAAATTCTTATATCTAATCATTAATGACCAGCTAAAGATTAACAAAAACAAGTATATCTCATTCTTTCAGCCACGATTAACAAGACGATCACATCAACTGTCAATAAGGGAATTTTCCGCCAAAAACAACGTATTTCATCATTCATTTTTTTCCACGCACTGTTAGAGAATGGAATTCCCTGCCAGCCGACGTTGTGAACAGTCCAACATTGTCTTCATTCCTCTCCCAAATCCGTTAGAAATGTATATAGTTGTTGTACGTGTGAGTTGCATCTTGATTGTATATTACGCATTCTATATTCGCGAGTGTTTTCCGATGGGATTGGATGAGCCAGTCACTTTGCTTGTCTGTGCCGCGTTGCAGCAAGGCGCTGCCGAGATTTTGAACTGTGTATAACGGCAGTTTTTCTTTTTTTTCCAATATGTACAGTTTCACTCCTGCTACCGCCTCCACGAGGTGAGCGGTATTAATAAGTAAATAAATAAAAAAAAATACATTTTTTTCGTGGCTCGTAAAAGGCTGCAAATACGTTGTTTGGGGGGAAAAAAGTATCACAGTCACGTGACTTCCGTCAACTCTCTCCTCCTCTATATTTCTTCTTCCTCCCCAGTCCAGTTTCAGATTCGGTGTCGATCAGTTGCGATTTTTTTACTTTACTTAAAATATACGCGACGCTGTAGCGAGATATTGATTGGGTAGTCTTCTGACACAATAATAAATCGCCCGGCAAAAAAAAAAATAAATATTGGGGGTGTCAGTGTCGCTTTAAAACAGCCACCTTCTGGCCATTTGGCTGCGCATTGCAGACGATGTGCGTGTACACCAGTGCTCAATGACATTGCTATCACAGCTATATACAAACACCGTGGTCCCGCGAGCCAAGTCTCGTTTGCTCATATTGTTATATACAGCGTATTATTGCATTTAAGTGTATAACTGTATTAATTCCAAAATATAATTTTATATCAGTTAAAAGTAATAATTAGCAACGTTTTTTACTTTCCCGTTGCCGCGTCGTTGAACTGTACAGGGTGACCGGGCCTAGTCAGGCGACACGAGTCGCTCATATCCTTCCGTCCTAATCCAGGGATATTCTCATTTTGGACGTCATGAAGCAAGATTGGTGACGAAGTGGCTGAGTGCTCGTTACGAGCTGGGCCCAGTTTAACGCTGCAGTCCGAGCCTTGGCGCGGAGCAGACTCGGAACAAGAGACTTTGGAAAGGGCTCTATCGAATCCTTTGTCTATGCCCTCCTTGCGAGCGCCCAAGAGCATGTTTTCGAGCTTCGGCTAGGCTCCCTATGCGAGTCTGAGAAAGAGAGAAAGTGTCCAGGTGATCCAATCGAAGCTGGTATTGGCAAGGACTGAACTCGGACATTCTAGGACACCGACAGGCTGAGGACGGCAAGCTGGTTTTTCACTCGTCCCGCCTCCAGCTTTGTACCTTCGATAACACTCGCGGGCTTCTTGAGCTTCGAGCATGCGCTAGCAGCCAAAGCAAGGCGAAGCGCGTGCAGCAGGCATCCGAAGAAAACGCCCTGCCGTTCGAACCCTTGTCAGTGGCCCCTGTAGAAAACTCGAGTCCCAGTCACCGGAGCGCCTGGAGATACGAGAGAAGCGTTGATAGATCGTTGCGACACCTCCGATAAGAAGAACCCTGAGAACAACATTATATACAATGCATGCGAAAAGGCGCCAGTGGAGTATCGAGTTTTCTTTATGGGAGTTATCCAAGTTCCTAGAGACCCGTACTAAAGGAATGTTCGCCGCCACGATCCCATGCAAGTCAACTGTTCACACAAATGTGCTAACCGCGCACGAGTGTATAGCAATCTTCCCATGAAAAGTAAGCATAAAAACGAAACAAGCAGACCGAGAGAAGGAAGAGGAGGAGAAGTGAGTACCACTCAAATTTCGATCCTGCGGATATTCGAAGCTAGCGTAGTCCTCTTAAAAACAGATCAGCGTTCCCGATTCGGAAACCACGCTATTTTGCCTACTCCCGTAAAGAAGAAAAAGTTGGAGTATTGCGACCGTTTGCGGTCATACCTCTGCGTCTATGGAAGGCCAAGTTGAGTGCTTGGATTGAAATTCAAAACACAACGCCGTGCTTAAAGATAGTTCAGCGCGCGTTTGCGTGCCAAAGCTCGCTAAAAGGAGCCTCTCGGCATTTTTGTTTTTGTAGAAGTAAGAAAACACTTTATCGTCCTGTAGCACGCGAGGAAATTGAAAATATAAAATAAAACACTCGATAACCACCCCAGTAAAACGAAAACGCGTTCATCGCAGCATAGGGAAACCGCGGAACACGGGGACACAAATTAATGGTTCGGGAGGGAAATGCCCGAATTAGCGAATCCAGAACCATGAATCGCGAGCACGCTTATCTTTTGTAGGTCGTGCAATGGTCCATGTTCTGCGGGAGAAAATTGCGCGCGTTCGAACGTATACCCGAGGCAAGGGGAAAATCCGCTCGCAGGTGCGAATCCATCTGAGAGCGTCTACCTTCGCTTTTTGTTCTTTTCTTTTGCGCTAATGGGTCCGATATTACGTTTGTAACAATAAGGCGCTTCATTATTAGCAGGCAGCTGGATATTACGATCAAAAAATGGCAAACCAAACTTGTCATCACACGCACACAGACAGCTACCAGCGAGCTGAACATTTCTATTGCCAAAACGAGCCTGCGCGAATATAAGCGTGGCTAGAAAACCTTTTTCCACGTGTGCGTGCGCGAATATTCGAATTGGAGTGTAATCTGGTGATAGTCAAACTAATCAGATTCCATTTTCGGATTCCTCCATTTAAGAGTAGCGTTTTCTTCTCTTTTCTTAGGTTAGGTAGAAGTGATCGAAACATTGGTACCTCGCGTGCCACGAACTGAAGGCCTAATATGCGGCACAGTTGTGCCGGTGACGTCGTAAGGCAACCTGAAGAAAAGGGGGCTGTGTGAACCAAGTCTGACCGCAGGCGAACGTTTGGTGGAGCCAATAACGACGTCACGGCGCGTCTTCTTGCCTTCGCTATCACCAGAGGGATCACGGCGTGATACGTGTAGGGAACGCGACAGAACAGCACACGACAAAACAGCACGCGACAAAACAGCACGCTCAAAACAGCACGCGTCAAAACAGCACAGCGTCAAAACAGCACAGCGTCAAAACAGCACGGCGACAAAACAGCACGAGTCAAAATAGCACGCGACAAAACAGCACAGCGTCAAAACGCCACAGCGACAGAAGAGCACGTGCCAAAACAGCACGGCGTCAAAACAGCATGGCGACAAAACAGCACGCATATAGCAACTTCAAGCGCGTTCTTCACCTCTCTCTGCGCGAATAATATCGAACCTCCTTGACCTTTTCATTTATTGTCCCTAGGTTATAAAGGAATTTATTGCCTATTTCAGAGCTTACCAAACTCCGCAACCTGGAACCCCCCCCCCCCCCTTTCCAAAAAAAAAAAATAAAAAAAATATCGCGTCACGACCCTCCCTCGGGCTTTTCACGAGGCTACAAGAGTCAGTTACAATGATGAATACTAGTAGCAGTCCACATAATAAAATGTATGCTGAAGATGACTAAACTTATAACCACAAAAAAGAAAAAAACTGGATCTGTCGGACCCACAGTTTATAAGGCGCGGAAGTTGGTAGTGGACCACGATTTTTATCACAACAGGAGTTACCGATCGGCATCCAGCGTTAAGCATTCCCGTAAGGTGACAAGCGGAAAGCTTTAAACAAACGAGTGCAATTGTTCGAACCTCCTTCAGCGAAGCTCTTGTTGGTGCCTTTGTCAGATTTTTCCGTGTCGTTTATAGTCAGGAGAAAAAGAAAAGGTCAGTATTAATTGAAAAAAGTCAGTATTTTCGAGGGCGTTTGGAGAGGGGGGGGGGAGGGGGGGGGGGAGGCGGGGATGCGACTCATTCCTGACTATATATGACCACTTCCTTTCGCAGTTTTCAGCTTGCTTCAGAGGTCGGTTCAACTTTCAACAAAAGCTCCGGGGTCGCAGGGGTCTTCAGGTTGAAATCTGGGTTTTTGACCTGATAGGGACCTGATAGGGATAGGGATAGGGAAGAAGAAAATCTAATCGTGAACTGCACAATGCAAATCAAGCGCGCCCGTAAATGCCGCACACTTTTTAACAACCCTAGCTTCCGTCTACTGGAGAAGGGAATAAATACGATTGTTTTATAGCCATTTCTGTGGTTGTCGCGAATTTACCACCTCTCGCAGTCGTGAAAATGGGGAAAAATCGCACTGAGTACAATGCTTGCAAATTTCTGGATTTTGACATTTTGCCTTTCTGACCGAAGCGGTAGTGAAGCTCATGTTCGTCCTGTGTACAAATACGGGCACACGAAAATAATGTCAGATCGCGATAGGGCCCCAGTGCGTCTTGCAGAACAAGTAGCGTCGGCTGCCACAACAAATACAAATATCAGTACCTGGTTAACTCACTATACATTTTAAACAAACGCTTTTAAATATTACATTTTCGTCAGTATACTGATTTTCGTCAATAAACCGAAAAGAACCGAGCAGTTTATGAGTCTACAAATATTTACCGCAATAATTTCCTAAACACATTTTTTTGGGCGCTGTGCTGTCTTGTCGTTTTGCTGTTTTGACGCTGAGCTGTTTCGACGCCGTGCTGTTTTCGCACGTGCTCTTCTGTCGCTGTGCCGTTTTGACGCTGTGCTGTTTTGTCGCGTGCTATTTTGACGCGTGCTGTTTTGTCGCCGTGCTGTTTTGACGCGTGCTGTTTTGTCGCCGTGCTGTTTTGACGCTGTGCTGTTCTGTCATGGTGCCATACGTGTACGCTAATCATTACGAGTAATCAGATTACGCCTGATCAATTCCTCGTTGGAGTAGTTTTGTAATTATTTCATTAACTTTATTAGAATCAAGCTACTAATCCGATTCCTTTGAAAAGCATTAGCGGCGTGCTTTGCACAACGTTCCTAGCGAGGAATTCTGGAACCAAGTCTACCCAAAGGGCGGGATTCCCAAGATGAGTAGCTGATATTCCGGTAAAACAAGCCCCGTTTTCGAACCGGCAGACTTTGGAAATGTCAAGGAATAGGAAAAGTAGTGGTTTCCAGTGTTTCCTCTCCATAGTTTACTCGAGTCCAAGGCTGCTGACAAAGGGGAAGATGCCTTTTTGGCATTGCTCGATTGGCTCCGCCGGAGGATACTTCTCTACCAGAGAGTATATCCTTGCTCCCGAGACCCGATAACGATACGAGTGCAAAGGCGACGCCGCAGTCATCGCTACCCACCTCTCGGAGTGGGCTCGGCACTTGCCGAAAAGATACCACGGCCAAATCCTTCTTCTACCTTAACCCGTCCCTTCTGAAAACCACCCGAATCGCACCGTCAGCATTCCGAGCAGAGGCCCTGAAAAGAGTCTGCAGGCTGACATCCCATCCGGAGCAGCGACACGTGCCCGGATTGGAAAAACCGCCACACCGCCAAGCCTCGTCCAGAACGGCGCTGCATCCGCCGACCATAAAAGCCAAGGTGAACGGAACACACGCCAGTGGGCTGGGCACTCGGGCACTCGCCGACGAGATACTAGAGCTAAACCATCCATCCCCTTCTATCGGGTAAGTTGCAAACAAATACTTCAGCATTTTTCTGGAAATAGGGGAGACACACGAGGAGGCCGTACCGCTTCGGGCCAACGTGTCAGAAAGAGATACGTGGCAAGAACACCTGTCAACCTTCTTGGCTAAGCGACTGTCTTTAACACGGATGATAGCAGAAAAACAACAATGCCTTCGTCGTAATGCCCAAAACACGCAGAATTACACCTTAGTTGTGCCAGGAGACTCGAGAGTGGATACACCCTTAACACTCTCAGAGCTGAAAATAGCTTTAGCATCAACGAATAAGAAGTCATCACCAGGAACGGATGGTGTAACGTATATGGCACTAGCCCATATTAATACAAATTCCTTAATGAGACTTTTAGAGCTTCTGAATGCATCATGGGAGACAGGAAGCATTCCAAAAGCGTGGAAAGAAGCTGAAATTGTACCTTTGTTAGAACCACGGAAACCACCAACTATAGTTCTTTCCGTCCAATTGCATTAACAAGTTCTATTGGAAAAACGTTAGAAAAACTTACAAGGCAGACTAAATTGGTATCTTGAAACGAACGATATACTTCCAGAGGCAATGAGTGGATTTTGTTCAGGAAGATCTACAAGTGATAGTATATACCTAATCTAGTTAGTTCTATAGAAGAGAACCACGCAGGAAACAAAATCACTGTTGCAGTCTTTCTTTACATCAAACAAGCTTTTGACAATATTGAAAAAGATGCAATTCTTACCGCTTTAAAAAAGATTGTAATTTTGGGAAAGATGCTCCGCTGGATACAAAACTACCTTAGTGCTAAGTCAACTTTTATCAAAACAAATAATAACTGCACAAGTAAATACACGGTATCAAGAGGCGTTCCGCAAGGTGGGGTACTTAGTCCGACTCTTTTCAATTTTGCATTAATATCGGTAGCAGATGTCATTCCTGCAAATGCCATGGCCACATTTTACGCTGACGATATCTGCCTGTGGTCCAGCAGTGTTCAGCGAAACGTACCACCCCGTAGGCTTCAGAAAGCTCTGCACCTAATTAGCCAACAATTATCGAAACTGGGACTCACTTTGTCGTCAGAAAAAACAACGGCAATGGTATTCACAAGAAAATTAATGCGACGATACCCTATTTTCTTAGCTGGACATCCTCTGCCATATATAAAATCTTACAAATATCTTGGCGTTATCGCTGATCAAAAACACCCATGGGCGCCCGAGGCAAAGCGAATAAAAAAAAAAGGTTGACGCAGTCGTCGGACGGTGCCTAGCTGGCACTGCTTGGGGATGCTCGTGCTCCGCAATGCTTGCCCTAGAACGCTCTCTTCTAGACGGAATTCTCAGGTATAGTGCACCGATGCTTCATGGTGCTACCATCAAAAACTTGCAAACAGCGCAGACGAATGCACTTAAAGTCTGTTTCGGTCTGGCACGTCTACTTGTGATACGCTGGCTGAAACGAGAACAGTATCTGTCAACACTATGAAAACGCAAGAATCTTTACGAGTACACCTACGCCACATTACTCAGCATAAGAGACACTATATGCGAAACATTGTCAGAAAAGGGCCACATTCCACAATTGGGCAAGGAATACAGAAGTGGCATAAAGAAATTTCTTCGGTGACAAAGCACAGCGGAGCAACTCCGCCACCGTATTGGATCATGCCCTCTATGAGAATTAATACCGAGCTACCTGGAGTGGGGGCAATCAAGGACACAGCGATACCCGTTCGATTTCAACAAACTATGCTTCACGTATCTAATGTATACAAACACGATGTATGTGCATATACTGATGGATCCACTACCAAAACATCATCTTTCTCTTCCTTCGTAATTCCCCAGAACAATGTACTTGAGACCGCTCGGCTATCCCACCGAACAGCATCTACAACAGCAGAACTACATGGTATTCTGTTGGCGATTACTTATATCTCAAAATCAACGAATATACAAAAATGGGTCATCCTAACCGACTCCATTGCGGTTCTTAAAAGCCTAATGATATTTGGGAAATCATGCAGCAATAATACTCTCCAATTACAGCTGGGACAAGTATACGCTAAAGCCGCTGACATAGGACATCACATAATACTGTAGTGGATTCCAGGTAACAGCAGCATCAGCGGAAATTAACAAGCTGACAGGGATGCTAAAAGCGGACACAAACTCAGAAAGCTTCAAAAAGTTCCATTCACCAAATATAACATAAAATGCTCCATAAAGAAAGTAATTAGCACTATGATTATGCAGTCGTGGTCTTCATCAGTTCATCAAAATAGCAAATTAAATTCAGTGGATCCAGAACCGACAACGCAACAACCAGATAGCCTACCTAGAAAACTCGAAACTTTGTACCACAGGCTACGACTCGGGGTGGCTTACACTGGCAGCTATAATTTTCTTTTTGGACCAAGTGACACTCCAATGTGCACCACATGCAACTGCAAAGAGGATGTAGAGCATATATTGTCCGCATGCGCTAAGTACCAAACTCAACGCGAATGCATGAAAAGAATACTTCACCAGCTGGACCCCAGACCATTCAATGGAAACAAAATCCTAGGCCCATGGAAGAACAAGCGACATCAACGCATCGTCTTAAAAGCTGTACAAAACTATGTCGAAGACACCGGACTAATCGATCAACTTTGAGTGTGTGCGTGTGTGTGTTGTGTTTATGTGCGCGTGACTTACTCTTCTTCTAATCGTCTTTATTCCCCTCTACCCTTCCCCACGGAGTAGCCAGCCAGAGAAAGCACGAACTCCGGCTTACCTCTCCATGCTTCAATAAATATCTATCTATCTATCTAACACAGCGCGATGATCACAACACTATTCAAAATTCGGACCAACTAATTTTACATCACCCAGAAAACGGACCCAGTGTCACATGACGCTTTACGATAGACATCCGAGATACGTAATATTCTATATCCCAGGCGAGCCTCGTGTCTCGAACAAATCGTAGAAGAGCAGAACGGCATACCGTTCCAAGACGCGGATCAACCTGAATACCTTCCTGGAACTGCTCAGTGCGTACAAAAAAGCCACATTCGTTGCGCACCAAGGTCAGCACTTTTTACAAAAAAAAAAAAAGTGGTGTGTGCATGGGGCTCGCAGGGGGAGAAGAAAAAAAGGAGCAGATGGTTAAGGTTCAAGAGGAGGAAGAAGCATTCAATTCATATAGTTGGTAGTTCAGCAGTATCTCTGTCTCTTCTATCCGTTTTTTTTTTTTCGTCTCCCAAGTTCAAGAGGCCCTATCCTAGTAATGCAACTCAAGCCCGTAACTCAGCTGAGTATATTGTGTAAGCAGAGGATGTGCACAGAAATTGTTGAATCTTTTTTCCCTAAAGAATGTGCATTGTACTCGAATCATTCACTCCTGCTTTGACCCCTATTGGGAGGCAGTTTTAATAAATAAAAAAATCTTCGGAGAATAGGGAGTTTTATCGAGTCGTTTTCGGAGCACACGGTTCCTAAATCGTGAACGGTGCAGCTGCTCCGTTCCGTGAAACCGTACGTAAAATTTAACGTGTTTTAGCGAATCGTAATGCTCGCGCAGCGGTTTAAACGACGATGATGATTGCGTTTGACCGGCAGCGCTTTCTCGCAGTAAACATCTGAAACCTTCTGCAGCGTGCCGTAGAACCAAATCAATTCTTTCGCTCGCCAGGGCGGCTCGCCAGCCCGGACGAGGAAAATTTCATCGCACGCGTAGTTTCCAGCATTCACGATCGCTCGTCTGGGAAATGATTTGGTTCGACTCGTGAGACGAAGCCCCGCTGTTGTAAGCCTCGACTGGCGGAGTTGACCGCCCTATTGCATTTTCCCCGAGTCGTTAACGACTGCGTCTCGGGAGTCCAGCGGCCGGAGAACCGAAGCCTTAAACGATTCCGGGGGCATCCTGGCGCGACATTCGGACAGACCGCCTCACGCAGTGGTGGCAGACGAGCCACGCAGATCCGCCGTCAACTTGGTACAAGGAGCCTGCACGTCGGGCTCATGGAACATCCGCTATTTGTTGTTCTTGTCTTCCGTTCAAGACTGCAACAAAGCTTACGGGTTGTACCAATACCTTCCACCAATGCTCCCAGCAGCTTATATCACCTGAGGCTGCCGTTCCGTTGGGCTAGCGCCACAGAATACATTCGTATACAGTGGATGCTGAACAACCTGCACGAGACGGAACTAAAAAAGGGAGAACGAAGCGTGGGCTGCCGCTGCCAGGCTAGCGCAAACAAATAGATTAAGCCGTGCTCCTCGTGCACACACTCTTTCTTCCTCTCTGCTGCCATAAAGATACGGAACATGCTCTGCAGATGTCATCGTGTCTTGTACGATGGATAAGCAGTGTGGCTTTAGCTAAGTGTACAAACCGCATGCACTCAACGTGAACGAGACATGGGAGGCGGCGGAAATCCACGCTGCTTATGCCCCCTGCCGGAGGTAAAAAAAAAAAAAATGGCCCAAACGAGGGTCAACAGCCGCTCCTATCAACCGCGAACACGCCACTGCACACCTCCTTCCCCGCTTTCTTTCCTCTATTTACATCACTTCCATTCTTCCCTTTCGACTACCGCCCGTTTCCGCTATCCTATACTCGACGTCAACTAATTTGTGCTACGTGGTTAAGGTTCAGTGCTCAAACTCTGTCAAGCTAGTTGCCCGAGCGAATACGAATGAGACGCAAGGCGAAACCTAGGCCACCTGCTCTCGCACTAGCAGCCGGCTGGAGCACTGTGGAAGCTAGACTAGCCCGGACATTGTAGCACACAATAGTTGACGCCAAGTATAGTCATACAGCTTTCCCCCCATCCTTCTTTCCCCCATTTCGTACATTTCTCTCTCTCCTCTCAGTCAAACGTTGCTTTTCTATTTCCCCACATCGACTACACTGTTCCGCATTTTTTCTTACATTTCCTTCTATGTACACTATGGCCGTTGTCTCGCCTTTCCCCATTTTCTCTCTATATTTACTCGCCCGCCTCAGACAGGGTTCCCCTTTTTCCCTACGTCCTCTCCTCTCTGTCTCCCATTTCCTTCCCCACCCTCTCGCTTCCTTCCTGCTCTCGCGAGCTTCCTTCCGACAGCAGTCATCCGACAAAACATCATCCTTTCGCGGCAAACATGAATCCTTTAGGGTGGCGAATGCAACAACGCCACTTATTTACGCGGGTCCATCATGTTTGGATCACTCAACCGTTTCTGACCGTGCCTCCTTTTTTGCGTTCTTTTAACTGTTATTCCCCCCCCCCCCCCCCACGCAGTCCCTCGTCCCTAACGCTTCCCAATTTACATACGTCATTAGCATTCCAAGCAGGAATTCTCGAAAGTGGCGGAGCTTATCCCAAATTCCCAAATAACCACCGGCGCGACGGTATGTTCGAAGCTCGAAAACGGCACGCGCGCGTACGCTACTTTTTTTTTAATTCTAAATAGTCCCAAATTACGACAAAAACAAAAACGGGGGATTAAAAACTGGCAAGAAACTTCTTGATGCTCATGCGGATATAGAGATAACTAAGTCATTCTTCAATCTCTATCGGAAGTTTATATGAGAACGCTGTATAGGGAAAATGTGACAAACACAATAAAAGAGGAATCTTTACGAGTGGATGAACACGTTGATACAGGCAACCGCAAAACAACAAGGAGGTAACCATTCCATAAATGACGACGCTAGGCGGCCGTAAGCCTAACAATACAAATCCCACGTCGGCATGCTTTTCTTTCCACTTCGTTTGTACAACGACACGGCATAAAGATGCCTTCGAGAGAACAAACACACAGAAACCAAAGAGTTTTACCGGGACCCACTTGAAACACCGATTAAGCCTTCAACGGTCAGTCCGAAAGCGAGTGCATGCTGGTACGTAAAATCAAACGAAAACGAGAACTAAAATCCTAAGCCGTCGCGTATATGAATAGCGGCCGTCTGTAAGAAAATGACGCACCAAGAGGGTTGAAAAAAGAGTATAAACAATATCTTATAAAAAAGGAATATAGAAGTGACACATAAAAGCCTTCTTAAAGTAAACACAAGCTCGGTGAAAAAAAGGATATAAAAAACGCATCGAGAGCAAATAGAAAACCGGACGCGAAGGAAAGAGAAAAACCGAAACCAGCCTATTTCTCAAAGAAAGAAGACGAACGACGGAGCCTAGCAGATCGGCATCGCAAGCATCTACAGTCACGACGCCAAGGATCCCGGTCGGCGAGCGAACACCTTCGATGCAACGGTCCCCCGAAGAAACCGCGTCGATATCTGGCGCCCAACGTGGGGCGAGAAATATAAAAGAAAGGCGCGTCCCAGTAGCACTGAGCACCCAATTTGCACAGCATCGCCGCAGAATGAAGCCACGATGAAGGGACGAGGAAAAGGGGAAAAAAGTATAGCAGAAGGGAAGACATCTTCCCGCGCATAACTCCCGGCAGCATCGGCACCCGGAGTCTGGGGATCTCCTCTATACTCCGTTCACCTCCAAGCTTGACAGTGCGGTTGAAGCTACCTGCTCCTTGGACCAGCCATATACGCGCTTCTTTCACCACGTGACCACGCTCCCGCGTGTACTGCAACACGCGGCTCTGACAACATGCCGCTGAGATGGCGCTGCTGTCGGCACAACGCATACTCAGATTATTTATTTATTTATGCAATACCCACAGCGCCAAATCGGGCATTACAGTGGGGGGGATATACATACAAAAAGGAAAGAACGTACAATGTCAGTCAGACCTCTGCTCCACGACAGATGGATCATTCAAACAACATATAAACCTTATAAACCATACAAAGAAATAGAAACTTATAAACAATACATATAAACATAGCTTATAAACCACGCAAGGGAATGCGAGGTAATATAAAAAAAGAACTCAAGCTAGATTTAATTCAACAGAGAAAAAAAGTCATCATTTGACAGTACACCAACCAAAGACTGAGGCAATCGATTCCACTCATAGATAGTTCTTGGAAAAAAGGACATCCTAAATACCTCTGTTTTGAACGAAATTTCTCGCACCTTGAAACTATGGTCAACACGCTCCGATTGATAGTGGGGCCGAATTATATACATGTCTCTTTGTATGCCAACTGTCGAATGATAAATGTTATGAAACAACTTCAAACGAAGTCTTCTTCTGCGAGTTTCGAGTAACTCCCATTTTAAGATATCTTTTGTGCGTGTTGCGCTGAAATCTCTACTATAGTTCCCGGTAACAAACCGAGCGGCTAAGTTCTGCAGTCTTTCTAGTTTTATTTTGTCACGTGCTGTAGGCGGGTCCCAGACGACACAGGCGTACTCTATAACTGACCTGACGTATGCTTTATAGAGCAATTCCCGAGTGTCTTTATTGAAGTTTCTTGCATTACGACGGAGAAACCCTAATGTTTTACCAGCCTTGGCCACTACGTAATCAACGTGTGTGTTCCATCTTAAGTCAGTCGTGTAATTTACCCCCAGATATTTATATTCTAAAACTCTTGATAAAATATTGTTATTTATGGCATAAGAAGCAGCGTACGGGTTTTTTTTTCTTGTGAATGACATAAAAACAGTTTTTCCTAAATTTAACTGCATACACCATCTGAGGCACCACTGGTTAATTCGGTCAAGATCCCGCTGTATGATATTAGCATCCTCAACACAAGCGACGGCCCCATATAAAACGCAGTCATCTGCGAAAAGTCTCATCTGCGACACTACTCCTTCGGTGCCTCGTGCGGGCAAACGCAGTCATCTGCGACACTACTCCTTCAGTGCCTCGTGTGGGCAAAGGTTGTTTGGAAGCATCGTCTTTACCAATGCGGAGAGGGATGGGCGTAGCTTCCACCGCATTGTCAGCTGTACATAGCGCCCGTTTCTCTTCACGTCCGATGGCGCAGCGGAGGAAGACCTGTCGAAAAGGCGGCGTCGGTGCGCATCCAAGCAGGTTCCAAAAGAGATCGCGCCCCACTTTGAGGGGCAGCTAGAGCTGTACATTCGTGTCCTGGATGAAAGGAGCAGAAAAAGGACTCGCCTCCAACAAAACAGTCGCAAAAGGAAAACAAGCTTTTAGTTTTTCGCATTAAAATATTCATTAGATACAAAACAATCGTCTAGGGGAATAACGATAGTTTTCACCGTTCTATTCAACCAATACCGCAGTTTATCGCATTCAGAGATGTCAACAATAGCTCGAAAAAGCTTAACGTCATCGGCGAACCGTAACATTTCCGAGTGATTTAGGCATGAACAAATATACAATACAATAAACTTCATTTTTCCAGCAGTACTGGAGGAGTCCCCAGACAAAAAGCTGCTAAAAGCGGCTTGACTGAGTCTGGGTTCCCCTTATATCGTTTACGAATATGTGGAAAAGCAAATGCGATAGGTTAGAGCCCTGCGGGACGCCCGATCTAGAGAGCTACGCGGTCCACTGCCACCGTATGAAACATAATTCCATCGGTCATGCAGATAGCTCGGAATCCATTCGCAAAGTGGTAAGGGGAGACCGTAGGACGCAAGTTTTTTGAACCAGCAATGAATGGCTCACCACGTCAAAAGCTTTTTTTAAAATCAAAATAAATGGTGTCAACTTGCTGCTCGTACTCTATTTTGGCACCCACAAATTCCGTAAACGCAATCAAATTTGTTTCCACCGAAGAACTTGGCATAAAACCTCGTTGCACATTTATACGTCTGGAAAAACAAAACGCGCAGCATGACAATACATGGCCTTCTCGAACACCAGTGAAACTGAACGATAATTACCGACAGATACTGCTGGCCCATCTTGGAGTATTGGCTTAACTAGTGAAAACTTCCATGCAGATGGAAAAAGCCTATCTTTCAGCGACCGATTAAAAATGAAACTTAAAATCGGAGATAAGACGTCGCCGCACCCTTTCAGTATAAACGGAGGAATTCCAGCCGATTTCTTAGGTGGCGTCGCCTGAATCGCCGCAAAAAAGTCGTCGTTGCTGAGCTCGGGGATTGATAAGTATCGGTTTTCCTGGTCCGGCATGGTGCAGATTTGAGACGTACTTCCCACGGAATCAAGAACAGTAGAAAAGAAATCTGCGAACGCTTGACAGACGTCGCTCGGACCACTGATAAGTTCTGAACCGTTAGTGTTATCTTCTGAGCCGTTTTCTTTTTATTCGACAAGTTCCTCGTAGATTTCCAAAACCTTCGCGGATTTTTCTTTAGGCCTGATTCAACGCTTTGAGAGTGGTTTTCGTGGTCCCGACGATAAAGACGCTTGGCCAAAGCGCGCTCGGAACAGATTCTTCGTCTGCTTGTAATATCTGTGAGCTTTTTCCTCGTTGCGTGTTTCAATTCGTGGGAACACCAGGAAGGGTAGTGATTTGTGATATCATGTTTGTAAATCGGAATGAACATTTTCATTCGTGTTCTCACCATGTCTGTTAGCATTGATACTTGTTTATCTATGTCATCTTTACATGACGTAACGACTGACCAATCTGTGTTAACTCATAAAGCCCCAGGTCATTTCCCTTTGAACACGAAAATGCAGTCGCACGCGGATATGCTGTACCTTGGTTATATTGAAATCGACTTGAAACGGGACAGGTGTCAACAGGGACAAGTGGGGCGCTAGCTTGTATACGTTCGTCATATCCTTTGTAAAGAACAACACGTTGCCTTTGTGGTTGAGCAGAAACGTTTTTGGGTACAGATAGTTCGTGAGCTGAGGTAAAACCTTCGCCTTCTTTCGCACCTCTGACTTGCACGCGTTTATAATACCGGTGTCCCAGTTCACACCAGGCACGTTGAAATCGCACGTAATAAAAACACGGTACTTACGATGTTCAAAGTGTGATCAATGCAAGGACGAAAGGTGGACAAGAAGAATGTTCGGCTGTTTGTAAAGAATATTTTCGACCCACACGGATTCCTTATTATACGTTCCCATATCAGTTCTGCGATGTGATTCAAGATCGCTTCGGACTGCTATCGGAGCACCACCCCCGTGAATTCGGTTACACATTTTATAATATCTGTCCACGCGATAGACTAGATACTGGGATGGAAAATCCTCGAAATATCCTCCCGCAATCGTGTCTCAGTAATATAGTATATGTCGTAGTTTGAAGCGAAACAATATTCCATCAACTCTGCAGCCTTTCCGCGTATGCTACGTGCATTCTGGTAATACAAGGACAGTCGGAGTGCGTTACCCGTCCATGGCTTGGTTTCTCGTTTCGTCAAAACGCACGCTGTCCTTTAGGGGAGCGTAAAACGGCCGATCAAAAGGTCCAAAAATGACCGATGATCTCGTACGACTGCTATGTCAGCTTGGCAATTAATTGCCAAGCATTAAGTGCGAGGTTGAGCGGGGAGTATTCGTGTAGGTTAGTACGGGGGAATACAAAATTTACTTTGTTCGGATGATTAAAAAAAGGAGGATAGCACGGTTCTCCTTATTTTATAAAATATATTTTATGAAAGAAGGTGATATCCGCCTTCTGGTTTCGAGGGACACTACACCGAATGAGTCTTTAATACGGGTGATACTGCTTGTTTCGGGGGGGGGGGGGGGGGGGGGCATACGGGTGATGCTCCCCCGAAACAAAGTCCTGGCTACGTGCCTGGCTAGAGTTAGTAGATTCCGGCGACTTGAAAGTTTGCTGGCCAGTTTATTATATATATAGATGATATTCGATCGCAATTTTTTTGGACATGCGGTCTTCCTTGATGATACTGAAGAAGACTGCATATTTTTCGCAAGATCAAAAATGAAACAGAGTTGCCCTCAAGGTCAGCTTGTAAATAGCATTATCGGAGGGTGAACTTATGGTACGATATAAGACGCGTCGTCTGCGAAGAGACGGATGGTGGACTGAGTATGCATATGGCTAATGTAGAGTAGGAAGAGTAGGGGCCCCAGAAAGGAACCCCGCGGTACCCCAGATTTCACAGGTCACAATGTTATCCATAAGAACACACTGATACCTATTTGAAAGAAAGTCTCAAATCCAATTAATTACACCCGTTTCTAATTTTACTTCTGAATCTTTAGTAGTCTTCTGTGCGGGACACGGTCAAAAGCTTTCGAAAAGTCAATAAATATTGCCTCAGTTCCGGTAGATGAGTGAATACTTTGATAAGCTTAGTAACTAATTCCAAAAGTTCACAGGATCGTCCTCTTTGAAAACCATGCTGATTAGGAAAAACAATAACATTCGTCTTCAGGTGATTTTTGGTCGGCGAATAAATAATCGGTTCGAAGAGTTTACAAGAAACGCGAGTTAAAGAAATAGGTATGTAATTTGGGAGGGAGTTACGATCGCCAGGTTTGAAAATAGGGACGACAAGGGCCGGTTTCCAGTCGTCCTCGTCAGGTAACGGTGATTGTTGGTGAAGCGCTCATAGGAGAACGTTAGATATATCTTTGGCTCTGTTTAAGAAAAACATAGGATTATATAAGAAGCTACTATTATAATTCTTATATCTTGTAATAAGGTTCTTATATGATCTCATTTATCATAGGCGCTTATTGGATCGAGAAATTTCTTATGCAAATAAGATTTTTCACTAGGATAGGACACTTGGTATCTTCATCTGCCGTTAAGAAGCGAATATATTTTTGATCTGTTTACTTTCCACCGATTCCCCCGCGGCCAACCAGCTACTTCAGTATCCCATCACATTCGTTGGCTGCATTGCCCCTTGTATGCATAATCCAAGTATAGGTACACAAACCGAGCCACGGG
Organism: Ixodes persulcatus; assembly: GCA_013358835.2. Lineage (NCBI taxonomy): Eukaryota > Metazoa > Arthropoda > Arachnida > Ixodida > Ixodidae > Ixodes > Ixodes persulcatus. The sequence goes on along the minus strand of JABSTQ010011182.1, from coordinate 261,931 downwards.
CGCGAAAGTGCGTAGGGTTCTCTCAGAAATGCGTATTTCATAAGTGGGAGGAATATGGGCCTCGCATCGCATGCCCCATCGAGCCATCAAGATGGTTGAACGCGAGACGGGGTAGAGAGCGGTGCGTACGCACCAGCAAAGTATTCGTTTCTCTCTGCTCGTCTGAGTGCTCGCGTGCTGGCACGATTATTCTGACTGCATGAGGCGTGCTTACGTGGATTCGGAAGTCGAATTAGAAGCACGCACATTTACATAGCTTACCTGCATTCACCTTAAGTGCATTATGCGAAAGCACGTAATTATACACCAGCTCATGTTTACACGCCACCGGCGCCGCGCATGCGCGATGGAGTGTGAGCAAGAAACAGACATATGCGGTACTCATTATAAGTAATTAAATTACTCAGGCCGGGAACAGTTTTTTTTTTTTTTTTGAACGAGGAGAGTTTTTTTTTTTTTTCGACATTTTTTACTCCAATCTTTAAACACCGGGTTGCACCTCTGCAGTAAATTGGAGCGCAATACGTTGAAAACCCGATTTCTGAGCGCCGTCGAAAGTGCCATAGAAACGTTAGTTGACATGCTGTATAATTCGAAGCGCTTTGGTCGGTTCGAAAACGAACAGTTGAGGCACAGACAGCCGGCACCAATCCATATTCAATGTCTCTCCGACAAAACACAACTGCCCGATCCGAAAAGCTAGAAAAGCTGCTGCTCCCGATTCTGTTTGCTGCATTGAAGGCAATAGTTACAACACTACCGGAGGCTAGAGACCTTCCTGAAGTGCAAATGCTACTTTCAATGGAGCATATCCTTGCACGTTCGAGTGCTCCGATTAACTCAAATTCTACAAATGAATGATCGGTACCGACAAGCCTTTTTGTTCCAATGGAACGCCAATGGTTTGCGATCAAAGAGCGGCGACTTTCGGCAGTTTATTGCCCTCCATCAGTTCCCAATTCTCGCCATCTCTGAAGCACGAGTCACAGCCCAATTCCGACTGCCCAACTATGTGACCTATCAAACGACACGACCTTCCGGCCCCAGTCGGGCAATGTTGTGTGTGCGAAAGGACCTAACATCAACTCTCGTATCTACATCGAAAGAGGATGCACCGGAATATGTGGCGTGCAAGGTGAACATCGGTAAGATATGCTTAGTCATTGCAAGTGTGTACTTTGAACCCCTTACACCCATCACTCTTACACAGTTTTCCCGTATGATCCGGAAGCTTGGCAAAACATTCGTAGTTGCTGGTGACTTTAACGCCCACAATCCTCTCTGGGGAAGTGATCGATGCGATATTCGTGGGGATATGATCTCCAACGCAGCTGAAAATCTCGACCTAACGGTATTGAATGATGGATCCGCAACATTCCTGCGCGGTCCTACATATTCTAGTTGTTTAGACCTAACACTCTGCTCCCACAACTTATCTTCTGGAATGGATTGGCGCACAGATGTCGAGACAAGGGGAAGTGATCATTTTCCTATCCTCGTGTGTCAACCTAAACTTTTGCAGTCTCCTCAAAAACGTAAAACTCAACTAACAAATTGGAAAGTTTATCGACACTTAAATACTAAAAACATAAATACAATTGACTGCACACTTGAAAATTTTGTTACAAGCATTCGCACAAATATGGAACGCTCCACGCGGGTAATATCAGTTCCTCAGGGATGTATTGGAGTGGATGCCGAATATGAGAGGCTACGGGCTATACGACGAAGGGCTGAACGGAAATACAATCGATCAGGGCAAGTTGAGCACTACTTAGAGGCTCAACGAACGCATGCCCTCATGCGTCGACAACTAAAAAAGCTTGCCAAAAAACGCTGGCGCAGTAACTGCGATTCTCTTTCGCCTTTTACGTCAATACCCAAAGTCTGGAACATACTCCGAGCACTTAGAACTCCTGTCACTCAGATTCACCCATTCCGGGCTTTGGCATTACATCGGGGTATTTCTGTTGTCCTCGTTGCGGATGAGTTTTGCCAACTGCTCACGCGGCCGGGCGCTGCGACATGTACTATAGAATTCACAACATCATGCAACGCAGTAAAACAAAAAATAGATGCACAATTTTGGTCAACTCATTCAGAGTTGGATCTCCCATTCACAATGCCCGAACTGGAGACTGCCTTACAAACAACTTCCGGTAGAAAAACAGCCCCAGGACCAGATGGCATAACATACGGAGCCCTTTCGAATTTGGGACCTAAAGCAACCACTCTTCTTCTTCAACTATTTAATAACATATGGCAACAAGAACGTCTACCAGAGGACTGGAAACTAGCGAAAGTTGTCCCTCTTCTGAAACCAGGAAAATCGCCCATGTCACTCGAGTCATTCCGCCCCGTGAGTCTAACAAGCTGTATTGGTAAAGTTATGGAGAAATTAATTAACGAGCGATTGCAATGGTGGGTTGAAGAAAACAACGCACTTTCACCGCACCTAGCTGGCTTTAGAAGACGAAGATGCACGATGGATTGTATACTGAACCTAGTAACTCATGTAGAACACGAAAGAAGCCGGGGTAACATTACCGTAGCCGTATTTCTTGACATCAAACGGGCTTTTGACACCGTTAATCATAGTCACGTTTTACATGGACTTCTTGAACTCGGTGTTCGCGGTCGCACCCTGCGTTGGATAGCAGACTTTCTCAATGAACGCAAGATTTTTGTAGACACAAACAAAGGCAAAAGCCAGGAACATACTCTTCGCAATGGGGTTCCTCAGGGCAGCGTATTGAGCCCCACTCTCTTCAACGCGGTTATGAATCAGCTGTCACGTCTCCTTCCATCAGAGCTAGAGTATTCCATCTACGCAGACGACATATGCATCTGGGCGTCAGCACTCTCTATTGATACTGTTAAAACATCATTGCAGAACGGTCTAGACATTATTGTGTCATTCTTAAAAGAGCATGGAATGGACCTCTCTACGACCAAATCGGCAGTTCTCCCTTTCACCTTAAAACGACTAAAAGACTTCAGACTCTCTGTAAACGGAGAACAACTAGAAATTGTCAAGACCCACCGATTTTTGGGTGTAATTATAGACCGAACCCTTACGTGGAACACGCACGTAACTGCGATGGAACAAAAAGTTAATAGGATAATTAATGCCTTACGCTGCATTGCGGGAACCAAGTGGGGAGGATCAACATCATCCCTCCTCCACCTGCACGTAGCGCTAGTACGTCAAACGCTAGCCTATTCTATACCAGTGCTCCATGGCCTCTCGCGCACCTCCGAGACTCGTCTACATTACTTGTTGGCTCGTAGTCTAAGAGTTTGCCTTGGTGTGCCTCGCGCAACATCCGGTGTTCTAGTTTTTGCAGAGGCACGGGAGCCGCCAATCTCGGTCCTTCGAATACAAGAAACCTGCAGGCATTTTTTTCGATTAAAGACACAACATATCGACCATCCTATTTTTCATAACCTTATGAGCAGAACAGGCGCACGAGTGCATAACGTTCTTTTAGAACATCAACGCCACATACCAAGTTACACTCAATGGGAAGTACTGGTCTCACCTGCTCCCTGGACGTTGACGATGCCTAAAGTTCAGACCACAATAAATGGAATGGAGAAAAAAAGCTCAGTAAGCAGTATGGTGGCGGCACAACTGGCTCTCTTCCATGTATACAATCAGTACCCCAATTTCACTCAAGTGTACACAGACGGATCTACCGACGATCAAGGATCAGCTTCTGCATTTGTTATACCATCTTTAGACACACACCGTTCATTCCGGCTATCCCATCGATCATCCTCTACTGCAGCTGAGTTACATGCCATACTGTCAGCATTACAATATATTCGGCATGCAAGCATGATAAAGAAATGGATAATATGCAGTGACTCGCAAGTGGCTCTCACATCCATACAATCAATGAACTATAAAAGTAACAACGGCGGATACATTTACAAAATTCTGATTGAAATGACGGCGGCAATGAAGGCAGGCCACGACATTGCACTTCAGTGGGTCCCAGGACACTGTGGCCTCACGGGAAATGAAGCGGCAGACTGCCTCGCCAAAAAGGCACACTGGGATGGGCAATATCAACGAGTCCCCCTTTCCCGTGGAGACACTCGGGAAATACTAAGGACAATGGTACACACAAAGTGTAGTTCCACGTGGTTTGACGAACACTCTAAACGCTCCATTCTTTTTGAAATCGACCCTCAGATAAGATTCCGCGTACCCATTTCTCTCCCACGCAGCATAGAAACATTACTACATAGGCTTCGTCTCAATGTTGCTTATACCGCTAATTTTTTATACCGCATCCATCGCGCAGAATCTCCAGAATGTACATGTGGAGAGTCGGTCGAAGATGAAACTCATCTCCTACTAGAATGCTCGAGATTCGTAAAGTGTCGAAAAGAGCTCAATTTACGGCTCATGGTACTTGACGACCGCCCCTTGTCACTAAAGAAGATGCTAGGACCTTGGCCTACGCCAGTTCTACAAAAGAGGGCTCTGTATGCTTTACGCGATTTCATCTTGGAAACTAAAATAGCGGAAAGTTATTGAGAGTTATACATCTGCAACAAGAACAACAGAAACTCAACACCAAAATGGAAACATCATCATATGATAAATTTACATTGCATACATACTTCAACTGTGAAATTCTGTGTATAATACTCATATACCTTGGTTGTATATTATTGCGCTAAATTGAGCTTTTGATGTAAAAAGTGTTTGAATAATTTAATGTGCATACCGCCCCCTTTAGTGTATATTGTACAGTATACCACATACGTTTGAGTGTAGGAATTATATATAAATAGCCTCACAAATAATTGCACCCTGATGTAAATAGTGTACTTTCATAACGTGGAGTGTAGTGCAGGGTGTTCTGTGCAGTGTTTATTTTATGTGACAACTGTGAACTCTCAAGGAAATGGACGCTAATCACTCAAGTTCAAAGGAGTAGCCGGCGCTGCAATAGCAGCAGCCAATGTCTCCTTTTTATTTTTTTTATCAGTTATTAAAGAAAAAGAGCAGATAATTGGAATAAGATAGATGCGATCAAATAAGCGCCTGTTTCGGTAGAAACAAAAATCAAAGCCGGTGCGTCGTGTTGAGTGGCCCCGGCTAATCCGCGGAGGTGTCATGGATAGACGCGAGGCACTCGGTGTTACGCAGCGATCGGTTTCTGACTGATGCGTTATCCTGGCGGCTATACAGGTGGAGGAAGAGGAGGAGCGAGCGCCAACGCCAGAGTGGCGCGCTCAGACTGGAATGACTAGTGATCTGAATGGTGACTTCCTGCAAATGGGAATGTGAGGTGAATACTGCCTCCTCTGCCAGGGCAAGGACAGTTTCTACTGCCACCGTGCACCCTGGAACGAGGGGCAGACGGGAAGGGACGTGTCAACAACTTCAACTCACCCAAGTTACTATGGCGCTGTCTGCAGCATCTGAAATAGACAAGAACGGAGAGAATGGTCAGGGCTGAGCGAACGGTGGGAGCATAAAAAGCACCACCAGAGTTCCGGCACAGTGTACGCTAATGTTTGCAGGGCATAAGATATGAGTGCGTTTATGTGTGCAGGATTTAAATGATATTTGCAGAATATCAAAGCGCGTTAATGTTGCGGGATAGAAAATGAATTCTAGAGAAGTGTATAGTATAGTGCGTTGCAAGGCGAGAAATGCGGGACAGGCTCTACCCCCAGATTACACAAATACCAATGACGACACTACGGCACTCGCTAGAAACGTGCCATTTCCGTGACGTCAAAGAACGGAATCCGCCAGAGAGCCCCTTTCGTCACAAATTGGCACACACAGAAACCATGGCTCCGTCTACCTAGGTAACAAGGCCATAGTGCTGACATTCTGACGTCACATAAAGTAGGCCCCATGCAAACGCTGACGCAGCAGTCGCGTCCCATCTGTTGGCCTCCTTTCGGTGACGTCAGAATTACAGCATCGAGAAAGAAAAGAACTTTGTGCAGTGTCCCTACGCTGCGCGAAGTAGTAGTTACGTGATTTGGTTCTTGCCGAAGAAATGACGCTTTCAACGTGTACGTCTTCCTCTACGAGGTGTGATGAAAACGGACTGACTTTGTAGCGTAAAAAGAGTGGGCAGCCCAGTGAAAAGAGGCAGTGGACGGAAGGGAGTCTCGCTAGACCAAAGGGCGTCGCTCTGTGAACATTTGGAGCTGCGCTACACGAGTTTTTCGGACGACATGCACGAGCATAATCTCTCTACAGATTGGAAACCAAAGCGAGAGCGAACATCAATTTTACGTCAATCTCGGCAAATCTAAAACAGAGAGATGAAGGCTTATCTTACAAAGCAGCGAGGTGTGCGCCTCAAGAACGTCCCTGAAGTCAAGGAGAGATCGGTCACCCCACCGCTCTTCCAGACATGTTTTGCTGCTCCTGAAGCACCATTTCAAACTCTGGGCAAAATTCATTGACACGAGTGTGCCGAATCCTTTCAATGGTCTCTGTTTTCTATTTGCCGACGCAGAACTGATGTTCGCTCTTTTGCTTGCAGTCTATGGTCGCCATTGTGCACGTGGTCGTGTAGCCCAAATGTTCCCAGAGCGACGCCCTAACGAGACACGAAGGTCGACTGCTGCGCGCGCATCACAGCCCACTCTCTTTTGAGGCTACAAAATCACAGCTGGTATATGCCTCCTATCAGCGCTTGAAGCCATCCAAAACCGGTCAGCACGTTTTATATTATCAAACTACCATCGTACATCAAGCGTCACATCCATGAAAGCTAGTCTCTCATTGCCTCTTCTTTCCACTCGTCGCACTATCTCCCGTCTCTGTTTATTTCATAAAATTTACTATGCCAATTCACTCGTGAAAGAGCAACTAATCAGTGCCCCCATCTACGTATCCTCTCGCCTCGATCACTGCTGCTAAGTTGGTATACCCACTTCCATCTCAAATTCTTTTCTCAAATCTTTCATCCCCAAAACATCTCGTGATTGGAACGGCCTTCCCTCACCCATTGCGACCATTGGCAATTTTGTTCTCTTTAAAGAAGCACTAACAAGTTACTATTCATGATCTGTGCCGGACTAACCATTTTCAGCGTTTTTGTACTTCCGTTGCCCACGCCCTCTGTAATGCTTCGGCCCTGAGGGTATAATAAATAAATAAATAAATATAGCGTCACACGAAGGGAGAAATTAGTAATGCTCCGCGAGAACTTTTTTTCCTTCGGTTCTTGAGGTGAATACGAGACCTTTCCTTTGCTTTACGGGTGGCGCCATCTTGAGAGGAATAACGCCCACGACGCCGTCCAGAGAATTCAAATACCGGCTGGTTGTGGCAACACAGCTATCTGGCTGGGACACGGCTATTCTGGGCTACAATAACTTGTCTCAAACGGTTGCATTGTGCTGGCTAATGACAGGCCATCACTAGTGCACTAGAAAAGTACACTGTACCGTCACTTGGTGCCAACAGAGTTATTTTCTCAATAGCCAAAAGCTTGGTAGTCACTGTTAGAGTCACGACTTCGTTTTGCGGCTTATCGCCATGCTTTCCGGACCTCTTTTGTCGCCCGTTTCTTTTCGCTCGGTCTGCAAAGTATATTCGAGTGCGGTCAACTTCCCTCAGTCACTGGATGGTGTTCCACCCAGGGTTTAAACCACGGGACTTGAAAATGTTTGCCCGTGCGATGCTACCACCATCGTAAAATGAGGCAAAACTAAACTATTACTACTATTAAAAAAAAAATGAAAGAACAGCATCCATTGTCGGCTTTGCTTTCATTGAAAAACACGAGAGTTTGAATGTGGAAAAAACGTGCACGGCGTCTCGGCATAGTCTCGGTTAAAACAAAAAAAGCTAGGCAATAGTCGCCAGATCATTTTGAAGATTTTTTATCCTTACCTCGAGCACTTAAGCAGGGGTCACACTGCTAATACATCGTACAACAGACAGTCTGTATACAGATTCAAAGGCGAGTCAACGCGAGATCCCTGCTTCGAATGCCGCGTGGCAATGAGTTGGAGGAAATAACTCGGTACGCGGCATTGGAACCACGTACATTGCGGTGACTCGTGTTGGCATACTGTTATTTGTGTGATGTATGAGCAGTGTGGCTTTCGACCAAGTAGTCGCGAGCATAAACGTGACAATGAGCCTGATCCGAAGTCCGCGCGATTCACGCCCGCAGTCGACTGACTTTAGAACTAAGAATGTTTGGGGGGAACAGCTCAATAACGTTGCAGCCACACTGCGTTGCAGCTTCTCGCGCACCTTTGGCGAGTATTCTTACGCTTATTAAAATCCTTTCTGCTCCCGACGACGACGCAGTGATAGCCAGACAACAGTAGATTTGGGAAATTGCAACGCGGTAAAAAGAAGCACTTGGAACCAACTGAGGCACGACATTCATTTCTAAGCCTTTTTTGTCCATACCCTCGGCGGTTGCGTAGCCTGTCTCGGAGGGCAATCCAAAAATGTACCGGGTCCAGGGTGGGTCAGTTTCGCGCTGGGTTGGACGGTATGGTACGAGGTGCCTTGGCGCCTTGAGTGCAGCGTCGGTTTTCTCCAAGCGAGTCCTCTTGCGCAGTCATTAGGGCGCAACAAACAATTTTCATCTTGAAATGTTATCCCTCGTGTCCGCGTTGCACTCTCAGCTTGTGTAGAGTTGTTTCGGATAGACTGCACACGCTTTCATCCGTCATAAGATTAAAACACGAGCGAGACAGCACGCACAAAAAGAAAAAGGAAATAAATAATGAAAAACAGTTAAGGCTGTCATAATTCTCGGGTGAACAACGCAGAAAACAAAAAGAGAAACTAACAAAACAAACCCAAAATAGTATATGTCTGCTGTAGCGGAGTTGCCGCTGAAACGACATACGCGCGAGGATCCCATGTTCTGTCCCTTTCCCGAGTGGATCACGCGAGAACCTTATCACTTTTTCTCTTCTTGAGGTGAATACGAGACCTTTCCTTTGCTTTACGGGTGGCGCCATCTTGAGAGGAATAACGCCCACGACGCCGTCCAGAGAATTCAAATACCGGCTGGTTGTGGCAACACAGCTATCTGGCTGGGACACGGCTATTCTGGGCTACAATAACTTGTCTCAAACGGTTGCATTGTGCTGGCTAATGACAGGCCATCACTAGTGCACTAGAGAAGTACACTGTACCGTCACTTGGTGCCAACAGAGTTATTTTCTCAATAGCCAAAAGCTTGGTAGTCACTGTTAGAGTCACGACTTCGTTTTGCGGCTTATCGCCATGCTTTCCGGACCTCTTTTGTCGCCCGTTTCTTTTCGCTCGGTCTGCAAAGTATATTCGAGTGCGGTCAACTTCCCTCAGTCACTGGATGGTGTTCCACCCAGGGTTTAAACCACGGGACTTGAAAATGTTTGCCCGTGCGATGCTACCACCATCGTAAAATGAGCAAAACTAAACTATTACTACTATTAAAAAAAAATGAAAGAACAGCATCCATTGTCGGCTTTGCTTTCATTGAAAAACACGAGAGTTTGAATGTGGAAAAAACGTGCACGGCGTCTCGGCATAGTCCTCGGTTTAAAACAAAACAAAGCTAGGCAATAGTCGCCAGATCATTTTGAAGATTTTTTATCCTTACCTCGAGCACTTAAGCAGGGGTCACTCTGCTAATACATCGTACAACAGACAGTCTGTATACAGATTCAAAGGCGAGTCAACGCGAGATCCCTGCTTCGAATGCCGCGTGGCAATGAGTTGGAGGAAATAACTTGGTACGCGGCATTGGAACCACGTACATTGCGGTGACTCGTGTTGGCATACTGTTATTTGTGTGATGTATGAGCAGTGTGGCTTTCGACCAAGTAGTCGCGAGCATAAACGTGACAATGAGCCTGATCCGAAGTCCGCGCGATTCACGCCCGCAGTCGACTGACTTTAGAACTAAGAATGTTTGGGGGGAACAGCTCAATAACGTTGCAGCCACACTGCGTTGCAGCTTCTCGCGCACCTTTGGCGACGTATTCTTACGCTTATTAAAATCCTTTCTGCTCCGACGACGACGCAGTGATAGCCAGACAACAGTAGATTTGGGAAATTGCAACGCGGTAAAAAGAAGCACTTGGAACCAACTGAGGCACGACATTCATTTCTAAGCCTTTTTTGTCCATACCCTCGGCGGTTGCGTAGCCTGTCTCGGAGGGCAATCCAAAAATGTACCGGGTCCAGGGTGGGTCAGTTTCGCGCTGGGTTGGACGGTATGGTACGAGGTGCCTTGGCGCCTTGAGTGCAGCGTCGGTTTTCTCCAAGCGAGTCCTCTTGCGCAGTCATTAGGGCGCAACAAACAATTTTCATCTTGGGTTGTTATCCCTCGTGTCCGCGTTGCACTCTCAGCTTGTGTAGAGTTTCGGATAGACTGCACACCCTTTCATCCGTCATAAGATTAAAACACGAGCGAGACAGCACGCACAAAAAGAAAAAGGAAATAAATAATGAAAAACAGTTAAGGCTGTCATAATTCTCGGGTGAACAACGCAGAAAACAAAAAGAGAAACTAACAAACAAACCCAAAATAGTATATGTCTGCTTACGGAGTTGCCCGCGGAAACGACATACGCGCGAGGATCGCTCATCCCAAACGTTTTTTGTTCTTTGTTCCCTTTTCCCGAGCTAATCTCCGTTCTATTCGTATTGTTAGCTACTAGCGAGAGACCTTAATTACACTTTTTCTCCTCACCAACAAACACAACGGGGGGAAGAAAAGGAGCGGAGGAAACCGAAAGAGCGACGAGATATGAGCACCGGATGCCAGGCAACAGTACGAAACAACAACAAAGGGAAGCAATTCCTTCAAAACAAACTGAAACAAGAAGACAAGTACACAAGGCGACCAGCCGATATATGGGGAGCTACAAACATTAGAGCCTGCCACCCCGAAAGACAAAGCCCAATCATAAGGATAAGGATAAAGAGGAAAAAAAGATATCCGAAGGAAAGAAGAAAAAAAAAAGTTTAGATTAAAGCGAGCCACCAGCTATCTGCCTTCGTTAAGAACGCCAGATACGAAGATGCTATGCTCCTAGAGAACATCATCCCCCAAATGATTTATCCTCTTTGTTTTCTCATACTGCTAACGACTTGCATAAAGGTATCCGCGCTCCCCAGCGGAGGCAGGCGCTCATGCTCGACCAATGCGCCCTTTTCGTACGCCGTCTTTGGAAGTGGAAACGCCACCGATTCCTTCCCGACTACAGCTATTAATTATTTTCGTCGAGATTGTAACTTACAAGGCCCAAATCAAAAGCCAGAAAGCTGACGTAAAGGTTACTTGAATGGCAAACGACGTGTAAGCTCCACGCAGTAACGTATAAAACGCGCGGTAACCTAAACAGCCCGCTCTGTAACCTTTACGCGAGTCTGTATATTTTCTTCCTAGCAAAAGAATGAAGTGGGGCGAAGGAGCCTAAAAGCGAGTTCAAAGAATTCCGAAACTATGCTCAGGTGCCCGGCACGTGGTATCGGTTTCCCCGACCGTCCTGAAGGAGTCGGAGCTAGAGGGAACCCAGTGGTCCCACTCAAGACCACTTCCGGAAATCGCGCATAGACAAATGGGATGCTGTCCTCCACAGGACGCGGAAAACCCAGAAAGGTAGAAAGAATCGCAATAAACTACATTGCGTGCGCTAATGTTATCATTTAAAGAAAAAAAAAAACATCATAAGCCTGGTTATAATGATGAACCAATATGGAAAGGAAAGATCGTGCAGACACCGGTACCTTTAGAAGTTCATTGCTACTAACCGAAGCCATGTTTTAGATGCGGAGCATCTCTTGCTCGGGTCTATGTCCCGCGGCGTCGTAGTCCGCACTCACACTACGCATGCGCAACTCTCCTCCTCTAGTCTCCTCTCCTTCAAAGGTGAGCGGTAGCACGCTGCGCGCGTTCCCCATCACGTGACCGGGGCGGGGTCTGAGGCGAAACCGTGTCAATTGAATAATAAGGAAAACACAAGCGTGAAACAATCTTGCGAAAACCCTGATGCTAAATGTCTTCAGCGAGTGTTTTCCCTAGACAAACAAAACATACTGAATAGTTCTAAAAATGCGGGCGTACTAAAGTGTGAAGCCTGATATCTGAACACCATGAACATACAAAATATGTGCGCAGGAAAACTAGCAAACAGCCAGTTCTGCTTTACCTCCACGTTAATTCTACGAGAATGCAACTCTATTTTTTTTCCTTTCAATTTCATGTGTTTCCCAAAACTACAAGTTGTCTGCCCGTGTATATCATTCACTTTTTTGGGTTTCATCTTCCTAACACTCGATAGTTTTCTGAAAGCGCTCGTGCTTTGGCAATAGGCAAACACAATCAGAACAGATATAGAAATACAATGCACTCATGTTTACATGCAATCGCTATAAAAAAAACATTTCAGCGAAACAAACGAGCGAACAAATATCACGCAACCTGATTTTAAAAAAAAAAGAAAAAAATATGAAGCACTCATTTTTACATTGGTGAAATATGCAATCAGATGGATGGTTTAAATGAACACATTTTTGATGGAACGTGGTGTGAATGTTTCCAAAGTAGTGTTTTTTTTTAACAAATTCTTTAATAACGATAGGAGATGGTGCCTTAACATTCGGCTTCCGTAATTTGTTCTACTGAATGGTACTCTCCAAACGTCTCCATTAAGAACGGTATAGCATTTGTGCTAAATCTACTATATGGTTGATTAGGGAAGCATACATTTTGCGGCATGTTGCGTGTCTTAAAAGTAATGTATAATCATAGAGATTGGAGACCTCAACGAGATGTAGTGTATTGCAAAGGGGCTGCGTATGGGTGTCACATGGGACACTGCTCATAGTTCGTACTGCTTTTTATTTTAAGGACGCTCGTTTATGTTAGTTGCAGTAGCGATTCCCAACACAAGGTGGCAACAATTTATATGTCAAGCTAGCAGAGAATTGTGATTAAGTAGTTTAATTTTTTCGGTAAGTTAAGGCGAAACTTGTTAATAATGCGAACAGCTTTGGAAATTTTGAAAATTATATTTTCGATATGAAAAATTACACAACAAATTTTCCTAGAATATTACGACGAGTGTTTTGGCATTGGGCAAAAATCTATATAAAGAAGGCCCGAGTGTAAGGCTGTAATTAAAAAAAATATATATTTATTCTTGGGTTTAAAAAGTACTGCCTTTGTTTCAGAAGTGTTAATTTGGGCAGATTGATACTTTAGACCCATGTTGCGGATAAAAAAAACAGGACGCGGGATGGCCAAAAAAACATGCTTTTCGTGTAAGGCTCGTCAAATTATGAGGCGCTGGAGAAATTCAGCCTTCTGCGTTAAGTCCTTATTTCGAACTCTTTTTGTTCGCCTTCCGCCCATTGAAAAGCATGCGGGAAGGGCCTTAGAACGCACCTGGTATCGCTGCGCCGCAGCGTTCTTCCGCACGTCTGCTTTCCTCGCCGTCACCATGGCAACGAACGCCGAATGAATGGAAGCACGCACGGTACCGCCGCGTGAAGCCAGCAACAGCTGACGCCATTTTACGAACGCCGTCTGCTAGCCAAAGCCGAACGCGGTATGTCAGATCAACCGCCTCCGCCGGTGCTCGATCGCCGGCGGAGGCTGAATTTCTCCAGCGCCTCATAATTTGACGAGCCTTACACGAAAAGCATGTTTTTTTGGCCATCCCGCGTCCTGTTTTTTCCGCAACATGGGTCTAAAGTATCAATCTGCCTTAATTTGTAGCGAATTTACGTTGCTCCATTTATAAAGATTTCTCAAAGTGACATTCGCATGTTGAGCTAGCTTTCGATAGTACTATCGATTGCACTATCGCTGGTACTATCGAGTCAACTATCGAAAATACTATCGATGGTACTATCGATATCCGAATATCAAAAGGCAACAATCAATCGGACTATCGATGGTCCACTATTGATAGTTATAGAAGAAAAACAAACTATCATTAGTATCGATAGTCAATTTTTAGAAAGTTTTGCATGAGTACCACACACCCGACCACCAATCCGACATAAAAAGTAAAGCAGCCAAAGAAGCGACATTTACTGCCACGCCAGTCCGCGAAACGAGCGATAGTTTGAAAAGCCGACAGAGGACGTCGCTCTGCTTGCCGGACCGGAGATGAAGCCGCATGCTCGTCAGTCCTCTCCCCTACACACCTGACCCAACCGTGAACGAACGAGGCAAGGGGCGCGTCAATTTTCGGGGTAAACAATTCATGCAAGAACGCGCCATGACCGAGTCGAGCTTCTTCATAATTAAAGGCCGCACTAATTAAAACCTCCAACCCTCTACCACCAGTTTTTTTGTTTTTTTATTATTATTAATGTTTCGTCTAAGGGCGTAACTGGGACACGTTTCTTTCTTTTTCATAATGTTGCACGAAAAAAAAATGAAGCTTTTTTTGGTGCAATATTTACGCCGTTGGACGCAATTTAGGTAGAGGTCACGGCCCGTTCTAAGCCCCGCCCACAAGCCCCGCTTATTCCTACTGGATTGGCTTGGCTGCTCGGCCGAACATGCTCGGAAGCCTATTGTCTCCATTCCCCCGACATCCGGTGCGTCTAGTCAGAAAAGGCTCTGTTATGCTCCGACGTAACGCGCGCGCCAGCGAACGCTGGCCGAAGTCGGCTACGTCACGTCAGTCACGCCGCGCGCGTCAAAAATTCGCCCTCTATATACTCCGGCGACCCTAGCGACTCCCGCGGCGCGCGTCGGTGGGCCGGCAGCGCGGCGCATGCGCAGAATCTGACTACGAGAGCGCGTTTCCTGCGAGAGTGCGCCATTTCCGGTTCCTTTTCGTTTCGAATAGCAGACGAGAATTCTCACGCTTCCTGAGCGCCAAGTTCGAGCGATGGCGTGGACGTACCTTGCATGACGAAAACTCGCGCTTGCACTGTAGGTGCACCGCCTGCGCCGCGAGCGTAGGCGGTCAATGTACATACAGGAAATCTTTAACAAGCGCACGGTCTGCGGTACTCAAGCTTCCTCGTCTTGTAGACAAACGGGTGAGGACGAATTCCCTCGATCAGCTTCTCGACGACTGAGTCCGATTTTTCAAACATGACGCCACACGGAGTGGTGCTCCCGTCGTCTGCTATTGCTCGTATTCGCCGCGCTTCCCGCGCGAGGGCTGCCGGGAGCCAGCGCGTGATGCATCCTGGTCCGGCGTCGCTGGCGCGGCCGGCGCGGAATACGGCATGCTCCATTTTGGCGTCGAGGCGGTCAGGCTGCGTCGAACGCCGCCAGTCGCGTCGGTCACGCCACGACGCCGGAGTATAGAGCGTCGGGTTTTCGCCGACGTGACGTGGCTGTGACGCGCTCGCACGCGCGCACGCGTTACGTCGGAGTATAACAGAGCCTAAAGTCTGACACCGCCTGCTAGTCGTGCGAGCAGACGCGCGGCAGCCTCCGGCATCGTCTGCTACGGCACACCAGCGTCTACCGTCGTTTGCCATGCACAGACGCGGACATGAAAGCTGCGTGTCGGCGTCCATTTTCGCCTTCGTCCGTCTGCTATTCCGCCCCCGGCGTCCATTTTCGCCTTCGTCCGTCTGCTATTCCGCCCCCGCCTGAAAACGTCTGCAACGCTCGCCAGACGCGACCATGAAAGCGGCGTTCTAGCCCTCCAGCATGCAGAAGCCACGGTCCAATACAAGCGTCTGTCAGCATCTACCGATGGGCGCTAATGAGCGACCGAGAGGACTCCAAGAAATCAAAAAAAAATGAATATGTAGTCCTTCCAGCTTTTCTGTTCTCGTTATGTTTTCGCATGGCATCCGTTTTCACATGGCGCGCGAGCAATGGGGGTGAGCGTCATGACGCACGACTAAAACGCGACCAAACAATACTCGCATTGGCAGGCCAGGTGTACTGCAAAACGTATAGCTAGTAGCTACTTTCTTTTCGAAGCAAAATAACGGGAACAAACCTGGACAGAACTTGATGCGGTACGAATGCCCGATTGCATCCACCCAGATCGCTGGCAAGTTCTTACCTGCGTACGGATCGTCTCGGTATTGAAACCATGGTTGCAATTACAACGGTTGCACAATTCACAGAGCAGCGGGGCCCCTTTTACGGGAACCAATATTTAGTCGAAGGAACAAATCAAGCCGGATCAACCAACATACAGCGTGGTCGAAATGGATTGAACGCCCCTTACACCGACCCCATAAATCGGTTTCTTAACTTATCGCACTGAGGATTTACTACAGATGTGCCTGAAGTTGGCGGAAGCTTTCGCAAAAAATGTGGAAAGATTGGCTCACCCGAGTAAATCAAGAAAAATAAAACCCCACGTTTTCCTTACACTTTGCAAGTACACCTAAAAAATAGTACACCAAAAAAATATTTGGGCCAAATGAAGTGAAGGATAGGTAAGCCGATTCTATTTTCTTTCCGCTCGACAAATTTGTCAATCGCAGTAAACGCCAGAATAGCCCACAACGACTTTGTGACGATTTTGAGATAAAAGGTTTCGCGATAATTTTTCCATAAACAAAACCAGTCTTTATTTTCCAGAGGTTTCATGTGTTCCTACACTCAAAGAATAAATACACCAGCTTCGAGCACCTCTGTGGTCAATCCCAGAGCGATAAGTGAAATATTTCAGAAATTATTAATTCCACCGGAGCGATGAGTTAAGAAACCGATTGAAGTTTCAAGTGCGCTCCATCCATTTCGTTCAGGCTGTCGTTCAACTGCGACGCTAGGCTTAGGCCAGTCCCGCTACCGCCACGAAACAAAGTACAGCGCCCACAGCTCTTCCGAAGGCGTGTACTTTCGACAGCTGGCTGCAAACTAGATACGTTGAAGTCGAAACACCTCGGTGAACGCAGAGCTGCTCTCATTGATCACTTCGCAGACGCCGGCAGCAGCCATGTTAGTCATCGTTAGGAACGAAAGAAAATCTCGGGATAGAATTCAAAACACTCTATGCAGAGCAGGAGGCTGACCCGGCCTAAGAGCCGCAAACAAAACCACCAAAGAGCCGCCTGGAAGGGGGAAAGGGGGCAAACTTTTGCACAGGCCAATAAACGAAACTTGAATCCGCAAACCGCAACCTGCCTTTCGATTTAAAACGCGTTCCATTTCTCCTTTCGGGGAAGTGCTCGTGTGAGCGGGAGGGAGGCCGAGAGCCGCAGCTAGGCCACCCCTGATAGAGATCATTTGTTTCTCAGACATAAAAATATTGTCGATGAAAAAACTGTTACGGCACGTTGAGACATTTTTACAACGAACATTTCCCACGTCAATCATCTATCAAACTAATGAGAGCCGAGACAAGGTGCTTAGTTTTGTAAGCACCGGGCGGGGTCTAGAGGAGTGCAAGCCTCCCTCCCCCCCCCCCCTCCCCCCTAAAATTCGTGTAACGGCGCAATAGGGCTAAAAACAATTGTGGAAAAATTAACACAAAAAATATTAAACCCATTAAAAAAATCTTTATTCTCACTTCAGTGACCCTTGAAGCGCATGTGTGTGCGTGATTTTATTCTTATTCTAAATGTCTGTATTCCCCTGTACCCTTCCCTACGGAGTAGATAATAACAATAATTTTTATTTACATATTTTCTAGCATCCACTCGGCAGTGTGCAAGGCTAGGCAGAAAGGTTGGTACCCTTAGGCAGGTGCGCCTGTTAGCCCGCTCTCCGAGTCACCTACTTCCCTACGGAGTAGTCACTCTGAGAGTAAAATCCGGCTCTCCGAGCTAGAATAAAAGTATATAAAAACATGGAGTGCCTCGATTCATCTTTCTTTTCGGGCAAAGATGATGTTGAACCGAGTTGCCGCCGTTCTAAGGATGCGTCTAGTCGACGTGCCATTTGGAGCGCAGAGTACGTAGCTCCCGCACGCGTCCCTCCTTTGGATACATGATATTTGAAGGCTTCTCCGCGCCATGATCCCATGGGTATTGCCTGGTTGAACCCGCTCACTGTATCAAACGCACCATTCCCTGTTTTCTCACGCATGACTGGAGAAAGGCGCCGGTTCCACGATCTACATGCTAATACTACGCCCACAACCTTCCAAGTGGCTGCAGGGGAGAGCGTCACCAAGACCCGACAAGGCTGTGTCGGACCATGGTGTTTTCACCCACCAACGAGCCCTGTCCACTGACACGCCGTCTCTCTCGATACGAATATCTTTCCATCTCTAGACCATCATTTCTTTCTTAGCGGCTTTCCGTCTCTCCCTTTCTGCGCATGCGTGATCGGACAAACTGGGTACAGAAGTCATTAAATTCATATATATTCCTTCGGGTTACGCCATTCCGACTTGTTCTTACAGTTTCGGCCGAAAAAACAGCCAAACAATAAAAATTAAAAGTAATTATTCGGGGTGACACAGATTAACAGCCTTCGCATCCTCAAATCTATTCACACTCCGTTTATTTGTTGTTTGTCAAAATATTGGTTCGGTTTTGGAAACGAGACAAAGAGCGCACAGCCAGGTAATAATGCGACGCACTGCTTCACACAGTTGATAGAATTCACGAAAAGAAATCCCGGTTGACAGCATAGTTGGCTCAATGCGTGTCCTCTCGTACATGTTGCCGAATATATTGGACAGAAGATATAAGAAGAGCGACAAATGGCCAGCAAACGCACAAAACAAGAATGGTACTAGAGAGATGTGTCGCTTCGTGTTTTCGGAATAAAGGCAAGAGCGAGAAAATTTCCTCGTGTGCAAATTTTTGTATAGGAAAACAAAGCGTCTGGCTCGCAGTAACGAGCCTCGGCAAAAACATGAGCGGATGCAGCTGTCCTTCTAGAATGAGCGGAGGAAGTAAAAGAGAAGACATTTTCAATTACTCGAAAGCCCAGTAGTATTCCTTGCAGAGCAGGAGGCGCCCCGGGACAGACGAATCGAACACGCGGGAATGGCCTGCCATAAAAGGAACAATTATCTATCAAGCCGCGTTCGTCCCGTCCAAACAGCCTCCGGTGCTTTGTGCGCAGATACAGCCATTTCTTGTCCCCTGTTTGTTCCCTCACTCGGCTTCGGTTCGCTTCCAACGAGTCTCGTGTTCGCCTCAAGAACCGTAGTCCAATATACGAATTTCTTCCCCTCCAGCGTCGACTTCAGGCATCTCAAGTGG
This sequence comes from Ixodes persulcatus, assembly GCA_013358835.2. Classification (NCBI taxonomy): domain Eukaryota; kingdom Metazoa; phylum Arthropoda; class Arachnida; order Ixodida; family Ixodidae; genus Ixodes; species Ixodes persulcatus. Next base: position 242,817 of record JABSTQ010011182.1, on the reverse strand, counting down.
TTATTGTATCGAGGACGCTTCAAGAACCAAACTCATCGCTTCTTCCAGCTCCAACCAAATCTTGAAACAACTATTTCGGCATTCTATTGGCAGGTGGTGATGAGAGCGCAGATCCGTGCGTTCGCGGCTTCGTTGGTCGTCATATCCCAGGGCCGAATTCACCAATATACACACTCGCCCCTGCTAGACTACTGGATAGTTAGCTATTCTAAGGAAAGGGAGCAAATTGCCTCCACGTTATAGCAATATCGTTCATGTTCTACACTCGTTTCATGAGCATAAACGTTTTGATCTCTTTTTTTTTTTTTGTTTCAATGAGAAAGGTCGTGCGTGGTGAAGAACGGCGCGGAATGAGAAACAGTATGTACACGAACGAGTAAAGAGAGCCCCGGACTTGCAACAAATTTCCCAGTGCCGCTCGTAATCTTTCCCCCTTACATCCTTTCACGTACAAAGCGCTCCTCAATTTTGTGCATTTTTACGAAAACCGCCCTACACTGTTAGCAAGTCCCGTGTATTTGGTGAATATTTGGGGTGAAAAACACGCTATTTACACAAATTACCATAAGTTTACACGTTGAGTAACGGATAATTCGTTCACAAATCATGCGAGGTTGTAAAAAACGTGTTTTGGTTCGGTCAAACACGGATAACCGTGTAGCCGACCTCGAAAACACGCATCACCCCCGGCGACGACCGCAGCATTGCCGGCTATCGAAGCACCGGAATGCTTGGGGACACACTTAGAAAGGACCGTCGAGACAAATGCCGCGGAAAGAAACATGACTCGGAGACAGATATGCACCGAAAGCAATTGCGCCATGTCGCAAGACGTTAGCGAAACCCGCGCTTACCGTGCTCGCTGCCATTTTCTGGTCGATGGCAATGCGGCTTCCCTCATGTCGCCAATCTTTGTATTTAGTTTAAGGTAGGGATGCCGCGAACTTTTTTCGAATCGAAGTTTCGATGGTCGAATCAAGCGATTCGGAAGGTCCGAAAGATTTCGCATTTTCGAATTTTCTATATCGTAAAATTCGACCTAAGTCGAATTTTCGAACTTGTTAAACTAAGAAGTTCGACGCTTTTCGAACCGTCGAACTTATTACGCTAAAAAATTCGATCCTTTTCGAACTTTCGAACTTATTTATCAATAGAAATCGAAAAGTTTCGAACTTTGGAATCCTGAAAAGTCAGAAGTTCGACGAACTTCGAACTTTTAGGGTAAAAGTTCGACGTTCGTCGAACTTCGAAAGACCGGCGGACGGTTTCATTTGAATTCAAATAGTGAGGAACATTCCTAATTTTTTTTTCTCGAACTTTTACATGCGGTGTTCCGTTCTTTACGAAAGACAATGCCGTTTATTTCAATGTTCTGGCATGCTAAGTTTTAAAGAAATAAATTCCCGAAGGAGCGAGGAAGGACGACAGATTTTTGACGATTATCGTTTATGCCAGATTGGAAGCGCGATGTAGCCGAAGCTATTTATGGTAGAGATGTTAAACTTTTTAAGAATGATCTATGTATAGCCTAGATAAGTCGTCTTAAGATATCACTTTTGTTATTCAAGGTGAGTTTCGAAGAAATGTCTAAGCATGTATCTACATGAAATTATGCCCTAAACTTGGTATTTATTTTCGTCTAAGTCGTTTGAGGTATCACATTTAAATTAACACCACAGACAGTACATATCATTGCCATCTGCAGAATACAAAATAATGTATTTATTGTTTTTTCACCTTAAGGAATAAATTACCTCATGGGAGAAGATTTCTAATATTGTTCAAGTTCCGCACGTCAATAAAAGAAAACATTATTTTTTTTCGCTTCACGTTCCTGGGACGTGTTTCTTTTAGCCTGTACACATTTTTGTAGGAGAAAGTTGTTTCGAAGTTCTGAACCTCTGAATATGCAAGAATACAACACATCTGGCGAGTTCTTGATAGTTTTTTCTTTCTCCAGCTTTTTATCCCCGCATTTATTAATTTTTCTTTTTCTTTTTTTTTTGTTTACTATTGGCACAGTTATTTAGGTCGTAAAGACATAGCTTTGAACTTCCGAACCACTAAGCATGTGACGAGTAGTGCCTTCTGACAACGAGTTTCTAACAATGACCATCTACGCGATCTTTTATGCAGTGAAGAGCGACAGTAGCATAAATAATTTCAGATTAAAATAAGCTCGACCACGCCCTCTTTCCCCGTATTGTTTTCTTTAACAGTCCGAAATATCTGGAAGGGGAGAAGGGGGGCTGAGGCCCCCCCTCCCCTCTTCCCACCCCCGTTTTTCCTCTTCCGACGCCACTTGTATGGTAGAACGCTCCTCGACCTCGAGTTGTGTCGGCTTCTGTGCTTTTTGCGAGGCGATTGCTCCGTCCCAGAAAATAAACCTCCAGGACAATTACAAACTTAACTTACTATATGCCAGCGTCACTCGGGCGGCGTTCGATCGGATTACTACCAGCGTGCCAGGGGTGGGGAGGTAGTTTGCCAGGTCGCTTCAAGGTTTTTCTGAGCCTCAACCTCCTGCCCGCCCCTGGCCATTTCGAACTGGATGAGTATCGTAAAACAGTGTGTTCGTGTGATCACTACTGCGTGATGCACGTTAATGACCATCCCGGGCTGGCGGTCACAATTACTGATCTATGGTCACACGTCACTCTGCACTGGCAAATATTCCAGCACATCCGGGACACTTGCCGTCTCATTTAATGGCCTGACCAACTTCGCAGAGCCTAGGTATCACACCCTAACTTTTCTAAAACTGATTTCGTGGAAACCAGTGAGTCGTGAATACGTTATTTGAAACTGAAACTGTGGAGGAACTTGAACACTGGGCTTCGAACTTTGAAAACTTGGACTTGAAAAAAATTCAAAATCTTCGAAGTTTTTTTATTTTTTTTTTTCGAATTCAGCGTTAAAAGAGAATCGAAACTTTCGAACTTTTCGAACTTTACGCAGAAATAAATTTGAAATCTTCGAATTTATCGAACCTCAAGTAAAAAAATATTCGAAATATTCGAACCCGAAATTTTAGAAACCGTGAAAGCTTCGAACTTTTCGAATTCGAAACTCTACTGTGATCGGAAGTTGCGAATTTTTCGAATTCGAACCTCGGTCGGTACGAAAATATCGAAATTTTTCGAAATCGAACCTCAGTTCGCTTCGCAAATATCGAAACCTTTCGAAATCGAACCTAGGGTGGTTCGCGACATCCCTAGTTTAAGGGTCTTGATAATAGTTTCTTACACACCACAAATAAAGTTATGGGTCTAATTATTCGTTTTAAACAGTTAACATGAATATAAAAAGCGTGTCCTTGATCTGAACACGTGACATCGCAGTTGGTTTCGTTTTGGCTTCAACCTTCAACTGCAAGCGATCTGGCCACGGCGCAAGCGCAACGCCGATGTACGCTGCGCTAGAGCCGGTTTGCTTTCGTTGTTTTTGTTTGAGAAAATCTGGCAACAACGCATGGCGCCGCTATAGTTTTGGTTTCACGGGACGCGAGAAGCTTCGCATAGAGCTTCGCAGTTTGCGAGCACATAGCGAAGACGTGACCGGAGAAGTGCCCCTGTGATGTTCCTGGAAGACGGAAGGTATCATTCGTAATCGTCGTGTGTGCTTTGAAAGCGAAGGGAATCACAGGGTCCACGAGTGCGCAACCACAAGCCAAGGTTCACGACAGCGCTGCGTTGACTTCGGCGATCTCGTTCTGTTTGGGGCAACACGGCGATGCGAGAAAGAGCCGAAACGTCCGTGGTGTGTGGTGCGCTGCTTGGAGGTAGACACCCACACTAAAACGGAGCTCAAATTGGTTGTTGTGGAGCTGAGTTTTAACGGGTTCAGTCCCGTCGTCGTCAGCTGATCCGGTCCAGCTGGTCCGGGAGGACGCAGCGAGCGTTTTTAAAAGTAAATCTTCCTTCGTTCCGTTTCAAAATGTGGAAGATTCCCGACGCATACCGTGAGTAAAAAGCTGCGGGCGTTTTCAACAAAATTATGTCGTTTTAGTTGAACAATGGACCTCGGATTGTTGTTCTAAATCTGCCGTCTTTATGCTTCGTGTTGTTGGACTGCATTTGCACAGCGACGTGTTTGCACAGCGACGCACACCGCTCGAGTAGATGATTCGGTTCTGCAAACGACCGGTTATACAGAATTTCAGGGAAACTTAAGTCACCACCGATATTTTCCTGTAAATCTCGTGTGACTCGTGTGAGTTTGTTGCGCTCATCATGCGGCGTGAATAAATTATACTTCGTTTCACCTTATATGTGCGAGCGAAGGCAAAACTGGAAGCGCGAGCACGGAAGCTCCGTGCGTTCAGGCTTTGCTCGAGAGCGCGAGCTGGGGAGAAATGCAAAAAGCGCTGGTCTCGCGCTTCTAGCTTTGGCTTCGCTCGCAGATAAAGTGAAACGAAGTATAGGGCAAGATTTCCTACCTGCCCACAGACGCATGAACTGGGACCATTTTTTACGTAGTTAACATAGTGCTTTTTCTTTACTTTGGGAAGAGGCGTTGGTGCATTTATTATGGTACAATCTTTGAAAGTTGAGAAATTGGGAGAGCGAGCAAGCTTTCCCGACTTTGTCTCTTTTCTCTCTGGCACTGCCCCTAGTTTCAAGTTGCAGTTTCAGTAGACATACCTACTAGCAGGTACAAACTGCTCTAAAGCAGGTGAAAGACTGGGAAGTCAGGACGGTGCAGACTCCGTGTTTTGCGCTTTTCGCAATTGACTGGGTAAATGCTTTTGCGAGGTATGCGGAATAGCAAACGATTTTGTTATGCCCGTCGTTTGCGTCTGCAGCAAAACGAATAAGATGATCTACAAAGGCACAATCACAAGCCAAGATTTACAGTAACAGTGCGTTCGCTTCGGTGGTCAGTGTAGATGTATTATACCCTGCTTTCTGCAACACCGTGTCATGACGAAGAGCTGGAACGGTCACGGTTTGTGCTGGGCTAGCGGTTAACAGAAACCCGCATCGCCCGCATCGGCACCGAGTGCACTTGGGCTGTTGATGCTCAAGCCTTTCATCCGCGGCTTGTCGCCAGCTGATCCTGCTACTCGACGGTGAGGATGCGGCGAGAGTGACCTCTGAAGTAAATGTAAATCCTCGTTCATCCAGTTATCCGGTGTCCATGTGTGGAAGATGACCGACGTGTACTGAGGACGGGAACTACGAGCGGTTTGCCTTGCTTTTATAACCGAAACCAGAGCAGCGAAATAACTGCCTTGCGTAGCCCAAAATGACGGAAGCAATAGGTTTCAACAGGTCGAGCACGTCACCGCGGATGTAGGCGAGACGGTGCACACTGTTTCAACGCTTGCAGTATTCACGAGTGCTACCAGAAAAACGACGTCAACAGAGGAGCTCGCGATTCAGCATAATTCAGTGCCACGGGCCCGTGAATTTTCAATGTTCGGGGTAATGGCGGTATAAAACAAATATTTAAAAAAAGAACGCATCAGCGCCACATTAGTGATCACGAATAACACCGGTCACAAACTCCCAAGCTTCACGCCTCAAAAGTGAAGGCTTCTGCTCCCGTACGCGTGCTACAACTAGCGGAAGTGAAGTGTTGGGCGGATGTCCTTCGCAAGAATATATAAAAAAATGCTTTGCGCACGGATAATTTTCATTGATTATCGAATACATAATGATAAAATCCTAATAATTTGTTTTTCTATCCGATTCAAGCTAGTCGGACTGCTCATAACACTGGGCGAGCATGAAAATAACAAAAATTGTAACTTTTTCATGGCCGGTTTAAGATTTATTGTTAATACATCGTTGTTTTTCACAACGAACTAACTTTACAGATTTTGCCTCCATACTTTTTAAATGCAAGTAGTTCTTACATACGGCTGTCCATTGTGCCGTGTTTTGTGTCTGCTTCTATAAATCTGTAACGGTCAGCGACCAAAGAGCTCACCCGCACATGTCAAGCTTATATACGCCGCGGGGAGTACGAGGTGTTAGTAGGAAGTGTCGGGCGCAGTGTCGGTGTTGTGTTTGTGTATGTGTCGGTGCAGTGTCCTACGTGGTACTCGTGTTGTCTGTGATGTATGTAGGGTTGCTGTCTACTCGTGATAGTTGTCAGCGTATTAACAGACTCCTGATTGTTTTTTTTTTTTTTTCACTGACTGCTAGAAATCTCACTAGGTGGCGCAAGTTACCGCCCGACTTCAAATAGTTTGCTGGAGTTATTTATCCATGTAAGGTCGGTATTCGTTTTTGTTTTTGTCTAGCGGTTCCGTCGTAGCTGCCGACGCCACCGACCGACGACGACGCACGTACGTACCTTTGGACATAGCTACGTCCGCCGCTTGGAGACTGTTTACTGTGTATAAAAGACATCGAAGGAGAACAAACGCGTCCTGTGTGCTTTCAATTCGGCTGAAAGGCGCGCGGCTCGCTGGGCTCGTCTCTCGCCTGCTCTCGGTTGCTGGCCGCCATGTTTCATAATTAACACGCTGAACCGTGTTTCTCGGAAGGGAGACACGGTGTAGCGTGCTAAGTTTACACGGCACCTCGTGTGTAGGCGAATAACACGCATGGCTGCGTGTAAAACGAACACGTTTCGACTTGTTCGCTATGGGACAACGGTTTACACGTCTGGGCGTGTTATTTTTGCTAACAGTGTACTCCGAAAATACATTGGCCTTTCCCGATGCATCCATTTCGTAACCTGGCAGCAATAACAGCCGGCCAGTTGGCTGGGTCACTTTGTGGGACAATCAAAGAGCCTATTTCACGCTGCACGCTGGCGGGACCACCCCCAGTTTCTGTCCACATATGAAGGCAGCTTATCTGACGTCCTGGGTGGGTGGATGGGTACCAGAACTCCGAGGGAAGAAGTGAGGGGACACTTGGATCGCTGTTTTCATTCAATAACTAAGCTTAAGGCGGACGGCTCTCTTCATCGGTGGCTCACATTTTTGCTCTTTCCTCACGAATGACGTCACAAATGAAAAATAAGCGGGCCTATTTAGACGTAGACACCTTCATGCCAGTACAGCCAATCAGGGGCCAGTGTGCTCATCCTACCATTATTACAAACATAAGCCTTTCTCCGAGTAGTCTATTCTTAATTCAAAAATCAAATTCTATTTACACTGCCAATGAGAACCGCGTGCGCTTTCGCGTGAATATGGGCACGTTTTTGTGCAGCGGTACGTTCGGTACCCATCTGGTTCCATAACTAGCGAAAATCTTGGATCGGAGGACCTCGCGGCAGTTAGCCTGCCAACGCTCACCGGAAGACCAAGCGGTCAGAGAACACTTTAGAGCAGGCTCGGCGGCCACGCCTTACGTTTTTCGGAAACGTAGTATGGTGCTCGCTACTTTCTCAAAACAGCAACGGGTAACTACTTACCTTACTCATTTCGAGTAACGGGTAACGCAGTTACGTTACACCTTCCCCAAGACCTGAAAAAACAAAGTGTTTTCGTTTCTCTACTTGGTTTCCCTTCAAGTCCAGAAGCAGCCGCCGCTACGAGCTCATGCAAGCAGACAGTGTCGCACCATCATGGTCACGTTTTTGCACCTCATCGCTAAACAACTCTTCAACAGAAAAGGGACTTTTGACACAGCTTCGATGGTTTCATTAGCTCGCAGCGTCTAGACTTTGGCTGAAACCAAGTCATTGCACTTTATGCCTTCCTTTTTCCTACGTAAAAGGCCCCACTTTAGGAAAACCCCCACGCCCTTTGTTCCAGTGTCGAAAAGACGCCGTTACCCTCAATGTATCGATAAAAAATATCGTAAAAGTAACCCGCCTTACTTTTTAACGGCAACGCATTCCTTCTCTTTTCAGGTACCGTAGGTCCGTAACGCGTTCCTTTCTTTTGCGAGTGAGGAGTAACGTATTTCTTACTTTTTTCGGTAGTGCTTACGAAGGCAGCGTGGCCTACTTTTCCTTCAAAAGGCTGCGCAGTAACGATACCAGCCGGACAATTACGGGCGCCGAACACACCCGCATCTCGTTGTGGAAGAGCGTCTGGCGAGCTTCCCTTTTAGCGGGGCACGCTCACACGAGACGAGGGGCTCCTCCTGGAGCCACTGCACAGCGGCCATTGACGGAACAGCACGGAAAGTCCGTCAGCAAACGCGGATCGACTCGTGAGGCCTTCCTGTTTTTGCAGTTTTCTTTCTTTGCTGCCTGCTTGGCGTCCCAAGTTTCATCACATATAGGGCACGTTCGAATAAACCGGAGGTGAGGCCCTGGGCTGCAGCATCCAGCGCTGCATCCCACTGCAAAGTTCCCAAAATGGCGTAGAACTGTCCAATGAGAAGTTGGGAAACTTTTCCATCTGTTCCAAGACCGCCAGCGCCAAGACTGAGTGAATGCTGAGAGTACGGCGATGCGTAAATAGTTCATTTCTGCGGTGATAAAAACACGCTTCTCTTTTCGTGCGACGCCCGTTACGCATTACAAACACCACACGGAAAAAGGTTCGGAGAGAACGAGAGTGAAGGAACTGCCAACACGAGCACCGAAGCCACTGCCCGCTCCACCCAAATCCCCAAGGGTCACAGCAGTGTTGTCAACGCGTCTCTTTACAAGTTGGCTAATTACAGACGCTGCATGACGTCAGCACCTGGGTCCACGAGCACAAACAAATCATACAGGCCCTACGTGCATGAGTATACTCCTATTAGGGAGGGAGAGAGTGAAAAAGAGGGAGTTTGAATTAGAAAGAGAGAGAAAAAGGGGAGTGGATGAGAAAAAGAGAACAGCGAGAGTGAGCCCAGGCCACAACAAACGAGGAGGGAAAGGCGCGCTGGCGTCCCTGAGCTCATCTGACCGGCCACTCTGGAGCCTGCGCCGGTGTGTGGCCGCACAAAGATCCGATTCCAGAGTGCGCTAATTAATTAACCTCCCCTCCTGTCCCGGAGCCCCGAGGTCGGACAGGACGCCGCCGGCCAGGTTCCGAGCCGCCTCGGCGAGATGAAAAGCGCCGTTTCCGCCAGTTCTGCTCGGGAGATTAGCTCGGCAGATTGGCGAAATTAGCCATTTGGAGCTAGGATTTCCGCCTTGTTTCCAGTTTGAAAGCGTGAAATGGTTCCTGACAGAAATCCCCAATCCCGCAAGTTCCAATACTTCAAAAAAAAAGGAATAAAAACACGAAGGACTTTCACGGACAACCACAATCTTTCATTTAACAACGGCGCAAGTTTCTTTCCGGGCGCGAACATTTCGCGCGTGGACCATAACGGGAAAGGGCTGAAGGAGAGAAGATTAGAACCGGGAGCGCCGATAAGGAATGAGTCATCGTGCCGTGCCTGCCCAAGTTTATCCTTTTTGTTTTTCCACCGCTGCCCCCATAAATTCTATTTCACGTCTTGTCGGGGCTAACGATGCAGATGAAGAGTGTTGAGATGATTTCACGTCCGAATTGCCGATGATGCGTTCCCAGGACCTTGGTGCTGCCGAATTTCGGTGCGCACTCCAAACACTTCTTCACATGAGCAGCGATGGGATGAGTGGGAGCTTTTGATGTTGCCTCATTTTGATGCTATCGTAGACGGTCGTTTACGCATCGGCGAGTTTGCCCGATGCATTCGGCTACGAGACTCGTGTTCGAAGTGAGCGCACGAGTCAGCGGATATCCAGTCAGACGCGAGGCCTGCGCGGTGGCGCTGCTGTCGGCGCTGGGCATCCGCTTCCTCTCAGGCTGTTTTCTGCGCACGAGAAACACCAGGCAAAGGCGGGCTTGTTTCTTATGGCGAATTCGCGTGGTTCTTTCTGCGCGCTCTCGAGCGCTCTTTCCAGAGCGCGCGAAATCGGGTGGTTGAAAGAGAGTGCTGTCGCCTGATCGGGTGGTTCATTCCGACTCTCCCTCTCAGAGCGCTCCCTGGCACTCTGTCTGTAGCCGCGGAGTGCGGAGCGGCGCAGGCGTCACGTGGTACTTGGACGGTGATCACGTGGTTTTGTTGACAATGGCCGGCAGTGGTCTGTGGTGGTGTGCGGGGTCCAGCATGACGGCAATTGATATCTGGTTCAACAAAGTGCTTGTGCATTCGACGGTGCGAGGATTACAACGGGCGGGACGACATTCGTTTGCGACCGTAACAGGAAAAGTCGACGTGTGAAGTATTCCCAGTGCTTTCCCGAGATCGTTCATCTCACGGCGGTGGATCCGCTAAGCCTAACCGACGACGAAACAGCTCGCAGAGCTCGCCGCTGTTTTACTGGGTTTCGTGGTCGCTTCAAGAAATTTTCAGGTTTGGTAAAAGTGCGTTCAAAGATTTGTGTAGTATAAAAAATAAAGGGAGAGCCGAAAATAATGCACTGTGATTTGTGTCACATTGC